>OX103950.1:5449827-6649827 GCA_944470405.2 Schistosoma mattheei
ATCAAAATGTCATTTGATGTTGTCTTGTTGTTGATAATTATATCCAGTTTACTTGTATTCATGTAAACTCACCTTCACAAAATGATGATGACAATGTATTTTGTTGAGAAGTGGATTATATGGTAAATGTAATTATTAAGTGAAGTGGTTTTCATAATGTTTATGATGTTGATTATTGTGTAATTTGTATACTTGAATAATGAATGTATGTTGTTGAATTGTTTGATCAGATTGTTGAATAATACAGAGAGTAATTGACCTATATTCATTATCATACGAGGAAATAGGAATGAGCATACTTTTTGAAGCAGCTTTCAAGTGCAACAAAAAATTTGTAATATCCTAAGTTTATTTGTAACTAGTTAAATTTGATGGTTTATTTTAGCAATATTTTTTTCTACGGGATGGCTTTGCCGACCTCGTATCCAACCTTATTAGTCACTCGGGCTGGGACTGACAGTAACTCTAGAAGAGCTCCAACTTGAAATTCTGAAGGGAAGAGGAAAACAGAAAGGACGAAGACCATGCTACATCGAAAAATGAGAGATTGAAAGGATCAATAACAAATGGAAAGAACTGGAACGCATTGTCCAGGACAGGGTTGGATGAAGAATGCTGTTGAGCGGCCTATGTTCCTGAACGAGGAGTAACAGTCGTAAATTAAGTAGGAAGTTTATTTTTAATCCATATGTTTTTCTGGGTCAATGAAAAACGTATCATTAATTGACTAAACATGATTTCAACCATTAAGATTGATGATAATTACCATTCCCTCTATAAACTAACAACTCACATGATTGATAACAAACATAAAAACTGATATGAAGAAGGTCAACCGATAGCAGTCAGAAGTAATCCAAAGGTCAAGTGCACTTCACTGGGGTCAATGGGGGAATTTCCTAAGAATAGAGTAGTATTATATGAATAAGTATTTGTGCATTCCATTCGGTTGTTTAATACACTTTATCGCTCACTCTTGTGTTCTCTCTCATCTAGTCAGTTGAGTGGGGGAGCTAACGTATAGCATACTATGTATCAATATCAGATTTCGGACACCGCATGTTACAACAAATAAAGATCTTAATGCTTCACGAATAATAGAAAATCAATTCAACTGAAAAAAAGTTATAAGATTAGCATCCGATTGACTGTAATTACAAATAATGATTAGCTTATAGATAGAATTATAAATGAGTTTCAGTTTGGAAAGGACAAGAGGCTTGATGGCCTGTGTTAGTCTGGCAATATAGATTCATTTTTCTTCTGAATAAGTCGACGGATGAAGCCTCAACCACGTGTTGAGGTAATAATTCCACTCGTTGATGTTCGATGTGAAAGCCGATAGTCACTGAATGAGAAAAGCATAGAATAACAAGAAAGAAAGAAAAAAGGAGAATGAATCAGATTTTACAATTCTATTTGTCTTCTTCTATTTCTAATTGATTCAGCATTGATTCACAATATGATTTGAAGAGATTTACAAATGGAACACTGTTATCAGATTTTCTGTTGATTTACCTGATAGACCTGACTGATTACAATTAAAACTAAAAAATCACTCTGATATGAAGGTACATGCAACTGACGAGTCCCGAAAAAGATGAAATGCGCGCTCTGGATTCCACTGCTAGCCATCATCCATCTTTGCTTATAAAGACTGTCATAAACTATAATAATCTATATTCTACAATCTGTCGGTCTACAATCTCCACAAAACCCTTTCTGATACTAATCAACATATGCTCACTAGTGACTGCCTCCAACAGGTATATCATGGAGTTCTAGTGAGAAGTAGTGATCAGTGCAGTTCAACCGGGTCAGTTGTGAGATAGTAACTCATTGATGACAATGATGAATGTGTCGCTCGATTTCGTGTATTAGTTGAAGTTGAACATTGACACCGTTGGATATCGGCCGCAGTGGTCTGGTAGTTAAGTGCTCGCTGGCGAGACTGATGAGTCCTGGTCTCAAATCTCGCTAGGCGGGGTCGTGAATACGCGTCGCTGAGGAGTCCCCTAATAGGACGAAACGGCCGTCCAGTTCTTTAAGGTATTTCATGATGATCTAGCTTCAATTGACTCATGAACTCAAACATTACATTTACTACAATCACCACAAAACCCCTTCTGATATTGTCATAATTGTATGAACAATTCTTTTTGTTATTTTCACTTATCTTCATACTTCTGAAAACGATCTGAAATTATTCAATCAACTAGCAACAAGAAAAAAAAGGGAAAGACAAAATCCAGCTTACCAATAGCCTTATCGTTTTAAACAAACGATTATCTCTAGTAATCCATTCTGCTAGGAGGTGAGATTTTTCTTCAATAATTTATTATATTCAGTCTAATTATAGTCTGAATTATGTTTGGTTGTGTTATTTAATTAGTTTTTTTATTTAATTAACAAAATATAATCAAGATTAGTTACCCATTATATATATTGAATTCATAAGTGAATTGAAGCTAGATCACCATGGAAAACCTGTAAGCACTGGACGGTTGTCTCATCCTAGTATGAGACACCTCAACAGTACCCATCCACGATCCCGCCCCGCGAAGTTTGAACCCATATGTTATAACTCTTGTCTTCTTACGGTTAATTACCCAGCTATTCCTATTGCTTAGTATTCTCGGACACCGATTCACTCGACAAGTCCCCAAATCAAAACACGGTTGAACAGGAATAAGATTATATTCCAAATAGCAAGTCAGAAGCATAATAGGGAAAAACGTCAGTATATTTATAGTTTTTACATAAGAAGATTCCAGAATATTCTCCAGCTATCGACTAGTGCTGATTGGATAAGAATTAGCCAATCAGCGTGCACCAAAGCAATCATGCATTGAGCATGCTTTAATCTAGTCTATGTCCCGCTAACACCATACTAAGATAGAACCGCCATTCAATGCTTCCAGGTTTTCCATGGTGGTCTAGCTTCAATCGATTCATGAATTCAATTATTAAATTACTGCAATCTCCACAAAACCGCTCTCTGATATATGCATACACATATAAATGCTTTTACATCCTCCAAATCTCCGTCAAGTGTGATTTGTTTAGTGCTTGTTGTGATGTATCGGAGAATCTTGCTTCTCCCTTTGTCTGTGTGTATATATAAACCCAATCTCTTAGAAATACATAATTTATATCACAGAGGCTAAGATTAGTGTTCTGAACTCTAACAGACAGATCTAGTCAGAAAGAAAGATCGTTATGGTCTCTAGACTACTTGTACAGGTTTAAGGCGTCATTGATCCAGTCGTTTAGTTACTATTCTCTAAATTAACATTATAGCACAACATTATAACTTATAACAGAGATAAAGTTTACAGAATAAAGATTCTTTATTTAAAACTAACTATTCTTATTTCACTATCTGTCTTAATCAAATGTCATTTTTTTTCAAAATTAAGTAATCATAATAGTAGTCAAAAATGCCGCCAATAATTTGCGTGTTAAAGAAGGATTGATTCATTGAAACAAACAAACAAACAAGAAGATAATGACAGTTCAATGGATAATAAAGAAATGTGAATAAATAAACAGATTTCTGTGTATAAGCTTATGAGAAACCTTGTTGACATATTATTCTTCTTTCATTGTCAATAGTATAATGGTTAGTATTTGATAGATTTGAATTGAATAACACGGCTGTTTATTGAAATGATTAAAAGTTCTATAGAAAAAGATGAATTGTCATTAGTTGGTTAAGTTTTATACTAAAAAATGAATGTTGAGTAAGTTGAATTTGTATGATAGAGGATATTTTGTTTATATTGAATTATCAGTAATAGGGGTTGTGGAGATGATTAAGTTTTTGATTGAGATCATGAACCGATTGATATTAGAACACCGTCGGAAACCTGGAAGCACTGGACGGATGTTTTGTTCTATTGTGGGACTCCTCAGTAGTGTGCATTTACGATCCTGCTCACAGGATTCGAGCTCAGGGACTTCAGTCTCGCACGTGAACGCTTACCCTATAGACCACTGAGCCAGCATCCAACAGTGTTAGTGTCTAACATCAATCAATCCACGAAATTGAGTGACCATCTTATAAAATTCAATAGTTGATTGAATATTATCAGCGTGAATAACCTATATTTCCTGATATTTGTAACTATGTAAAAGAGTATTGATAATCAGAAGGGATGGGGAAATTTTGTGGATTGTAGTAATTGTTAATAGTTAAATTTATGAGCTGATTAAAGTTAGATTAGTATTTCCAGGTTTTCCATGGTGGTCTAACTATAATCGACTCATGAATTCAACTATAAAATTACTATAATTGGCAAAAACCCTATTTGATAATAATCAATATGTGCTCATTAGTAACCGGTTTCATGAAGTATTTCCTGGGGTACTAGTGAAAAGCTTAGACCAACCATGTCTGTTTTGAGGTAGTAACTCACTGAAGACAATGGTGGATGGTGGCACAATATCGTAGATTATTTGGAGTTAGACATTAACACCACTGAATACCGGCTTAGTGGTTTAGAGGTTAGGAATTCTCGCACGAGATCAATAAGTCGTAGGTTCGAATCACACGAGAGGGATCGTGGAGGTGCACTACTGAGAAGACTCATACTTTGAAGGAACGGCCATTCAGTGCTCTCAGGTTTTCCATAGTAGTCTAGTTTTAATCGACTTGTGAATTCACTTGTATTTATAAGTATAATATTGATACAATTTTGCATAAAACATTGTCATTTAACGTATATATATATAGCCATTGCCCAAATGGAACGAAACTCGAGTCCTCGATTTCACTGCTAACCACCATCCATCTCTGCTTATAATGTTTGTGACTGAAGAAATATCAGAGACAAAATGTTTCTACTCACTGGAATATAACAAAAAATATATTTATGAGCAAAGATGGATAGTGGCTAGCAGTGGAATCTAGGACACGCGTTTCGTTCTGTTTGGGACTCGTCACTCGGATGTGCCTGCATCTGAGTTGATGTTCACTCTAGGACTCGAACCTAGGACCAGTCGCTTCAAATGCCATCGCGTTATCCACTTAGCTACTGAATCCTGGAGTGAAAGTCAACTCTGAGATGCAGGTACATCCAGCCGACAAGTCCCAAACAGGATGAAACGCGTGTCCTGGATTCCACTGCTAGCCACTATCCATATTTGCTCATAACGTTTGTATATTAAGGCAATAAGCACAGTATGCACATATACCAATAAGAAATTGATATATTGCAGTCCTAAACATCAATGGGAAGATTCAAACAAACAACACCAACTGAATATATATACTTCTATATTACCATGCTCTTTATATTCACATAGGAATGTTATCAATGAATTACCATGTTAACAGAGATTATATTAATCATGAATACTATTTGAACAATACCAATTCTTAAACAAGATATGTATTTGATCAATAACCAATAGATTGTAATCAACAATAATAAATAATGTACAACTTTGTTTTATTGAATCAAATAGTCTTAAAGAAGATGAAATGTGAATTGATATGGAAACAAATAGGCTTTATTGAATGATGAAATAAAAATCAATATTGTAACACAATATCACTATGAATGTTAATAATAATTGGGAAAAAAAAAATAAAAATAATAATAAATGGGAACATATCATGAAAACATTAAAAAATAATAATAACACTAGGGGACGAAAGTAACCAATCAGATAACAGAAAACGTTACTAGGGTGGTATGAGAACTTTTTTTGTACAGTGAAAATTTCAATTTACCGATAAAACAACTAGATGATCTAAGATTTTCTTAAAGACACTTATACGATTCCATTCAAATGTATTATGTAGGCAGATATGTATATCCCATACTAGGATGTAACGACTATTCAGTGGCTTCTACGTTTTCTATGATGATCTAGCTTCAATCGACTCATGATATCAACGATTAAATATTTCAAATAGTAAACCTGCTCAATTCTATTTTCAGATGTATTATCCTATATTATTTGTTGTTAGATAATGGTTTGTGTTAAAGTTTGACGATAGTTAAATAATGACTGAAAATCAGGAAGCAAACTATGCATACTTCATGTCTATTCAGTTTTCTATGGCGTAAATATCAGTTTAATCTAGTGATTTAAACTTGCAAAGACATGTTACCTGTGGATCATTGAATGGATCAGATTCTCAATAAGCATAGATTGATGTGAAAAATTTCTGCATTGCGTTCATTTTAACTTTCTTGATGTCCATGATAATCAGTAAGAGGTTGTGGAGATTATGGAATTTCATTGAGATCATGAACCGATCTAAAACTGATTACCATCTCCACAACCTCTTATTGAAAATTAACACCTACTCACTAGTGACTAGCTTCGAGAGGAAATTTTCGAATTTCTGATGAAAAACCGTTATCACTGGGGATAATCCATATTAGGTGTGAGACAATAATGGAAGATGTTCATCAAATGTAGTGGATTGATTGTAGACATTAACATCGTTAAATTCCAAATCAACGATACAAGAAACCAAACGTTTTAGGTTTGAATCTCGCATGTGAAGTAGTGGATGCGTGCTGCTGCCGAGTCTCATATTAGAATAAGACTGCTTTCTAATTCTTCTTAGGTTTCTTTGGTAGTTTAACTTAGATCGGTCCACAATTTCAATGGCATATGAAAATAATTCCCATAACCATATCAGTTGGGTGTGCGGTAAAACACATTAAATATTTATGAACAGAAACCCTAATAAGGAGTTATATTCAATTTAAAATTGATCGTTTAACAAAAAATCAATTCTGTTGAATGGTTTTATCAATTAACGTAACGGAAACTCAAACGATTTAACTTTCATGATAAACTCTAACTAGTATTATTATCAGAAGAAGGTCTATGTGGAGATTTTAGTAAATTTATAGTTGAATTCATGAATCGATTAAAACTAGACAACCATGAAAAATTCGGAAGAACTAGACTGCCGATTCTTTATAGTATGGATCTCCTCAGAAGCTCGCATTCATGATCCCGCCCGCGGGATTCGAACTCAGGACATATCGGTCTCGCGTGCGGACGCCTAACACTGAGCCAGCATACAACGGCTTTAATGTCTAACTTCAACCAACCTACGATATTGTGCAACCGTGCACCATTGTCTTCAGTGAGTTACCACCTCACAATAGACACGGTTGTAACTCCATTTGTCAAGGCTTCTCACTAGAACTCCAAGAAATACCTCATGAAACCCGTTACTAATGATCACATAATAATTTTTATCAGAAGGGGGTTTTGTGGAGATTTTAGTAATTTTATAGTTGAATTCATGAGTCCCATAATAGGACAAAACGGCCGTCTAGTTCCTCTAGGTTTTCCATGGTGGTCTAACTTCAAATGACTCATGATATCAACTATTGAAATCACCATCATCTCCACAATACCCCTTCTGACACTAAACTTTTACTTAGCTGTTTAACCTATTTAGCATCAATCAGATCAACCATTTCCATAAATCTCTTTAAAATAATGTAAAGTAATAATTATCTTTTCAATTGAATATGGTTTTATTGAGATTAGTGATGTCTGAGATTATGAAAACTAACCTAACAACACGAGAAATCATAACTTCTACTAGTTGATGTACTGTTATTACGGAAAGTTAAGTACAATTAAAGGCGAGACTATAATGTATGAGTGATAGCAGATCTTGAATTTTGGCTAGAAATTCATTCATTTATTTGTCTAAATAGCGTTTTGGCATTTTAACTGATGTCAGTTTGTAATGATAAACCATAAATCTAATTTCTAATCTTAACCACTGACTATAAATCATTATCCTTAATATTCAAGCTGCTTTATAACGCTCATTTAGCCGTATTAGGTTGGTGAACATTCATAAGGTCGTTTTAGCGTCATCTAAAAGTCTTTCATAATTTATAATCTCACTCAATTAAATCCGGTTGATGATGCATTTTAAATTATGGACGAAATCAAATATTTTTGTTCAATATATGAATGTATGAATGAATGTTTATGTTTATGTCAGTCCTTATCTGTACTCTTGAACTCTTGAACTTCTCTGATTTACATGGAATTCATTATTATACAATCTTTACTGTTTCATTCTTGTTTCTACACAGATAATCATAGGCAGAATAATAGTCTCTACTCAGTGAATATATAAAATAGACTACCTGAAACACCAAAATGTGATCAATTAAGTTACTAACTTCTGATAGAAATTAGATCTTTCAATGGATATGAAGATAATTGTAAAGTTTAAACTATTATATACTTGATATTCAGGACTGTTCTTTGAAGTATACTCTGTTACATGTTGTTAAGAGGAGTTGTTTTAGGAACAATAATGATCAAAGAATAAGCGAAAAGATCTTGATAGATTCAAAAAAATATTTAATAAGAAACCTATCAAATCACGAATTATATATCTGTTTAAGGATCTAGATCAGTCCTATCTACAAGGATAGGATTGTTTATTGAAATCTGTGGAAATGAAGTGTTATTATAGTGAACAAGAACATAAACGGGAACAACCATATATCGTTGAATACAAAATGACAGAACATCTTAGTAAATACCTTATTTGCAGAATGTTAATCAATTGTCTTAAACTTGACTGTTTCTTCTACAAATATCAGTTAATCGTCTCAGACTTCAATGTCCCTACATTTACATATCAATTACGTTTTGTTCCCATTCTTTCCTTCTTGATCTTCTTGACCTTCTGCTATCAGACATTCCATTCCTGACCAGCGTTACGTATTACTTATATATCGATATAAGTAGAACACACTATCAAACATGTTTTCAGTTGAATGTATCAATCAGTTGATTGCAATACTTAATAACTTCTAATAAATAAAAAAAGTCCAAATGATCATTACAGGTCTACCTTAAATTCAAATTATATGGAAATATTGGCAAGACTATAATTTATGGACGAACCAATCAGTTATAAGATAACAGATCTCGGATTTTGGCGCGAAATTCCTTCATACATACGGCTAAATAGAGTTTTAGCATTATAGCTGATGTCAGCTCATGATGAAAACCTGAAGTCTAATTCCTTACCTTAACCATCAACCGTAAATCACAATTCCAAATCCTCATATGGTTCTATTCATCAAAGTGAACACTATTGAGGTCAGTCCAGCGTCACTTGCCGAAATATTTAATTAGACTATGAAAAACTAATGAAATAAATTGAATGCATGAAATGGAACATCGGCAAAATGACATAATGTTACGCTATTCTATATGATCAAACGAAGTAATTCATTCTAATTTATTCAAATCTGATTAAATACATGTTAGACCATAAACATACAGGGTAGATTGTGTAAAATGAGGAGAGTTATTCATATTACTTACAGTTATACTAAGGCAACGTAGAGATTAATTGAAACAAATACTTTCCCGGTGTTTATTATTGTGTGTGTGTGTGCATTATAAATACGTACCTTAAATATATTCAAACTATTTCTGTCAAATACATTTTTGCTATTATCATGAAATACATGATGAAACGCATGATTTTACTGACAATTGAACATATACTTAAGTATCAGAATGGGTTTTGTGAAGATCTTTAGAAATTTCACAGATTGAAATCATGAGTCAATTGAAGTTAGACCGCCATGGAAAACCTGGAAGCACTGGACCGCCTTTGCATTCTAGCATGGGACTCCTCAGCAGTGCGCATCCACGATCCCGCATCTCGCGGTATTTGAACCCAGGACCTACTGTTTTCGCGTGCGAGAGCTTAAACATTAGACCACTTAGTAGAGTTCAACCAGCTCCGTTGTGAGATATCAGCTCACTGAAGACAATGGTGGATGTGTCACTCAATTTCGTGGATTCATTGAAGTTAGACATTAACACCGTTGGATGCCAGCTCAGTGGTCTAGTTGGTTAAGTGCTCGCGCGCTAAACCAGTAGGTCCTGGGTTCGAATCTTGCAGGGGGCGAGGTCGTGGGTGCGCACTGTTGAGGAGTCCCATACTAGGACGAAACGGCCGTTCAGTGCTTTCAGGTTTTCCATGGTGGTCTAGTTTAATTGACCCATGATTTCAACCTGTGAGATATACTTAAGTAACTGTAATCAATTGAGGTTAGAAAGAAGGTCCTAGGTTCGAGTCCCATGTACGAGATCGTGGATGCATTCTGCTGAATTCCATACTCAGACAAAATGATCATCCAGTTCTTGCAGGTCTATCTCAGCTTGACTCATGAATTCAACTTTGAAAACATTACAATCTCTATAAAATTGATAAGTATAATTAATTATTTATGAACCATTTTCAAATCCATAATCATATGTCCGTTTTTCTACTTAGATTCGACTCCTGATATATATTTTACCTAATTCTTATCTCCATATTGAAAACTATGTAAGTATACTATTGACAGAAATATGACTAGCTGCAAAATGGTCAAGATCACCACGTCTCATGATAATATACAATGGATAAATGGTATGATTATAATGTATGGACGACCTTTGAGAGACGCTGAAGTGACCTTTGAAAGTGAACAACTATTAATCAGGATTAAATGAGGGTTATAAAGCAGTTAGAATTCTCATTTACAGTTGATGGTTAGGGTTAAAAATTAGATTTAGGGTTTTCATCACGAACTGACATTAACTATAATGTCAAAACTTTATTTAACCAAATGTATGGATGAATTTTGCGCCACTAATCGTGACTTTTCATCTTATATCTGATTGGTTCGTCCATAAATTATAGTCTTACTGGATAAATTTAAAAATAAGATATGTCAAATTTCAAACGAAGTGACCTAAATGTATCATGTTCCAAGAGAGATCTGAAGTCTCTAAGTATATCGATGATCTTATTTTTTTCTTAATTATTTCTCTAGGGTATTAAATAAAGGTTGAAAGTTTACTATGAAATAGCTCTAGATAACAACAGAAACTGGAAGAAAATTGAATTTCTGTTGCTAAGTAGTTTGAAACTCTTAAAACCATATTCACGTAACAATCAAAAGATTGTGAAGTTTCGTAACAAACACTTGATATTTAGATCCTTTTTTTTGTCTTCATCAACTTAACAATATTGAGTAATCATCTTCTGATAATATCAGTAGGTAACTTTCTAATTCCTAGCAGTGATCAACTTCACCGATTACGACCTCACATGAAGTCATAGTGAATTATGTAATGAAGTTAGTTACTAGTTTGCATATTAGTTGTATTTAAGATTTTTTGTTTTGATTAATAAATTTTATCACTGACCGATCATAGTTCAACTACCAGCAAGAACTGGTCAATTATATTGTCTTAGTTAAGACTCATCTGAAGTAGTAGTATAACTAAAGCCAATTCACAATGAAACTACTGAAGATACATAAATCATTTAAAAAATGACTAGATATCCAAGACTTCAGGTTACTGTGTTTTATAATGTAAATTGCCATTCGTTTTATTTAGATCACAAACCATAAGGAATCATTCGAAGCCTTAAAGTATCGAGCAATTGTTTCGCCCCAGTACAAGACTCTTCAGCAGTAAAAATTTATGTCCACAAACTATCAGAAATTATTGGAAACCTGAAAGTATCAGATGTGGTTTTGTAGAGATTGTAGTAATTTCAGCAGTTGAGATCATGAGTCGATTGAAGCTAGACCACCACCATGGAAAACCAGGAAGCACTAGTGGTCTAGCTTCAACTGTCTCATGATTTCAACTGTTGAAACCTAAAAGAATTGAACAACTGTTTCGTAATAGAAAAGAGATTCTTCAGCGGTGAAAATTTATGTTATTTGGATTACAAACCATCATGAATCATTGGAAACTTGCAAATAATGAATAGATGTTTCGTCCCAATACGAGACTTCTCAGCAGTATTTGATATAAACCCTTACAGAATTTAGTTCAATGAAAAATATATGTGATAAGTGTTT
Organism: Schistosoma mattheei; assembly: GCA_944470405.2. Classification (NCBI taxonomy): domain Eukaryota; kingdom Metazoa; phylum Platyhelminthes; class Trematoda; order Strigeidida; family Schistosomatidae; genus Schistosoma; species Schistosoma mattheei. The sequence continues at coordinate 5,461,725 of OX103950.1, forward strand.
AAGATACATGAGAAGAAAATGATAGATGATTATTAACACTATTTAGAATATGACAATGTTGTTCTATTCTTCATTAGCATTAACTTAGATAAATAAGTCTAACCTTATATAGAATATTCATCTATCTATCTATTTATCTATCTATGCATATTTGTATAGATGAACTTAATAAGTAAACATCATGAACAAGAAATAACTTTTCAGTTTATTCTGTCCTTAGATTCTATGAAAAGAAAACAAAAAGCAAGAAAATAAAGAAAGAACAACTACAAATCATTATCAATCTATTTATTTGAATAGTCTCATTCTGTCAAAGTTCACCTTATACATGAAATATAGAAGAAGCTATATCTAAAATAGAATTATGATAAACTAGATAAATATATATGTGAATGAATTTTACCATGCATAGATGTATATATATATATATATATATATATATATATATATATATATATATATATATATATATATATATATATACATCTATGCATGGTAAAATTCATTCACATATATATTTATCTAGTTTATCATAATTCTATTTTAGATATAGCTTCTTCTATATTTCATGTATAAGGTGAACTTTGACAGAATGAGACTATTCAAATAAATAGATTGATAATGATTTGTAGTTGTTCTTTCTTTATTTTCTTGCTTTTTGTTTTCTTTTCATAGAATCTAAGGACAGAATAAACTGAAAAGTTATTTCTTGTTCATGATGTTTACTTATTAAGTTCATCTATACAAATATGCATAGATAGATAAATAGATAGATAGATGAATATTCTATATAAGGTTAGACTTATTTATCTAAGTTAATGCTAATGAAGAATAGAACAACATTGTCATATTCTAAATAGTGTTAATAATCATCTATCATTTTCTTCTCATGTATCTTAAACACTTATCACATATATTTTTCATTGAACTAAATTCTGTAAGGGTTTATATCAAATACTGCTGAGAAGTCTCGTATTGGGACGAAACATCTATTCATTATTTGCAAGTTTCCAATGATTCATGATGGTTTGTAATCCAAATAACATAAATTTTCACCGCTGAAGAATCTCTTTTCTATTACGAAACAGTTGTTCAATTCTTTTAGGTTTCAACAGTTGAAATCATGAGACAGTTGAAGCTAGACCACTAGTGCTTCCTGGTTTTCCATGGTGGTGGTCTAGCTTCAATCGACTCATGATCTCAACTGCTGAAATTACTACAATCTCTACAAAACCACATCTGATACTTTCAGGTTTCCAATAATTTCTGATAGTTTGTGGACATAAATTTTTACTGCTGAAGAGTCTTGTACTGGGGCGAAACAATTGCTCGATACTTTAAGGCTTCGAATGATTCCTTATGGTTTGTGATCTAAATAAAACGAATGGCAATTTACATTATAAAACACAGTAACCTGAAGTCTTGGATATCTAGTCATTTTTTAAATGATTTATGTATCTTCAGTAGTTTCATTGTGAATTGGCTTTAGTTATACTACTACTTCAGATGAGTCTTAACTAAGACAATATAATTGACCAGTTCTTGCTGGTAGTTGAACTATGATCGGTCAGTGATAAAATTTATTAATCAAAACAAAAAATCTTAAATACAACTAATATGCAAACTAGTAACTAACTTCATTACATAATTCACTATGACTTCATGTGAGGTCGTAATCGGTGAAGTTGATCACTGCTAGGAATTAGAAAGTTACCTACTGATATTATCAGAAGATGATTACTCAATATTGTTAAGTTGATGAAGACAAAAAAAAGGATCTAAATATCAAGTGTTTGTTACGAAACTTCACAATCTTTTGATTGTTACGTGAATATGGTTTTAAGAGTTTCAAACTACTTAGCAACAGAAATTCAATTTTCTTCCAGTTTCTGTTGTTATCTAGAGCTATTTCATAGTAAACTTTCAACCTTTATTTAATACCCTAGAGAAATAATTAAGAAAAAAATAAGATCATCGATATACTTAGAGACTTCAGATCTCTCTTGGAACATGATACATTTAGGTCACTTCGTTTGAAATTTGACATATCTTATTTTTAAATTTATCCAGTAAGACTATAATTTATGGACGAACCAATCAGATATAAGATGAAAAGTCACGATTAGTGGCGCAAAATTCATCCATACATTTGGTTAAATAAAGTTTTGACATTATAGTTAATGTCAGTTCGTGATGAAAACCCTAAATCTAATTTTTAACCCTAACCATCAACTGTAAATGAGAATTCTAACTGCTTTATAACCCTCATTTAATCCTGATTAATAGTTGTTCACTTTCAAAGGTCACTTCAGCGTCTCTCAAAGGTCGTCCATACATTATAATCATACCATTTATCCATTGTATATTATCATGAGACGTGGTGATCTTGACCATTTTGCAGCTAGTCATATTTCTGTCAATAGTATACTTACATAGTTTTCAATATGGAGATAAGAATTAGGTAAAATATATATCAGGAGTCGAATCTAAGTAGAAAAACGGACATATGATTATGGATTTGAAAATGGTTCATAAATAATTAATTATACTTATCAATTTTATAGAGATTGTAATGTTTTCAAAGTTGAATTCATGAGTCAAGCTGAGATAGACCTGCAAGAACTGGATGATCATTTTGTCTGAGTATGGAATTCAGCAGAATGCATCCACGATCTCGTACATGGGACTCGAACCTAGGACCTTCTTTCTAACCTCAATTGATTACAGTTACTTAAGTATATCTCACAGGTTGAAATCATGGGTCAATTAAACTAGACCACCATGGAAAACCTGAAAGCACTGAACGGCCGTTTCGTCCTAGTATGGGACTCCTCAACAGTGCGCACCCACGACCTCGCCCCCTGCAAGATTCGAACCCAGGACCTACTGGTTTAGCGCGCGAGCACTTAACCAACTAGACCACTGAGCTGGCATCCAACGGTGTTAATGTCTAACTTCAATGAATCCACGAAATTGAGTGACACATCCACCATTGTCTTCAGTGAGCTGATATCTCACAACGGAGCTGGTTGAACTCTACTAAGTGGTCTAATGTTTAAGCTCTCGCACGCGAAAACAGTAGGTCCTGGGTTCAAATACCGCGAGATGCGGGATCGTGGATGCGCACTGCTGAGGAGTCCCATGCTAGAATGCAAAGGCGGTCCAGTGCTTCCAGGTTTTCCATGGCGGTCTAACTTCAATTGACTCATGATTTCAATCTGTGAAATTTCTAAAGATCTTCACAAAACCCATTCTGATACTTAAGTATATGTTCAATTGTCAGTAAAATCATGCGTTTCATCATGTATTTCATGATAATAGCAAAAATGTATTTGACAGAAATAGTTTGAATATATTTAAGGTACGTATTTATAATGCACACACACACACAATAATAAACACCGGGAAAGTATTTGTTTCAATTAATCTCTACGTTGCCTTAGTATAACTGTAAGTAATATGAATAACTCTCCTCATTTTACACAATCTACCCTGTATGTTTATGGTCTAACATGTATTTAATCAGATTTGAATAAATTAGAATGAATTACTTCGTTTGATCATATAGAATAGCGTAACATTATGTCATTTTGCCGATGTTCCATTTCATGCATTCAATTTATTTCATTAGTTTTTCATAGTCTAATTAAATATTTCGGCAAGTGACGCTGGACTGACCTCAATAGTGTTCACTTTGATGAATAGAACCATATGAGGATTTGGAATTGTGATTTACGGTTGATGGTTAAGGTAAGGAATTAGACTTCAGGTTTTCATCATGAGCTGACATCAGCTATAATGCTAAAACTCTATTTAGCCGTATGTATGAAGGAATTTCGCGCCAAAATCCGAGATCTGTTATCTTATAACTGATTGGTTCGTCCATAAATTATAGTCTTGCCAATATTTCCATATAATTTGAATTTAAGGTAGACCTGTAATGATCATTTGGACTTTTTTTATTTATTAGAAGTTATTAAGTATTGCAATCAACTGATTGATACATTCAACTGAAAACATGTTTGATAGTGTGTTCTACTTATATCGATATATAAGTAATACGTAACGCTGGTCAGGAATGGAATGTCTGATAGCAGAAGGTCAAGAAGATCAAGAAGGAAAGAATGGGAACAAAACGTAATTGATATGTAAATGTAGGGACATTGAAGTCTGAGACGATTAACTGATATTTGTAGAAGAAACAGTCAAGTTTAAGACAATTGATTAACATTCTGCAAATAAGGTATTTACTAAGATGTTCTGTCATTTTGTATTCAACGATATATGGTTGTTCCCGTTTATGTTCTTGTTCACTATAATAACACTTCATTTCCACAGATTTCAATAAACAATCCTATCCTTGTAGATAGGACTGATCTAGATCCTTAAACAGATATATAATTCGTGATTTGATAGGTTTCTTATTAAATATTTTTTTGAATCTATCAAGATCTTTTCGCTTATTCTTTGATCATTATTGTTCCTAAAACAACTCCTCTTAACAACATGTAACAGAGTATACTTCAAAGAACAGTCCTGAATATCAAGTATATAATAGTTTAAACTTTACAATTATCTTCATATCCATTGAAAGATCTAATTTCTATCAGAAGTTAGTAACTTAATTGATCACATTTTGGTGTTTCAGGTAGTCTATTTTATATATTCACTGAGTAGAGACTATTATTCTGCCTATGATTATCTGTGTAGAAACAAGAATGAAAACAGTAAAGATTGTATAATAATGAATTCCATGTAAATCAGAGAAGTTCAAGAGTTCAAGAGTACAGATAAGGACTGACATAAACATAAACATTCATTCATACATTCAAATATTGAACAAAAATATTTGATTTCGTCCATAATTTAAAATGCATCATCAACCGGATTTAATTGAGTGAGATTATAAATTATGAAAGACTTTTAGATGACGCTAAAACGACCTTATGAATGTTCACCAACCTAATACGGCTAAATGAGCGTTATAAAGCAGCTTGAATATTAAGGATAATGATTTATAGTCAGTGGTTAAGATTAGAAATTAGATTTATGTTTATCATTACAAACTGACATCAGTTAAAATGCCAAAACGCTATTTAGACAAATAAATGAATGAATTTCTAGCCAAAATTCAAGATCTGCTATCACTCATACATTATAGTCTCGCCTTTAATTGTACTTAACTTTCCGTAATAACAGTACATCAACTAGTAGAAGTTATGATTTCTCGTGTTGTTAGGTTAGTTTTCATAATCTCAGACATCACTAATCTCAATAAAACCATATTCAATTGAAAAGATAATTATTACTTTACATTATTTTAAAGAGATTTATGGAAATGGTTGATCTGATTGATGCTAAATAGGTTAAACAGCTAAGTAAAAGTTTAGTGTCAGAAGGGGTATTGTGGAGATGATGGTGATTTCAATAGTTGATATCATGAGTCATTTGAAGTTAGACCACCATGGAAAACCTAGAGGAACTAGACGGCCGTTTTGTCCTATTATGGGACTCATGAATTCAACTATAAAATTACTAAAATCTCCACAAAACCCCCTTCTGATAAAAATTATTATGTGATCATTAGTAACGGGTTTCATGAGGTATTTCTTGGAGTTCTAGTGAGAAGCCTTGACAAATGGAGTTACAACCGTGTCTATTGTGAGGTGGTAACTCACTGAAGACAATGGTGCACGGTTGCACAATATCGTAGGTTGGTTGAAGTTAGACATTAAAGCCGTTGTATGCTGGCTCAGTGTTAGGCGTCCGCACGCGAGACCGATATGTCCTGAGTTCGAATCCCGCGGGCGGGATCATGAATGCGAGCTTCTGAGGAGATCCATACTATAAAGAATCGGCAGTCTAGTTCTTCCGAATTTTTCATGGTTGTCTAGTTTTAATCGATTCATGAATTCAACTATAAATTTACTAAAATCTCCACATAGACCTTCTTCTGATAATAATACTAGTTAGAGTTTATCATGAAAGTTAAATCGTTTGAGTTTCCGTTACGTTAATTGATAAAACCATTCAACAGAATTGATTTTTTGTTAAACGATCAATTTTAAATTGAATATAACTCCTTATTAGGGTTTCTGTTCATAAATATTTAATGTGTTTTACCGCACACCCAACTGATATGGTTATGGGAATTATTTTCATATGCCATTGAAATTGTGGACCGATCTAAGTTAAACTACCAAAGAAACCTAAGAAGAATTAGAAAGCAGTCTTATTCTAATATGAGACTCGCAGCAGCACGCATCCACTACTTCACATGCGAGATTCAAACCTAAAACGTTTGGTTTCTTGTATCGTTGATTTGGAATTTAACGATGTTAATGTCTACAATCAATCCACTACATTTGATGAACATCTTCCATTATTGTCTCACACCTAATATGGATTATCCCCAGTGATAACGGTTTTTCATCAGAAATTCGAAAATTTCCTCTCGAAGCTAGTCACTAGTGAGTAGGTGTTAATTTTCAATAAGAGGTTGTGGATATGGTAATCAGTTTTAGATCGGTTCATGATCTCAATGAAATTCCATAATCTCCACAACCTCTTACTGATTATCATGGACATCAAGAAAGTTAAAATGAACGCAATGCAGAAATTTTTCACATCAATCTATGCTTATTGAGAATCTGATCCATTCAATGATCCACAGGTAACATGTCTTTGCAAGTTTAAATCACTAGATTAAACTGATATTTACGCCATAGAAAACTGAATATACATGAAGTATGCATAGTTTGCTTCCTGATTTTCAGTCATTATTTAACTATCGTCAAACTTTAACACAAACCATTATCTAACAACAAATAATATAGGATAATACATCTGAAAATAGAATTGAGCAGGTTTACTATTTGAAATATTTAATCGTTGATATCATGAGTCGATTGAAGCTAGATCATCATAGAAAACGTAGAAGCCACTGAATAGTCGTTACATCCTAGTATGGGATATACATATCTGCCTACATAATACATTTGAATGGAATCGTATAAGTGTCTTTAAGAAAATCTTAGATCATCTAGTTGTTTTATCGGTAAATTGAAATTTTCACTGTACAAAAAAAGTTCTCATACCACCCTAGTAACGTTTTCTGTTATCTGATTGGTTACTTTCGTCCCCTAGTGTTATTATTATTTTTTAATGTTTTCATGATATGTTCCCATTTATTATTATTTTTATTTTTTTTTTCCCAATTATTATTAACATTCATAGTGATATTGTGTTACAATATTGATTTTTATTTCATCATTCAATAAAGCCTATTTGTTTCCATATCAATTCACATTTCATCTTCTTTAAGACTATTTGATTCAATAAAACAAAGTTGTACATTATTTATTATTGTTGATTACAATCTATTGGTTATTGATCAAATACATATCTTGTTTAAGAATTGGTATTGTTCAAATAGTATTCATGATTAATATAATCTCTGTTAACATGGTAATTCATTGATAACATTCCTATGTGAATATAAAGAGCATGGTAATATAGAAGTATATATATTCAGTTGGTGTTGTTTGTTTGAATCTTCCCATTGATGTTTAGGACTGCAATATATCAATTTCTTATTGGTATATGTGCATACTGTGCTTATTGCCTTAATATACAAACGTTATGAGCAAATATGGATAGTGGCTAGCAGTGGAATCCAGGACACGCGTTTCATCCTGTTTGGGACTTGTCGGCTGGATGTACCTGCATCTCAGAGTTGACTTTCACTCCAGGATTCAGTAGCTAAGTGGATAACGCGATGGCATTTGAAGCGACTGGTCCTAGGTTCGAGTCCTAGAGTGAACATCAACTCAGATGCAGGCACATCCGAGTGACGAGTCCCAAACAGAACGAAACGCGTGTCCTAGATTCCACTGCTAGCCACTATCCATCTTTGCTCATAAATATATTTTTTGTTATATTCCAGTGAGTAGAAACATTTTGTCTCTGATATTTCTTCAGTCACAAACATTATAAGCAGAGATGGATGGTGGTTAGCAGTGAAATCGAGGACTCGAGTTTCGTTCCATTTGGGCAATGGCTATATATATATACGTTAAATGACAATGTTTTATGCAAAATTGTATCAATATTATACTTATAAATACAAGTGAATTCACAAGTCGATTAAAACTAGACTACTATGGAAAACCTGAGAGCACTGAATGGCCGTTCCTTCAAAGTATGAGTCTTCTCAGTAGTGCACCTCCACGATCCCTCTCGTGTGATTCGAACCTACGACTTATTGATCTCGTGCGAGAATTCCTAACCTCTAAACCACTAAGCCGGTATTCAGTGGTGTTAATGTCTAACTCCAAATAATCTACGATATTGTGCCACCATCCACCATTGTCTTCAGTGAGTTACTACCTCAAAACAGACATGGTTGGTCTAAGCTTTTCACTAGTACCCCAGGAAATACTTCATGAAACCGGTTACTAATGAGCACATATTGATTATTATCAAATAGGGTTTTTGCCAATTATAGTAATTTTATAGTTGAATTCATGAGTCGATTATAGTTAGACCACCATGGAAAACCTGGAAATACTAATCTAACTTTAATCAGCTCATAAATTTAACTATTAACAATTACTACAATCCACAAAATTTCCCCATCCCTTCTGATTATCAATACTCTTTTACATAGTTACAAATATCAGGAAATATAGGTTATTCACGCTGATAATATTCAATCAACTATTGAATTTTATAAGATGGTCACTCAATTTCGTGGATTGATTGATGTTAGACACTAACACTGTTGGATGCTGGCTCAGTGGTCTATAGGGTAAGCGTTCACGTGCGAGACTGAAGTCCCTGAGCTCGAATCCTGTGAGCAGGATCGTAAATGCACACTACTGAGGAGTCCCACAATAGAACAAAACATCCGTCCAGTGCTTCCAGGTTTCCGACGGTGTTCTAATATCAATCGGTTCATGATCTCAATCAAAAACTTAATCATCTCCACAACCCCTATTACTGATAATTCAATATAAACAAAATATCCTCTATCATACAAATTCAACTTACTCAACATTCATTTTTTAGTATAAAACTTAACCAACTAATGACAATTCATCTTTTTCTATAGAACTTTTAATCATTTCAATAAACAGCCGTGTTATTCAATTCAAATCTATCAAATACTAACCATTATACTATTGACAATGAAAGAAGAATAATATGTCAACAAGGTTTCTCATAAGCTTATACACAGAAATCTGTTTATTTATTCACATTTCTTTATTATCCATTGAACTGTCATTATCTTCTTGTTTGTTTGTTTGTTTCAATGAATCAATCCTTCTTTAACACGCAAATTATTGGCGGCATTTTTGACTACTATTATGATTACTTAATTTTGAAAAAAAATGACATTTGATTAAGACAGATAGTGAAATAAGAATAGTTAGTTTTAAATAAAGAATCTTTATTCTGTAAACTTTATCTCTGTTATAAGTTATAATGTTGTGCTATAATGTTAATTTAGAGAATAGTAACTAAACGACTGGATCAATGACGCCTTAAACCTGTACAAGTAGTCTAGAGACCATAACGATCTTTCTTTCTGACTAGATCTGTCTGTTAGAGTTCAGAACACTAATCTTAGCCTCTGTGATATAAATTATGTATTTCTAAGAGATTGGGTTTATATATACACACAGACAAAGGGAGAAGCAAGATTCTCCGATACATCACAACAAGCACTAAACAAATCACACTTGACGGAGATTTGGAGGATGTAAAAGCATTTATATGTGTATGCATATATCAGAGAGCGGTTTTGTGGAGATTGCAGTAATTTAATAATTGAATTCATGAATCGATTGAAGCTAGACCACCATGGAAAACCTGGAAGCATTGAATGGCGGTTCTATCTTAGTATGGTGTTAGCGGGACATAGACTAGATTAAAGCATGCTCAATGCATGATTGCTTTGGTGCACGCTGATTGGCTAATTCTTATCCAATCAGCACTAGTCGATAGCTGGAGAATATTCTGGAATCTTCTTATGTAAAAACTATAAATATACTGACGTTTTTCCCTATTATGCTTCTGACTTGCTATTTGGAATATAATCTTATTCCTGTTCAACCGTGTTTTGATTTGGGGACTTGTCGAGTGAATCGGTGTCCGAGAATACTAAGCAATAGGAATAGCTGGGTAATTAACCGTAAGAAGACAAGAGTTATAACATATGGGTTCAAACTTCGCGGGGCGGGATCGTGGATGGGTACTGTTGAGGTGTCTCATACTAGGATGAGACAACCGTCCAGTGCTTACAGGTTTTCCATGGTGATCTAGCTTCAATTCACTTATGAATTCAATATATATAATGGGTAACTAATCTTGATTATATTTTGTTAATTAAATAAAAAAACTAATTAAATAACACAACCAAACATAATTCAGACTATAATTAGACTGAATATAATAAATTATTGAAGAAAAATCTCACCTCCTAGCAGAATGGATTACTAGAGATAATCGTTTGTTTAAAACGATAAGGCTATTGGTAAGCTGGATTTTGTCTTTCCCTTTTTTTTCTTGTTGCTAGTTGATTGAATAATTTCAGATCGTTTTCAGAAGTATGAAGATAAGTGAAAATAACAAAAAGAATTGTTCATACAATTATGACAATATCAGAAGGGGTTTTGTGGTGATTGTAGTAAATGTAATGTTTGAGTTCATGAGTCAATTGAAGCTAGATCATCATGAAATACCTTAAAGAACTGGACGGCCGTTTCGTCCTATTAGGGGACTCCTCAGCGACGCGTATTCACGACCCCGCCTAGCGAGATTTGAGACCAGGACTCATCAGTCTCGCCAGCGAGCACTTAACTACCAGACCACTGCGGCCGATATCCAACGGTGTCAATGTTCAACTTCAACTAATACACGAAATCGAGCGACACATTCATCATTGTCATCAATGAGTTACTATCTCACAACTGACCCGGTTGAACTGCACTGATCACTACTTCTCACTAGAACTCCATGATATACCTGTTGGAGGCAGTCACTAGTGAGCATATGTTGATTAGTATCAGAAAGGGTTTTGTGGAGATTGTAGACCGACAGATTGTAGAATATAGATTATTATAGTTTATGACAGTCTTTATAAGCAAAGATGGATGATGGCTAGCAGTGGAATCCAGAGCGCGCATTTCATCTTTTTCGGGACTCGTCAGTTGCATGTACCTTCATATCAGAGTGATTTTTTAGTTTTAATTGTAATCAGTCAGGTCTATCAGGTAAATCAACAGAAAATCTGATAACAGTGTTCCATTTGTAAATCTCTTCAAATCATATTGTGAATCAATGCTGAATCAATTAGAAATAGAAGAAGACAAATAGAATTGTAAAATCTGATTCATTCTCCTTTTTTCTTTCTTTCTTTGTTATTCTATGCTTTTCTCATTCAGCTGACTATCGGCTTTCACATCGAATCATCAACGAGTGGAATTTATTACCTCAACACGTGGTTGAGGCTTCATCCGTCGACTTATTCAGAAGAAAAATGAATCTACTATTGCCAGGACTAACACAGGCCATCAAGCCTCTTGTCCTTTCCAAACTGAAACTCATTTATAATTCTATCTATAAGCTAATCATTATTTGTTAATTACAGTCAATCGGATGCTAATCTATAACTTTTTTTCAGTTGAATTGATTTTCTATTATTCGTGAAGCATTAAGATCTTTATTTGTTGTAACATGCGGTGTCCGAAATCTGATATTGATACATAGTATGCTATACGTTAGCTCCCCCACTCAACTGACTAGATGAGAGAGAACACAAGAGTGAGCGATAAAGTGTATTAAACAACCGAATGGAATGCACAAATACTTATTCATATATATACTACTCTATTCTTAGGAAATTCCCCCATTGACCCCAGTGAAGTGCACTTGACCTTTGGATTACTTCTGACTGCTATCGGTTGACCTTCTTCATATCAGTATTTTATGTTTGTTATCAATCATGTGAGTTGTTAGTTTATAGAGGGAATGGTAATTATCCATCAATCTTAATGGTTGAAATCATGTTTAGTCAATTAATGATACGTTTTTCATTGACCCAGAAAAACATATGGATTAAAAATAAACTTCCTACTTAATTACGACTGTTACTCCTCGTTCAGGAACATAGGCCGCTCAACAGCATTCTTCATCCAACCCTGTCCTGGACAATGCGTTCCAGTTCTTTCCATTTGTTATTGATCCTTTCAATCTCTTTCATTTTTCGATGTAGCATGGTCTTCGTCCTTTCTGTTTTCCTCTTCCCTTCAGAATTTCAAGTTGGAGCTCTTCTAGAGTTACTGTCAGTCCCCAGCCCGAGTGACTAATAAGGTTGGATACGAGGTCGGCAAAGCCATCCCGTAGAAAAAAATATTGCTAAAATAAACCAATCAAATTTAACTAGTTACAAATAAACTTAGGATATTACAAATTTTTTTGTGCACTTGAAAGCTGCTTCAAAAAGTATGCTCATTCCTATTTCCTCGTATGATAATGAATATAGGTCAATTACTCTCTGTATTATTCAACAATCTGATCAAACAATTCAACAACATACATTCATTATTCAAGTATACAAATTACACAATAATCAACTCATCATAAACATTATGAAAACCACTTCACTTAATAATTACATTTACCATATAATCCACTTCTCAACAAAATACATTGTCATCATCATTATTGTGAAGGTGAGTTTACACTGAATACAAGTAAACTGGATTATAATTATCAACAATCAAGACAACATCAAATGACATTTTGATAAAGTGGTCGTTTGATCTAACTAACAAATTTGTAAAGGTGTCTAATCCATTCATTGATGCAATTGTGGGATTTGTAACATTATCATTTTCCAACTAAATGATATCACAAAATTGGAAATTTTCTCCATTCACCAAAACACAATTTCATAACAATAATGATGAAAGAGAGAAGATTATTCATCTGTAAACTCTATTGTACATTAGCGTATGCAGAACTCAATTGATTAGAACTATGAGATTGGAAACCATGGACTAGTGGATATCCTCATTATTGTAGATACATGGCCCTAGCGTAGGTGGAGACGAGGACACCAGACGATTGTTACTAATGTTGTAGTGAAAGAGAACACAGGTGACGACAACAAAATTACAGAGTTACTTGGTAAAATAGGAAAACCATACTATAATACTTAATTTTCAAAATGTTTAATAACTGTCTCCAATTTCGTTGTTCTTGCATTTCCATACTAATTGTTTCCTATTCCCGCTCTTCCTTTCTTGATCTTCCCTATTTTCTACTGCCAGACATTACATTCCTGACTCGAGTCATATAGTACTTACATCAATATAAGTAGAACGCACCACAATGTGTTCACTTGGAGTTACTTTTTCCTATCCCTGGTGTATGTTGATGGTTGTGCATAGCAATCTCAATTGTGAACGATCTATGATAAATACAACCGAAACAGTTATCTATTCTCAAAAAATTCTTCATGTCAACTATTTTTGATCTCATTCATTAATCGTGAAAGTATAATGAGAAATATGTTGGAGTCTCATCAGCATTAATCATAATTGTCAGATTAAAATAGTACGGTAAATGAATAAGCATTATCACTAGATATCTGTTTTGTGTTCTAATACTAATATGGTCATCCTAATATAACTCATATTTCGATTCAATTATTAGTCGGGTTTAAACGTGTTGGGAATGTTAGATCCTCAGAACTCACTTCGTAAATGTTAGGGATGCAGAGGAATATACCAATAATTATCATGTTAGTCCAATGGTGTTCTTGGACTTTAAATGGACATTTCCTATTGGTCGATATTTGTTCATTTGTTTAATATTGTACAAAATGTTGTTTTCTATTTTATGGTATGATGTGGTATGCTTGATTGGTATATAAACAGAGCATGTTTTAAATATAACGATTCATATCTCAGAGGTTGTGATTTGTGTTCTGGACTCAACTGGCTGGGATAGACAGAGAGGCGGGACCAATGGAGACTCTAGGCCATCCGTACGTGTTTTTAAGTGTCACTGATTCGATCTATAATACGCTGCTCTTTAATCTTTCAGTCAAGGGTGCAACAATTGACACGGGGTAAAAATCGACCCAAATTTAAAGTCACAACAGTAAATATCTTATTTTTGTAATTTTAAACATTTTAATTTTTTGTTTTCGAGCCAAAAGTGCTCATTTTCACCTTCATGTCGTATTTCTCATTCGGGAGAATCTTAAACGCTATTGTGTCATTGTATCTTTTAGTATGCTAGTTTGTAACTCTTCCCAAGGACAATTTTATGCTGTATATATAACGTTTGATTTGTGCCAGTTATTATTGCTCGTGTTTCTGATTGTTTTCGAAATATATATTTCCCCATTTCGAACTTGAACTTCTCTCTCGAGTTAGCGGGGCTAAGACACATCAGAATAGCTAGTTTATTGATCTTTAATCACAGAGTCTTTGTTCCGTTCTCAGACTAGGTGAACTTGTAATCGCTCCAAACATAACAAAACTAGTGTTACGTTTTTGTTACTCAATATCATGTACATATTTGTAATTTATCTATTATTTTGTATCCTATTATTCAGTAGTCTATTAACCTATCGATACATCAGTACCAATTTCATATTAATTAAAGAACTTCTATTCAACTGTACTTTATTTAGAAGTTGTCTTAAACTACTTAGAGATCTTAGTTTCATCTCAGGTTTATAATGATTATCTGCGTATGTTATTCAACCAACTCGTATAAGTAAAACATTATTGGAATACGGATAATAGATGAGAGATTAGATTATTTCAATAGTTGAAATCATAAGTCAATTGAAACTAGACCACCATGGAAACCTGGAAGCACTGAACTTCCGTTTTGTCCTAGCATGGGACTCCTCAGCAATGCGCATCCACGATCCCGCCCCCCGTGAGATTCAAACCCAGGAACGAGCGCTTAATCATTAGACCAATGAGCTGGCATTCTGGGTTCGAATCTCGCGTGCGAGGGATCGTGAATGCACACCGCTGAGGAGTCTTAAAATAGGACGAAACGGCCTTCCAGTGATTCCAGGTTTTTCATAGTGGTCTAGCTTTAATTGGCTCATGATTTTAACTACTGAAATTTCCAAAATCTCTATAAAACCACTTCTGATAAGATTGGATTATTGTCCAACGTTATGTATATATACCATTCACTTTAGACAAAGTACATTTATTGGATGTTGACATTTAAAAATGAAAGATCAGTGAAAACAATGACGTAAGAAAAATAAATCAAAAGCAGTTTTCATATGACACTTCATCAGTTTACTTTTCTTTTTCATTTTTTAAAATACTTGTTCCTTTGTATCATGTTCACACAAAATATGTCAACATTTGAATCTAACAGACTATACATGCATATTGTTCGACAATACATTCACATATAATTAATTGTAATGAACAGTAAAAGTTAGTCAACATTAAAACAGTTAGACAGAAATCGAATACATACAATGTGGGCAGCCATGAAATCCAGGATACGAACTTATCAACTGTAAGCACCTGCATCTCAAACTTGATTTTTCGGGACTCAAATCCAATACCGTTATCATCGAATGTCATCGTGTCATCTACATTACTACTAAGTGCACATTGTGTAGACCCGTTTCTTAATCGTCATTTAGATCGGACGATGTTGTTGAAAGGGCTCTCCACTTTAGTGGCTCAAGATCTGACTCCAAGAAGATCGTAATGACGATTGTTGTTGAAATATATATGTTGCCTATCCTCGTGTATAACCATCGACTTTAATCGCGTTAGTCAATAACGGAATTAAGTAAGTCAAATAACGAGAATGGACTTGTGAATACATATATTTTGTATATAGAGCGAATGGAACAGAACAAATGAAAACGACGCGCAGTGGAGATGGCGGGTAAGCCAACTCACCTTTAGTCAAGCGTTAATCAATATTTATAGTCACACAAAGATAAGCTATAGACATGTGATGAGTAATGGGGATAAGAAATGTACACAAACCTAAGCGCTCATATAAAAACAGTCAAGATTGATAAGCGAATAAATAACAGGGTGAAAATGTGACTCAAGTAGAAGGAATAGGTTGAGCTATCCGAAAGCTAGAATAAGGTATATGGGCTTAACATAATAACCGACACTATAACATAACCACTTGGTTGTGCAACGAGTATCAGATTCATTTCATCACATTCTCCACTATTCACTGTTCAATCAAGTTTATATATCTCAGTCACACATAAATTCAATCTTACACACAAACCACTCTGTAATAACCTCTCAAAATATGAAGTTTTAACAGGTGTCTTCAAATGTCGTGGAAAACATCAAGAAATTGAAAATTGTCAATACACTTATTATTATTATTATTATTATTAATGGCTTTATTCAGTATTATATTTTGGTACAATATAGACAAGTGCCAGCTAACACAAAACGCATGTGTAGAGTTCATGTCGACTGACGACACTTACCTAACATTCAATTACAAATCGATTTTCTTATATACAAACAAAGTTATTCCACATTTCCTTATTGTTCATCATATGAATTACATTGTGATTGTAATTCATCAGAGAGGAACTGAATGATATGTTTGTAGAGGATTATTTCCCCTATATCTGACTCCAAATCAGAAGATCGCTGTGGTCAGGCTTACCAACTTTGTAAAGGCTAATTTCCCCTATATATGACTCCAATAAATACTCAGTTAACGGGATACTATTTATTGGAGTTAGATATAGGGGAAATTACCCTTTACATGTTCACAAAACAATCAATATTTCCACATGAAATACATCACAAATGATCGCTTGACAGTTTGTCGACTGTCAATAATGTCACATGAATTAGTGTAAAACTAGCCAATAATTTTTTTTAATATTAACATTATAAACCTTGTAGTGTGGCGTCGAGTTGCAGTTGACTATGATCACCACTACAAGAAGGTTGCGTACCAGATATCAGAAGGTGATTGAAGGTTGTAGCGAGATATATTTGTTGGCGATCATGTGGTATCAAAAGAATACCGAGATCGTGCCGAAGGAGTACAAGCGGAACTACTGAGCAAACGTAAGTTCGTGCAAGGTCACAATCAACAGAAGGAAGAATGTCTTTAGTACAGTTAAACAAACAAGTACAGTAAAACAATCACTGGTACAATTGGTTTATAATAATAATAATTGTTTCCATTAAACCAATCGCGTTCTATTGATAAAAGTAGATCACTACAACCTGATATGATGATAATGATGATGTTGATGATGCTCTTTAGAAACATGATCATTCAAGCGAGAAAAAAACAATTGAAACGGTTCTAGTTGACTAATTCCTTTTGTTTTGTACTACACATTAGTTTAATATTTTACAAATTGATTTGCAATTAAAACATTTTTGTTTATTATGTAAGTAGTCAAATTTCCTGAGACACTATTTTTTTGGTGTCTTTATGAAGTCAAGTAAGAAAAACCTTGTCACATCGTAGCAAGTGTTAAGTTGTCAAGAGAATATAGAAAGACAGTATACTGATCAATTAACGATTCAATAAATAGGATTGATAAGATTAATTTGATGATAAAACGTCTCATATCTTAAAATAGATCAAACCTATATATGTTTAATGATATATATGTAATGGAACATTGAAGGTTAAGACCCGACTAGTACATATACTCATGTTCTGGATTGATTAGACTGTTAAGAAGTCATTGGTGTAATAAACATGTATTTGTTAAAGGGATGATTAATTACTTTGGTGCATCTATCTGTTTTATTCAGACTTTCTTCAAGAAATACTAATGATTGTTGTACCTTACTTACTTAAGCCTGTTACTCGCAATAGAGCATAGACCACCAAAGAGCATTCTACAACACATTTTGTCCTATGTATTCCATCATAGTCCTATCCAATTTTTGTTCATTCTTCTCATGTCTGTATCCATTTCTCGGAGTAATGTGTTCTTTGGTCTTCCTCTTATCCTATGGCTTTGTGGAATAATATCAAGAGTGGTAGCACAATAGAACGAAACGAACGTCCAGTACTTCTAGGTATTCCATGGTGATCTAGCTTCAATTGACTCATGATTTCAATCAGTGATATATAATATTGTTAAAGAAAAAAAGAGGAAAAAGAACCTATCACATTTATCGATTTTTCTACAGTAGAAAATAATTTCATTCTTTTCACACTTTTTCTTTCTTTTAAAATGTTGAATTACAATTTCACATTAATGTTTTTCCTTATACACAATCAACTAGGGTTAACAACAAACAACTTCATAGTGGAGATAACACTGAAAACACACACACACACACCAAAAAAGGAAGAATCTCTGCATACTTTCGACAGTTACACTTTAGTCATTGAGACATAGTGGGTGGTTTTATATTGTTTATCTCAAAAATTATTATTATGTTTATCAGTTACGTAATATAATCTATTCCATAGATAGTGGATGATATACATTCTATCTATCTTATCTTTAAAAACATTTCACCACCACCAACAAGAACAACAAGAAAGAGAAAAAAAGAGAGAAAAATAAGAAAAAAGAAAAAAATAATTTGATGGATAATCAATTGAATGAGATTTATTGTGTTATTGCATTTTGTCACGATTCACTTAGACAATAATACCAATATAAAGAAAAAAGAAAAAAAGAAAAAAACTCTTATCTGGTGCCATAACTTTGAAAAAAATGAAAAAAAGAAAAAAAAAGTAATTGAACTACCAATAAATAAAGAAAACAAAAAAGAGAAAAAACAAATAGAGAAAAAAATATGTGTTAAAAATTAAGAAGAACCTTATTTAAATTATGTTAAAGCACTTATCAATGTTCAATGTTTCCTTTTTGTGTGGTATAATCTTGGTATACTTTGTTTTCCTAGTTGTGTGTGTGTTTTTTTAAAAAGATTTTTAAAGTTTTAATTTATATGAAACAAGTCAATAAGAGAAAACGTTCAAAAGTAATCATTTGGACATAATAGATGAAATGAATTCCTATAATGGATCAAACTGGTTAGCATTATTTTAGTGAATTAGTTTTCTACGGGATGGGGTCGCCAACCCCATGCCCGGTCTTCCTCCTTTATCTGGTCTTGGGACCGTTAGTAGCCCCCGGAAGGACTCCAGGCGGAGAAGCGCTGGAATTGAATAGGAAACTTACTGAGGAAAGCAACCAATTGCGTCACAAGGCAATCTCTCACATGGAATCGTCAAGGTCAAAGGAAAGAGGAAGACCGAAGAACACACTACTCCGAGAAATGGAAATAGACATGAGAAAAATGAACAAGAATTGGATGGAACTGGAAAAGAAGGCCCAGGGCAGAGTGGGTTAGAGAATGCTGGTCAGTGGGCTATGCTCCATCGGGAGTAACAGGTGTAAGTAAGTAAGTAAGTAATGGATTAAACTGCAAAATCCTGCATGGAAGACAGCTCATAAATTCGTTCAAAGTAAAGATTAGTTTCAGACAAGATTGCTTACACTCACTGTTTCACTTTATCCTAGTGATCACAGGATCATGAATATGTCAACATTTATGGAGAAGCATGAGATACAGTGGACAGCTAGAATGAAGCTGGATGATCTAGATTTCTCAGATGATCTAGATCTTCTCTCGCAAACGCAAAAACAAATGCAGGAGAAGACGATCAGTGTAGCAGCAGCCTCAGCAACAGTAGGAAAAGCAAGATTCTCTGATACATCACAATCAAATAGCACTGGATGGAGAAGATTTGGAGGATGCAAATACCTTTACATATCTGAGTGGCATCATTGATAGACAAGGTAAATTTGATGCAGATGTGAAATTGTGGATCTGCAAAGCCAGATCAACATATTCACAACTGAAGAACATTTGGAACTGGAAAAAACTGTCACAAACACCAAGGTCACAATTCTCAATACAAATGTCAAAATAGTTCTAGTGTATGTGTCCGAAACTTAGAGAACTACAAAATCCATCATCCAAAAGATACAAGTGTTTATTAACAACTCTCTTTGCTTATAAAACTTGTGACTTGAGACAATATCGAGGCAATCCCTACACCAACACAGTCTGACCATTTGAAGTCCTAAACAACAATGGGAAGATACAAGTAAAACAACACCAAGTAAATGATGAGTATATTTCTCTTTTTTTTGAACTAATTATAGTCCATACCCATCTAAACTAGTAAGATTACAATTATTCTATGAATCCATATATATATAGATTGATTGATTGGTAGAGTGGATATATTGCTTAAAGTTATCCTAACATTTCCCATGTAACTTGATGATGTAATAAAATGTAGAGAACAGTAGGTATAATTTTTTTTTGTAAAAAAAAAAATGTTTCATTCATTTATCCTATTAGAAGTTAACCACAAATCATAGAAGATTATTGAAATGTATTCAATAAGGATCAAACGTCAGTTGTTACATAATTGAATGAATATATAAAATGAAATAATATAGAACAGCTGTTTATAAATGTAACCCCTCACTGAGAAACATGTTTTTGTTTTTTTTTTCCTCTTTCTTTACTTTTCTAAACAATACTAATCTAATGAAATGATTTGAATAAGGCTTATATATAAGATTAGTTGTTAGTGTTCAGTAAAACAACAACAACAACAAGAATAGGATTAGTACATTTTACAGATTGGTGACAGTGTAATCATTTTCAGTTTAATTTTTCAATGTAATAACGAATTAATGAATAGACCAGAAGTTTCACTTGATGTTGTTGACATGTATCTTCTCATTGATGTTTAAGACCGCAAATGAACAGTGTCTTATTGGTATACGTGCATTCTGTACGATATTGTCTACAGTCACACGTTTTATAAGTAAAAATCGATAGTGCCTAGCAGTGGAATCCAGGATGCTTGTTTCATCCTATTCAGACTTGTCAGTTAGATATACCTGCATCCTAGAGTTTTTGTTCACAGATTGCCTCGATATTGTTTCAAGTCATAAGCATTCTAAGCAGAGGTGGATAGTGGCTAGCAGTGGAATCTACGACACTCTTTTCGTTCTATTAGAGACTTTTCAACTGGATTTACCTGCATGGCAGAATTGATGTTCACTCTGGGACTCCAAACCAGTGGCTATAAGGACTCAATAGCTAAAAAGATATCTTGGTGTCGTTTCAAGCAAACGATACTGGGTTTGAGTTCCGGTATGAACATCGATTCTAAGATGCAGGTACATTCATCAGACGAGTGCAAAATAGGATGGAACGCGCGTCCTGGATTCCATTGCTAGCCACTATACATTTTTGCTAATAAAACAGAAGTTTATTTGCTCATTATTTTGTTATATAATAAATGTATTACGTCCATTAGTGGAATGCAAAATATCCATTTAAACCTATATAGGAACCCGGCTTTTCTGTGTGCGTATATCCTAATGTTGACGTTTGTACTAGTACTCAAACCTATTACATTTCATTTCAATAACAAACCGATATCCATTGATATACGGAGTTTAAATAGTTCTCTCAATTGTTCGATTAGGATTATGCATATAAAATTATTAGAAAGTGTTTAGCTCACACCATTGTGATATTATGTCTGTGTCAACTTAACACAGAATTGACACATGACAACAAATTCGATTAAGAATATCACTAGACTTATACTTACTTACAAGATGTCAGTAAATCAATGTTCTCTTTATTAGAATATTATAGATATATTATTATTATTATTAAGAAATAATTTAGTAGTTAAACTCATGAGTCGAATAATGATAGACCACTATGGAAAAACTGGAAGCACTGGACGGCAGTTTCGTCATGTCATAGGAATCCTCAGCAGTGCGCATACACGATGTTACATCAAAGAGACTAGAATCCAGGACCTTCGTTCTTGCGCGAGAACACTTAATCTCTACATCACTGAGCAAGCATCAAACGGTGTTAATGTCTAACTTCAATCAATCCACGAAATTGTACTACCATCCACCACTGTCTTCAAAGAGTGACTACTTCACAGCAGACCTGGTTGAACTCTATCGGTCAAGGCTTCTCACTAGAACTCCAGGAAATCCATCTTGAAGCCGGTCACTAGTGAGCACATGGTAATTATCAGTTTAGGAGTTGTGGAGATTGTTAAGTTTTTGATTGAGATCATGAACCGACTGATGTTGGACCATCATTGAAAACCTGGAAGCACTGGACGGCTTAATTTGCAAATATCCATCAATTGTCTCAAAATGACTAAAACTTCATTATTCTTGCATTTTCATACAAATTGAATTCTTTTTCGACTCTTTACTGTTGGATCCTCTTGTCTCTCTGCTGCCAGACGTTCTGTTCACGACTAACGTCATATACTATTTATATCTATATAAGTAGCACACACACCACAAAATGATTAAATCATAATTGTTATCATGTATGAAGATCATAGAACATTTCTAAAATAACAACAACGATATATCAACACTTATAAGACAGAATATTCCTTAAAGTTCTATTAAAATATCAAGGAATTCCTTGAATGTTGTCTAGTTAAATAATGGAATATTCTATATTGTAATAGTCTTTATAAACGCATAGATTGGGAGATATTCACGTAACATTAGTTAAATTTTAGAAGATACACTATGAACTTCAATTTATCTGTATATTTTAAAATATCATTCGACAAGAAACGATGTTTTCAACGTGGTATAGTCACCGGCGAAACATCATTGGATATATGATATTAAGTGATTATTCGTGAACTTAAATAAGCATATATCAAGGGTCAGTTTTATACTTCATACCAATACACAGTATTACTCTCTCATTGTACGGCTAGGCGATGAGTATCTCATGATAAGTTCGAATAATATTGAATATTAATGATCCAGAAGCGTCATAGCATAAATTGATTCATCTGTTTGTTATTTACTAATCAATTAAGGTATCTTCATCTATGTGATCTTATTAATAGTGTGGTAATCTAGAGTGAATGTTTGAAACTAATAGCAAACATTATTAGGTAATATTTGGGAATAATCTTATTTCAATGACATTCTTCCATAGAAGCTTTATGACTAGATCACTCAAACATACACATAAACACACACACACACACACCATCAGCTAATTCTTCTTTCCTCGTATTATAATGAATATAGGTCAATTACTCTCTGTGTTATTCAACAATCTGATCAAACAATTCAACAACATACATTCATTATTCAAGTATACAAATTACACAATAATCAACTCATCATAACCACTTCAACTAATAATTACATTTACCATATAATCCGATTCTCAACAAAATACATCATCATCATCATCATCATCATCATCATCATCATCATCATCATCATCATCATCATCATCATCATCATCATCATCATCATCATCATCATCATCATCATCATCATCATCATCATCATCATCATCATCATCATCATCATCATCATCATCATCATCATCATCATCATCATCATCATCATCATCATCATCATCATCATCATCATCATCATCATCATCATCATCATCATCATCATCATTGTGAAGATGAATTTACACTGAATACAAGTAAACTGGACTATAATTATCAACAATCAAACCAACATCAAATGAAATTTGAGTTAGTGGTTGTTTGATTTTACTAAGAAATTGGTGAAGGTGTCTAATCCATTCATTGATGCAATTGTGGGATTTGTAACATTATCATTTTCCAACTAAATGATATCATAGGTTAGATAGTTCTACATTCACCAAAACACAATTTCATAACAAAATGAAAAGTATCCAATAGTGTACTTGTGTTCGGTATTCTATCAGTATACAGTTGTGTAAATTGTTGAGTATTATTTGATATCAACAGTTGATCAACGTGAGAACACCGTTCAATACCTGGAAGGAATGGACCACTGTTTAGTCCATGTATGCGACTCCTCAACAAAGCACACACACGGTCACTCACACACACACACACACACAAACACCGCATTCAAAACAACAAATTTCAAACTCATGCTCGAACGCCTCACCTAGACACAATCAAGTTAACTTTTCTATATCAATCAAATTGAATCATTTCATTGCAAACTTAACATTATCCACAGTATATTCACTCAATATTAACACAAAATCATTGTTCCAATGAATTCGAACATGATTAGTTGACATCTCGTTGATTGATTATGTCATAACGCATCACAATAATTGTGTATTTCATTATTTTCATTCTATGCATAATCGTCTATCTTAAGTAAAACCAAAAACAAAACAAAACAATCCGACATTCCTTGTAGGAACAAATTAACCATCGGTTAATTCATTTGCATACAATGTGATTTATAATGGGAAAGACAAGCGGAAATCTTAATGAAACATTTACAATTCTGTTTTGATTACATCATTGTAAGTGTGAATAATAGTACATTTGTATTCTATTTACATAATAACAATCATAGTGAAGACCATTTTCACTATGCCGACATTCAACTTTCTCCAATGTTTTGATATTGATATTGTGAAACTATCATTGAAAGCTGTTTGTAGGCGTTCATGTCATTTCCGACTTCGTTACAAAGTCCATTAATTAAAGCTTTTCATGAGAACAGTGTGAATGATTTTACGAACAGCATCTCTAGTGATTACATGATGATGACGTCCAGCCGATGAGTCTTAAAAAGGACGAAACAGGCATCATGGATTCCACTACTACTAGTCATCATTCAACTTCGCTTATTATGTTTGTGATTTAAGACAATATCGAGTCAATATGCACAGGATGCGCATGCGCTAATAAGAGACTGATGAATTGCAGTCCTAAATATCAATAGGAAGATTCAAGAAAACATTGGAAAAATGCATAGGAATTTAGATATATTTATGATTTCATATTTTATTTATAAATTTCGAAATATGTCATTAAATTTAATTAATGATACCTGTATAAGAGATCTGTAATATCAGAAGGAGTTTTGTGGAGATTGTAGTAATTTCAGTAGTTGAGATCATGAGTCATTTGAAGCTGGACTACCATGGAAAACCTGGAATCACTGGACGACCGTTTCATCTAGTAGTAGTGGAATCCATGATGCCTGTTTCGTCCTTTTTAAGACTCATCGGCTGGACGTCATCATCATGTAATCACTAGAGATGCTGTTCGTAAAATCATTCACACTGTTCTCATGAAAAGCTTTAATTAATAGACTTTGTAACGAAGTCGGAAATGACATGAACGCCTACAAACAGCTTTCAATGATAGTTTCACAATATCAATATCAAAACATTGGAGAAAGTTGAATGTCGGCATAGTGAAAATGGTCTTCACTATGATTGTTATTATGTAAATAGAATACAAATGTACTATTATTCACACTTACAATGATGTAATCAAAACAGAATTGTAAATGTTTCATTAAGATTTCCGCTTGTCTTTCCCATTATAAATCACATTGTATGCAAATGAATTAACCGATGGTTAATTTGTTCCTACAAGGAATGTCGGATTGTTTTGTTTTGTTTTTGGTTTTACTTAAGATAGACGATTATGCATAGAATGAAAATAATGAAATACACAATTATTGTGATGCGTTATGACATAATCAATCAACGAGATGTCAACTAATCATGTTCGAATTCATTGGAACAATGATTTTGTGTTAATATTGAGTGAATATACTGTGGATAATGTTAAGTTTGCAATGAAATGATTCAATTTGATTGATATAGAAAAGTTAACTTGATTGTGTCTAGGTGAGGCGTTCGAGCATGAGTTTGAAATTTGTTGTTTTGAATGCGGTGTTTGTGTGTGTGTGTGAGTGACCGTGTGTGTGCTTTGTTGAGGAGTCGCATACATGGACTAAACAGTGGTCCAGTCTTTACAGGTGTTTGGTGGTGTTGTTTACTTACCTAACTTCAAAGTTTATGTATTTAATATAATCTGGGCTTACTCCGGATTTTCAATTTTCGCAATAATCCGTCTTCTTTCTATGCTAGCGGTAAAGTGTTGAACAGTTGTATGTTAGCTTCTGTTATGGATTTAATTAATATTACCATTCATTTAAGAGTAACTTAATCATTTCATAATTCCGTTAGTATTATAGACCCATACTAGCTGTTCTTAAACTGATCTTAGAAGATTACAGGCAGTTCAGAAATTCTAGAAAATCAACTTACAACTGATGTTGTCAAATTCACACATACGAATATACACATCAACTGTTTATACGCTTACGTAATGTTGTATAGTTTGGTCGGATTTACGTCGTTCGTTTATGAATAATGCATAACATAAATTTTACCCATTAGAAATACAGGATCTTAGTGTGAAGTATTCAGTCAATTTAAGAGCTTAATATAATTAGGAAATTCTCTATAGAGATCATGAGAGAAAATGACCATTTTGTTAGATGTTCACTTGTGACTCGATACTGATTCAAAAGTTGAATGCTCAAATGAATGGTGCCTAGGAATGGAATTCAGGACTCTTGTTTCCTTCTATTTGAAACTCGTCAGCTAGATTTATCTGCATCCCAGATTTGATGTTCAAACCTAATGGAAAATGTAATAATTTCTTCACCCACTTGCACAGGCTAGTGGCTATGAGGACTCAATAGCTAAGTTGATATTTTTATGTCGTTTCAGGCGAACAGTATTAGGTTAGAGTCACGCACTGAACATCAACTCTGTGATATAGGAAAATCCATCTCATGAGTCCTAAAGAGAACGAAACACGCGTTCTCGATCTCATTGTTTGTCACCATTCTTCTCTGCTCATAAATGTACATTCCATTTTTCTATTTGTAAATATTTGGCGCTCACTTTATCAAGCAATTACCTTATATCGTTTCATTACGTTTGATATTCTAAAAATTAACTGGTCACACTACAAAGCAAAATCCTCATCCTATAAAAGAACAGTTAACAATCAGCGTATTCAGGGGTTGTATAGTATTGTATAAATGATGTTACATAATATAACTTTCTATGACGCAATGACTGATTCAATTACTAAGCTAAATTTTCTCAAAAGTACTTGACTAATTTATTTACGAATTGTTTGTAGTGAACAAGAACGCACACGGGGACAATCAAATATATTTTAATACAAAATTACAGAACATCCTAGTAAAATCTGAGAACCATACAGTAAATACTTCATTTGCAGTGTCAATCAATCGTCTCAGACTATGTTGTTCTTTCGTTTCCACACTAATCAATCTCTGTTCTCGTTCTCTTTTCTTTGATCTTCTTAACCTTCTGCAGTCAGATTTTTCACATTCGATTGATGATACCTACTACTTATATTTGTCTGCATTAGTAACACACACACATCACATGTTGACTGTATATAGATTTAATGAAATCTTAAAAATTATAATGTATTGGAAGGGGTTTTTATGGAGATTGTAGTAATTGCAATAGTTGAGATCATGAGTCTATTGACGCTAGACCACCATGGAAAATCTAGAAGCACTGGACAGCCGTTTCGTCCTATTGTAGGATTCCTCAACGGTGCGAATCCGCGTTCCCGCCTCACGAGATTTGAACCCAGGATCTATTGGCCTCGCGCAAACGCTTATCCACTAGAAAACTAAGCCAGCATCCAACAATGTTAATTTCTAACGTCAATGCTTCCAGGTTTTCCATGGTAGTCTACTTTCAATTGATTCATGATCTCGACTATTGAAATTACTACAATCTCCACAAAGCCCCTCTCAGATATAAACAGTATTACTGAAATAAATTCAAGTCTATATTTATCTTTTGTATTTGAGAATGTAGACTAGATAATTACATGTACAAGTCATAGAAACTATAAAGTTACATAACATCAAGTATGTATTAACTTTAACTTTATACAAGATAGCAATTAAACACCTATATAATTAGATGTTTAATCAGACAGTTCATTGTAGGATTTTTTGAAAGGAGGAGAAGATTTAAAAAGAGAATAATCATGATTACATTTTATTGAATTTGATTTTACTCAGTTGCTAGTACCCTGTATTATATATAAGAGATTGTAGTTACAGTTACTAATATAAATGAGTTTAGTTGACATGAATGAGAAGCTATGACCGATGGAGCACAATCCGTGTCGGATGTGAGACAGTTATCTATCTTAGACAATGGATGAAGAATTGCTCAACAACATGGGTAGATTGAAGTTAGACGTTGACACTATTCGATTCAGGCTCAGTGGTTTAGAGGTTAAGCGTTCGCTCTTGAGACCTATAGGTCTTTGGTTCGAGTCTCATGAGGCGAGATCGTGAATTCGCACTGTTGAGGAGTTCCACATTTGAACGAAATGACCTTCTAGTGCATCCAGAATTTAATGATAGTCTAATTTAGATTGACTTGTGAATTTAACTACGAGATTACTTTTAAATATACATTAATGTGGATATAAATCTATATAAATCCCATCATAAGATATAAATTTATGATATTTTACAGTTCACTGAATATTACAGGTTGTTAGCAACTGATGAGAACCATGTCAAATATTTATTTTGACAAATTGTACGTTGGCGTTCCGGGGAGTGCTACTATTGGACGTAGTGGAATGTTCGGTTTGTGTATTTTGGGCCTGCCGTAGAATCGAGGGAGTACTGGTCCACTGGATTTCATTCTCCATTGGTTTTGTTTTGTTATTTCTCCTGCTTTGAATAGCTTGTTTAAAGTCTTTGAGATTTGGTTGTCTAATTTTTTGACGGGATTTGTGTCCATCAGTTTGTATGTGCTCTTATCTTCGAGTAGTTCTTCGGCTTTGTTGACGTATTCTTCTTTGTCCATGATTACTGTGGTGCGTCCTTTGTCCGCTGGTATTATGACAATATCCTTTCTATTTCTGAGTTCTTTCAAGGCCTTTTGTTCTTGTGGAGTTAGTCGGTTGTTTTCTTTCACCTGTTGAGTTGTCGGTACTATAGTTTGCCTTATTTCCTGTTGTGTTTCTTCACTGATTCCGGAAGTTTTGAGTGATGACTCTAGTGCTGCGAAGAACTCCAGCTTTGAGGCGTCGCTTGTATTGTAGTTTAATCCTTTTTGGAGCAGGTGTTCTTCCGTATTTGTTAGTGGTTGTTTTGACAGATTGATCACGCAGTTGTTTGTGTTCTCTTCTATGGTTGGTTTAGAGATCTTGATTAGTTTTTTCTTTAAGGTGTTTCTTCTTTGTTCTCTATGTCGTTTGCATGATATGTCGATGGCTGTTGGCACGATGTCTAAATGTTCTGACGTGAGCATCCTTTATAGCTTTATCCTTTGGTCCTCTATGCCGTGCTGGTATAGAGGACCATGTCAAATAAGATGAAATCATCTTTTAATCATTCTTCTTACTTTCAACATTAGCAATCCCGTTGTATAAATATACACTTCACTACAGTACCAACTTACGGAATTGAGTTAGTTTGTCGAAAGATTTAAGGTTAGCTAATATAATTTTCATGTAAACTTGAGCATAAAAATGAATGTATCGTTGCATAGTGGTTTGATAATTGTATTCAAATAAATATTGATATAAGACTTTTAGTACTTTGGATGGATTGTTGGATCTTATCAAAATGAAGGGCCAGTAGGGATTAGTAAACCTTTTAAGGTCAGTCAGTCAGTCAGTTACAACGTAGGATCAGGCATATACATTCATCGGTCCAAGTTGCTACACCTCATTAACACAGCACAACGAACACCGGATTCAAAGAAGCAGTTAATTCAATAGTGTAATAAATAAAGGAAAGATTTTATGTATGGATATAGTACAGAAAGAAAGAATTTGTTCCTAGAAAGAAAGATATGAAATAATTTTAATCTCATAGTTTAAGGGAATACAATGAACGTATACACCTACGCCATTATGATCGATTCTGAGCTATGTCACCAAGAGTCATGCGGACCCCATCCAAGTAGTCTGCATCTACCAACATGGCTCAAACTACAAATTGGTGACTTCAAGGACTGATGACACGTTTTGGTTTGGCCACCCCTAACTTTCTTCCAACCATCCCCAACACCGGTTAGCACTGCACGTCGTGGCATACTTAACACGTGGCCCAACTAACTCAGTCCATGAAGATTTATAACCTCATCAACTGATTTACCATCATTCACTTATACCCTGCATCTAACCTTGCCATTACTTACCCAATGATCCCAGCAGATTCGAGCATTATTTCTAAGGCATCTGTGATCATATACTGTAGGCATTTGTCAATGATTAACTTAAACTAAGTTACTGATATAAATTAGATAACGCCGAACAACCATTTTGTCCTAATATAAGACTCCTAAATACTATATATTAAGACACCCTTACCAGATGTCTTAGTGAACATTCAGTTATAAATTAGTGGTTTTAGATTTAGTCATTTGAATTTCTAACTTTATTCAATTAATTTATTGTTAACTTACGAAATGATTGAATATGGAAATGCGAGTCATTGAATTCCAAAGTTTTCAGTGGGAACAGGTGACTGCTGAAAGTTAACTATAGCGAAAATTCTAGGTTAAATCCCAGAGGAGTATTCAGTATGAACAGCTGATTTGTCCTACACTAAAAAGATGATACTTCAACAATATCAAAATAGTCACTAAAACAACTCATTTATAAACTGAAATTGATCACTTTAGTCTAGAAAATGAATAACGAACGAGTATAAATGCTAAATTCGCTTGGTACTGTTTGTTTGAATCTTCCCATTGAGGTTTAAGACTGCAATTGATTAGTCTGTTATTGGCATATGTGCATACTGCGCGTTTTGCCTCGATATAGGCTTAATTCACAAGCATCATATCCAAAGATGTATAGTGGTTAGCAGTGGAATCCAGGACGTGTGTTTCGTCCTATTTAGGACTCGTCAGCTGAATGTATCTGCATCTCAGAATCGATGTTTACTCTGGAACTTTATAACGTAATGTACCATTTTAAAAAAATCATCGAAAATCACTAACCAAACGAGTAATTTTATGGTTTTTCTAATCAATCTATGCTCAACCCCAAACTTCATTCAATCAAGACACATCATTTTGAGGAGTCTACAGTAATAAAACAAAAACATTTAAGCTATCAAACACAGCTAGTCCCCCTTCATCTAGATCTAGTTAATATGCTTTACAAAAACTTGTCAATTACTTTGGTTATATAAATTTCAGTTTAGAATGTTACTAAAATAAACATATTCAGTACCAAATGTAGTTCTGAAGACAATTTACCTTATTTTCTAACAATAAGAGATGATATGAAGTCTATTACATTGGAGATCAATCCAATGAGTTGATGTGTATATAGCCAGCATAACTCAATCATTGTTAATGTAACACTAAAAAACTAGGTATTACTTGATAGAATTTGTTCTAGAATAGTACCCTACAGCGCTGAGCGTCGATGAATTTTCTCTTAGGAGTTGCTTTTCAGAACTCTTAAAAACATTGACTTAGCGTTTAATTATAAAATACGAACTTTTATCCATCTACAATATAGAAGGATAATTATCTAATGACATTGGTATACATTGTTTCACTCAAGACATTTTTGTATAATACTCGTTACAATTTCACATTAGTCCTTCAGGAACATCTTAAAGCTAGTCATTGATGAACTCGATAGCATTTGATATTTGTCTCGTCTTAGTATGTGATTCCTTCTATATATATATATACCCCAAAACCTCTGTACATACTATAAATACAGAACCAAATGAAATCATAATGGTTACCAGACACTTAATGGTGTACAAATGATCTAATTACCCTGATCTAGGTATACATATATCCAATTAGTTTGATTTAAATATTGACACATGAAAATTAACAGTATGATAAAATGGAAGAACTATCGTTTATATCAGTAATCTTATCTAATGATTGTTTTATGAAGAACAGATCAGCTTTCAAATGAAGTGGAAATTATTAATAGACGTTGAAATTGGATATAACAAACATTTTGGAAATCATGACACTGTATCACGAAACAGACGCTAAATTTGAATCGTGAAGGGAAATAGAAAGGTGGATAATCAAAGAATGCACTGCCTTGGGAATGGGAAGTAGATTTCAAATGATGAATAGCTATTGGGAACAAGTGTAAATGATTGCTCAAATAAGAGTTGGATGGAGAGTGGTGATGGGTGACTTATGCTCCTTCAGGAGGAGTAACAGGCGTAAGTAAGTTAAAGGTTTGCATAATCAATTCTAAATGCCTATTTAAAAATAATTGAAAAATATTGATTCATATTTACTACAAATCTAATAGCTTAATAATTTCATGGAAAACTATATTGTATTGAGTCAATATGAAATTTTTGAAAAAGATCATGAACTGATTGATGTTAGACTACGATTGACAATCTAAAAGCACAAAACGGCCGTTTCGTCTTATTGTGGTACTCCTCAACGGTGTGCATTCACGATTCCACTCTCAGGATCCGAACCCAGGGCCTTCAGTCTCGCGTGCAAACGCTCAACCCCTGGACCACTGAGCCGGCATCTAATCATATTATGATCTTAAAAATGACTATATTTACTCGTTAATTATCATTTGTTTCTATTACTACAAAGGATGTCAACTAATTATCACAATCAACTGAATACTTTCAAATATAAACCGGATCAAATTAATCACACAAAAAACACAGAATGTATAGTGTTGGAAATAACAACGGATCTACCCTCAATCCAATACTGAGAATAATATCAGCCTTAATTTTTGTTGATAAATACACGATCTTTATTTTAGACAAATATCATATTTCAACTAGTATACTAATCTTATGAGTAAACACTATTATAGTTCTACTGCATGGGGCATATACTTAGAGAACTACAAAAGTCGTTATCCAGAAGATAGAAGTGTTTATTAACAGTTGTCTACACAAAATACTTTAGATCCGTTAGCCAAACACTATACTATCAGGAACAATCTACTGTAGGAAAGAACAAACCAGATTCCAGCACAAGAAGAAATCAGGAACAAGTACTGAAAGTGGATAGAACACATACTGAGGAAAGCAGTGAACTGTGTCACATGACAAGTCCTCACTTAGATTCTTCAATGTCAAAGAAGAGGAGGAAGACTAATGAACATATTATACCGAGAAATCGAGGCAGACATGAGAAGAATGAACAAAAATTGGACAGAACTGGAAAGGAAGGCCTAGGACAGAGTGTGTGCTGGTCAGGGGCCTATGCTACATTGGGAGTAACAGGCGTAAGTATATAAATAAGTAAGTAAGTATTCCATATATATATATATATATTGCTTGATTTACCCACTAATTTCTCTCAATCGAAACATTTTCTTTACTTACAAAATACATATATATATGTATATATTTATCATCTATACTTCTACTAGGCAAATGAAACAATAATAAGCTGTGAAAATACAAGTCATTCACAATGTATATCCATGCATATATGTTCAACAATAGGTTATATATGTATATATAAGGAAAACAATTTACATTATAATTATATCTGGTTGTTTGTTTATTCATGATGAGAACATTGACATGAATACTTTGATTACTTTCAATGAATTTCATGATTTCATCTTCTTGGAACATTCTAGATTCTTCCATTAGAAAATTACTATAGTTATATATAGATGAATTTTTCTTCAGTAAACATCAGTCTATTCCAAAGATTATCTATGTATACTCACAAGATAGATTAGTTGACTTTGATCTATAATCATGACATTCAGTTATTATGACTATTTATCATGGATACCCATTAATAATTGTACTTAGAAACAGAATTATTTCAATGAAAATTTATCACTATGAATTAATGTTTTATCAAATGAATGTTTATGATTATTGATATAAGTAGTATTCATAGTAGTATAAGTATTATTGATATAAAAAATGTTTTAAGCAAGTAATATTTTTCAGTAGTATATAACATGTTTGACGAAATCTTGCTGAAAATAATGAATAAAATACAAAATTTAATGCAGCATTAATAATTAATAATACATTTGATATATTAGCATAAATTAATAGGCACTTAGTTGTATATTGTGTTGATTGTATTATACCAGTATTCCATAAATTCATTATTATTGTTGGTACCATACTTGGTAATTGTAATAATACAAATGCTATAACAATTGTAATTAACATTAATGTAATACGATGTTGTTCACCTAATTTTGTACCTTTTTTAATATTCATAATTGGTAATAAATTTGTTTGATAATTCATTGATCGATATGATTGTGTTATACTAGATGTAATACCAATTGTTGTTCTCATACTTGCTTCTAATGCATCACGTACAATAGCTGGTACTATTTGACTTGTTGTTGCTTCTTGATTTAATTGAACCATATTATATTGACGTCCATTATTATTATTATTATTATCATTATCACTATGAGTATTGATATTTGTATTACTATTCGGTAATAAATCAATATTTTTCGGATCATTTATAATATTGATCGATGGTATACAATTATTATTATTATTATTATTACCTTGTTTGATCAATATTCTTCGATCATAATTTGCTTTCATCACAGATCTTATTAATAAACTATTAAATATAATTAATAATATCATTGGTAATATAATAAATATAATTTGATTAATATAATCATAACCAATTTTAATTAAAATTATATTGATTTGTGTATCAACAACTAAATATTGATTATTATTATGATTATGATGATCATTATTGATTGTTATATTGGTTGAATTATTGATTAATTGATTATGATGATAATGATGATTACTACTATTATGAGTAGTATTATAAGTAGTATGATTATATTTGATGGTTTTTTTAAAATAATCTGGTAATGTTATTAAAAAACATATAATAAATATAATAATAATAACATAACGTGCACGTTGTTTAGTACAATAACGTTTACCTAATATAGGTGATGATATAACAATATAACGTTCTAATGTAAAACTTACTGTAAGCCATGTAGTAATATTACTAAATAAATTAGCAGTACCATGTATATATGTGATACTATATGCATATATAGTTAATTGTTGAATAGATGGATATAACCATAATGAAAATAAATATGTAAATAATAAATATAATAAATCACATATAGATACAGCAGTTAAATAAATATTAGTTGATGAACTCATCCATTCTCTTGTTAATATAATAATATTAATAATATTGGATATAAATCCAATTAAACATAATAATGGAGTTAAAATTTTACCACATATTAAACGCATTATAGATAATATATGATCTAAATATTCTAAATCTATTTCATTTTGTTTAGATAATGTAATAGGGATAATATAAGTAGTATGATGAGTAGTAGGATTTGTTGTTGTTGTTGTCGTCGTCGTCGTAGTAGTTGTAGTTGGATGAGAAGGAGGAGAAGGATGAGGAGAAGATGAAGTATTAGTAGTAGTATGATTATTAGTAATGAAATATAGATTTGTATAATTAGACATATTATTCAATAATTGATCAAACATATTTTGTATAGATCCATTTTAATTGAAGATCATTATCATTTGAATAAGAAATCCTTTAAGAAGTTTCTAACTACATATATGATTGAATATTAAGATCTAATGATACATGTGTACAATTGAATTCTGATGTTGAAATTGACAGATGATCTTTGTTTGTTTATTTGTGAGGGTGTCTTTATGTATATATATGTGTGTGTCTGTGTTTATGTTGCTGGTTTGGTTATTTTAATGTACATTTCATCAATGTACAATCATTGCATTTTCATTACACATAATTATTATTATGATAATAATAATGAAGATATAATTGAAATTGCATTTTATCTTCATCATAGAAACATTAAGTGTGAATAAGGAACAAATCAAATGAAATACTGACCTACAACATATGGATGTATGGATGTACATATATATAACGTATTTTGTCTATTCATATCTATATTGTATTCTGGTTAGATTATCGGGTTAGGCTAAGTGACTATAGAAATGAAAACAAACAAGGGAGGGAAGAAACAAAGAAAGAACGAAAGTAAACACACACACAAATTCAAGTACATATGTACATCTTTATCACAATAAGTAAATATGATCTTAAATTCGGTGTTAAAAAAAGGGAAAGAGACATTTCATGATCTCCACCAATGAAGTTTCATTATATTTATGTCTTTGATTGAAATCATTAGTCATTTGAAACCAGACTACCATGGAAAACCTGGAAGCACTGTACGGTCGTTCGTCCTCGTGTGGGACTCTTCAGCAGTACACATCCACGATCCCGCACCCCACAAGATTCGAACCCAAGACCACTAGACCACTGAGCCGCCATCCAATGGTGTTAATGTATAACTTCAACCATTCTATGAAATTGCGTGACCATATTCCATTGTACCGAGGTAGATACCCGTCTCTACTTGACATAGATTAGCTCCACTAGTCACGACTTCTCACTAGAACTCCGAGAATTTCATCAAGAAGCTAGTCACTAGTGAGCACATGGGGTGAAGCGGCCATCCAGTGCCTTCAGGTTTTCAATGTTAGCCTAACATCAATCGGTTCATGATCTTAATCAAAAACTTAGTTATCTCCATAACCCTATACTGATATTTATTTTTTGACCTAAATTCATTTGATTTGTCGATTGCTATGATAGAGTATTAATTCTTATAAAATTGTCGATATATTTTACTAGTATGTATCTATCTATCTATCTATCTATCAATGTGAAATTTGAGTACAGTTATCCTTATTGATTATACTTTCTCGATGTTTAAATATTTAATACAAAATTTAGGTCAAGTTTTACACTTCTAGGAGCATTCAAATAAAGAAAACTATTGAAACTTTGTAATATTCTTTGAAGAAAGATGTAATTCATACTTCAATAAATCCATGTTGGATTAATATTAGAATTTGGTTATAAGAATATGTAACAAACTTATGAAAAAAGAGGATAAGTGCTGAAGGTAAATGATTGAATTTCATTCTATTTTATAGTTTTGGATCTATGTCTGAACTTGATCGTTAAACCATTATGTACGCAGAAAACAACGTTGATTGATCAAACTCCTATTGGTATATGAACATCCAGTGCGGGTTACCTCGGTATTTTCTTAATTCACAAGCATTTGGAGTAGAGATGGATGGCGGCTAGCAGTGGAATCGAGGGCGCGTGTTTCGTCCTAATCAGGACTCGTCAGTTGGATGTGCCTACATCTCAGAGTTGATGTTCACTTCGGGACTTGAACCCAGTACCGTTCACTTCAAATGCCATCATGTTATCCAATTAACTACTGACTCCTAATAGCAACTAGCTTGTGCAATAAAGTGAAGTGTATATACATTTTGTATTGTTTGCTTGAATCTTTCACTGCTAGCCACCATCCATCTTCTCTTATTTCTAAATTATTGTGTTGTACTAAAGATTTACTAAATCAATGTCCAATATGATGTACGTATTCACCACGCAGTTATATTTAATAATCAATCACTAATTAAAAAGAAATTAGTACAGTAAAACTATTCAATCTAGGTTTTAATTGTAATTGAATTCATACTGTGATCTATTTGTGTTGTTAGTTAATGACAGTGAGATTCGATTCCCTTGAATAATAAATCTATTGAATAAAATTATAATGAACAATGAAATGATTCAGAGAGATCTTGCATTATTTCATGAAGCTTTCATAAAAGAGTAAGGCTTCTAAGCGGAAATGCATACCTAATTGTTGATTATCTAAACACTAATGAGAATGATAAAAGAATGAAATTTAGATTATTATTTGTAATGATTCGACTTATCATATTGTTAAATTCATTTGGTATTGTTTGGCTTGTATCTTCTCATTGAGGTTTAAGACTGATCAATAGCAGTATTAAACCTCAATGGGAAGATACAAGCCAAACAATACCAAGTGAATTTAAACTTCACCCCATTGCACAAGCAAGTGGCTATCAGAAATCAGTAACTGAGTGGATAACACGATAGGGTTTGAAGCGAATGATACTGGGTTCGAGTTCTAGAGTGGACATCAACTTTGAGATGCAGGCGCATGCAGCTGACGATTCTCAAGTAGGACGAAACGCTCGTCCTGGATTCCACTGCTAGCCACTATATATTATTGCTTGTCATATTGTTAGTATAAAGGACTGAATTTTAATCAATCTTTATTGGTACTATATAGATTATCTTGATTTATTAACGAATATTGATTATAAATCGATCTTGAATGCCGACAACGGAATATATCAACTCTTAATAGTAATAGACTCGTTGAATAACCTAATGGCTATCTAGATACCTCAATTAACTGAATAACTTGGTTAGGTGTTTGAAATGATAGGTAGTTGACATGAGTCCCAGTAGAAACATCAACCAATTTACACTTATATCCAGCCGAGACTAAAATTCAATTTGAAAGATAGCTATTTTAATGAATACTTAACATTTTTGCATAGGATTACAAATATGTTTTAGTATTGTGGACAAGAAAAGCTTATGGAACCATTTTCGACATTATAGAGTGAGTACCTGAGAAAATTTTCAATGTCCTTCGGAATTCATTCAAAGAACTACACTCAGAGTGATGTTGAAAGTTGGATTCTAAGCCAAGACCGGTATCAGAGATGTCTGATTACTTTCGCTATTCCACTTTCCTTAAATGGTCGATTGGATTATAAATACGTCTACAGCTCAGTAGAACACGGAATGAAGTGCACAGCTTGAATACAGATAGTCAATTTGGACTTCGCAGATGACCTAGCTCTTCTATCCCATACACAACATCAAATACAGATCAAGACATTCATTGTAGCGGCAGCCTCCTCAGCAGTTGGAAT
Source organism: Schistosoma mattheei (assembly GCA_944470405.2). Taxonomy (NCBI): domain Eukaryota; kingdom Metazoa; phylum Platyhelminthes; class Trematoda; order Strigeidida; family Schistosomatidae; genus Schistosoma; species Schistosoma mattheei. Next base: position 5,500,525 of record OX103950.1, read on the forward strand.
CAACGTAAAAAAACAACACAGAGTACAGAAAATCAACCACACTGGATGAAGAACCTCTGAACCAAGTAAAAATATTCACATACCTAATAAACATCACCGATGAACAAGAAGGATCTGATGCATATGTAAGGGCATAGATTGGCAAACAAAGGACTGCATTCTTACAGTTGAACAACATATGAAACTCATAACAACTGTCAACAAATATTAAACTCACAATCTTCAATACGAACGTAAAGATAGTTCTACTGTACGGGGCTGGAACTTCGAGATTTACTGCAACCATCATCAAAAGTGTAGATGTAGAATGGTGGTTGGATGCAATCAACAGGAAACCCTGGACTCGGGTTTCGTGTTATTTGGCACTTTTCAGCAAGGTGTTTATGTACAAGTATTTATAAACAAATGTCTACACAAGCTATTCAGTGTCACTTGACCGTATATAATCAGCAACAGCCTACTGTGGGAGAGAATTCACCAGCTTCCAATTGAAGAGGAAATTCTTATTAATCTTTGCATGTGGATAGGATGCACATTGAGGAAATCATCAAATCGCATCACAAAGAAAACTCTAACTTTGAATCGTGGAGGGAAACAGAAAGGTGGAAGACCAAAGAATACACTGTGTTGGGAAATGGAAGTAGATATCAAGAGAATGAATAACGATTGAACAGAACTGTTAAGGAATGCCCAGGACAAGCTTAGTTGGTGAGTGCTGGTGGACAGCCTATGTAACAACCGTAACCAAATAAGAAATCATTTTTGGGTTGTGTGGAGCATACTGGTGGATGGCCTATGCTCCTGCACTCGGGATAACAGGTATAAGTTAGTACGTACATGGTTACACGTATATATATATATATATATATATATATATATATATATATATATATATATATATATATATATATATATATATATATATATCACGAAGTCAGCATAATATCACCATTATTCAATAGTCTATCGGCTACCGACGTTTTAATTGATTTTATATCTGTCTGTTACACATATATTCCTCACTACTGAGGAATCCCACAATAGAACGAAACGGATGTCCAATGATTTCAGGTTTTTAAATGGTTATATAACATCAATCGGTTCATGATATCGATCAAAGCTTAATAATCTTGATACTAAAAATCAAAACACTATACCAATATGTGGATACGATTTGATTACATCATTTAAACTATATGCAATATTTTTTTGTAAGCAATGATGGATAATGGCTAACAATGGAATACAGTACACGTGTTTCGTCCCATTTGGGACTCGTCAGCTGAATATACCTGCATCTCAGAGTTGATGTCCACTCTAGAACTCGAACTTAGTATCATTCGCTTCAAACGCCATCGCGTTATCCACTCAGTTACTGATTTCTGATAGCCACTTGCTTGTGCAATGGGGTGAAGTTTAAATTCACTTGGCATTGTTTGGCTTGTATCTTCCCATTGAGAACGAAACGCACATCCTGGATTCCATTGCTAGCCACTATCCATCGTTGCTTACAAATAGCTTGTGAATTAAGGTAATATCGAGGCATACTCACAGTATGCACATATGTCAATAACAGACTGATCAATTGCTGACTTAAACCTCAATGGGAAGATACAGGTTGAAAAATACCAAGTGAAATGATGCAATATCGTCCAGTTACATCTAAATAATCTAAGTTGATGAAGTCGAACGAAAGAAAAAAAAGAAGATGGAAACAAAAAAGAAAGAAAAGAGAAAGGTATTTGATTTATTTCCATGTTGACATTAGGAATAGTTTGGTCACAGATTTGATTGTTATGGGTTTTTTTTTTGTAAATGTACAGTTGTTAATGCATTGAACTTTCCAGACAGGATGGAATTACAGGGGGGGGAAGAACCAAAACTATGTATACATGTACTAACATACATACATACCAAGTATGTGGAAAGTATACATTAAATACTTCATTTGTAAGTTTTCCATCAATTGTCTCTTATAAACTTCATTATTCCTTCATTTCGATTACTCTCTGTTTACATTTCTACTCTCTTCAATTCCATCTTCTCACATTTTGCTGCCAGGTATTCCACTTCTGGATAATATTACATACTATTTATGTCGAAAGATATAAGTAGCGTACACTATATATATATATATATATATATATATATATATATATATATATATATATATATATATATATATATAAGAGAGAGAGAGAGAGAGAGAGAGAGAGAGAGAGAGAAAGTTAGTGAATAAATATGAAAAAGATCGTAAGATTCAAATTATCTCAAGTGTATTTTGTTTAACCATCCATGACTAAACAGGGTAGTGAACTGACAACTTTAAAGTCACATGATGAGCTTTTAACGTTCGGTCCACCAGTGCGATCGAATGGTTTACACTGTTAACTTCGGTTGATCTTTGATATCATCTGTACAATCGCCAATAACGAATAGTGATACTTTACTGACGCTAGGATTTTTCAACGAAACTTCAGAGATAATTTGAAGCAAGTTACTGATAAATTAACTAATATGATTTGATTGATATTTTCTTATTTATTTATTTATTATTATTTATTATTAGAAGTTATATTCAACATTATATTTTTGGTACAAACATAGAATTCTCAGCATAAAGTATTTCAACAAGTTTCCTTTTCTTATATCTTGATCGATTGTGACGATAAATTTTCAGTGATGACCAGTTACATGTTAGGAGTTTGGTAATCCACATTTGATTAATGTCCATTTGTTTCAGTGCATATTGCCAGCCACCATGATGTCGCTAATTGTACCTTTCTGTATCCCGTATAGCGAAAGGTTGTAAACTTTTCATAAACGCGCCTGAATAGATTGTGAGCACACTAGACCTAATGATGTGATAAAACAAACAACAAAACAGATAACTTGAAGAAATATCTAGATCGAAGGAACAGGTAGTCCAGATATTCAAGCAGGCCGCCAAATATGGTTATTAAATTTGTAAGTTGTATTTGCCAAAGACTGATCTTAGTCAAGGTACAGTTGTAAAGCAGAGAACCTTTCATAGGGATTGTACGATTAAACACTGGAATAAAAATTCTAATAGTTAAACATTTGCTCTAAGACTTGAAGGTTGTAAGTTCGATCTCTAATGTAATCGTGAGTACGCACCGATAGGAAGTCCCATACTGATGGAAAATAAACCTGCATTGTTTCTTGACCTTCAGTGATACCATATATATGACCAATCTGTGATGCATTAAATCGATAAATCAAAACCTTACAACTAATCTTTGAAAAGTTTTTAAAATATAACAAAAAGAGTAAATGAGGAATAAAAGATAAATAAAGTTTCACCTATTTGAAGTTAATTTTCACTATGGATTGTTATAAGGTGAAAAATCACTGAGAAATATAACGTTGTACATCTGTGTGGATAACGTTTTCGTGCTCAATGAAAGCTGAAGTAACCCCTGTTTAAGTCGATGCTCTGTTAGTCCTTATCATAGCCTGAAATGTTACCAATGAGATCCGAATGATTTTCAACCATCTAATATTTAAAAAATATACACACAATATAAAAATCATCTAGTTTACTGGTCAACATGATACTGTTAACAATGAGCATTCATTCAATATGATGTTCATTATCTCTTAATGATTGATCAGTATAAAAAAGAAAACTAAACTGGGTTTAAAATAGTCAACTGTAGAATCGTATTTGTCTGTTTAGTCTAATTCAAAGATCCATAATTGGATGACTTTTTACAAGAATTTCATATGGTTCTAAAATAGATAAACAGAAAATCCAACAAAATACGTCTACAGTTAGTGAAATCCTGGATACGAACGATACTGGGTTCGAGTTCTGGAGTGAAAATCAACTCACGGATGTAGGTACTGTTAAGTTCGCTACTTGATTAACACAGAATATAGTATACAACTACGGCACTTGAACGTATAGAACCTTCACAGTCATGGGTATTTATAGACATTAGAGTTTGTTATATCAACATCATAATTCAACCTATCCTCAAAGAGGCATGTTATGCTACTGTACAAAATAGCATGCCACGTTGATATTTCAAAAAGCTTCATTACGCTCTGACTGAATGAAAATTCTTCGGCTCCTTTACGACCTCTTGAGGCTCCGTCGTAGTTTTCGGAAGCTGTCCCAACATGTACATTCAGTTGACGAGTTCTAAACAGAAAGAAAAACGCGTCTTGGATTACACTGATAGCTGACATCTATCTTTACATATAGTGCTTGTGACTTGAAGGAATATGCGGGGTAATCCGCACTGGATGCACATATACTAATAAGGGAGTGATTAATTGAAGTCCAACATATTATTGAGAAGATTCAAATAAACAATACAAAATGAATTTATATCTACAACTCGTTTACTCAACGTCACAGAATCTCGAAAGTTTTAAAACCTTCCACATAATAATGAGTGACTTCAACCCAATTAAATAACTACATGTAAGCAGGGGGGTTTTGTGGAGATTGCAGTAATTTAATAGTTGAGTTCATAAGTCATTTATAGCCTGATCACCATGGAAAACCTGAAAGCACTGTACGGCTGTTTCGTCCCAGTATGGAATCGTGCATGTGCACTGCTGAGAAATACCATACTACAATGAAACAGCCTTCCAGTGTTGCCAAGTTTTACATGGTGATCTAGCTTTAATTGTCTGATGAACTCAACTATAAAAATTAAGCACAATTTTCTAAATTATTCAAATGTACCCCAAAAATAAATAAAGAAACCATACCACATTGCAATCTTATTATTATTTACAAAATATTACATTGATAAAATGGGGTCACTTTTATTGTTATATTTTTGCTTTGGCCAGTGTGAATACTAATTTGTTGACAAACATTAAGATCATTTCAATTAAATGAATGAAATCAAAGAATCTTATGGAGAAGCTGTAAGCAGTGGAGTTCAACCAGGTCCGTTGTGAGAGTTAGTAACTCAGTGATAACAATAATGGACGGTGGTGCAACTTCATGGATTGGTTGAACTTAGACATTAACACCATTGGATGCCGGATCAGTGGTGTAGATAAAAAGCACTTGTTCGCAAGATCAATAGGTCCTGGGTTCAAATCTCTCGAGGTGGGATCGTGTATGCTCATTGCTGAGGAGTCCCACAATAAGACAAAACGGCTGTTGATTGCCTACAGGTTTTCCATGGTAGTCTAGTTTCAATTAACTCATGAATTCACCTATTAGAAAATTATGGATATTTATTTAATTCAGTGTATAATAGAACCAACTAATGGGTGAAATTACTGCATTCGAAACCGTTTTTTTAAAGGGGAAGGGGATTGTTTAAATTTAGATTTCTATAATATAATAAGGTAATTTTATATTTGAATCATTATATTTTCCTTATTGTGAACTTACAGTGTTTTTGATGAAGTTTTATTCTCTGACAATCAACAATAAGTTTGTATAATACGTATAAACATTTGATTAAGAAAACGTTTGATCACATTAATTTCAAAATAAAATTTACCGCGCTTTAACTTACAATCTTGAAGGGAAGTGGAAAAGAGGAAAGACAATGAATATATTACTTCAGGGAATAAAAGCAGATATGAAAAGGATGAATAACAACTGAGAAAAGCTGGAAAGGATTGCCCAGGACAAGGCTGAATGGAGAGTGCTGGTGGGCGGCTCATGCTCCTCAACGAAGAGTAACAGGAGTAAGTACGGTAAGTCTTTCTACACGTTTTATCATTAAATATTGATTTGACATGAGTCTTGGTTGATAAGATTGTTTATATTTGAAATTACTCGATATATGTATTTTTTCATGCTTAAAATCACAAACTAATCATAGCTAAACTCTCAATGAAAATCTAGAAGCATTGAGAAACTCTTTTGTTATAGTATGGGACTGCTGAGCAATGTGTATTCATGATCTGACATCCGGTAATCATATCCAATATTCTCTGACTCATAAGTGAACGTCTAACTTCTAGACATTCAAAGGTACACATATCTAACTTCAATCGATTCACAGTGCTGTACAATCCCTATGCGACCAAATATCCTGACTTCAATTTATCGGATTCAAAGTCGTAGATGTGCACTATTAACTAGTCTCATACTAAAATGAGATAATTATCCAATGCTTTCAAGTTTTTTTGTAGCAATCTAGATTATATTAGTTCGTGATTTAAACCATGCAAATCATACAATCTCCACAATCTCCACTTTGTATTATTCAATAAATCGATCACGATTGGTTGATCACTAGGTGGTGATCAATGTCATGTGTGTCAAGTCCCTATTTAGTGCGGATCGAATGCTGTTGAACATGTTGCATTGTAGCCACTAGTCTAGGTGACTCAACGCTGCGTGCACTATATATTGATATTAGATGGTGGTTCGAGGTGGTCGACAGGAAACCGTCGACCCGGGTTTCGTGCTACTTGGCAAGGTGTACCTGTAATCTTGAGGGAACTGGTACTCCCTGGCGGATTCGATTCCGGGTCACCCAGATCCATAGTCAGAGACGTTACCAGTGAGCTATCTGGGTCGCGACTGACCTCCTGTAGGAGTGAGATGTAATCACAATGTAATCACAATCGACTAGCTTCAACCACCATCTAATTTCAATACATCGATCTTTACAATCCCTATGATTGATTATACTGCTGAATTTTAAAGTTTTTTCACAGTTCTATGATGTTGCTTTTCGTATAACTTATGATATCTTCTTTGCTTTTTCAAGTCAACTTGTCAAAAAAAAAGAAGAAAACAACACTAAAATCATGTATACAAAAGGCGAGAATATGGTAATAGATCAACAATGTGTTGATGTTTCCTTTAAGAATAACATACAACATATGATAGTATTAATTGTTTACTATTTCCAATGATAAATAAAATCAACATGTAAGTTAAATAAACCTAGGCATCTTTACTGTTGACATGTTGTTTACCATTAGAATATCATTGTAAACTACGTTATTCCTTAAAACAGAATATATTGCCTGACATAGTATGTATTGAAATGTGTTATGATTTGACAGATGTTAGCAAATATTACCGAAAAACTATGGTATTTAAAATGAAAAGAAAACGTTTGTTCCCGCTTCTTTTTTTTAAAAAAAAAGACAGATCCTGGGTTCGAATCTTGCAAGGCGAGATCGTGGAGTCCTATACTAAGACGAAACGTCCATCCACTGCTTCCAGGTTTTACATGGTGGTCTAGCTTCAATTGACACATGAATTCAACTAGAAACAAATTGTTGTGAGTGAAATGTCAAAATAAGTGTTTTGACTTTTTAAAATCTGTATTTTTAAATACTTAATGATATACTATTATTTCAGTGGTGTGATGTGTGTTACTGATGTCAACAGATATAAGTAGTATGTATCATCAGTCAAAATAAAATGCTTAATGGTAAAACATGAAGAAGATTGAAGAGAAATTGACGAGAACAGAGAATGTTTGGTGTGGAAATGATGAAACAATGAAATCTGAGACGATTGACTGATATTTTTGCAAATGAAGTATTTACTGTATGGTACTCAGATTTTACGAAGATGTTCTGTAATTTAGCATCCAAATGCATTTAGTTGTCCCTACTTTTATGTTCTTGTTCATTACAACCGATTGGTATTTAAGACTTTTAAGAACGCTTATTATTGAATGTTTTTCAATCAGAATTATACAAACCTGCCAACAAGATGTTAGGATAATATGTAGATAAGAGAACAATATTATTTTCAATTAGATCTTCCCTGGTGCATCCAGCTGCTTCTATGGTAGTCTAGCTTAACATGACTGAAGAATTCAACTATTAAAATTGCTACCATAAAACCCATCTCTTATCATAATTAGATCTTTTTCAAGATTTAATCTGATAAACATGAATATTCATGTGAGTCTATCAAACAGTATTGAAAGAAACAAGGGAAATTACGAGTCAGTCATCACAATGGAATAGATCATATTACTTACTTACTTACTTACTTACTTACTTACTTACTTACTTACTTACTTACTTACTTACTTACTTACTTACTTACTTACTTACTTACTTACTTACTTACTTACTTACTTACTTACTTACTTACTTACTTACTTACTTACTTACTTACTTACTTACTTACTTACTTACTTACTTACTTACTTACTTACTTACTTACTTACTTACTTACTTACTTACTTACTTACTTACTTACTTACTTACTTACTTACTTACTTACTTACTTACTTACTTACTTACTTACTTACTTACTTACTTACTTACTTACTTACTTACTTACTTACTTACTTACTTACTTACTTACTTACTTACTAACGCCTGTTACTCCCAATAGAGCATAGGCCACCGAAAAGCATTCTCCAACCCTCTTTGTCCTGGGCCTTCTTTTCTAGTTCCATCCAATTCTTGTTCATTTTTCTCATGTCTATTTCCATTTCTCAGCGTTCTCAGTGTTCTTTGGTCTTCCTCTTTTCCTTTGGCCCTGAGGATTCCATGTGAGGGCTTGTCTTGTGACGCAGTTCGGTGCTTTCCTTAATGTGTGTCCTATCCACTTCCAGCGCTTCTTCCTGATTTCTTCCTCCGCTGGGATCTGGTTTGTTCTTTCCCACAGTACGTTGTTGCTAATAGTGTCCGGCCAATGGATCTGAAGTATTTTGCGTAGACAATTGTTAATAAACACCTGTATTTTCTGGATGATGGCTTTCGTAGTTCTCCAGGTTTCCACCTCATACAGTAGAACTGTCTTGACATTTGTATTGAAAATCGTGATCTTGGTGTTGGTTGACAGTTGCTTTGAGCTCCAGATGTTCCTCAGTTGTAAATATGTTGCTCTTGCTTTGCCGATCCGCACCTTCACATCTGCATCAGATCCACCCTGTTCATCAATGATGCTGCCCAGATATGTAAAGGGTTTTACATCTTCCAAATCTTCTCCGTCAATTGTGATTGGATTGGTGCATACTGTATTGTATCGGAGAATCCTGCTTTTCCCTTTGTGTATATTGAGACCTACTGCTGCTGAGGCTGCTGCTACACTGGTCGTCTTCTCCTGCATTTGTTTTTGCGTTTGGGGTAGAAGGGCCAGATCATCTGCGACGTCTAAATCGTCTAACTGCATTCTAGATGTCCACTGCAGCTCATGCTTCCCTTCAGATGCTAACGTCTTCATGATCCAGTCGATCACCAGGAGAAAGAGGAAGGGTGAGAGTAAGCAACCTTGTCTGACACCGGTCTTTACTTCGAACGAGTTTTTCAACTGTCCTCCATGCATAATTTTGCAGTTTAATCCATCATATGGATTCTGTATGACATTGACTATCTTCTGAGGCACGCCGTAGTATCGAAGAAGAATAGATTATATAACTGAACATAATAGGTAAAAAGTACAAATAGATAGTAAATAGACATATGTGCAAGTAGTGATATGTGTAATTATCAGTATAGGGGTTGTGGAGATTATCACGTTTTTAATTGAGATCATGAAGCGATTGATGTTAGACCACCCTTGAAAACCTGAGGAGTCCCACAATAGGGTGAAACATCCAGTGCTTCCAAGTTTTCAATAGTGGCCTCATATCAATCGGTTCATGATCTCAAATATGAGTAACTAACGTACAAATCAATAGTTTAAATTAGGTATTTTATAGAGTTGTATATCTTTTTTTAATTTTACACTAACTGATCAGATTTTATTAGATAGAGTTAAGTGAACATGATCCACGAAATACATAACAAAGAATGGATTTAGTAAGAAAAGTTCTGGAGGTCTAGGTATTAAGTATTCATGTGCAAAACTAAAGGTCTTAGGTTTGAGCCTTATGTGAATGATCGTGAATGCGCACTATTAAAGAGTCTCATATGGAAAGAAACGGTCGTATAATGCTTCCATATTTTCATTGGTAGTTTAGCTTAGATCGACTCATGAATACAAGTTTGTTTGAGTGTACATCATAGGTCAACAGAAAACTGTGAATGCAATATTAATGGTGTATAATATTCTGTTAACTATCCTCGTTAATTACCATGTAGGACATCATTAGATAATTTCTCATGGAATCATGGTTTTAAGCAAACGTGTATCTCACAATTGATACATTTCTCCACTTTCTATTTACTTGTTCACAGATACTTTTTAAAAATGTTGTGAGTAACGTATTTTTGTTAGTATATTGTTAATGAACTGGAACTCCATGTTTGTGGCCTCATACAAACATATGTTGTTTGTTCTACGTGTAAGACATTCAGATAGATTTTCTTGGTGTTGGAATGGTGTAACATTGTAGGAGTGTATGGATTAACACGTAGATACATTGTTCCTATAACACACCTCTATTTTGAAAACGTATTTGTTTTAAGGTCATTGTGCTAGATTATGAGGTTTTTCATCAACCGGGTCAGACTTCTGATTACAAAACTCAGACTAACCCCAGCTGGTTTATTTCAATGTAACAAAATGATTCATTTCAACAGTCAGTAACTGTATGTCTTGTTGCAGTAACTTGATTTGTCTACCTTTACACCTTTTGTAAACTACTCCTATCTCAACGAATCTTGCACGTCGGGATAGACAATATTCAGGTATGTCTTTTTTTTCATTTAAATATAAGAATATTAAAACTGATACTATTTTAACTAGTACACTATTATTTGATGTTTATTCTTTCATAGACTGATCTTGAATATGACGTCATAAGAAAATCATGTTTCTTTGAACCGCTATTTCATTCAAATACCTAACTACTCAACGGTGCTCATTAAGGATCTCACCTGGGATCGAACCCGGGATCTTTGTGCTTCATAATGAATGTTTTACCGTTCGACTTCAGTTCTTTATGTATCCATTGAATTCTCATTTTTAACGAAATAACGTGCATTTGGTAAATTAAAACGTGTTACTTTCCCTCTAATAGGCTAAGTAAATCTAGAATACATTGATTATATAGAGATAATCGGATATTGTTGTATAATTTAATCAAATGTTTTCAAGTCGTTTTTGTTTTCTTCTTTCATTCAATCAGATCATCCAATATATCAACGGCTAAGAAGTTCTACATTAGGACGAAAAAGCAATCCACTACTTCAAAATCTTCTATGATTATAATAAGAGAGGAGTTTTATGGATATTATACTAAGTTAACACTTAAATACATGAGTCAATTAAGCTAGACAAGTATGGAAAACCTGGAAGCACTGAATGGTCATTTCGTCCTATTTTGGGGTCCCTCAGCAGTTCACATCCACGATCTCATCTCGTGAGATTTGAATTCAGGACCTATTGGTCTTGCGTTCGAACGCTTAACATCTACACCACTGAACCGGCATCCGACAGTGTTAATGTCTAATTTCAAGCAATCCACGAAAGTGCGCCACCGTCCACCACTGTTACTACCTCACAACAGACACGGTTGAACTCCACTAATCACTACTTCTCACTAGAACTCCAGGAAATATCTCTCAGAGATCATCATTAATGACCACATTATGTTTATAATCAGAGAGGTGTTTTGTTGATATTACACTGATTGTTATTGGTTGAATTCATGAGTCGATTATCTTCTTACTTCTATCGATTCATGATCATAATAATATTTAACCAATGTCTGATACTATCTCCTTTTGAATATGATTACCTAATACCATTCATTTTCTTTTCATACTACTATTATTATGTTGTAAACTAAATTTTTTTTAAAAATGTTTGACTATGGATCATTTTATTCACTTGAGAAATTACCAATAGTTTACAATTTCTATGTAATAAACTTATTTATATCTGATTACATAACATAATACATTGCTGATGGTATATAATTACAAATTCATTTCGGAAATAGTCAATAATGTTTTGATGGAGTTTTGTTCTCTAAGCTGGATGGTTTGGTCGTGGAGTTGAACGATTGTTCCGAAGAACAATGAAAGCCTCATGAGCAAACCATCCAGCTCAGAGAACAACACTCCATCAAAATCATCCACCTGAGCTACAAATCTTCTCCACCATCTCAAAGTCAATAATATATTATAGAAAAATAATTTGTCATATACCGATTAACAATGAAACATTATCTCTGTTATAACTTGTAACCTGTGTATCCTGTTTATTGTATAACGTAACGATACCGCCAATTAGAGAACAGTGAGTGATCGACCGGATCAATGACTCATAAAACAAGTATGAGCAATCTAGAGGCCTTATCGGTCATGATTACCACCTCGCCCTGCCTGTTAGAATCCAGAACACCAATCTCAACCTCTGTGATATTAATCATTTATTTCAAATATACTCGGTTTATATACGAACCAGACAGATCACATCGTACCAATAAACTAGAAAACAACATTTGTACAAGATTTAGTCAAATGTGGCTGTGAATGTGGGAGATAGTAATTGATAGACAGGGAATAATTCAAGAATCGTAAATCGTATAATAATCTTACATAGGTCAAAATGAAACTCACAATAAGATGGACATGAATATGAATTTTTTGGACACCTGACAATTATACGGTAATAATATACGCATAGTACTGGTCCATAAATGGATCCCAACAGTTACTGTTCATTATACTTATCAGGACATAACAATCTCCTATCTTTTTTTGTAAATTCATGTTTACTAATACATTCTATTATGTAACAGTATTAGCTCAATTGTAATATCTTTCAATGTGTCAGTAAAAGACAAAAGAAATCAATTATTTATTAGAAGGATTTCTTATCCTAAGAAGAATTAGAGATTGTAATACAACAAATTGTTTTATAAAAACAAACTATAACCTCAAGAGTATACAAGAAATCATGGACAACTATTCAATATAAAGAACTCTTTTTTTGATGGAGTTTGGTTCTCTGACCTGGATAGTTTGGTCGTGGAGCTTCCATCGTTCTTCTGAATGACACCAACAACACAAACTACAGTTAGAAGTGAAGTGTTCAAATTTCTCCACATGTAGTTCAGAGCTTGTCCTGTACACCTTGATGTTGATTGGTTCTTGTTGACCTTGAACCTGTCATTGTTTACTTCACTTCTACCTGACGTTTGTGATGATGATGTCGTACAGAACAATGATGAAAGCTTCACGACCAAACCATCCAGATCGGAGAACAAAAACCCCATCAAAATCATCCACCTGAGCTCTAATCTTCCCCACCATCTCGAAGAAATCTCCATTAGAATGATCTGAATTCAAATAAATTTACAGAGAACTTGGTGAAAGAGAAAACCTAGATAATTTAACAATTTCCTAACAGTGTTATACTACTCAGTAGTTGAATTCATTAGTCAATTAAAGCTAAACTACCATGAAAAACCTGTAAGCACTGGACGGCCAGTCTAGTTTTAATTAACTCATGAATTCAACTATTAAACTACTAAAATCTCCACAAAACCCCCTTCTGGTTGTTTTTTCGGGTTAGCGTTTTTTCAGCAAGTTAGCCTTCTACAGGATGGGGTCGCTAACCCCTTGCCTAACCCTACTCCTTCACCCAGGTTTGGGACTGGTAGCAACCCCTGAGGGGCTCCAGGTGGAGTTCCCTTATGATTATACTACTTAGTTAACATACAAAGCATCAATTTAATATATATATATATATATATATATATATATATATATATTTCCATTGAAGAGAGGTGAAGAGAAGTGAGGATAATTTTCCAATTGATAGCTAGTAAAAACAAAATAACCGAAAGGAAAGATGAATGGTGACTAACAGTAGAATGCAGAGCGCGTGTTTCTTCCTATTCAGGACTTGTCAGCTGGATCTACTTGCATCTCAGAGTTGATTTTCACTCTGGAACTCGAACCTAGAACTATTCGCTTCAAACTCCATTGCGTTATCCACTGCTAGTCACTATTCATCTTTGCTTATCAAGCTTGTGAATTAAGGCAATATCGAAGTATTATGCACAGTATGCGTATATGCCAATAACAGACTGATCAATTGCAGTAATAAACCTCGATGGGAAGATTCAAGCCAAACAATACCAAGTGAATTTAAAATAAGCAAAAGTTGTAATGATGGCCAATCGAGGAAGAAGAAATTAAAAAAAAGACAGACTATAGAATCTAGAAATGAAGGTTAAGACCATCAAAGAATAAAAGGCTGAATATACTATTTTTGTATGCTAAGATTATGATTGAGAACTGATGGATAACAATACTTTCTAATGTAAATAAGTTTTTCAATTTCATTACACTTGAGCCGACTTTTCTAACTGTATGTATGATTTTTGTAAGAGGCTTCTGGTGAAGTGGAGTAACTAGAGTTGATTAGATACTACAAGATTTATCTTTTGATTGACTTCTATTATCCTTTAGAAAGTTTGGCAGAGTAATATTTGGAGATGAGTTTTGTAAGATTTCACTTTGTATGGCTAAAATAATCTGCTCCATATGAGCAAGTAAATTGAAAGACTCAAGTTATATTCTGACTGAGAAAGGCTCTTCTTGTACTTTCAACTAGATGATCATCCATACTTTGTTAATTTACACTCATAATGATCAATATATGTTTACACACACGTATACACACACATGTAAGATATCACTTCACAAGTTATTCTTTTCTGTTCTATCATAATTGTAATGTTATTTAGGTTTCGCAAACATGAACATGCAATTGATCAGTCTGTTATTGGCATATGTGCATACAATGAGTAGGCATCGATATTGCTTTCATTCACAAGCTTTTTGTAAGCAATGATTGATAGTGGCTAACAGTGGAATCCAGGACGCACGTTTCGTCCTATGAACATATTCAGGTGTGAAATCATTCAGGATCTAAAAACAGATGATTATTTTTTTCTTGAAAACAATCTACCTTCATTATTATTGGTAATTTAATGTGGTTAAATAATCCGTAAATTATAAGAATAATTAGATCACTACATGGATGTGTTCCCTCGGACTGAGATGAGTGTGTATGACTCTTGTAAGCGATTCATTACATAGTTTAACTTAAACTTCCACGTTATTTATATTCCAATGTAGTCCAGTCAAGATCTTTACATATTATTGTTGTATTCTTCTTCTTCTTCTTCTTCTTTGTCCAACCAATAATATTCTCATCGATTTCATTACTACATTAGTTATGCAATACACAAAACACACACAGATATTCATATTACGTTTATTTTTGAATTATAAAATCAGTGAAACTGATGTGTGTTTGAAATGATCTTCACTACTTTAGATTAAAAACTCAATTTATTGAAGATAAAAAGCCACAAACGATCACAACTTAATAAGTTTAAGTAGACACATAGGTAGAACATTTTAGATACAGGTATAATTGAAATGTAGTGATCACTGGAGTTCAATCCATGTCGGATGTGAGATAGTTGTCTACCTCACACAATAGATGATCGGTTGCGAAAGATCACGGATCGGTTAATTAATTAATGTACAAAATTATGTGACACGTCTATTATTGTCTTCGATAACATTTACTTGCTTTATAAACGTGATTAGATGGCAAGACATGATGATGATGATGATGATGATGATGATGATGATGATGATGATGATGATGATGATGATGATGATGATGATGATGATGATGATGATGATGATGATGATGATGATGATGATGATGATGATGATGATGATGATGATGATGATGATGATGATGATGATGATGATGATGATGATGATGATGATGATGATGATGATGATGATGATGATGATGATGATGATGATGATGATGATGATGATGATGATGATGATGATGATGATGATGATGATGATGATGATGATGATGATGATGATGATGATGATGATGATGATGATGATGATGATGATGATGATGATGATGATGATGATGATGATGATGATGATGATGATGATGATGATGATGATGATGATGATGATGATGATGATGATGATGATGATGATGATGATGATGATGATGATGATGATGATGATGATGATGATGATGATGATGATGATGATGATGATGATGATGATGATGATGATGATGATGATGATGATGATGATGATGATGATGATGATGATGATGATGATGATGATGATGATGATATAGTTCAGATGGATAACAAAAACTTCTTAATTATATTACTCCTATTATAGAATTTAATTCAATTAAACAAAAAATGTTTATCCTTTATTTTCATTCTTCTTTGTTTTTTCGCACAAATTTAAATATCCAAATTATTTTTCTCTTTTTTTTGGTTTGTGTGTGTGTGTGTATGTTTAAATGTTCCACATAACAAAACAACAAAATTGTTGATTAATTATTGATTCCATATGGATACATCATGGGCGTACACCAAGAAATCAACAAACAAAATTGTTAACAATTCAAGTTGGTTAAAATTTTGTTTGTTTTTTTTTGAATGAAAAAAAATTTAAAAAAATAATAATAATGAAAAAAAGAGAAAAAAATATTTTTTTGTTATTTTAAATGAAGTTTTGAATGTTCAATAAATGAGGATGTGTGTTTCAAATAATGATGAGAAAGAAAAAAGGAAGAAGTTCAATTTTAATGAGTTGAAAATATTTATTTTTTACTTTTTGTTTTTTATTTTTGATTCTTTCTTTCTTTTTTCTTCTTTTTTCTTTCTTTTTTTTATTAAAGATAAAAAAATTCTTAATTTGATAATATTGGGTCTCATTAAAAACAAAAATGAACCATTACGAAATAATATAGTTAATATAGATAGAATATATAGACATAGATTTATATGAATATATATATGAACTTTTCTTTTATTCAATCAAACTTGACCTAATATAATGAATGATGAAAGTTGAGTAATTATTATTGTATTGTTCAATTATATAGAAAAAGAAAAGAACCAAAAGTTCATAAATATTTAGGGGGGGGGGGAACACTTGATTATTAAATGAGAATAAGAATAACAAAAATGATGATGATAATGATGATGATGATGATGATGATGATGATGATGATGATGATGATGATGATGATGATGATGATGATGATGATGATGATGATGATGATGATGATGATGATGATGATGATGATGATGATGATGATGATGATAAAACTAAAGACATAATGAAACCTGTGAAAGATTATGAGTGCGCATTGTTGAAGAAACTCATACTAGGACGAAATAGTGATTCAATGATTCCATGTTTTTCATGATGATCTAGCAACAATTACCATAATTTCCACAAAACACTTCAGATAAGAAACAAGAAATGCTCAATAGTGATGGTCTCCAAAAGGTATTTTCTGGAGTTCTATTGAGAAGCAGTGACCAGTGGAGTTCAACCGGATCAGTTGTGAGATAGTCACCCATTGATGGCAATAGTGGATGTGTCGCTCAATTTTGGTGGATTAGTTGAAGTTAGAACTTAACACCATTGGATGCCGGCTAAATGGTCTAGAAGTTAGGCGTTCGCATGTGAGACCGTTATGTCCTAGGTTCGAGTCTCTCGGAGCGGGATCGTGAATGCACGCTGCTGAGGAGTCTCATAGTGGGACGGAACGGCCATCCACTGCTTCCAGATTCTTCATGGTGGCCTAGCTTTAATTGACTCATGACCTCAATTATTGAAATTAATATAATACCCACAAAACCCTCAATCTCATAATAATGTGATTATCAGAAAACATTCAAAAGTGAAAAGTTCATAGTCAACTTAAACAACTGTTTAACCCTTATTAGTTTTAAAATGGTTTTCTGATTAAAGTTGAGATATACTCCATATCAACCACATCCATCAATATTCATCGACTACGTCATCCTCATCATAATTGATAAAAGCAGATATCATTTAATCTCCAGGAAAAGAGACTGATCAATTGCAGTCTTGAACATCAATGCAAAAATTCAAACAATTAATATGTATGAATTAAAATCAATAGAGAATTAACTTTCATTCTTTATATAGACGTAGAGAGTTCATTATTTGCGTGTGGGCTGCGATACTGCCCGGGTGCCCAGACCGAAGCAGGTGGTTATCTTAGGGGGCCATGCTCCGAGCCTTTGACCTAAAGGTCTAACCCACAAGGCAGTGGAGCATCGTAAGGAGATGCAGTCACATGGTAGCCGGTGACCAACGATTGCTTCATGCGCCATTTGTTCCCGCAGGATACTGGAGCCCATGTGCACCATTGGTTCGGGATCCGGTTAAAGCGCCGGACATTCGCTTTTCGTCCTCTCATTTTCGTAAACAACACCCCCGCCACGAGAAGGCAATGAGTAGTACTTCCCTGGCAGAGGCTGTTTACGCGTGGCCGTGTAAGAGTATTTCGAGAGGGAGAGCGGACTCTCCCCACTCTCGGCCGTACCAGGGCATTTGTTTGTTTATTTAAATCTTCTCATTTATGTTAAGGGCTGCCATTAATTAGTATCTTATTGGCATACATGTTCAACTATTCATCAATGATCAGTTTTACCTTAAAATTAATATGTATAGATGTACATAAATATGCATATGTCTACTGTCCCCCCTTCCTTGTTTTATAATGTTCATAAAATCTGATTTCTTTGTCTGATTACATGAAATATCATAAAAAAACCTTTGTACCCCACAGTAAACCAAAACCAAAAAAACACAACCACAACTATAGTTGTTATTCAACAATTTACAGTTTATTACATCATCAACATCATTAGTAGTAATCATTGCTTTCAAATACATTACTTTTAAATATATAATGTGCGAATGTTGATTGAGAAGATTTATAGCTTAAGTGAACGATTTTGATGGAGTTTTGTTCTTTGAGTTGAATAGTTTGGTTGTGAAGCTTTCATCGTTTTACTGAATGACATTAATAATACAAACTTCAGATAGAGGTGAAGTGAAGTGAAGCTATGAACCATATGTGGAGATATTCGAACACTTAACTTCTACCTGAAGTTTGTGATGATGATATTGTTCAGAACGATGAGACCTCCACGACCAAACTATACAGATAAGAGAACAAAACTTTATCAAAAAGTTTAAATGTTTTATTGATTTTTGTGATGACTGCCGCCTAAATTAATGTTCATTGTTTTCAATGGCTTGATTTTAAACAATCAATTTAGACTGAGAAGGATTTGTACTAACTGGTCAAATTTCTTTTATAATTTCTTAGCCATCGAAATTCGGAATGTTTCATAATGCTTTTTTAGATTGCCAAACTATATACACTTGTTTGTGTGATATGGTGTAGACCCACTTATCATTAACATAAGTACTTTCAATTTAGTGCATGAACGTTCAACCTTTACACCACTGAGCCGACATTCAATGGTGTTATTGTCTAACTTCAATCAATCCACGAAATTGTGTTATCGTCCATCATTATCTTCCGTGAGTTATTGCCTCACAAAAAAAAGACATGTTTGAACTCTACTTCACTAAAACTGCAGGAAATGCCTCTTGGAGACCGTCACTAATGAGAATATGACGATGATGATAATCAGAAGAAGGTTTTGTGGACACTTTTTTTGTATTCTGCTTTTCTTTATTTTTTTTATTTTTTTGTTTTCATTACAACATTCTATTGAATAATTTAATTTCAATCTTCATCTGCTAACGACATTTCCATTTGAATAATTGTCGTAATGAAATTATCCAATGTAAATAATCATTTGTCTTTTTGTTTTTCTAGCTGTTTTTTTTGTTCAGAAATAAAGAAGATGGATCTTTTTATGCATGAATGAAAATTCGATTGATTTCCAATGTATGTTAGATATAAGTTATAATTTATGTATGAGGCGAACCTTAAATTGGAATTCTGAAGGGAAGTGGCAAAGTGGAAGGTTAAAGGATACATTACGTAGGGAAATAGAAGTAGATATGAAAAAGATGAATAACAACCGAAAAGAACTTAGAAGGATTGCTCCTCCACGAGGAGTAACAGGCGTAACTAAGTAAGTAATCAACTAGAAGCACACTAGTTCAAAGGATTTTTGGTATGTTATATTCAAACAAAATAATTCCATTACATTATGGCGCTCTCATCATCGATTGTACAACATTCCAACAGTGAGAGGTTAGTAAATTATTTAGATGTAGTCGATAGGGAACTCTCTATATTCTACTCAATAAATATTCACAATATAACTACAAATCAACCAAATTCAGTTGATGTATTTCATATCATATTACCTGAATTCAAGAAATAATCAAAATGCGCAAATGTGAAATAATTCTAAGATGTTGATGAGATATATACCTTTCAGAAGTCAATCTATTGATTATCACATCTTAAATTAATACCAACAATTGTTGATCAAAACATAATCTCAAATCTATTTAGATACTGAATGTCAATTTTTAAGTTGTATTATTCACAAACTGATGTCAGTAGGAGTATCAACTATATCAGGGAACACTAGACAGTTGTTTCGTCCTAGTGTGGAACCGCTTCCAAGTTTATATGCAAGAACACACCAGGGATTGAATGGTAAACCTTCAGGTATTATATATCGAATCTTTCTATGTACATCCATTCGTAAAAATTTCAATTTCCCATGTTGAATTCAGTGTCTAGACAATCTTGAATTCAACCACTAATTAGGTCATATGTTCACCCTTACGGAGCACCAGACTTAAGATGAAACATATGTTCAGTGCATCCCGAAGTTTCACTGCATTACAATAGCGTTAGTTTTGACGAATAAAAGTGATAAATTATGTCACTTAGCTAAAATATTCTAATTTCAATCAATGTCAGAAGGGGTTTTGTGGATATTACAGTAATTTCAATAGTTGAGATCATGAATCAATTGAAGCTAGACCACCATGAAAAACCTGGAAGCATTGAACGGCCGTTTCATCCTATTTGGAGACTCCTCAGCAATGCGCATCCACGATCCCGTCTCGCGACCCATCAATCTCGCGAGTGAGCGCCTAACCACTAGATCAGTAAGCCTATATCCAACGGTGTTAATGTCTAACTTCAACTAATCCACGGAATTGCGCCACTGTCCACCATTGTCTTCAGCGAGTCGATATCTCACAACAGACATGGTTGAACTCCACTGATTAGTGCTTCTCACTAGAACTCCAGGAAATACCTCTTGAAGTCAGTCACTAAGGAGCATATAATGATTATAATCAGGGAATGGTTTTGTGGATATTATAGTAAATTTTATAGTTGAGATCATGAGTCAATTAATGCTAGATCATCATGGAATACTTAGAAACGCTGGATGACTGTTACATCAAACAATGAAAGTCCGTAACCGACAACTAGCTATATGAAAAACCAGATCAATATTGACAGAAATAAACACGTTATTTTTTAGTTATTACCAAGACAAGAAAAAACATTTTCCACAATAATATCAAGTTTATTCCCACTGATAGTTATCTCATATTGTCCATTAGAAATAACAAGTAAGCAAACAAACAAACAAACAATTAACACATTTAAACGTTCTTTTAGTCTTTCTTAAGTATATTTCAGTATTCATGTCATACAAAAAAAAATACCTAATAAGGATGTTTATGATAGAAATGAATCATAACACCCTCTTGTTGTTGACATATCACAAAACTATGTTGTTTTTATCTGATGTTATTATTATTATTGTTACTATTACTGTTACTCCATCCTTTCAAAACACACTTCATATTGAAATCATGACTATCTCAGTCATGAATGAGATCTCATTATATTGATACCATTGAACAACATGGAATCGAAATTCTGGCCATTTTAAAATTTTAAGTTTTTTTTTGTTTATATACTTATATATGTGTTAGTGATTAGTTATTTCATTCCGTTTTTCCGATCTAATAGTTTCCTTATGAACTAAAATGTTAATTATTTGTTTATTTGTTTACTATTAGGAAAAAATCACTTAACTGTAAAATAAAAAGATTATCACACAAGCTAATGGCTATCTAGACTCGATAGCTAAGTGGATAATGCGATAGTGTCTGAAGTGAACAGTACTTGGTTCGAGATCCTGAGTGGACATCAACTCTGGGATGCAGGTACGTCTAACTAACGAGTTCCAAATAGGAAGAAATATGAGATCTGAATTTTACTGTTAATCATCATTTATCTTTTCTTATAATACTCATAACTCGAAGCAACATCGTGGCATTCTGCAATGGATGCACATATGGCAATAAGAGACCGATCACTTGCAGTCCTAAACTTCAATGGGAAGATTTAAGTAAATAATATCAAGTGAATTCAAACTTCATACGATTGCATAAACAAATGGTTATCAGGACTCGGTAGCTTAGTGGATCACGCGATGGTGTCTAAAGTGAACGGTATTGGTTTCGAGACCCTAAGTGAACATCAACTTTGCGATGCAGGTACATCCATCTGAAGAGTCCAAGATAAAATGAAACACGCGATCTAAATTCCATTACTAGCCGCTATACATCACTGCTTATAATGCATGTGATATCTAAACCGTCCACGCTAGACACATATATGCCAATAAGAAACCAATCAATAGCAATACTTAACATCAATGAGGTGATTTAAAAATTTAAATCACAAAAATGCATCGTAAAGATCAACTAATCAGAGCTATAGGGAGAACAGTTCGACTTTTTGTGATAAACTTTAAATAAATAATGAATTATCAGAAGGGGTTTGTGGAGACTTTGCAAATTTCAGAGGTTGACATCATGAGTCAATTGAAGCTAGACCACCATGGAAAACCTGAAAGAACTGAACGGCCGTTTCGTCCTAGTATGGGACTCCTCGATCCCGCACCCCGCGAGATTCGAACTCAGGACCTACCAGTCTCGCGCCGGGCACCTAACCGACTAGACGACTGAGCCGGCATCCAATGGTGTTAATGATGAATTAATACTTATTATTATTTACTATTATTATTATTACTTAGGAAAAGAAGTATAAATAACTTTGTATGGTGCTTGAATCGTTATAAATAAAGATTAAATGTTACGTAACAATCCTGTAATTCTTACTAATCAGCATGCAAACAACTTCTGTCCATAATTCCTAACCGTGAACTATCAATCCCTACTTAATCTAAAAGTAACTCATGATAAAAGTAAACCGCTTATTCTAAATTTTCTATTTTTGTATTGTGGCTAGATAGTTAGTTCATAATGAAAATTCAAACCTTAATTCCTAAATCTAACTTCTTATCCAAAATCTTAAAACTAATTCGTTAACCAGAAACAACCCAGGGAACTTATAAAAATCTTTTTGTATTCATCTAAGTGTTTTTTTTTAAATGAATGTTCTGTATTCATTGGAAACACTGAAGGGTCATTCCGTTCTAGTATGGAACTTCTCAACAGTGCAAATACACGATCCCGAACAGACGACTAGAACCCGGGTTCTATTGGTCTCGCGCATGAACGATTAACATCTACACCATTGAGCTGGAATCTACTGGTGTTAATGTCTAGCTTCAACCAATCCATGAAGTTGAGCCACTGTTCAACATTATCTTCAGTGAGTAATTGCCTCTACAACAGACACGCTTGAACTCCACTGGCCACAGATTGGTTGAAGTTAGACATGGACTCATGATCTCAACTATTGGAATGACTACAATCTCCACAAACCCCTTCTGATACTAATCAACATATGCTCACTAGTGACTGGCTTCAAGAGATATATCCTGGAGTTCTAGTGAGAAGCAGTGAAAAATGGAGTTCAACCGGGTCAGTTGTGAGGTAGTAACTCACTGATGACAATGGTGGATGTGCCACTCAATTTCGTGGATTAGTTGAAGTTAGACATTAACACCACTGGATGCCGGCCGGCCCAGTGGTCTAGTTGGTTAAGCGCGGCCCAGTGGACTAGTTGGTTAAGCGCATGGCGTGAGACTGATAGGTCCTGGGCTCGAATCCCGCGGGGCGGGGTCGTGGGTGCGCACTGCCGAGGAGTACCACAGAAGGACGAAACGGCTGTCCGGTGCTCCCATGTTTTCCATGGTGGTCTATCTTCAATTGACTCATGATCTCAACTACTGAAATGACTACAATCTCCACAAAACCCCTTTTGATATCCAGTAAATATATTTGAATGTGAAGTCCTTGCTTTCATGAAAACGTTTCATATCACTGATTGATTTTAGTTACATAACTAGTGAAAATCAAAAGCATTAGATTGGTATTTTGTTCTAATCTAGAATTGTTTAGTAATGAGTATTCATAACTTTATCAGTGATTCAAGACGAAACTTTCAAGTTTCTGGATAAGTTATTGATTAAGATCTTGAACCATTTGATGTTAGACTACCATTGAAAGCCTCAAAGCACTGGAATACCGTTCTGTCACAACATGGGATTCTTCAACAGTATGCATGCGCGGTCCCGTACGCTTAAGTTTTAGATGATTAAGCTGAAATGCAAAGGTAATAATGTCTAACATCAAGCAATTCATGATAATGCACGACCATCTTCCAATGTCTTCGATGGTAACTGTCTCACAACCGACGCAGCTTATCATTCCAATGAACTTCAACAATCTCCACAACCAAAAACTGGGAAATTTTCCCAGTCCTCACTTCTAGAACGTTCATTTATTGAAATTACGAATCTGTATAACCTGGAGACCAAAGGTCCTGGGTCCAATTCTCGCATGTGGAGTCATCGATAGGCACTGTTGAGAACGAAACCACTGTTAGGTGCTTTCAGGTTTTCAATGATTCTCTAACTTGAATCCGATAAATTCATTGTATCTCGTTTATTATTTACGAGTACACCATTAAAAGAAATTATGAATATAATTTGCGAACTATTTAAATTACTTCGGTTGCCCTAAAATAAGTTAAATAAACTATTATTACTTTGCACGAAAATAATTCATTTCCAATTCAACAATTAACTACATAAACAAATCGCTGAAGTGGTCATGGGGTCACCACTAAGGAACATCTTGGCCGATATTTTTATGGTTAACCCAGAACAAATGAAATTAAAACAAGAAATCTAGAACATAACATACTACTCCGGACATGTTGCTGAAATGTCCACAAGGTTTTGATGATATGGATTACTCTTCTCAGCTAATTAGTCATTTCAATAACTCTCATCTAAACATGACGTTTGTAATGGGATATGAAAGAGGTTGTGGAGGCCCGTTAATTAATCGTCATTTAGATCGAACGATGTTGTCGAAAGGGCTCTCCACTTTAGTGGCCCGTGGATCTAACTCCAAGAAGATCGTAATGATGGTTGTTGTTGAAATATATATGTCGCCTATCCTCGCATATAATCATCGACTTAAATCGCATTAGTCAATAACGGAATTAAATAAGTTGAATAACGAGATTGGACTTGCGAATGCACATATTTTTCACATAAAGCAAATGGAATAGAGAGAAGAGAAACGACGCAGAGTGAAGATAGCTGGTAAGCCAACTCCAATTTAACCAAGCGTTAATCAATATTTATAGTTACACAAAAGTAAGTTACAGACATGTGGTAGAGCAATGGAATAGGAAGTGTATACACACCTACGCGCTCATATAAAAACAGTCAAGATTGATAATCAAATAAATAACAAGGTCAGAATGTGACTCAAGTAGAATGAGTAGAATGGGCTATCGAAAAGCTAGAATAAAGTATATGGGCTTAATATAATAACCGACACAACAAGGTAACCAATTCACATTTCTAGATCTTAGTGTAAAGTGTAAAATGATAGAAGTCTTGAGAAAAGTTTACATAGGTAAGAAACATGAACAGGACAATATTTAAACTTTAACAGCTTCATCCTATCAGTTACAGAAAGTGTCAAGTCAAAGCTCCCTTCAATCGGACAAGGATATTATGCTCACATTGTAAAGTAAATGAGAAATTAACTAGTTTACATAAGTATCATATAAAAAAATGGATTTTCGAAAAAATTTGGAAAAGAATATTATCAAGAAAGATAAACAAGCGACTGTCGGAAAAAGTCTGTTTTCTCATACTTTCCTTTCAAGAGAAGTAAGATTTCAGCTAGAATCGATAGGAGAGTTAAGGTAGCACTCAAAAGAAGCTTCTCTGCTCCCCTATTAGTTTTATTATGTAACACTAAGTGTTTGTTCAATGATTAATGTTATTATTTCTAGGTTCCATGAATATAATAATCAGCTCAATTATATCATTCTTTGTTTAGTTAAGATCATGAAGTGATCGATGTTAGACCACTACCGAAAACCTAGAAGCTTTGGATGGCTGTTTCGTCCTAACATGAGACTCCTCAGAAGTGTGCGTGCATGGTCCCACATGTGAGACTTGGATCCAGGAATTTCGGCCTATCACGAATGCTTAACCACTAGATCCCCAAGCCAGTATCCAACGGTGTTAATGTCTTTTTATCACCATATTTGTGGCTTTAAACCCCTTTTTATCTCAGTATTATTAGGTTTTGTAAATCAACTTGATTAATTAAAGAAAGAAAGATTTCCGAGCGTGAATCGATAAATAGTTTCTTATATTCAGTGTTGCGGAACAGTCCACAAGAGAACCTGAACTTAGTAATTGATATGCCTACCACCCTGAAAAGCTCGTTAGTAACTTTCAATCTCCTTCATAAATTCTCTAAATACTCATATGCTCAAGTACAGAGTAGTGAAGTAAAAGAACGAATTACTAGAGAGAAGCTTAATTTCAAGTATAATTTATATACAAAAAAACAAGGTAATTTCTATGTTTATAAATAGTCTTGTTCATCTAGAAGATTCTGTAACAAAACAAGTAATTAAAGAGGAAGAATGGATTTGTAAAATCTCAGCGAAAAAATTCGAAGTAAATCCAACGCTTCACCTGGCAATCCGGTTCAAGCTTTTTCAAGGACAAAACAAGTAATTGCCTAATCCACATGTGATACTTAGTTTTTAATTTTAAAAATATTTCTGAAAATTTTCCATTTTTCATCGGTTGAATGTTTTCAACAACTTTTTTCCCAGCTTCTAAACAGTTTGTCGACAAATTCTAGCGGGATTTTGAAATTTCGCCTAGAAGAATCGTTTTCAATCTTAAGGGAATCGATAGTCACTATGAGGGCTTAAACAATCTATACAAGTACACAGACTAGGAAATTATCACTGAGTTGCTGTAAACATAATGGTGCGGATCGGCAAAGAAAGAGCAGTATATTTACAACTGAAATAAATCTGGAATTCAAAACAACCGTCTGTCAACAAACATCAAGGTCACAATTCTCAATATCAATGTCAACACAGTCCTACTGTATGAGGCAGAAACTTGCAGAACTACGAAAGTCATCATCAAGAAGATACAAGTGTTTATTAACTGTTTTCTACACAAAATACTTCGAATCCGTTGGCGAGACACTATTAGCAACAAACTACTGTAGGAGAGAACAAATCAGATTCTAGTGGAGGAAGAAATCAGAGAGATGCGCTGGAAGTAGATAGGACACACATTGAGGAAAGCACCAAACTGCGTCACAAGCCAAGCCATCACTTTTCATCCTCAAGGCCGAAGAAGAAGATCAAAGAACATATATGGATACAGACATGAGAAGAATGAACAAGAGTTGGATAGAAGTAGAAAGCAAGACCCAGAACAGAGTGTTTTGGAGAATGCTGTTCAGTGACCTATGCTCTATTGGGAGCAACAGGCGTAAGTAAGGTAAGTGCTGTATACATGGTTAAACGTGACATTTTAACATTTCTTGATGTCATTTAAAACAAGTTTGCTAGTATTCGATTGTTTCGCTTAAAATACTCTAGTCTAGTTCTTTCTTTATTTTGTTTTATTCAACCAAAAGATAGAGATTAGTTTCAATTTTGAACTTATCATAAAAATAAGGCAGTTTTGTCGAAATATTTCATCACACACAATATATTAGTTTAACGTAACTGAGAAATTTCACTGTAATAAGTAAGTCTAAGGATGAGACTATAATGTGTGGACACTAAAATGACCTTGACAATGTCCATCTAGTACTTACTTACTTACTTACGCTTAGGTACTCCTCCTGAAGGAGCCTAAGCCACTAACCAGCATTCTCCATCCAACTCTGTCCTGGACAATCCTTCCCACTTCATTCCAGTTACTATTTTCTATTCCCGACGCACTGTGTTCTTTGACTTTTCTCTTTTCTGTATTCCTTTAAAATTCTGCGTTAACGCTTGCTTCATGATACAGTTCACTTAATAACTAGCATTAAATCAGGTTTATAAACTAGTGTAAGTAATTAGAATTATGATTTACTGTTGATGTTTAGGGTTATGAATTAAATTTAGGGTTTTCATCACCAACTAACATAAGATAAAATGCTATTTAACCAAATGAATGACTGAATTTCGCTCTGAAACCCAAGACCTATTACTTTGTATCCGATTGGTTCGTTCATAAATTATTATCTCTTCGGTTTAAATTCAGGAATACATGTTATGCGATATTCCAGAATTGTGTAATAATTTCTAACTCATCACAGAACTAAACATCAGTTTTTAATAGATTTCTCATTCTGTATTGGGTACTTTTTATATCTATAGTAAATCGATTAATCAGAGAGGGGTTTTGTGGATATTATAGTAATTTAATAGTTGAATTTATAAGTCAATTGAAGCTAGATCACCATGAAAAACCTAGAAGCACTGAACAGCCTTTCATGGATCAATTGAAGTTAGACATTAACACCGTTGAATGCCGACTCAGAAATTAAGCGTTTGCGCACGAGACCGATAGGTCCTATGCTCGATTCTCGTGCGACAGATTTGTGGATGCGCATTAATGAGGATCCCATACTGTGACGAAACGGTCATCAATTGCTTCCTGGTTTTCCCTGGTTGTATAGCTTCAATTGACACATGAATTCAAATATTAAACCGATTAATAGCATTACAAACAATACTGTAACCAATATTGAGAACAACTGTTAACGTGAAGAAAGAAACACAACGAACGAATAAAAAACCTGTACAAATAAAGCCACTATGACTGTCCTTTATTCATTTTTTATCATCTTTTACAAACGTATAAAAATGTAAGTAAAAAAATTGGGAAAAAATGATCTTTATAAGCAGAGATGGATAGTGTCTAGCAGTGGAATCCAGAACGCACGTTTCGTTCTATTTCAGACTCGTCAGCTGGATTTACATACATCTCAGAAGTGATATTCACTTTGTGACTCCAACTAAGTACTGTTCGCTTCAAATGCCATCACGTTATTCACTTAACTACTGAGTCCTGATGGCCACTTGTTTGTGATATCAGGTGAAGTTTATGATCACTTGAAATTGTTTACTTGAATCTTCCCATTGAAGTTTAGGACTGCAGTTGATGAATCTCTTATTGCTATATGTTCATAATGTGTGAATCGCCTAAATATTGCCTTAATTCACAAACATTATATGCAAAGATGAATACTGTCTAACAGTGGAATCCAGTTCGACGCTCTTTTCATTCTATTTGGAACGAAAATAGTCAATATCACTAAGAGATTCCGACCATTGAACATTGAATAACTAAATGTTGGTTTAAAGAAGTAATTAGATAAATAAACAAATGAATAACATTTAAAAGTGTGTTAATGTTATAACTTGTGGTTTTGTACCCTTGGTTCTTTATTTTTCACCCCATCGCCAATTGTTATAACACTCGGTTTTACTTCGTCTAATGTTTTAACGGTTGGGTTTCCACGTTTCCACGTATGGGAACGTTAATTTACCTTAAACGAATATCTACACTGGATTCCCTCCCAGTGTCTATTCTACAGGACTTCAACACAACTCAGATGATCAAGAACACGTGATAAGCCTGACCAAAACGTAAATATATTTCCACTTGAGTAGCTTGATTGTGTTTTTTTTTGGGGGGGGGGGAAGGGGTTAATTTTGTTTATCCCCATCATTCATTTTTCCAATTATATTAATAAAACAAAATTATTTTCTTGATTGACTGCAACTTTAATTTGAAATTATTATTGAATTATACATATAATTTTATATTGAATGTTGGTAACATTGAATGCCAACTTCTCTTTAAGCTTAAATATACATGGATGAATATTGTCTTATGTTAATTACATAATCACCAGAGGATAATTTAAGATTGATTGAATAAAGGTAATTTTGTACACAATTGGATGCTGATTTAGTTGTTAAGAAGTGAAGTATTTGTTATGTGATCTGAAAGATTTAAGTATGATAAGTGTTCAATTCTTAGGAGGTTGATACTAGAATGAAATTTCTGTTCAATGTTTCTAGTATTTCAATGTTGGTTTAATTAAGATCAGTCAGTGTTATAAATTATTGGAATGAATTCATTTAAATTAATAACAGCCTTCAAATACCCATGTACGTTCAAGGGTAGAAAGAGTAAGCTCTTTTTCTCGAAATGCTCTCACATGACCACAAGTATACAGTCACTGTCAAGCTATTCCTACTCATGGTCTTCTCGCGAAGGGAGTGTTGTTTATGAAATTGAGAGGACGATAGCGCATGTTTTGAGCTTTGACCAGGTTCCACTAATAAGGGATGGAAAACCATGATTCGAAAACAATGGTGCATATGGGCACTAATATCTGGAGGTAACAAATGGTGTATGAACCCATTCTTGGTCACTGACTACCATAGGACTGCATCTCCTAAAGTTGCTTCACAGCCTTGTGGATTAGACCTATAGGTCAAAGGCTCGGGATGTGGCCTCTAGTTTGGGCGCCCTGGTAGCATTCCAGCTCTCACACAAATCGAATGACGAAGTGTGGTTCATGTATATTTGGTGTCTACCTGTATCAATGTTTATGTGTTTAAATAAATTTAATTACAAATCACAACTGTAATGTGACAAATTTATCACTTCTGTAGAATGTGTATTCCCTTGGCGAGATTCATCTCAATAGAGAGCACAAACAGTAATTAGATACAAAAATGACGACAGACATTTTTATCAGTAAATTAATCTTTTCATTTTGCGTACTACTGAAATTAGATGGCCCTATTATCAGTCCATAATGAATCCACTTAGTTTGCTGAGTCATTCTATACTAGAATAAAACAGTTTTCCAATACTCAAAGAGTTCTAGTTGTACTCTGAGTGGTATCAGTACAGCAGAGAAAAGAAAATAGAAATCGGAAATAATCTTTTTAAAATGCAATCAGTGTTTTGAATCAATTGCGAATATTAATATAACAAGACCCTTTCAGCAATGTACACATGAACCATCACTCTGTGAACAGGTAGAAAATATATGTCAATTAAATATACCATAGTGTCCCGATAAGTTATCTCATATTACTTCGGACAATTAATCAACTGAGTTTATGTTGCCATAGGACAGCTCACAGACTCGTTCGAAGTGAAGAACGGTGTCAAGCAAGGTTGCTTAGGCTCAGCCTCTCCCTTTCTCCTAGTGATCGATTGGATTATGAAGACGTCAACATCTGGAGGAAGCATGGAATACAGTGGACAATCAGGATGAAGCTGGATGATCTAGACTATGCAAATTATCTGACTTTTCTATTGAACACGCAATAAAAAATTCAGGAGAAGGCGATCAGTGTAGCAGCAGTCTCAGAAACAGTAGGTCTCAACAAGATTCGCCGATACAACACAATACGCACCAATCAAATTACACATGACCGAGAAGCTTGGGAGTATGTAAAAACCTTTACATATCTGGGCAGCGTCATTGACGAACATGGTGGATCTGATGCAGATGTGAAGGCGCGGATCGTCGAAGCCAGAGCGACATATTCACAATTGAAGAACATTTGGAACTCAAAACAACTGTCTGTCAACCAACACCATGGTCAGGATTTTCATTACAAATGTCAAGGCAGTTCTACTGTATGGGGCGGAATCCTGGAGAGCTACGAAAGCTATCATCAAGAAGATACAAGTGTTTATTAACAGTTGTCTACGCAAAATAATTCTGATCCGTTGGCCAGAAGCTATCAACAGAGAACAAAACAAATTCCCGTAGAGAAAGAAATCAGGAACAAGCACTGGAAGTGGATAGGACACATATTGCGGTAAGCACCCAACTGTGTCACAAAACAAGCCCTCACATTTCATCCTCAGGGTCAAAGTAGAAGAGGAAGATCAAAGAACATATTAAGCCGAGAAATAGAGACAGACATGAGAAGAATGAACAAGAATTGAATAGAAGTAGAAAGGAAGACCCAGAACAGAGTATTTTGGAGAATGCTGTTCAGTGGCCTACGCTCTATTGGGAGCAACAGGCGTAAGTAGTTAAGTAAGTATATTGCCATATCTATTATCTATTCTTAGTGTCCATTTTATTGATTGATTGGTGCTCAATCAATATGTTTATTATTCATCTATACCTATTCCCATCTTAATTCACTTACACACCTATTCTCTTTCTTATCTCAATCTGTTTGTTTTATATGTTTGATGTGATACGTTAGCAAATGTCAAATAAATCACTCAAATCATAAGTTCAGACTTACATTTTAGATTCCCTCCTATAGAAATAAATCTAATTATATATTGAGATTTTGCTTAAGAAAATCTAGGGAAAAAAATTACCCAGGGTCATTTATGATTAGAGTTAGCAAACATTAATTTACAATACTTTCAGTATAGATAATAAAAACAGTACATAAATACTTGAATGATCCGTGTTGGATGTGAGATAGTTGCCCACCTTAGATAATGGATGAAGAGTTACTCAGATTCATGAATCACTTAAAGTAAGACATTAAAACAATTGGATCTCGTCTCAGTGGTCTTAAGGTTAAGCGTTCACTCAAGGGATTGAAGGTCCTGAATTCGAATCTATTTGTTACAGTATCGTGGATGTGCACAATTGAGAGATTCCATACTAGAACGAAATGGCCATCCAGTGTTTCCACGTTTTTTATTGATGATCTAACATTGATCGATTCATCATATTAATCAAAAAATTGATGATGTAATGAAGTTGCTGAAGATAAATTATTGATAATTAAGATCAAAGATCAGTCAATTAAAAAATTAAATTATGAATTTAAAAGACGTATGGTAATGAAAATAAGAAAGAGTTACAAAAATGTTGTAATAAACTAATGATAACATTATCATGATACACAAAGATTTGTTAATGTTCCTGTTGTTTGTTTTTTGGATACATGAATCCGGCTTGAGACGTTTGAGATGGTTATAATTTTATCAAATTAGAAGAAGAATATGGTTTGAATATCGGTTGAAAATTTTGGAAGATTTCCGACGGATAGTTCCTTTTATTTTCTTTAGGCTTTACAAACACTTGTTACTATGTTTAATAATTCAGAATCTTCTCCTATATGAGAACACTACTTTCCATTTCTTCGAAGTCATTACATCTATTCGGTTCTTGACTTCTTCATGATATTACATAACCACTTCTTATTAATTTTACTATGTATATTGTTTATGTGACAATTTTAAAGATTGGTATCAATACCAAGGTTGGACATGATAGTTTCATATAAATTAAGCATTAGGTAAACATCATTTCAGAGCCTTCAAATGCCCTGGTACGGCTAAGAGTGACGAGAGTCAGCTCTCCCTCTCAACATGCTCTCACATGACCACGCGCATACAACCACTAACACGGAAGTTCTACTCACTACCTTCTCACACCACAGGTGTTTTTTACAAAATCGAGAGGATGAAAAGTGAATATCCGGAGCATTAGGCGGGCTGATAGATATGGAGGATCTAACTAGGGAGTTGGAAAACCCTCATTTCAAACCAATTGTGCACATAAGCTCCAAGATCCAGAGGGAACAACTGGTATATGAACCAATTATCGGTCACCGGCCACCATGGGACTCCATCTACTTGCGTTGCTCTACTGCCTTTAGGATCAGACCTTAAGGTGGAAGGCTCCGGGTGTAGCCCTCTAAGAAAATCACCTGCTTCGGTTCAGGCAACCGGGCAGTATCATAGCTCACACACAAATCGAAAGATTTCTATGGCGCATATCCATTTGGTGCCTCTTTCTACCAGTGTTTATGTGTTTAAATAAATGAATAAGAATAAATAAACTCCAGGATGCAGGTACACCAGGCTGATTCCAATTTAGTCATTAATAAAAAACATCACATGTTTACCGAGAGTTATGGGTTCTATTCCTCTCAGGCCCAAAGATACGTGTTGCTAAAGTGTATCGTCATAGGATGAAAAAACTGCTTTGTACTACCTAGATTTTATTCACTATATAATGAAAGCCGTCGTGTGATACTGGACTAGAAAAGTCATCTGTCTAACTCTCACTCTTGCCAAAAACACACAGTTTAACTGATGGTAATCAAAGTATATTGGATAACTTTTCTGAACTGTAAAATAAAGAATAATAGGAAAGCTAGATGGTAGTTCACAGTGGAATCCAGGATACGAGAGTGACCTTACGTAAGACTTATCAGTTGGATGTATCTTCATCCGAATCAAGATGTTTACTCAGAAACTCGAACTCATTGCTTTACACTTCAAACTCTTAGCTTATTATCTAGTTAGCTATACAGTTAGGATAGTCACTTGCTTGTGAAATGACAATGAAGAATTATTCGATTGTAGTGGTTTGAGTCTAGATATTTGTATTAGGTGACAAGCATTTTCGAGTAAAGTTAGATAACAACTCAAGTCATTGGCTATCTGAAGTCAAAGGTTAAGTGGGTAATTCATCGAGTGTTTAAAGAGAAATGCACTAAATTCGAGTCTCTTATTAGATAGTAATACTAGGATAAAAGTACATGCAGTTGATGAATTCCAACTCTACTTGAAATACTTTATGAACTACTGAACAATATTGAAAAAATCCATTACAGAATGTACAAATCCTAAATCAACAATAAACAAATGACACATCTAATACACTGTAAACAAGAAGAATTAAGCTTTTCCAATTGACATTTCACTACTACAACCATCATTAAGAAGACACAAGTATTTATAAATAGATGTCTACACAAGATACTCAACATCCATTGGCCGAATACCATCAGCAACAACCTTCTCTCGGAGGGAACAAACCAACTTCCAGCTGAAAACGAAATTAGGAAAAGACGATGGAAATGGATAGGATGTACATTACGGGTCATTAAACTGCATCATAAGGCAAGCCCTAACCTGGAGTCGTGAAGGGAAGCGGAATAGAGAAAAGTCAAAGAACACATTACGTCGGGAAATATAATCACATATGAAAAGGATCATTGGAAACTGGAAAGAGCTGGAAAGGATTGCCTAAGATAGGGTTGGATGGAGAATCTTAATGAATGGCCTATACCCCTTCACAAAAAGTAACAAGCTTAAGTATTTTCAATTTCAGTTTCAATAAATAACCTTATAGATTGAATAGAAAAAAAATAATAAATTAAAGATAACACTTGATTTTTTGTTCTTTTATTAAATTACAGAAATGGAATGAATGAAATTCATCAAAAACCCCAGTAACTTAATTAATTAAAACAATATGAAGGTCATTTCAATTAGTTATTTACAGATCAGTAAACACGGAAAAGTATAAGGTTTCTAAGAAGTTCTTTATTATACAACATAATTTAGTATCACTTTATGGGGATTAAATGAAAGAGTGAAAATGTGTGTGGGGGGGGGGAGAATCTCAAAAAACTTTATAAGTAAAGATGGATAGTGGCTAGCAATGGAATCTAAAACATGCATTTCATCTTATATAAGACTCATCAGCTGGATGTACCTACATCTCTGGGTTGATGTCTACTCCAGGACTTATCAATGGAAATAGATTCAAACGACTAATACCAAAATGAGTTAAAAACTTCATCACATTGCACAAGTAAGGACTTAGTAACTTAGTGAATAACGTTTGAAGTGAACAGCACTAGGCTCAAGTTATGGAATAAACACCAATTCTGGGATACAGGTACATCTAACTGACGAGTCCCGAATAAGACGAAACAGGCGTTCTGGATATTGACCAATGAACCTCGAAACCACTAAGATATCATTCAATAATTTACACATTAAACTTCAAAAAATTTACCATAATACACAAATATCACCCATTAACTTCAGTGAATAACTGTCTTACATATGACATGGTTAAAATCCTTTATTCAATACTCCTGTAAATAGATTTCCAGAAATTTCATCTCGAAGCCAGTCACTATCAACACATACCATTATGATTATTATTACTAGTAGTTATAGTATAGGAGTGTTTTGTGGAGATTCTCAAATCTTTATAATTTTGATAGTTCACTCTTTAATGAACTATGGATTTATAATACTGATGAGACCTATATTAAAACTAAACAACTGTTCTTTTTATTGAGGTCATGAACCAATTGATGTTAGATTTGGATGCGCACTGCTGAGGAGTCCTACAATAGGACGAAACAGCCTTCCAGTGCTTTCAGGTTTCCAAAGGTGGTCTAACATTAATCGGTTCATGATCTCAATCAAAAAAAAATTTAATAATCTCCACAACCCCATATACTAGTAAACAACTGTTCATTTACTTTCTTATTTCTTCATAATGTAAACTAGGAAAAGTATGTATGTAACCTAATTTCCTTTTACTGTATATTCCTTGTGATTATTTGTTTCACATATGTTCAGCATCTCGTATAATACTAATCAATTGACTTTAGTATACTTTAATCCCATCTATGAACAAGTATCTGCCCACATGTGATTTCCCTTAATTTGCTTACAGTTTTATTAAGCCATTTATATTAAGCTAATTATTTCAAATCTATGCAAAATTATTAATTGATTGATAAATTCATGGGGATCATGTAAATTTGTAAGTGAGATTGAATAGGTTCAAGTAGAATACTGGATATTTTAATATGTATCTAATATATGTCATATTGTGATGCATGCTACTGATGTCGATAGATATAAGTAGTATGAATCATCAACTGAATGTGATATGTTTAATGGTAGAATATTAAAAAGATCGAAGAAAAGAGAACGAGAACAGAAGGCGATTACTGTGGAAACAAAGGAACAATGAAGTCTGGGACAATTGATTGACATTTTACAGATGAAGAATTCATTGTATGGTTTTCAGATTTTACTAAGACTTGTTTACTTACGCCTGTTACTCCTTGTGAAGGACTATAGGCCACCCATCAGCATTTTCCATTCAATTCTGTCTTGGGCAGACATTTCTAGCTCTTTCCAGTTGTTATTCATCCTTTTCATGACCGATTCTATAATCCCCGACGTGATGTGTTCTTCGACCTTTCTCTTTTACACTTCCCTTCAGGATTCCAAGTTTGGGCTTTCCTCATGATGCAGTTTGATGATTTCCGTAATGTATATCCTACTCATTTCTATCGGCTTTTTCTAATTTCGTTTTCAGCTGGGTACTGGTTTGTTTTCTTTTACAGTAGGCTGTTACTCATGGTATCCGGTCAATCGATGTTGAGTATCTTGCATAGACATCTATTTATAAATACTTGTATCTTCTTGATGATGGTTGTTGTAGTTCCTCAGGTTTCAGCTCCGTACAGTAGAACTGCCTTGACGTTCGTACTAAAAATTCTGACTTTGATATCGGTTGATAGCTGTTTTGAATTCCTTTGTTCTTCGATTGTAGGAATGCAGCCCTTGCTTTGCCAACCCTCACCTTTACGTCTGCATCTGATCCTCCTTGTTCATCAACGATGCTTTCCAGGTATGTGAAGGATTCTACATCTTTCAGAGTCTCTCCTTCGAATGTGATTTGATTGGTGTTCTCTCTGTCGTATTTGAGGACCTTGGTTTCCCACTTGTGTATGTTGAGGCCCACTGATTCAGAGACTGCTGCTACATTTGATGTCTTCATCTGCCTTTGTTCGTGTGTATGCGATAGGAGGGCAAAGTTCTGAGCTGTCCATTTTATGCCGTGTTTTCCCTTAGATGTCGAGGTTTCCATAATCCAGTTGACTATGAGAAGAAAAAGGAAGGGAGAATGTAAACAGTCTTGTTTGACTCCGGTCCTTAATTACAATTCATCTGTTTAAGAGGTTCCGTGATTTTATATTCGAGAGCATTCAATTGTCCCCATTGATGTGTTCACGTTCACTACAGTATAATCGTCGTTATTGATATTATTTAATAATCATGGAATAATATTAAAGATCTTTCAAATTTGGAAATGTGTATCAGGGAATTTAAACTCTGTCGCATTTACTATGAATCTTAATAATTTTGGATTTCATCTTTGACGGATCAATGTATTTGCAGTGTATTGTTCAGGACTACTGAGCCAAAGAGAAACAGTTCTCATTTTAAGTGGCAACACAAATGATATCGTTTGTTTTACAAGAACAATCGTACATATTAATTTGATTTAGACCAGTAGTTTTTGAGTAAAACGAAGACTGAAAATTCTACTATTTCTGAATTGACAAAACACTTCAAATTCACAAAAACGGAGCAATATATTTTGTAGAATAATATTGAGTTTCATTAAATTGAGATCATGAGTCAGTTGAAGTTATACCACCATAGAAATACCTAGAAACACTGGACGGTCGTTTCGTCCTATTGTGGGACCCCTTTTGATATTAATTAACATACACTCACTAGTGACTGGCTTCAAGAGGCCTATCCTGGAGTACTACTGAGAAGCCGTTATCAATAGAATTCAACCGGGTCTGTTGTGAGATAGTAACTCACTTATAACAATGGTGGACGGTGGCACAATTTCGTGGATTGGTTGAATTTAGATATTAACACCATTGAATGCCGACTCAGTAGTGTAGATGTTAAGTGTTCACACGCGAGACCAATGGATCCTGCGTTAGAATCTCGCTTAGCGAGATTGTGGATGCGCACCGCTGATGAGTTCCACAGTAGGACGAAACGGCCGTCGAGTGCTTCCAGGTTTTTCATGGTGGTCTGGCTTCAATTGACTGATGATCGCAACTATTTAAAAAATTGCTGAATTCTTATTGTTTTAGGGAGCAGATATAGCTGTTCCTGGATCTCAACGCGAACGATAATCCATCAATTCTCAACTATCATGTATGTCACCCGTATAATATACTTACTGATCGTTGTAAGATATTCACAACCCATAACAAAGTATAATTTTATTCATTCCTAAGACAAACTAGTCAATGATCACAGTGTATCAAGTACATCTGAAATGGAAAAATGCCAACAACAATAATAATAATAATATCTCTATTCCATACTATGTGTTTGGTACAATATAAGATTTGATTACGTCACCTCTGTCAGACTCCTTGTTGTATTCAAGATATGCTGGATATGATACTGTACAGCTTTTGTACTTCTATTTTCATACCTGAATCCTAATTTTCCAGTGTATCGTCTTATCAGAAGATGAAAATAAAGAGAAAGGATGTAAATATTGTGAATGTTTATCATCTGATAAAGTAACATTTACCAGGAGTTTGCATAATTTAAAGTGTCAATCTACAATCATATTCACAATGACTTTAAATGATTAGTCACACATCATGATAATGGCATTTAGTACTCTCTGAAATAAAGCAAATTCTTTTTTCATTCAAGAACTCAGGAAGGAATAATGGGGAATAGTAAAGCATGATGATCATAAATGCAAATAACGAATAATGTTAAAAGCATGTAGCTTCTTTATATAATAAGTCAACTGGAAAATGTTTATGATATGAGTAAAGAATGAGAAGATCAATCAAGATCAGAGGAAAGAAATACACTAAGATGAATGACTTTTGACAAGGTTCTTATTACAGAATCTTTTATAGTACAAACACCTTTGGATTCGAACAGAGTGTCTAAATACATTTCACATCTCAGGTTAAAGTTAACAGTATAACATTCAGAAGTATGAAATATAAGACCACCATTCATTTTAAAATTGCTTAAAGAATGAGAAACTGGCATATATGTAGTGAGATTATCCATATTCTTAATAAAGGTGACTTTGTAGATCATGACAAATCATTTAGAAAAAAGTAAGAGAAGAAAAATAGAAAAAGAAACAGTTGCATATGGCATATCAGAATAAGTTAACAAAGAAGCAAGGAATTTTCATTTAGATTCAGTATATTCTTCTCTTACAGAGAAGTAAAAGTACAGTCAATTAGTTATCCAGATCACAATGTTAACACTGGAGAACTTGCTTAATAATAGTAATCTTGAAACTTATCACATATTTAGATAACCTATCACTATATCATGATACTTCTTTCGTACTTGTTAGTAAAACTGTTATGGATCAATGTACTCCTTTAATGCAAGCTAAAATAGGAGATAAATTCTCTAACATATTATATACTTTGTGCTAACAATTCACTAGTATAATAGAAACCATATAGTGTCGAGTACACCGATCATTACCATGATTCGATGTTTACATATTTTGATCTGTGACATATGGTGTAGCATGGTGGCCTTTTTGAACATCTAGGCTACCTGTTCCTTCTATCTAGATATTTCAACAAGTTATCTAATTCTGTGCATTTCTGGAATATGTACAATCTTTCTTTGTACAAGTTACAATACACCAAATCACAATGATCGTGGTTGCTGGCAATATGCATCGAAGAGAATGTATATTATTTAAATGTTGGTTGACTGGACTGCTAGCATCTACCTGGCGATCACTTAATATTTATCGTCATGATGGACGAAGAAGTAAGAAACGGAAGCTTTTTGGAATATTTTGTGTTGAGAATTCCATATTGTAACAAAAATATAGTATTGAATAAAACCATTAATAGTAATAGTAATATGCTACTTATGTTGACAGATATAAATAGTATATAGTATTAATTAGAAACTGAAACGCCTAACAACAGAAGATTGAGAAAATTAAATTGAAGAAACAGGAGAAAAAGAAACATAAAGTCATTGGAATAACAATCAAATCTAAAGTGTAAAGAAGTGTATACAAGATAACTGAAAAAAAGATGTACACAATATAATATCTAATGTATTTCCTAACCATTCGCATTCGTACACTACAATCAATACTTACGACAATCGATACACGATCCATATGTGTTCTAATCACTGGAAAACATAATTCTTTCAAAGTCTATTACTTTATCTCTGATTATGTAATAAGTTAAATTACTTTATTGGAAGGAAACCAAAAACAAAAATTCACACACACAACTGGATACTGAAATACTATTCAACATTCATATATATGAAGTTGAATTGCGAATTTTTCTTTTTTTCTTCTTTTTCTTTTTTTTCTTCTTCACACATTTTATATTCATTTTTTGCTTGTATTGAACTTCTTCTTTTTCTTGTTGTCGTTGTTGTTGTTGTTGTTGTTCTACTTTATTGTCTGTTTCAGTAATATATACCCCGAAATTGTTTTTCTTGATTTTAAATGTTTAGACATATTTCAGGTATGTGTAGTCGGTAATCAGTTTTTTTTCGTTTTTTTTGAAAGAGAGAGAAAACCATTTTCAAAAGTATCCGTCAAATATCTTTAGAGCTTTGAATAGAACAATATAAATCATTTTCATTTATTTTTGTAATGGTTGTATAAATCTTCCCATTGATGTTTAGGACAGCAGTGGATCAGTTCCTTATTGGTATATGTATGTCCAGTGTGGATTACCTCGATATTGTTTTGAGTCATATGATGAATGGTGAATAGTAGTGAAATCCAAAATGTGTGTTTCGTCCTATTTAGGACACATCAGATGGATGTATCTGCATCTCAGAGTTTCTGATCACTATCAGAATTCAGTAGCTAAGTGGATAATGTGATGGCATTTGAAGCGAACGGTATTAGATTTCGGTCCTGGATTAAACAGGCCATTTAGCTGATGAGTATCAAATAGGACAAGAGATGTGTCCTTCTTCCCATTGTTAACCATCATTCATCTTGTCTTATAATATAAATAATTGTTTTAATCAAAACGGAGATTTAAAAAATGCATCAGTTAAGGTAATCATCTGTGAAAATGATCTAAAATTGTATGTTTAACTGTAATTTATAACATATTTTGGGTAATTTAAGTGGTTTAATGGTCCTATATCTGACTCCAGCTAGATCATGTGGTAATTGTTGTCGAAATATTCATGGCTCTAATCCTCGTCTATAATTATAGACGTAAATCGCATTAGTGAATAACAGATTAAAAGTAAGACGAATATGTGAATGAAGTTTGAATATGTATATTTCGTACATTTATTGATCTGTAAAGACAATCAGGGAAACGAAGAAAAGAGAAGGGAGAAAATCGAAACGAAATGACAAGCAGCGATGATGAGTGAGCCAACTCGTTTTGATTAAGCTTGACTCGATAGCTATATTCAGACATAAATGAGTTATAACTGATGGGAATGATGAGTATTCTTAGAATAGGAAGAACAGCTGTCAGTGATTTTTTATTCATATTGGCTCTCTCACTGTTGTTACTTCAGTTTAGAAATTTATTTCCAAGTTATTTTGATGTTCAGTTCCAATGAATGGTTCACTACTATCTTTTAAGCTCACATTTGATGTGTAAGCGTACTTAAAGTTTAATTTTATCCACAAATAGCTGATTAATGACCATTGAAGGAATTCATGTATGTCCTACAACTGACTGAATTCTGTCGATCAAGTTGCGATCTGACCGCTAGTTTAAGTGACTCCAATTGGATCGTATGAATGTTATTGAAATATACATATCGTCAATCCTCGTATATAATTGCGTTAGTGAATAACGGAATTGAATGAGTTAAATACGAGAATCGCTTTTGAATAAGTATGTTTTTTATAATCGTTGGTCGGGAAACAGAAGCAAAACAGAATGACGCGTTGTGGAGAAAGCAAGTGAGCCAACTCAATTTAATCAAGCGTGAACCAATATATACAGCGGTGAATAGGATAAGAAAAGCACACACACACATCCTCATATTAAAGCAGTCAAGATCGATAAGTTAATAATTGACAAGGTCGAAATGTGGTTTAGGCCAAATGAATAAGTTGACCTAGTCGGAAGTTAGAATAAACTGTGTTGGCTTAACATAGTAACCGACACTACAGACTTAATATTACGTGCAGTACACTGAGGTGTAAATTAGTGATAACGTATCTAATCATGAAGCTGTATGATGTGGAATTGAATCTACTAGGGAGCTATCGTTCCATCAAGATTAGAAGTACATCATACTGAATAGTGCCAAATACTATAAAACCTAGATTAAGCAGGTTTTCTGGTCGACTACCTTCAGCAGTCATCGTACAGTCTAATTTTATATCCAACAGTAAAACGAACGATCTTTGCATGTATATCTCTGGACAGATTGATCAGACTCTTTATCAGATTAACATCATACTATCTGATTTGATTACAAAAATGCGAATTTTAGTTTTGTGTAACTGGATGAATACATCAAAATCTTTGCTTCATCAATGATGTCAAATTGTGTCATTGATTAAAACTCCGGTTACTGACAAAAAAACAACATGAAACCATTTATACATCGACACAACAATCGATTGTCTGGATTCAATAGTTCAGTGAATAATGCAATGACGTTTGAAGTAAAATAGTACTAGGTTTAAGTGACAATGTGAACTTTATCCTTCCAGTTCAGTTACATTCTACTGATGAGTCCGAAAACGTAAAAGAAAAAAAAATGCGCATCATGATTTCTTTGATTGCCATCAGTCAAAGAGTTTCCATTCTCTTGTTGTTGTTTTCTTGTTGTTGTTGTTGTATATTCAAACTGAATTCCATCGATTACAGTTTTGTGTAATTGGGCATCTTAAGTGAATGCATATCAATTCATGAGAATGATATAAATAGATATACAGTTAAACTGTTTGGCATTAGCACTTTACACAAAGATTACAATATTATGATGTAACAGTTAGAATGTATTAAGTCTTAGAAACTGGTGAAAACATCCTACTAATGTATGTTTCATATACAAAGTGATTATAAACTGATTATGTTCAAATCATAATTAACTATGAAGTTCAGTTAATATGTTTATTTGTATTCTATACTTGTCATATTGATACTCCTTTATTTTAGTGTTAATTTTCACACAAATACATCAATTCAATATTTACCACTTTAGGGGTTGTGGAGATTAAGTTTTTGATTGAGATCAAGCGTTCGCGCGCGAGACTAAAGGCTCTGGGTTTGAATCCCGCGGGTGGGATCGTGGATGAGCACTTTTGAGGAGTCCCACAATAGGACGAAACGGCCTTCCAGTGCTTCCAGGTTTTCAATGGTGGTCTAACATCAATCCATTCATGATCTCAATAAACAAAATTCAATACATTATGTATCAACAGTTAACATGTTATTCTCTAAGCTATATAAACCAATTTGTGTAGTGGAATGTTTAGGACAATACATACTACATC
This sequence comes from Schistosoma mattheei, assembly GCA_944470405.2. Taxonomy (NCBI): domain Eukaryota; kingdom Metazoa; phylum Platyhelminthes; class Trematoda; order Strigeidida; family Schistosomatidae; genus Schistosoma; species Schistosoma mattheei. The sequence continues at coordinate 5,544,652 of OX103950.1, forward strand.
TGCATCAGTATTAACATCAACTCTGAGGCACAATACATTATCAACTGACGAAACTTTCAATAGGATGAACCTTATATCTTAGATTTAGTTTATAATATTTTAATGCATTTCAAATTCTCAAAATGAATGGATTAGATCAATTGAATTAATAATAGTTTGTATTATCATTATTAGTATTATTATCGATGACAGTGATAGTGAATTTTTATGAGAATTACGTAATTATTACATTCAGAATTCTAATCACTGTATCCATGGAATTTTATTATTTGAACTCATAGATATTGGTACAAGGAGGCACCAAATACATATACACCAAACAAACCTTTTGGTTTGTGTGTGGGCTATAATATTCTCCGGGTGCCCAAACCGAAACAGGTGGTTTTCTTAGGGGGTTACACCCGGAACCTTCCACCTAAAGGTCTGATCCTAAAGGCAGTAAAGCAACGTAAGGAGATGGAGTCCCATGGTAGCCGGTGACCGATAATTGGTTCATATGCCAGTTGTTCCCTCTGGATCTTGGAGCTTATGTGCACCATTGGTTTGAAATGAGGGTTTTCTAACTCCCTAGTTAGATCCTCCATATCTATCAGCCCGCTTAATGCTCCGGATATTCACTTTTCATCCTCTCGGTTTTGTAAAGAACACCTGTGGTTGTATGCGTGTGGTCATGTGAGAGTATGTCGAGAGTGAGAGCTGACTCTCCCTACTCTTAGCCGTACCAGAGCATTTGGGGGCTTCATCCTATATAAACGATCATTTTATCCCAAATAAGATTTATTCATTCTGAACATATTCCTAATGATATATGTTGTAACTTTAGGTCCGGCTAATTATCACGTAACTTATGTGCTAATCAGAATACGACTTATACAGTCTTAACACTGTGCCAAACCAATAACGTTCGATCCGTATCAGTAGTCTAGCGTCGTTATTCGTCCTTTTTCCTCTTATCACTGGCATCTGAGTCCAGAACACCAATACCACCTTCCACTATACGAATCGTCTATTTCAAACATACTTGGTTCATACAGAAGGCACATCACATCACTTCATAAAATAGGAAATAACATTTATACAAGATCAAGCTAAAAATGTCTATAAACGTAATTAATAAACTGGACATAATTTAAGAACAGTAAATCGTATAATAATAGTCGATAAGTTAAAATAAGCTTATAATAAGAGGAATATAGATATACACAGTCTAGTTACTGAATAGTTATACAATAAGAATATTGTAGTGAACGAGAACGCAAAAGTGGGAGCAATCGAATGTATTCAAATACAAAAACTCAGAATCACTTAGTAAGATCTGATAATCATACAGTAAATAATTCATTTACAAAATGCCAATCAATCGTCTGAGACTTCATTGTTCTTTCGTTTCCACAGCAATTACCTTCTGTTTTCCTTCTCTTTTTTTTCGATCTACTTAACCTTCTGCCGTTAGGTATATCACTTTCAATTGATGATACCTACTACTTATATCTGTCGACATCAGTAGCACATATCACAATATATGTAAAATATTAGCTCATTAGTAGTCCTCAGAAGTTAGCAGTAATTTATTCTTCAGCTCATGGGTTCAAATCCTGCGAGGTTGAATTGTGGATGCTCATTGTTGAGGAGTCCCATACAGGGATGAAACGGCCATCCAGTGGTTTCAAGTTTTCCATGATGATCTAGCTTTAATTGACTCATGAATTCAACTATGAAATGACTAAAATCTCTACAAAACCCTCTTCTGATATACATATATATACATATATATACATATATATATACAATATTAAGGTGAAAATAAAAGAAATGAAATGTAATAGATTATGTAACATAAGAAAAGTAAACAAGTTTTATCATACGATATATAATTTCTATTTGAAATAAATAAATGAATATAAATTGCTTTTAGGCAAAATCTTCATCATTCTGTATATGATTAGTCAAAGTGATTAGTCTCAATGAATAATGAATCTAAATTGCCTAAAGTAATAGACTTCTTTATATGAACGATATATATATATATATATATATATATATATATATATATATATATATATTCATCTTTTATAATAACCATAGTAACTGGATAGTAACGCTTAAGAGATTGAATGAAGTGCATCATGTCTGGAGGGGGTTGAGGTAAGAAATTAAAGGTAGAATTGCTTTTTTAGACGTTCTATGTACAAAGAGCAGAGATGGGTTTCAGTGAACGAGAACATAAGAGGATATAATCAATTACAGAATCTCTTAGTAAAATTTGAGAACTATACAGTAATTGATTCATCTGCATAATGTCAATCAATTGTCTCAGAGACTACATTGTTGTTCCTTCATTTCCATATAAATCATTCTCTGTTATTGGTCACTTCTTTTGAATCTTCATTAAACTTCTACCTCCAGGTATTTCATTTTCGACTGGTGATACATACTACTTATATCTGTGAAATCAGTAATACACACCATAGAGTTACTAAGGCGAAACTTAAACTTTTTTCTCCTATAATATATAAGGAATCTGATTAATACAATTCATTATAGAATCAAGATCATATGCTTCCCAGATGTGGTTGAAGATGAAACAACAATTTTACGTACTACTCTGAAAGAAAAGTGGATATCTGGAGAACTTTATAAATGAACATTTAGCCTTGAAAAGAGAGTATAAAGAAGAGCTAACTGTAAACACGCTGTATATATGCTTACAATTCAGTGGCGATAAATCTAGCGAAATGTTAATACTATAGTTGCATATAGCAATCCAAACAATCTATAATCCTGGTAAACTACCAATAATGTCTTTTTACACTTCTGACGGTCACTCAGAGATTGAAAGTTAGATTACCTAGACAGCCTACTTCTTTCTGTATCCATCAAATCAACGGATCATTTGGAGCAAATTATGTTGGCAGGTACTCTAGAAATTTACATTCTCGTGTTCATTCGTAACTCTCAGTGTGATTAAGCAAAGATATAGTTGAAACTGATAACAGTTCGATTTTAGCTCATTAAATACAAACGGGCAACATAACCATTACAATAATAAATCATGTAAACAACAATCTCCCTAAATCCAACAAACTAAGAATCCTTCAGACAGCTGAAGCAAAAGTTCCGCATACAGAGGAATATATCCAACTGTTCACTTTACCTTGGTCAAATTCTCACCTAATTAATTAAGGATCATGTGGAGATATGATGACGTGATTTGACTGATCCTCATATACATTCCTCCTTGTCTTTTCTTAGCTTAACCTTATCTTATTCATACATCTTATCATTACTGTTATTATCACTTGCCAACGTTTCTCGTGGAATTCGTTCAGCATCCATCCCTACTTACTAATTTGTAGCCAATTCATATTATTCTACATATTACGTAATTTCTAATTTGTAATTAAATCATTATCTCTTTCAACCCCATGTTAACCATGTTTAATCATACAATTTCATTTAACGTATAAACTTCATATTAGTGATTCCAACATTGAAGATTTTATTTTATTCTATATTGCAAGCAGTCCAAAGTGTATTCATGAATTTACTTGTTTGTGCGGAGCCAGGTATATAGCTCGTTTGATGCGTACTTTATCCAAAGGAATTCAGAAACACTACCCAAATTGAATAAAAAGGGGCGGAAACAGTTCAGTAAGAAGGTCGATAATCGAACATTTTGTGAACATAGGTCACTCAATCAAAGCCGACTCTGTGTTTAAAGTCATTTACATGGTAAGTAGAAGACTATCAAAGACTGTTAAATTGAATCTGGAAAAACAAGAATTGTGTATCTAAAAGAAATTGATACAACTTCTTTTTCTACCACGATCTTAATATCTCATAATTTTCCTTCTTCTTCTTCATACTTTTCATCCTTCACTGCCATCTGCTTCTCCATCTATCTTCTGCATGAACCTTTTATCCCAAACCGGTGTATTTCTCTTTCTATAATCCTCCTGATTGAATTACATCTCAATTTCAACATTATATTTTATCGTGCTGAGCCATCCTTTCCGAATGATAGTTTTCATATCTATCTTTATGATAAGTATTTAAGCCCACATCCATCATGTCACCACAAAAGATACAAGTTAAGGCCATTGAACTCACTCACGAACGCTTAACATCTAGACTACTCCATTAATATCCAATGGTTCATATGTCTAATTCCAATCCCTCCATGGAATTGCCTGAAGTAGAGAACTATCTCACAGTTGACGTGGTTGAACGACACTGGTCATGATTTCTCAAAAGAACTTTAGAAGTTTAGTTTAATTTCATTTCTTTATACTGTTTAATCATGTGTTAATTTATTTCGATTGTTTATTTATAGATTCTTTGAAAAATCAACTTACAACAAGCCGAAAAAACACTAGTTAAAATTCAATTGTTTACTCATTGGAAAATTTTAAATCTAACAATGTATTCAATTCACATGCTGTTGTTTACTTGTATCTCCTCATGGTCATCTAGGACTGTAATTGATCAGTGTCTTGTTGACATATGTGCATCCTGTGCGGATTTCCTCGACATAGCCTTAGGTCACATGGTTTATAAGCAAAGATGGATAGTGATTAGCAGTGGAATCTAAGATGTGTGTGAATTTAAAACTTTATACCATTGCACAAGCAAGTGGCTATCACGACTCAGTAGATGAGTGAATAACGCGATGGCGTTTGAAGCGAATGATACTGGGTTCGAGTCCCACAGTGAACATCAACTCTATGAGATGCAGGTACATCCAGCTGACAAGTTCGAAATAGGAGGAAATGCGCGTCAAACTGGATTCCACTGCTAACCACTATTCATCATTACTTACAAAAAGCTTATGAATTAAGACTATATTGAGGCAATCCACACAGTATACACATATACGTCAATAAGAGACTGATCATTTGCACTCCTATACATTAATGGGAAGATTCAAGTAAACAACAATACCAAATGAAGTTATTATTATTATTATTATTAATGTTTTCATTCAATATTCCCAAGTTGGTAATTATCATTACTATGATGAATACAAAACATAAATGTATATCTGCAAATAAGATTTAAATGACAATAAAGAACTATACTTCATTTATTGACTTATTTATTCATTCCTCTATTTAGTTTTTCTTTTCTTTATTTATTTATTGATGTAACTATGTGGTTGACATCTTACTTCATTGGTTCCACATAATAATAATAATAATAGTAAGGATAATAATAAACAACATTAAAAATCTTGTTAAAATAGTATAAACAAATTACTTAATTGAATTTGTGCGTTACCCTCTTTTATTGTTGTCACTTTAACTATGTTAAACAATTACTAATATTCAATATTCAATGTTGTTCATTTGAAATTGTTTGGTTTCTTCTTGTTAAGAAACAAACAAATAAATATTTGCAATGGTTGAGATTATGAGTCAATTGAAGATAGACCACTATGAAAACTCTGGAAGCATTCGGCAGACGTTTCGTCCTATTATGAGATTCCTCAGCAGTGCACCTCCACGATCCGAACTCAGAACCTTTCACTCTCATACTCGAACGCTTAACATCTGCACCACTGGACTGGTATCTAATGGTGTTAATGTTTAACTTCAACTAATACACGAAATTGAGCGATACATTCAGCATTGTCATTAGTGAGTTACTATCTTCACAATAGACCCGGTTGAACTCCGCTGATTAGTGTTTCTCACTAGGACTTCAAGAAATATCTTTTGGAGACCGTCACTAGTGAGCATGTGTTGATTAGTATTAGCAGGGGTTTTGTGGAGATATTTGCTTATTTAATTACATATAAGTATATAAATAATATTCTACATTTAAAATAGATTATAATAGTATTGAAATAAATAATAAAATTGTGATGAGTGAGAGTATTTTTACGCATTGTATGTTGAAACAAGGACAGTATTCTTACAGTTGAAGAATATATTGAACTTAAAACAACTGTCTGTCAACTAATATCAAAGTCAGAATCTTTAATATGAACTTCAAGACAGTTCTACTGTACGGAGCTGAAACTTCTAGAACTACTAAAACAATCATCAAAAATGTACAAGTATTTATTAACACTTGTCTACACAAGGTACTCAGTGTCCTTTGAAAGGATACCATCAGCAACAGACCTCTATGGGAGTGAACAAATGAACTTTCAACTGAAGGGAAAATTGGGAAAAAACGTTAGAAGTTGACTAGACATATATTATGGAAATCATCAAACTGTATCATAATGCAAGCCTTAAGTTGGAATCTTGAAGCGTAGCGGGAAAGAAGAAAACACATAAGAAACACTGAACTGATGATACTCAAACAGCACAAAGCATACAATCTGAATTCTACTACTAATCACAATTCAACATTTACTAACTTATTTAATATTCACAAATAATTTACAATCATAAGAATATTCAAACATACCTACATAGTTTAAACAGGAATATACATCGATTGCAGCGGAATAAAAATATTCCCACTACGAATTTTTCTTTTGTTGTTGTTGTTGTTGTTGAAGAAGAAGAAGAAGAAAAAGAAGAAATAACAAACAAAATAGGCAAATCTATTTATTGACGATTAAATTGAGGTGTGAACAGAAGAAGAAGAAGAAGAAAAGGAATAACCTGTGAAACGTCTTTCCATTCAAACTAATTTCACATAATGGTTTACCATCTTAAAGAAAAATACACACAATCAATAATATTGCATTGAAACATATTGACTATTGACAGTATTTATTTATGTTTACTATAAAGGGATCAAGTCAGCTTTTTTTTGTTTTCAACTTCATAGTTAAAATCACGGATAGAACTTAGTTAGGCAGTCAAAGAAAATCCGAACAGAATTGGATAATTGTTTTGTCTTTGTATGGAGATACATCAGTGACATTGTAGTGTCTCAACATCACCAAGGATTAAAATCAAAGCTCTTAGAAATCATGACAAGTGTATAACTTTCAGGCTACTGAGTTGTAATCTGTAGTGTCAGTTACTATGTTAAGTCTATATATAACTTATTCGAGCTTCTGGACAGGACAATTTATCCATTCTTTTTGAGTTACGTTTTAACGTTGTTAGTTATTCCCTGATCAACCCTGATTGCCTTTATAAGAGCGCATATGTATGTACACTTCTTATCTTATTCATCACATTTTTATCTGGCTATAAATATTGATTAATGCTTGATTAAATAGAGTTGAACAAGACATCTTCTCCACCGTGCGTCATTTCCTTCCGCTTCGCTCTTTCTTATTCGTTGAGGTTATCTGATTGTCTGTTCTTATCAACGAGTATAACAAAATATACGTATTCAATAATCCATTCTCATATTTGACTTATTTAATTCCGTTATTCACCAACACAAGTTAATTCGATTGACTATATACGTGGATTGACGATATGTATATTATCAATACCAATCATTCATATAACGTAACTGGCGTCAGATTCCGGGCCACTAAAAATCCATTGATTTATACTAAAGCAGATATTATGAATGAAATTCAAATCTGGCTCTCGAATTTTGTTTAAATTGAATACGTTGATCAAATACAACCTACACCTTGTTTTGAATTAACTAAAAGAGTTTGACGTATGGATTCAGGAGAAGTTCGTAAGTTTTCTCTTTACTCTAGCCGAATTTAAGTCAATATGCACATAATACATGATGAATAACTTCCAGATGCCCATGTTTGTCTGAAATGTCATAAATAACCTAATTGTTCTGCACATAAACTAATCTAAAAGTAAACCGTTTTTTTTTCATATTTCGCATCTTCACTCTCGTATTCCCGTGACCGTGTAGACTTAACCTAGAGTTACTAGAAGACCTTAGGAAACCGATTCAAGTGTTCAGTAAGAATATTTATCATCCTTATTATAAACACTAAGGCAATATGGAGTGCCTGTGAAGATAGTCAACATTATACGGAATTCCTATGATGAATCAAGCTGCGAAATCGTGCGTGGAGGATAGATCACAAACTCATTCGAAGTGAGAACGGTGTCAGGCAAGGTTGCTTACTTTCGCCCTTTTTCTTTCTCCTGATGATGGACTGGATCATGAAGACGTCAACATCTGAAGGGAATTAGTGTAATTACTAAGCTGGCCATCCAACTTTATCATCAGTAACTATTCATTGAGCCAAATATTTTTAAGTATAGTTATTGACACTAACTGATTTTAAGATGAGCGTCAACAATGTAGTATGGATACATACATTCAATCGACGATTCTTGATAAAGGGAGGAGCTGAACTGCATTTCTGATACTAACTGCCATCTGAAAACCAACCTGTATTTATTATCTAACAATTAACGATTTTTTGTGGACAACATTCATCAAAATTATTGTTGTATGACACAAACTGCTATACAAAGTTTTCACCTTATTCACAGAATATTTTCTGTTTAAAACTGAGTATATATCCAAAGCGCATGTACTTACCCTCTTCAATAGAGTGTTTACAATCTATTGCCTATCTAATTACTAAGAAACTCAAGAAGTATACTTTCTTCCTCTTCTGACATTTCAAGAAATGATAACCATTGAAAGACTCCAAGAATCTCACAATCGAGTATTCAAAGGCCATAAAATGGCTAAAAACATCTCTTTCTATGAGGATAAAACAGAAGCCTACAAAAAATATCCAGAGAAACTAAGGTCTATTACAATTTGATTACTTATTTTGTTCTTCGATTAAATACATTCTCAGAATCTTCTATGAGACTAAAACTATCCATAACTGTATCGGTAAGCTCGTCTGTTTTTTTTTCTGTATAAAAATTAACGTTGGAGCAAGACTATTCTTTTATATCGCGCATCACATCACTCTTACTCGTAGCTTAAGCATAGAAATATTTGAGAAATCTAAAGAGTGATCGAAGAAATTTAGTAACCAGTTCAAGTAGTATATAAATCAATTTCTATTCCCAGGGTAAATACTTCTAAAATGAAGGCATTCTGTCACAATTCCGTACATTATGTTGTATTAAGAATCTTTTCATTGAGATTAAACTTTCAGTATTGAATACTACTGAAAACGATCATCAATATTATTATTTATTATCTTGATGTATGAATGATAAATGAGATGATATTGATTGAAGTACTTAAACTCTCTTTTAATTCACGTTTTTTTCTAGGTTACCTATCATAAAATTAAGGACAAATTAAAAGTTTGCTTAGAGATAATTACGAATCAATTAAATGTAAATGAATAAAAGAGAATTCAGTGAAGAAAATCTTCTTTTCGATGAAATCATTTACTTAAGCTGTACATTCGTATATAGTTAGTTATATGGAAAATGTATATCTATAGAAGGATATTTTCAATAATTGTCATCCATCAGTTGAATTTACGTTAGAAGCAGAGGCAAACCATGAATTTCATTTTCTTGATGTCTGTTTAAAAAGAATGCCTGACAGTTTTTTACAGAGATCTATATACAGAAAACTTACTTGGAATGGACTATACACGAACTTCCATAGTTCGGTTCCATTAAGTAGAAAAGGGAGCTTGATTCACTCTTTGTCCTCGAGGATCAAGCGAATCTGTTCCAATGACACAACAGATGAGGAACTATTTCATCTTTGACAGACCCTCATCAAAAATGGTTATCCACCGAGATTGGTTGATAGAAACTTGTCACCCAGACTTCATGACAAAGCATCGACAGTAGATAAGAAAACTCTATTTATGAATATGGAATATAAAGGAGACACGGCTGCTGAAATCCTAAATAAACGGATTACGAAATCACTGAATAAAACATTCTACGAAGCTAAGCTCCGAATCGTTTTCTCTAGCCGACCTACCATTCTGGGAGGTGTTAAGGACAAACTTTCGCTTTGGGCCACTTCAATGTGTATCTATAAATTTACTTGCTCATGTGGGGCAAGTTACATAGGCCACACAAAGCGATCATTATCCAAACGCATCTTGGAACATTATCCGGCCTGGCTCTTAAAAGGGGAACGTAAAACAATCACTAGTTCAATACATGAGCACTTAATTAACTGTGGACACATCGCTCCAAAGGACTCTTCATTTAAGGTAGTCTACAGAGTCAAAGGAACTGGATCGAAGGGCGTTCGAATCAATATTTTATGCACCGCAGAGGCATTGGCAATCCACAAACTCAAGCCTGAACTTTGCATGCAGAAACGATTTGTCCAACCTCTCATCCTTCCTTCGCCCGAATTCCCTTAATGGGTATGTTTCTGTGTTGGTGTTCTTTTTTGTTGTTGTTTTTTTGCACTTGTACTTAATTATCATTGATATTTTCTAAAATTACTATTTTGCATTTTAAACTCGAATCATTCATTATTATTATTATTACTGATGAGACCTTTGTTGTTTGTCTTTTTTCTTCATATCTGTCAATTGAACTATTATCTGACCCATAAATTCTGTTTATCCTTACCCTTTGATTAGTACGTTAACCACATTTGTTATTTATTCTTGAATCCATTTTTGTGATACAATCCATTCTATCCTTCTATAGACATACATTTTCCATATAACTATATATACGAATATACAGCTTAAGTAAATGATTTCGTCGAAAAGAAAATTAGCTTCGCTAAATTCTCTTTTTCTTATTCAATGACACTATGGGTTATTTTAATTATCTAAATGTAAATGTTTGATTAAAATATTTTCACACACACGCACACACACAAAAATATTGATCACAAGTAGAAAAATCCTACATATATATAGTAATGTAATATTTCTCGTGAAATTTACAACAACAAAAAAAAGTGAAGTAAACGGACTCTTGTATAAACCTTGACAACAAGAATAACAGTAGAAAAGAAAAAAACTTAGTACAATTATTCGAACATACAAAAAAAAAATCATGGTCAATTGAATAGTTGACAAAATTTACTTAAACTTCACGATACTACTTATTAGTCAATTCATCAACGTTATAATCATTGTCATATAAAATACAAAATCAAATAATAGTAGTAGTAGTAGTGTTAGAAGTAATAAGTAGTAGGCTTATGAGAAGTGAAAAAAGAAATACAACTTGACATTCTCTTCTTTTTCTTTTAAAATAATCCATTTATGAATAACAGATTGAAACATTGAATACTTATAAATAAGTATGCATTTATATGAATCCAATTTACAGCATGATTACAAGCATATCTACCATTGATAAGTGGTACTTCAGTGAAGGATTCTATAGAAGAAAAAAAAATTAAACGATTAGCATAGTAAACTAGAGCATATTTATATGTATAGATAATGATATCTGATTAGTTCATTATTAGGGAGACACAGGAAGTTTGTTAAAAATAGCCTAGAAGGGCCCAAAAACGATGGGAAACATTTTATCTAAACAGTATTCAATAGACGTTTCTCAGAAACATCTAGAAAGTGAAGAGTCAAATGTCGTATTTCTGTTTGAGTGATAAGCTATTCAACTACTATGTTTAGTAGGGTTCCAGAAGATTCCAGATTCCCATGTTTGTCTGAAATGTCATAAATAACCTAATTGTTTTGCACATAAACTGATCTAAAAGTAAACCGTTTTTCTTTCGTATTTCGCGTCTTCCCTCTCGTATTCCCGTGACCGTGTAGATTTAACCTAGAGTTACTAGAAGACCTTAGGAAACCGATTCAAGTGTTCAGTAAGAGTATTTATCATCCTTATTATAAACACTAAGGCAATATGGAGTGCCTGAGAAGATAGTCAACATTAAACAGAATTCCTATGATGAATCAAACTGCAAAATCGTGCGTGGAGGATAGATCACAAACTCATTCGAAGTGAGAACTGTGTCAGGCAAGATTGCTTACTCTCACCCTTTCTCTTTCTCCGGATGATCGTGAAAACGTCAACATCTGGGGGGAGGCATGGAATACAGTGGACAGTTGGGATGCAGCTGAACGATCCAGATTTCGTAGGTGATCTGCCTCTTTTATGGTACACGCAATGACAAATTCAGGAGAGGAAGATCAGTGTAGCAGCAGCCTCAACTGCAGTTGGTCTCAACATACACAAAGGGAAAAGCAAGAATTTTCGATTCAACACAACACGCAACAATCAAATCCCACTTGACGGAGAAGCTTAAGAGGATGTATAAACCTTTACATATCTGAACAGCACCACTGATGAACATGGTGGATTTGATGCAGATGTGAGGGCGCGGATCGCCAAAGCAATAGCAGAATATCCACGAATAAAGAACATCTGAAACTCAAAACCACTGTCTGTCAATCAACTTCAAAGTCCCAATTCTCAATATCAATGTCAACACAGTTCTACTGTATGGGGAAGAAACTTGCAGAACTACGAAAGCCATCATCCAAAAGATACAAGTATTTATTAACAGCTGTTTAGGCAAAATACTTCGAATCCGTTGGCCGGATACTATCAGCAATATCCTACTATGGGAGCGAACAAACCAGATCTCAGTGGAGGAAGAAATCAGGAAGAAGCGCTGGTAGTGGATAGGACACATATTGAGGAAGGCACTCAACTGTGTCACAAGGCATACCTTCATATGGAATCCTCAAGGCCAAGGGAGTAGAGGAAGCCCAATGAACGCATTACGCCGAGAAACGGCTACAGACACGAGGGGAATGAGCAAGAATTGATTAGAAGTAGAAACGGAGACCCATGACAGAGTGAATTGGAGAATGCTGGTCGGTAGCCTAAGCTCCATTGAGAGTAACAGGTGTAAGTAAGTAAGTAATTGTAATTAAACTATTCGATTGTTAACATACATGTGTGTAGATGGTGAATAAAAACGATAATATTTAGTTTACAAATTGAAAACGACGTTATACTTCATGTGAAATTATTACTATTTATGTTTTCTACAACCAAACAAAATAAAGTATACCACTATTCTCTAACTTAGAAATTTTCGACTTCATAAGAGAGATGTTGTGGATGGACACGACGATAGAAAGTTCTAAATAGTGGGACAAAAATCCAACAACTATTAAGTACTTACTAGTTGTCTCAATTTAATGCCCTAACTACAGAGATAACTCCGCCTGGAGCCACTCTGTGGCTACATCCGGTCCCAAGCCCGGATAAAGAAGGAGAGTTGAGCATGGGGTTAGCAACTCCATACCGTGGAAAACTAACTCGCTGAAAAAACGCTACCCAGAAAAAAGTATTCAAACCACTTAAACTCTGCCCTGGGATTTAGAAGAGTTATGACGCCTCATGGTGAAAGCCGAGTTCCTTCAGAAGTCACGAAGCTGATGTCCCTTCTGACAACCAGAGCAACCATTAATTTAGGTACATGGAATGCTCTTACAATGTGGGAGACGGGGAGAGTCATCCAAATTGCTGCAGAAATGAAAAGGTACAACCTAGAGGTGCTGGGAATCAGTGAAACACATTGGGCGCAGGTTGGAGAACAAAGTTTAGCTTCAGAGGAGCTGCTGTTATACTCCGGTCATGGAGAAAATGCCCCACATACAGAAGGAGTTGCACTGATGCTAATTATAAAGATATCAGTTTTGACAAAATTTATTTGAAAAATCAAAACTAATCCATGTTTCAACTATTTAAAAAATTTTTGCAGTTCATGGGTTTTAGGAGATTATTGAATGTTATGAATATCGCAAATTGATCTAAGTTGGTCAGAAACTGAAAATCATGAAGCACTGAACAGGTGTTTCGTCTAGGCAGTAATCACTCTCGAATTCCATACTAAGTATCAAGCTCATGACACTAGGTCTTGTGTGCGATTTATTAATCGTTAGACCAGTAACCCAGAAAACAATGGTGTATTTATCTAACCTCAATCTTATCATGATAGTACAAAATTATTTTCTATAGTTTTCGGTGGATAACTATTTAAAACCCGATACAATTGGATCCACTTGGTTACAGATTCACATCAAAATTCTAAAATTACCTCTTGGAAATAAAGACACATTGCATTTGTTCCGTTGTTAATTTATTTAAAAGAGTCAATAATAAACAACCTAGATAATGAACGATATTTGCATCTATTCAAGTCACTAAACCACATTAATAGAACGAGACGAAATTATCAAGTCTAAGAGTTGTAGAAATAGTAATACCATTTATGGTAGAAGGAAATAAATGAATCAAAAGATTATGGATTAATAGAATGAATAAGTATGAGACAGTTTTAAAATAGAGGAGAATACTTATGGCACATGATGAGGATTATGAAGATGTTTTGCCTTCTGAGCTGGTTTAAAGTATCTAACTCAAAGTACAAAACTTCCTTACAATTCTAAAACTCACGATTGAAGAGAAGAAAAAGAGTGAATGCATCTAAGCTAATTTGAGAGATTTTTTGGGCCATATCATACGGATCCAAATCATGTAGTCTGTACCTGCCAACATGGTACAATGTCACGGTTAACAACTTCATGGACAGATAACATTTATCGTTTTCCCCGCTATTAACTTCATTCCAACTTACTCCTACACCAAACAACATCGAGTTTCCATGTAGGTGATGTTTAATTAATTAAAAGACAAGAAATTAAGGTATTCAAAGGTCATATTTGACCTTAAACCTTCAGAAGATCCTAGACAATATGCAGAAATCAGTTAGTTGTTCTCTAATTGTAAAATCAGTATAACAAAAGCATAATTAGTTATTTTCTAGAATTCTGTTGGAAGATTAAAATAAACTCTGTTTGTTCACAGTATTTTCAGCATTTTCCTGTTTACTGAAGACTTTTCAAATTGAAAAACTGAAGTGAATGGACTTATTCATATAGTTGACAAGCTTACTATATACACATTGTCTTTTGTAAATTCTCTCACTATAATAATTTGATTGCTTAATGATAATTACATCTTAATGGTTGAGATCATGAGTCAATTGAAGATAGACCATCACGGAAAACTTGGAAGCACTGGACGGCTCTTCCGCCCTAGTATAGGACTCCTCAGCAATGCGCATCCACGATCCCGCCTCGCGAGATTCGAACCCAGCAACTATCAGTCATGCGCGCGAACGCTTAACTTTTAGACCACCAAGCCGGCATCCAACGGTGTTAATGTCTAACTTCATATAATACACGACATTGAGCAATACATCCACCATTGTCATTAGTGAGTTACTATCTCACAACAGACCCAGTTGAACTCCACTGGTCACTGCTTCTCACTACAACTCCAGTAAATACCTCTTGAAGACTGCCACTAGTGAGTATATGTTGATTACATCATTTCCTACGATTCAAATTATCGTAGTCGTAGATAGTTTTATTCTCATCAAGATTTTCAAGTATATTTTCCTAAAATATTGATACTATTTCACAGCTGTGAATTCACTTATATCAGTAAGCACAGTTGTACTAATTATTTTTTTATGACCCAGTTCATTATTACAAGCATCAAATGTGTAAGGGTCATTATTCATCGAGGAGAAAAAAGTCATCACTCATTCACCTATCATATCTAAATAATTGATACTGAAATATAACATTATTACGTTTATCTTGACATTCCAATGACTTTATTTCCACTACACAATTGTATGAAAGTTTTTTCAAAGCAATTCCCTCTCTTGCTCATGCGATCTTAAGTTAAATAAACTAGTGACCAAATCACAAACTGATCGGTAAAACTTAATTAGAACCAGGAAGGACTTGACATACATAATTTTGGTCACTACTCAGTCTTTGGCCATTTGGAAAAAACAACATTTTAAGTGAGAGAATAGACCAGAGAAACATGCACAGAATCTAAAAATAGTATTATTTTTATAGTTTCACACTTACCTGTAATCATTGTGGTAGCACTGACGGTACCTAAACTGTTCGATGCAGTACATGTATAAAGATCACCAAAATCTAGTGTTTTTATTGGTGTCAAATCCAAAACGAGATCACGAATTAATCCACCATTTAAATAGGTTAATCTTGTTCTATAAGAAATTAGAGTAAAACATTTTTTGAAAGTTAACAAAGGAAGACATTTTTTTAAGCAACTTGTCAATGTATACTGATTAACTAATAAGTAGTAAATAATGACATGTATTATTATAAGGGTGAAACTGTTGAATTTTCCGTGTAATCTCGTGGTCTATTTTTAGTTAAACAGCGTTGGAAAATAAAGAGGGATTGGACAGTTGTTTCGTCCTAATTTAGGACTACTCAATTGTGTGTATCCACAATCACACTGTTAGACTGTCATCGGAATCTTCAGGTCTCTCAACGAGTAATTAATCTTCAGACAATTGAACTGCCATCCAATGGTTTCTATATTTAATTTCAATGAAGTTGAGATGCTGTGCAACGACCTATCAACATAATTAGTGAGACGAAACAACTTTATAGTGGTTCCTAGTTATCAATCGTCATTTAACTAAGACCATACAGTAATACTAACTATATAATTCAACAATCTGTACAAATCTGTCCTCTACTTGATTAACGCAAAATACGATATACAACAGACGGCACTTGAACGTATAGAACCCCATAGTTGCAAATCAGAAGACAGAAGAAAGCAGGAAAAGTCATTGTTCGATAGAAAGATGTACAGAAAAACATTTGTATTTCCAGTTATTAGTGTTGGCTATAACATCAATATAATTCAACCAATACCCAAGGAGGAAATTAGTGCTACCATCTAATCATAGCATGCCACGTTGATATTCTAGAAAGTTTCATCAGGCTCTGAGTGGGTGGAAACTCTTCGGCTCATTTACGGCTCCTGGAGGCTCCGTCGTGCTTTTCGAAGACCATCTCAACAATATGCTTATTGGTGATTACGAGAAGTAAATTCCATGAGTTCTTGTGACAAGCCGTGACTAGTGGAGTTGAATCATGTCGAATATAGGATAGGTACCCATCAGTGATATAGAAGGATTGCAAAGCAATACAGAAAATCAACTGAAACTCAATATGTAGACCACTGTGTATCATTTCAGTGGCCAAGAGGTTGAGTGCTCGCCGTGAAGGTCATAAATTTGATTCCTATTGAAGTTGTAGATGCGTACTGCTAAGTAGTCCCATACCAGGATGAGAAAGCTGTTTGTTTAATGCTTCCTAATCTTCTTTGGTTGCTTAACTAAAATTAGTCAGTGCTGTTTACCAAAGAATATCATGTATCTTTAAATTTCTTATTGCTGTTGATTCAATCCCATCGATCAAGTCGTAACATGGTGACTATTCTTTAACTGACTTGAAGGTTGAAGATCGTCTAAAAGAATGTTCGTCTAATCTACAAGTCGTACTAGTTGATATTCGTCGGTAAGATGTATCCCTAACTTTGTGGGAATCGATGCTCGTTGTGAGATACGAACTTACGTCATTTAGATTCAAACGCAGTTTTGTTATCAATGAACTATTAGGGCCATAGATAAACTGATGCCGTTCATTCATCACCAGCTACTAGAACCCATGAAACCGATTGCTACCGAATTATCAATCAACTTCAAAACTTAAGTAAACATAACCTTTATTTTCTACAGATGTGAGAACTGTTTTCCTGAGATATAGGAGATTTAGAGAATAGTTTGAAAAACATGACCTAATTCATTTGAATTTTGTTTGTTTGTATCATACAACAAAAAATCTAACAACATATGGGATTTTTCTTGATTCAACTAAGTTTGAGGTTTAAATTTTTGCTGAGATAATCTTTTAACATACTTTTTCTGTGGACTAGTTTACCTATGTGATATATACTAGTAGTAATAAAGCAGATATTTCAGCTCCGTGAACTGATAAGAAAAAAGCGTTTAGATCCCTCAGCGGGGGGGGATTGGAAACAGTTCTTCCAGGATAACAGGCGTGCCTCATTAACGAGTACCAACTAGTACGAAACCCACCTAGGTCTAAAAGGATTTCCTATAGACTATATTCAACCAATTATCATCTCGTCGTTATGCACCACATATCAAGTTTCTTATACCAGTGGCCACTATAAAACTGAATCAGTAGAACTCGATCAGTATCAAGACTAGACAAATGTAAAATTAGTTATTAATTAATTGTAAATAATAAAGACGGTAACAGGAAAATTCTATGATTGTAAAAAACAGATTTGATACATTTCAGACATAGTTGGATAGGGACTGGTAGTGTAATCTGAGACAGGTGTTTCTTCCTATATGAGACTTATCAACTTGTACCCCAATGTTGATGCTTACATCAAGACTCGAACCCAATATCTGTTGCATCAAAATACCAATGCGTTATCCATTTAGTTACTCAATCCAGACACTAATGGCTTGTTTGATGGGGATGAATTTCAAATCAGTTGGAAGGGCTGTTTGAATCATGTTAAGGACCACAATTGATCGATCGCTTTGAGAATATCAGCATTCTGCGCGGACTACCTCGATATCACGATATCAAACAAAGTGAAATGCTGTGCAAAATACTTTAATATGCTTGAAAGTCAGATGTATTACTAATTTCATCTTTTAAATATTGCATATTTAGTGAAAGTTATTTCGGAAGCTTTTCAGAAGTAGTAGCGTTGTACTATGACGAATCGTACCACCATAGATAAAGACTATCACAGTAATCAGTGGTATGTCTCCCGATTCTTTGCCGCGATCAAATTCTATTTGTTTTTATGAACAGAACCAGTAAAATTATGTACAAATTAGAGTGGAATGTAGCCAGTAGTGGAATCCAGAATAAGAGCTTAGTCGTATTTCAGATTCTTTAACTGGATGTAGCCAGATCTCACAATTCGGACGTGGCAATTTTCGAACCAAACACCAACGGATTATCCTCTTGCCCATTGAGTCCAGACAGCCCCTCCTCTAAACAACGGTTATGGATTTTAGCTTTATTTATAATGACTTGAATTATCCTGTTGTTCGCAAATTAAGATTAAATATACCTAAAACTCAATCTTAGTTGGCATATGTTTACAATATCTTTCATATTTCTGTTTATTTATTAAGCGATTCCTGCAATACAAATGAATAATTTTGACTGGAGGCTTCATTTCAATCAACTATAGTTATCTATATGTATCTTCTGTGAACGTGCCACTGTAGCACATCCCAACATACCGTGTGGAAAAAAAGACAATAAAATGAATGGGCACGTTACTTTAAAGAAGCCGTCCTTTAAAATAATCTATACAATCGAAAGAATTAGATCATAGGAGGGTCAAATCAAAAACTTATACAATGCTGAGACGTTGTCGATCTATCAATTCAAGCTTGAAACGATACGATCAACATTTCACCGTTCTTTGACCCGAATTCTATTCAGTTATACTTATATTTATATCGCATAGTTAGAATACATGCAAAGAAAAAACAACACCTCTTACCCAACAGATCCTGAAGTAATAGTGCCTGTTCGATTTGATATCCATTGACAAGCATGTTGTTCTACTGGAGGATTAGCATCAATTAAACATATTAGTCGTAGATTACAACCAGATTTTTGAAATGGTTCAACAGGGAATATTCGAACAATTGGTGCATCTATAATATAATTGTTTTATTATAAACAAAATCATTGATGTGATATATATATGTCTATGTAAATACAAAAAATAATTTAGCCAAGATGAGTTTAACTTTTAAATATCTATGAAATAAGCTTATTGTTATTATCAGTTACTGATTGATTATTGATAAATGGCTCAAGTTAAAATCAATATTCTAAAGATTTCTTGTTTCATATAATTGGAGGTAATATGGCAGAAAATCCTTAGATATACGTTTTGTGCTAGTTGGTACTCTTTAGCAAGGTATACCAACAACCTTAAAGGTAACTTATATTTCTTGTGGGATGTAAAATTGAATCACATACTCTCATAGTGTGAGATATTATCATTGAGTTTTCTTGTTTGTCTAGCTTTTCCTACAATTGATTGAATTCTATCGATCAAGTTACAATAAGGCCACGAGTTCAAGTGAGTCAATATCGCGTGCATTATGTTACAATCTTACGTGGTTAGAGGAAATCTTTAGAGAACTGATTTTAGGAGGTTAGTAACCTATGAACACTTCTGTCACTTTTTAAATGGTACTTCAGTAGAAATCTAAAACGTGAAGTTATGTCCATCGTCTAACAGTTTAAAAAAAATATGCCAAATCTCACCACCAACGACTTTCTAGAAACAGCTCTGATGGATGTAGATAATTATAGTGTGGATCTGTTACCTGGAGAAATACTTTTCGACCCTGAGTATGCGGATCATATTATCTTACTGTGCGATGATACCCGGGCCTTGCAACCCGCACTTAATTAGTTGACTATCAGCATTTACAAGTACGACATGTGTTTTGCACCTTCCAAGCGCAAAGTACTTTTGCAAGACCGGCAGTAACCTACATCTGTACTCACTCTTTATAGTAAGCAGGTAGAATTAGTTGAGAAAGTCATGTATCTCAGTAGCTGTATAAATGCTGGTGATGGGATGAGCGATGATAGCATTTCACGTATAGTGAAAGCCAAAGCAGCTTATTCCAAGCTGAGCCAACTATAGCGCCTGTGTAATGTTAGTCTGACTGAAATAAGGTCATATCTACAATGAATCAGTGAGAGCAGTTTTTCTGTATGCTTGTGAAACCTGGCCTTTCCGAGTTGAAGATGTCAAGTGACGCTGTTCGATCATCGTTTTACTCGAAGGATTACTGACATTAAGTGACAACACCATCTTGGTAATGTGGAGGTTCAACAATGCGTGTTTTGGTACAGCTGCGATAATTGAATTGGTGTCACTATCTTGAAACACCGACTTCAGTGGCTTGGGCATGTACTACGAATATCGTTCCAGTGAATTCCATATCGTGCATTAATTTCCGACTCTGGAATTGGTTGAAAATAGTGGATGTGTTCGGTTTATGACATGGTGCTGGTATATGAAAAGGTGTACAGGACCGTCTTCCATCAATCCTTTACGACTTCCTAGTTGGGGTCCTAGAGATAGTGTTATACAGTGGATGAAGACCTATCAACATAGCTGAGAATAGAAGCCGGCGGTGATTCTGTCGTAATTTTCTTCTACTTCATATATATAAATGAGAGGAACGTCTCTAGTTAGAAGAATCCTTTCTAGTTGTATTTTTCTAATAAACTGCTTCCGTCATCATCTTTATTCTTATTCGATAATTTCTATATTTTTTTGTCCTTTTTGTATTTTACTCACCTTCCTCTGTCTCCCAATAAGTAAATTGTAACCAACTCGAGAGTGAGTTAAGCATAGCTGGTAACAACCATTGCGTTAGATAAATACAGCATTTGAATATTTTGATATCAAATATATGATTCCTTGTCAGTATTCGAAATGTAGCAATCTCTTATTTGCATTCGATTCTAAGTAGTCTGATGAATGACCAAAGTACTGTAGATTTTTAAACTTGAATGGAAATTGGCTATTCTATGACATTTAATAGTTCACCAGCTTAGATCAATCTATAGCAAGAAACGTGATCTTGTGAATATTTACTGGAATAAGAATATATTATTGAATACTTACGCCTAACTTGCAATCGAACGCGCCAAAGTGCTCGACCCATAGAATTCTCAGCATAGCACATATACTCACCAGCATCGTCAGCTTCAACCTGATCAAATTTGATTACATTTCCCTAAAAAGAAGGAAAGAAATCAACAAAGGAGCAATGATAGTTTGTTATCAACGTTGAAGATTAAACTTTTAAGCGAAACAGGTGGTTTCGATTGATGCAACTATGTTAACGCTGGAATAGGTGGACAGATATTAAACCAAGAAAAAACTTTGAACGGTATTCATTTCATTAAACCAGAATGGCAATGATTTAACGATAACCACTGATAAACCATTTGAAATTACAGATTTCATAAAATGTAAAAATCATACATGAAATACATTAATTGCACATCTTCCTTCAGTTGTTCTTTTACATGTGTTTAATGATTCTTTTAATTCTGTTGATATTACAATTGCTTTCTGTTTCCTTTCGTGTTGTCTTCGATTTAATCTTCTCAATCTTCTGTTGATAGGCATTCCACTTCCGGTTTGTGCAACATACTACTTATATCTATCAACATGAGTGGCATACACCACATAATTAAGTATTTGTCTAAGTCTAAACAAATGTACTTCAACTTTCTATGTTGATATGAGTTGTATATATATAGAAGTGTAAGTACGATACTCTACTGATACATTAAAATACATAAAATGTAACATTATCAATCTATTTCAGTTGTTGAATAGCGATTTGTTTAATCCTTAGATTGTATTAGACATAAATTAATCTCAGTTGAGATACTATTGAAAGTCAGAGATCACTGGACAGCTGACAACCTTAGCAGAGTTCATACACGATCTTAATAGCAATCAAGCCCGAAATCTTCAGATCTTGTAGTTAACTCTGTTCATAAATAACTCACAGAAATTTATTTCAACCATAGTTATTTAATTGTAAACCACCGAATCAATATCCAATAGTGTACATGTCTAATTTTAATCAATTGACGATATTAGGTTACAATTTTTGATTATCTGTAATAAATAACTATTTCACATTTGACATAATTGAACTCAGACTACCATGGAAAACCTGGAAGCACTGGACGGCCATTTCGTCCCATTGTGTGACTCCTCAGCTGTGCGCATCCACGACCTCGCCTCGTGGGACTCGAACCCAGCACCTATCAGTCTCGCGTCGATCGCCTAACCAACTATACCACTGAGCAGTGACCCGTGAAGTTCAACCGGGTCAGTTGTGAGGTAGTAACTCACTGAAGACAATAGTGTTAGGTTGCGCAATTTGGTGGATTGGTTGAAGTTATACATTAACACTGTTGGATGCCGGCTCAGTGGTCTAGTTGGTTAAGCACCTGACGCGGGACTGGTAGGTCCTCAGTTCGAGTGTCGCGGGGTGCGGGGCCGTGGATGCGCAGAGCTGAGGAGTCCCACGATAGGACAACACGGCTGTCTAATGCATCCACGTCTTGCATGATGGTCTAACTTCAATTGACTCATGATCTCAACTGTTTAAATTACTACAATCTCCACAAAACCCTTTCTGATAATAATTGAACTTCACTGATCTAAGCTTGTCATTTCAACTCTAAAGACTGTATTCTAAAGCTTATCATCAGTGAAAATATGATTATCATTAGTATACAGTGATTTGTGAAGATTATAGAATCAGTTAAATGATCTTTCAAAAAAAGAAAAAAAGTTAATACTTGAATGAAACTACAAAAAAAAATGGAAATGAAAATGTAAACAAACAGCATACTACTCACAAAAACATTTAAGTAGATGATATTTACTTTAATAAAAAGAAAAAGCAGAAGAAAAAACAACTCCCAATCATTTTGTTTACTTTAGAAAAGAACAACTTGACAAAATTTCACTGATTACCTGTTATTTTGAGTACAGTTTTTGTTTGTTTTTCATGTTAAACAAAAACAATATTTATCATGATCAATAGATAAATAGAAGGAATTAAGTAGAAAGCATCATAAAGAATAAACAATAAAACATTTGAAAATTATATCATTATAAAGATATACCTAAGACAATATGAATATAATCAGAAAGAGATTTTATTGATGTTATAGTAATTTTTAATAGTTGAGATCATGATTCATTTGAAGTAAGACCATCATGGAAAACCTGGAAGCATTAGACAGCCGTTTTGTTATAGTATGGGACTCCTCATCAATGAGCATCCATGATCCTGCCTCACGAGATTCGAACCCAGAACCTATCGGTCTTGCGCACAAATTCTTTTAGGTTTTCCATAGTGGTTCAGCTTTAATTAATTCATGAATTTAATTATTAAACTATTATAATATCCACAAAACCTCACTTTGATTATAATCATCATATGCTCACTAGTGACCGTTTCCAGGAATTATTTCATGAAGTTCTAGTGAGAAGCAGTGACCAATGGAGTTCAACCGGGTCTGTTGTGAGATAGTAATTCACTGAAGACAATGGTTGATGGTGGCACAATTTTATGCATTGGTTGAAGTTAGACATTAACACCATTGGATGCCGGTTGGCTCAGTATTCTAGAGGTTAAGCATTCGCGAGCGAGAATGATAGGTCCTGGATTGGAATCTCATGGGGCTGGATAGTGGATTCGCACTGCCGAGGTCCTCCATACTAGGACGAACCGGTCGTCGAGTGCTTCCAGGTTTTCCATTTTGGTCTAACTTCAATTCACTCATGAATTCAATAATTACATTACAATATGAATAATTCATATTAGTTAACTGTACTGACTAAGTGTAATATTATAATTTTTGATAGTAATATGGTTCCTTGAATGAGACGATTTGTTTGTTATTCCGGACAATGATATTAGCGCTGACTTGAGATAGAAATATGATTTGAGAACTGTTTTCATAAGTGTCAAATCAATCTGCATGGATAACTTTATTTACACCTCGTTATTGGATATTATACTGTAGTAAACGAGAACACCAGTGAGGCCAACTAAACTTATTTGAGTACAGAATTACAGAATCTCTCAGTAAATTATAAGAGCCATACAATAAATTCTTCATTTGCAAAATATTGGTCAATTGTTTCAGACCTAACTGTCCCTTCGTTTCAACACCAATCACCTACTGTTCTTGTTCTCTTCTCTTCGATCTTCTTAACTTTCTGCCACCAGGCATTTCACATTCGATTGATGAAACATATTATTTTCATCTGTCGACATAAGTAGTACACACCTCACTAGTAATTCTGCGACAGCTTAAGAGTTTTCCTGATTCAGAATTTGAACATTTTCCCAATCGAACTCATATATGTTATAAGATGGTGATTGGAGATAGTCGATAGGAGACGCTGCTTGACCTAGATTTTTTTGTGATATTTCGATACTTGTTAATAATAGATATTTGTAATCTTGACGAGACTGATATTCTCTGGCTTATTCGATCCAGTGTCACCCTGCTTTATAGTAAGAGAAGCAACCACTTAGATATCCGGGCCGCGACTGACCTTCTGTAAGACTGAGATATAACCATTCTCAAACACTGATATTAATGATGACATATCTTTTCGTTTAACTGTTAATCTCTTTGTTTATCCATAAGTGAGAAAATTATCATCTCATCATTTCTGACATAGGGATTCTCACAAATGATGCAATTCTTTTTTTGTGGGTAATGCTGGATTTATCCCCTATAGGTGTTCTTTCCCTCAGTATACATAATATACAACTGAATAGTTTTAAACAGTGGTGACTCTGATCTAGTGACTCATGGAGATAAGGTATATAAGTTACATGATTAGAGGTTAACCGAAACTAAACAGTTAATGCGAACCCAAAAGCATATGAAATCT
Organism: Schistosoma mattheei; assembly: GCA_944470405.2. NCBI lineage: Eukaryota > Metazoa > Platyhelminthes > Trematoda > Strigeidida > Schistosomatidae > Schistosoma > Schistosoma mattheei. The sequence continues at coordinate 5,569,896 of OX103950.1, forward strand.
ACAAAGATAATGAACCACAAATAAGGTTATTAAAATAGTTTGATCAAATGTTTGTGTAATAACTTGAAGCAGTTGATAATATTGTTGTCCAGAATGATAATGAAAGTCTAACAATTTAATCATTGAATTCAGAGAACTAGATACCGCCAAAATTTCAGTGTTGTATTCATACAATCCGTTAACTAACATAAATCATTATTCAAGTATTAGTTCTTGTAATGATAATATCGAGTATAATCTTTCTACAATTCGTATGTTTGCATTAACTTTGCTACTACGAGTATAGGATTTTGGAGATTGTTGAGTTTCATTGAAATTATGAATCAATCAATGTTAGACCACCATTGAAAACCTGGAAGAACTGGACAGTTATTTCCTCACAATATGAAACTCTCCAGGAGTGTGTGTCTATAACCCTAAAACTTTTCAATCGAACACAGGACCTTCGGTATGGTGCACGAAAACTTAAACTCTAGACCGCTGAATCGAGATCCAACAGTATTCGGTGGGTAACTGTGTTATAAATGGTAACCGGTAGGAATTATTGACGAACTTTGGTTACATATATTCTTATTGTATAACTGTTAAGTAACTATACTATATGAATATTCTTATTCCTTTTATCATAAGCTTTAATTTGACCTATTGACTACTATTCTACAATTTACTATTTTTAAGTTATTCCCAATTTATTAGCCACATCCTTTCACACTCACAGCCGCTTCTTGGCTCGATCTTGTATAATTGTTATTTTTTATTTTATTATGTGATGTGATCTGATTTGCCTGCATATAAGCCAAGTATGTATGAATTACATTATTCATACGATGGAGGCTGAGATTGTGTCCTGGGCTGAAGGGGTTAAGCGAGAAGTTGCTATACAAAGGACCATTAAGGACTGAGAGTTGACTCGAGGCTGCTCGAGCTGGTTAACGCATTATAGGTTTAGCACAAGGACGAGGTGACAGAGATCGATATTCTGACTGATGATTTTGTCACTTGGTAACTGACAGGACCATTAATCATAACAAACTGCCTCTGTTGATCATGGCCTCTCCAAGAACTCTGAAAATTCCTTCTCAAAGTTAGCCATGAGTGGTTGCAAATTTACTTTTGCTAATTTTACAATACATCTCAAAGTCATGTTTAGTTACTATACACAGAGATTTGTTCCAATCAGATTTCATTCTTTATTGAATATATAGTTTTCTACTTCACTGTTGCCTTCTTCTTGTATTCTGTAATTCGAAGATCAAGTTGTACTGTTGTGTATCAGTTGCTGTAACATTCAATCCACATTGACATTCCAATCTCATCTATTTGATATTTGACACAATGTTGACACTTTAAAATCGTTCAAAATGATCGATATTCAAACAATTTTAAATTTGTTACGTCTCGCTGAGTCCAACCACTGGCAACCAATCAAAACTGAAACTTCATATTCAAAAGATACAAAATTAAATCTCGTGCCACCCTGGTGACTTCTAATTTTTGTCATTCTACTGCGTAACACTTTGCTTCATATTATTAAATATAAATCCCTTCTCCCTATTCTTGTGTTGATTTTTTGGCTTTACTCATCTTAGTGTATTAATTTTTCCAACTTTATAGTTGATGTGATGTAACGATAACATCAAATCTCATTCTTTAGAAATATATCCCTCTGTGATTTTAAATTGTCTTCTAGAATTTTCGTGTTTGGTAACATACAACATATAACCCGCACATGATGCATATGTGTCAAAAGAGACTGACCAGTTGTAGTTTTAAACGTCAACAGGAAAATTCCAACAACCAGTACAAACGAACTGAACGGCGAAAAGTTGTGTATAATTGGATTATGTTAGTTTCAGTTGTTTCAGACTTTCAATGATGTAAAGAAAGTGTAGTTAGATCAGTATTTTCAGAAAAAATTTGGATGAAAAAAATACTTCTTATTAGATCACCACGAAACAATGTAATTGATCATCAAGTCGACCTAGTGTTGTTAGTTATTTCACAATTGACTTTAACTACTTATAAGTAGTCAATGTTTTTATCACAAAACCATTTTCACAGTTTTCGTTTACAAAACACAAGGAGGAAATGTTAACAAGAAGCATGTGACATAAAACTAAGAATTATCATCTCCATTAATCTCCAGCTTTGTTCAGTTAATTAAGCTAGCCGATCTACGAAAACAATAAGAGATCCCCATAGAGTATTTCAACGAACAGGGCTCTACAATTATTATATATTTAGAACTATTGTATCATATCACCATAGGATGGTGAAGATTGTTGAGTTTTAATTGAGATCATGAATCTGTTAATGTTGAGCCACGATCGAAAGCCATTGGACCCTGGTCCATTGGTTTAGGGGTTACGTGTTTGCGTGAAGGATCGTGGATGCGCACTGGTGAGGAGTCCCATACTAGGACGAAACGGCCGTTCAGTGCTTCCAGGTTTTTGATGGTGGTCTAACATTGATCGGCTCATAATTTTAATGTTTTATTATATGATGGACAAAATAAGTCATACGTAAACGATAGTGATTTGGACAATGTTATATGGTAAAATCGTAAACTTTTGTATCAATTACAACGTAAATACGTCCAAAATATGTCAGTTTTAAGGTTTTAAGGCCACTTAAGAAGTGAAAGGAAGATTCAGGTGGAATATATTTTTGTTTTGCAGTGTTCAACGTGTGCGCAATCAATCATGAACTGATCTTACCTGGACCACACATGAGAGACCGAAGTCCGTAGGTTTAAGTCCTAGGTGCGAGGTTGTGGATGCCAACCGCCGAGGACTGCCATAGTGGTACAAAACAGTAATACATTGCTTACCGGTTCTAATGGGATTCTAGCTAAGATCAGATCGTCAGCTAAACCGTGACAAAAAAACGATTCTATTTAATTTGACAATGTAAAACATTGACAACAATATATCTGGGTTTTTTTAAAAATCAACAAACTTTCAATATTTGGCTTTTTATTATTATCTTGCTTCAAACACTTACACTTTTCACAGTACCGAAATTGCGTATTATACTACTTGCTCCAGCTGTACGTCTCCAATAGATAAATGGTGGTGGGATACCATCTGCATTACAGTGCAATGAAACTGGGTCACCAGAATCTGCGTCTGTATCGTAAGATGACATATGTCGAACGATGTTTGGTTTTGCTGCAAAATAAATTAGTAAAATGACTTAGATTACTAGTTAAATCACAATTTTAATTGTGTTTTTGTCAGCTAGCCTATGATATGTAGATATCAATTTGGAAAACACTCAGAGCTTTACTATTTATTACAAAATCGGTTTAAGAACTTTAATCGATCGACTAAATGTTTGAATAACTATTCCAAAGTCATAAGACTAGATTTTGTGATAGTACAGTACCACTATAAGAAGATATAAACACAAGAAATATGCAAAACTCAGAGCGTAAATTATTCAGGACTTTCACAATACCTATAAAACAGTCAAAAAGAACGCATGTTCTCAAGCTAGATGAATAATACAACAATCACAGAACACATCGTAATTCGGCAAACGCTACAGGGTTGTGTCAAGCGGAAAATTTAGATACAATTTTACGAAAACAAGGTTTGATGGAAATCAGTGACCTTGACTAATCATCAGACATCCAGCCATCAGTAAAGTACAACCAAGCACATTACTGAGTCACTTTATGTCACCATGCTATATCAACACAGCCAGATTGAATTATCAAGAGAAAACCAGAGTTTCAGAAGCAGTCACACCGCAGGTGGTAACAGAAAGGATTAGGCATGGGTAATATGACCCAAGAAGAAAAAATTAATTGATGGAATAAAACATATCAGATACCTTTAAAACTCAATATTTTAAAGAAGACAAGGAGTAAATACGTCTGCACTATCTCCACTGAATCGGATCAATATCAACAATCTCCAACCATTGCTTACGATGATAGCATGGATCTTAAGCAAATAGTCCAAACTAACCAGCACGGCTCAGTACAACAGTAGATGAATTTATGACTGGTGGGACTTATTAGCATGGGTCCGTCTAGCATTCTTCTGGTCCGTTATACCAATAAACATCACGCGCTGAAGCTGGTGATAGTTGATGAAGGCTCACATCCTCATTAATCGCTTTTTTATCTTCACCTAGTGTTTAAACTCAATACTGATGACTTAGTTGTCCGAAAATAAGCAAGTAATACTTTGAAAACATCTATTATCAAATGCTAACAAGCAACAAATTTATTCTGTATTTGAAGGTCATAATTTACGGTCATAATTTGAAACAGATAGACTTTTGTTCAGTGTACTCCCTCTTTGTTTAAAAAACCAACATCTCTCATTTCCAAAATACGATGTATATATGCAAATGTCAAACGAGCTTACTGTATGAATGTTGAGATTTCGTCAAACACTAACCCATAATAGTTAAGAAGACATACAAAACAAGTAAAGTGATTGGAGTTTATGTATATACATATATATAATACATCTTTGAAGGAGTTAAACAGAAATGAGAAAAGTGAGCAATCCTGATCTAGTGTTACTGATCCTGACCATAACCTCTAACTTCACCAGTGAAGTTTGAGTAAAAAGCTCTCAAAGGATTAACGCACCACTTTGATATCCCTTACAGTATAAAAAAGGTTGTTTTTAATGCTTGGCACTTTATGACACGAATCTTGCGTATTTATTTGACAGGTAATGCATTTATGCAGGTATATATATATATATATATATATATATATATATATATATATATATATATATATATATATATATATATATAACCGACTTACCAAACACACGTAGAATTCTATGGACTCTTGCTGGTTCCACAGACCCAGTGTATTGACATTCACACGTATATTTACCTTCATATGATTTGTCCAAAGACATGATTTCTAAACTTAAAATATATACATTTAAGGTATCAAACGTATATCTATATATAAAGGGTTTGTGAACATTTTTTAGTTTTTAACGTCAACTTTTATCAGAGATTGTGGCCAGCTAGTAAATAATATTGAGTTAGACAGTTGCTCATAGATAGTATTATATAGTGATAGCTCTAAGTTGATAAACGACTGAAATTTTAAATATTCATCCAGAGGTTTAAATGCACAATGCTTATCAAGTGATCTGAAATTCACCGATTTATTTAGGTCGTGAAGTTATGAGTTGCAATCTCCTGAGTAATCATAAATTAGGAGTAGATATGCAGATCTCTTTTGTTTTATAAGTTTCTCCTACTGATATCGGTTTGTGAAGGAAATTAACTGCAGAAAAACATTAAAAAGAAGAAACATCAATACAGTTCTTCCTCTTCATCGAAAATATTTTCGTATGAATAGTTGGTATCACCTCGCATAACAACTTCGAGTATTAAAAACTGAAATAGATAGACACTAATTAAGGGTGATTACTTTGATACACATTGATTATGTAACAAAAGGCATAGTTAGTTAAGAGAAACAAGAGATGACGGAAAGCGTAAAACAAACGTTTTTGTAAATAATCGCGGCGCCCTACGACCAGGCTTAATGTGAGTAAAATCGAATAGTGTGCAGTAGATAGTAAACATACATTTTAAACCATGTCTGCGTTTCTCACTGCAAAAGGTTGTTAGATGATAAAATAAAAGCATGGAAACTACAAGTATTTTAGCTCTAAATTTTATTTTCAAGTAACACCATTTAATAATCGAAACATATCAGCCATATAAATATGGGATTTGTATTCATAAATTCAAACTAACCGAACAGAATCTTGCTGCTTTCCTTGGCCAATTTCCCACCTTGACATATCACGTGACATGAGGCCATCATTTATTACTTCCGAAACTTCATCCCCCGATAAACTGTCTCTCCGCCAAAATATCTATACATATGAGTAAACCATACTCTATATATGTAGTAATACCCTAGCTCCACGAGGCATATTAAAAACGTTACATTGTATGATAACTTTTTCTCCTACTAAACCATTTATTAAAACAGTTTTATTCTCAAGATAAACAACTCTGCCAGTGTGTGCATCTGGTGTTTCATCATAAATCGACACTTCAGGAGTAACAACCTGCTCACAAGGCACTAAAAAGAAGGTAGATAAGAAAAACACAAACCATATGGAACGAAAAAGACAATTAGGACGATTATTATGTAGAAATAGTTACAATGATAAACCGGAAACGATGAAAAATGATCTGACACATGTGTTGAAGTAAACCTTGCGATGAAAGGACATTTCTCCCTCATTTGTAAAAAGTAAAAGACAACTAAGCACGGTATTTCCTCTAAACAAGTTTAACAAAAATTCCAGGCTCATTTGTATTTGTGGTAATAAGAAGGTAAGCAGTGTTATTTTGAGTGGTGTATAAAAACAACTTTCATCCAGTTTTCAATTTCTCAGAAGTGAACTTGTGTATATCGACCAGCTTATTTTTACCTCTCTCTTGATTTAATATGTTTACAGACATTTTATGTATTCAATGAGTCGTATTCTAGTCACTGGACTGCACTAATTGTAACCAGTTTGGTAGGTATTTAAGGTCTGTGTAATTCGAGTGATTACGTTTGTCTCAGGGCAGTACGGTTTCTGGATACCAGAAGATATCAAATTACCAGGCAGGTGGTTGATTGGTTGCGATGTAAAAACATAAAGTGGTGATTTGACTGCGAAGAGGAGACGGTTGTTTCAAGAGTAGATAGGTATATAGCGGCAAATGATTCTTTGAAATCACTGGCTGACTTCATTGTATAGCTGAGGTCGCTCCGTCACGCATCAACATAGTATCATTAGTGGGTATATTGTGATACAAACCCCTCCTCAATCATTAGCCAGCTTAGACCAAACATTGATCGACATACCGATAGCTTCCCAAGTATATCTTCGACCTCCTTCATTTCGAACTTTTAATTTAAGTGGGTTGGCACACCTTGATTAAAATAGTGTTACTGGAAAGGGAGTTGTCAAACTTCAAATACTTGTGGCATCTTTAAGCAGTTTGCCTAATTGGTAATGTGTAAGGAAACGGAATGTTAAGATTAAGAGGAGAAATGCAGATGATAAGGAGATGGGAAATGGGTGCTGCTATGTGATTCTGATAGACGTAGTTAACTATGAGAAAGGCATCACACACAGCCGGTTCAAGGTTGGGGCAACGATCCATGGGTGAGGAGGCTTTTAACAAGACCCCTCTTGTAGCTAAGTGGCTTAGGCCACTTACGCTTGGTGAGAGTCACAGACAGAGGAAGTGTCTAATGAGAAAATGTGTGAGTATATATAAGTTTTTTCTCTTCGATGTTCAGTCTCTCGAGAGTTGATGCTCCAGAAACTTGAACTGAGTCCTTGTAGAAGTTAAAATGGATATCCATGGATATTTGTCGAGGAAGCAAAACAATATATAAAATCCACAACAAAATAAAATCTTAGTATCAGAAATGTGCGAAACTTAATGTCAAGTGCACTCAGATGGAATCGACGTCTTTTGTTACATGATAGATATTTGCTATAATGCTATATATGGGGTTCACCTTCAACTCTAAACTTGAGTTTTAATAGGTTTATCGATGGAATGACTAGTCTGGGTTGGTCACTAGAGATAAAGTTATACATATGCTGTTTACAGTGCTAGCCGTAATGATTTGGACAAATAAGCACTTCGGAATTCACTGACGTTATTCTATGGATATTCATAATCACCTACCACTTTTCCATACGTAGTCAAAACAGTTCATTTGATAAGGAATATTCCTTCATGACAATGAATTTAGGCTTTTCATTGCTTCCTGATACTAATCGTCTCAAGTTTCCGCTACCTTCATAACTAGCTGGTAGAAGCTAAATTTTATGACTGATCTGAAGGATAGCTTGAATAAATTTCCATTTCGTAGTCAGTTATTGTAGAGCAAGCCGACAACCGGGAGTATTTTATGTGTAACGGCCTCCTAGTCGTTTAGAATAAGACTGAAGTTTGAAACCAACAAAATGTTTGGGTAATTTCACCATTACGTTTCAAGTAGTGACAGTGTTGAAGATGCCACAGGTATTTGGAGTTTTGACAACGCTTTAACCAGTAACACCTTCTAATATGAAGCGTACCCACCAAGTGGAATCAAAAGACAGGAGCGAGGAGGTTCGAAGATATATTTGATAGGCTATCAATATATCGAGGATCGACTGATCTAATCGGGCTAGCGATTGCAGTAGATGTCAAGCACGGCGTTCCCACTCGTGATCTGGTGCGGATACATGACCGAGCGCCTTCAGCTAGGCGAGTCCATTAAAACTAATGTGGTCAGCATCCAATGTCGAAGACTTACAGACCTATATATTTTGGGGATTTATTTACCACTAGTGTATTTATATGTGGTTGATCACTTCCTTTAATATAAAACTTATCAACACTAAATGCACTCATGATATTCATGCCTCCCTTATCTATTAAGTTGTAGTATGTTGCTTCATGAGGCTAATTATAATTCAGTAACTATTTTTCTTTCCAACACTCCTGCGCGTCTGTAGCTTAGCAGACCCATTTTGACATATAGTTCGATGAAGTATCTATGATGTGTCGTCGCGAACCTATGACATTTCTTTTCATTTACTACTGAAATCCAGATGTCTTAACACTTGTGACAGCCGCTTATGGCTTTCCATTCTATCTTCGTATACATTACCAACTAGGGAAAATACATGTTTATTCTTAAAACAATCGTCTCCTCTTCGCAGTCAAATCACCACTTTATGTTTTTACATCGCAACCAATCAACCACCTGCCTGGTAATTTGATATCTTCTGGTATCCAGAAACCGTACTGCCCTGAGACAAACGTAATCACTCGAATTACACAGACCTTAAATACCTACCAAACTGGTTACAATTAGTGCAGTCCAGTGACTAGAATACGACTCATTGAATACATAAAATGTCTGTAAACATATTGAATCGAGAGAGAGGTAAACGTATGTTGTTCGATATATATAAGACTGTGAATTATATATTGGATATTTGATGTAAATATTGTATATTGTACATATGACCTCTTTACTGTCGCAAAAATAAAATTTACTTCTCTTGTAATATTATCTCGCTGTTTGTTAGTATCTTACAAGCTATTAATCAAAAACACTGCAAAAGACTGACCACAAAAAAGTGAGTTATAATTCACTTCCGAACGTTTAAATTATACCTTAAAAATTCCTTGATAAAATTTATCTGCTGAAGTATCTGCTGAAAATTCAGTTTGTTAAGAAATTTCTACTGTTCATGGATTTTCAAGGAAAGAGCTTGAAGTGCATTCTGCAACTAATATTTCGCATTTATAATCGTTTGTACAAACTAAAACTATGACTAGATTTTAAACGTTTTTACTACTGATTTAGATAGCAACTATTTGATTTATTTACACCACCTAACGATTTTCGAAAAGTTCGAGTTTTCTTAATCAATGTACTCATGACTTTTTTTCACGTGTTTTTTAGTCTGGTTTGTTTCTTCAGTCACAGTACCAAAGCTCTTGTGAATGAACGAGAGTAATAAACTTGTTTAAAGTGTAATCCCACTTTTGCATTTTTATTTTATTCGCTTTTCACGCTTTATCCACATTTTTTTGCCAACAAAGGCATGGAATTTCACTGAGACAGATGAGCTTGATCCTAATTTAGGAAGAGAAAAACAAGTCCAGACACTTTTTGGCTGAGATAATTATTTATTGAACTTTACGAAGTAGATTATTCGCACATGTCTTGATCCTTTTTAGCCAATGTTGACACTCATTACGGATATCATTGCAATCAATATAGACTGCTTTTTACTAGACTTGTTAACGCTGATCTGTTTGGGGTTTACAGTAGACCTGATTGATGTAATCTAGTGGTAACTAATCTAAGATGTGATATAAGTTAACGAAGTCGTAATTGTCAGTTCGAATCGCTTCTATAGTTGGAAACGTTTTATTTGGAGAACTCAGGTATTTTGGCCGAAATACATTATCAGTGAAATAAAAGAATTTATTCCCTTTCCCCCATAAACCATGGGCCTGGTATTTCTCCAAATTTCTCATATCGCCATTTTGGTTGTTATTTTCGAATGATACTTTCTTTGATTTGTTTAACTCTTATTATTTATATCCAGATTCTTGTACTTATCATCACTAATCTCATTTTACTGTGTTTGTAGAAAACTTGACGACTTATGTCTACTCACATTTATGTGAGGTCTTGTGTCTTATGGTTTTTTTCATCTAATCATAGTCTTTCGACGTAGTGGGTGCATAAAGATTTAGGCGTATGAACTTTATCTATAGACCTACTGGCGACTAAACACTGACATAAAAAATATGTAGTTTTGGAATCGCTTATTATCTAGGAGATTTTTAGATTATTTTCACTTATTCGAATATCCATTCCATATTAATCAACTGGTATCGGTAATTAAAACGTCAAAATTGTTTGTAAACAACTGTGAAATTTTAAAAAAAATTCAAATGATAAATCATGATTTTTTTATTACTGGGCTAGAATCCAGAAGTTTCAATATTTTTGATGCTAGTTTATTTACAACTTAGCACGCAAATTATTCATCAAACTTATCTTCATAACTGTATGATTATTCATTAACAATGTTATACAGCTGCTGTATAATAGACAAAAACAGACTTTCATTAACCCCATTATATTTATATTAGTCAACTGCTTGCATGGATAGAGCTTCCCCATCAAGTGTGATTGAGTTGGTGTTCTCCGTGTTGTGTTCCAGGATTTTGGATTTTCCATTGTGTATGTTGACGCCTACTACTGTAGAGGCTGCTGCTACACTAGTTGTCTTTATCCATATTTGTTTGCGTGTGTAGGATAAAATGGTTAGGTCACCCGCGAAGTCCAAATCTTCTAAATTATTTCAAGCTGTCCGTTGCATTCCGTGATTCCTCTCAGATGTGTAAGTCTTCATAATCGAGTCAACCACCAAAAGAAAGAGAAAGAGGGGATATACAGCCTTGTCTGACTCTGATCTTCACGTGGAATGCGTCTTTCAGCTGTCCTCTATGCACAACTTTGCAGTGTAGTCCTTCGTATGAATTCCGGAGAATGTTGATGGTTTTCTCAGGTACACCATGATGTCGAAAGAAATTCCATGATGTTCTCTCATAGTCAAGGAATTCAATGTTTAGTGACGAGTTCCATTCAACTTATTGTTCAACGATGATCCATGGTTTTAAGATCAACCTCACGAGATCCGGCCTATCGATCTCAAAGCTGGATGTCTGTCGAATTTTGCATCCGGTTCAGTGACACTGTTGCAAATCTTTCTTAGTACTGACGGTAGTGTGATTCCTCTATAGTTTTCACATTTGCTCAGATCTCCTTTCTTTAGTATTTTGATGAGTTGTTCTTCTTTCCAGTCCGTCTGTGACACTTGTTCTTCCTCTCAAATAATATTAAAGAAGACTGTGGAGAATCTTCACAGTTAATTCTGTGCTTTACTTCGGTGCTTCAGTTAGTATAGTATCAGGTCCTTTTGTCTTCCCATTATTGATTTGTCTAACTGCTATCCTGATTTCTTTCGTCGTTGGTGGAGTGACATCCATATAAAGGTCTGTGTGTGCTGATTCTACGTCTCGTGAGTTCAGTGTTTCTGGTCTACTCAATGGTTCTTCATAATGCTCTACCTATCTGCTCCTTGTTCTCGAATCTCAATGGTTCGCTTGCCTTCTTTGTCCTTGACCAGTCTCTCTGGCTTATCATAATCCCCCACCAGTTTTCTTCGTCACGCCATATAGTTGTCTGATGTTTCCTTCTCTTGCAGCTTTTCCGCCGTCGTCTTTAGATCTCTCACGTATTTCTGCTTGTCGGCTTCGCTGCTCCATTTCACTGTTTTTTTTGCATCTGTGAATTCAGCTTGTGTTTTGACTTTCGCTGCTCTTTTCCGGCTGTTTTTGATTGGTCTTCTTGTTCTACCTTCCTTGTATTGTGTCCAGTGTTTCTTTAGCTTCATTATCATGTTGGCAACTGCTAGTTGATAGTGGTCTGAAGCTATGTGAGCTCCTCCCTGGTCCTTGGGTCTTCCACTGTACTTCTGAATTTTCTGGTGATACAGATATGATCCATTTGATCCGCTGTAGTGTGATCCGGTGAGCTTGTGGCTTTGTGTGTGTGTTTATGTGAGAATATTGTACCGCCTATAACCAGTTTGTTGAATGTGTATAGATTTGCAAATCTCTCATCGTTCTCGTTTCGTTCTCCCAGTCGGTTCATGTCGTCCCATGATATCTTCATATCCGATGTTGTTCATTCCGACTTTGGCATTTAGATCTCCCATCATGATGATCAGGTCCTTTCCTGAGCATTCCGCTATGGTCGACTGCAGCTTTTCATAAAACTGACCCTATTGTTGTCGTTGCTGTCATTGGTGGGTGCATAACATAAGATAACATTAATCGTAATTCTCATCTTATAAGTTCATTTTGTACTTCTTTCAACAGCATCAGAACAACTTCCTGAGTGTGTGGAGCACTTTTCTCCACGTGTTCAGAGTACAGCACCATCTCTTCTGTATCTTGCCTTTGCTGTTCAGCTTGTGTTTAATGAGTCTCACTGATTCCGATGCTTTCAACCTGTATCTCCTAATTTCCGTTGCTATTTGACTGATTCCTCCTGTCTCCCACATTGTCAGGACATTTCATGTACCCATGTTAATTGTTGCTCTAGATGTTAAAATTGACATCGGCCTAATGAATTCCGAAAATCTGGGCTTTCAACATGATATGTCATAATTCTTCTGAGTGAGGATCTTTTAACTCCCTGGGCAAATTTTAAATATTCCGAATGATTTTTTTCTGGTTAAATTTTTTTTACCAATGTTGTTTTCTATAGAATGTAGCTTGGGATCAACAGTAACTCTAGAAGAGTTACAGGCGGAGCTGAAAAAAATTCACCATACATTAAATAAACAAACAAATGATTTGCGTTTTCTTGACATTATCCTTACTATTGTCAGAGAAATCTGGTGTTTTTAACAAACACAATGATACACAGTTCTATGCACATGGGATTATTATTATTATTAAGTATTTAGACGGATAAATATTGGTATCAGTGGACAGTAAGTAAATATTTGCGAATGCGAGATATCCGTCTACCAATTAAGGGACGAGTATACAGCACGGCGGTTTGTTTTGTTCCACTTTACGGTTGCGAAACGAGACCATTAAGAGTAAAAGATACTCGTAAGCTACTAGTATTTGACCACAGATGCCTTAGAAATATTGTTCGCATCTTCTAGGATCACCGGGTAAGTAAGAAAGAGATTAGACTGATTGTATAAGGGGATAATGGTATATTAGTTTATGAAGTTTTGAATCTTCATATACTGCAATGGTTGGGCCACGTGTTGCGTATGCCTGAACTCCGATTACTACGACGCTCAGTGCTAACTAGTGTAGGAGATGGCTGGAAGAAAGTTAAGGGCGACCAAATCAAACGTGGCATCCGTTATTGAAGTCACTAACCTATATTCATAGCCATTTTCGTAGATGCAGACTACTTGGTTGCGCTCCACGTGACTACCGTAACCAATGATTGGAGACTGTGTGACATGGCTCAGAATCGATCACAATGGTGTAGGTGTATACACTCTCTGTTTTCCCTTAAACTATGAGATTGAAATCGCTTCATATCTTTCTTTCTACGAACTAACTGCTTCTTCCTGTACTATGTCCCTATATGTAATCTTTCTTTTATATATTATCACCATTGAATTAACTACTTCTATGAATCTGGTGTTCATCTTTCTGTGTAAGTGAGGTATGGCAACTTGAACCGATGTATATATTTGCCTAGTCTTATGTTGTAGCTGACTGACTGACTGAAATATTTGCGATATAAGCGAAGATATGTGCTGGTGAAGAGGTGGAAGGAGAAGAAAACGAGTATCATCAAAAAACAAATGACCAAACAAAAATCAGTGAGAGTATTCCAGTTAAAACAGTAATACTAGAGCTCAACTTTTTTACTTTTATGAGGCTAAATAAAACCATATCAGGACAGTCATTGGCTTTTATTCCGGGTCATGTCTGATAAAGTTGAAAGCCACTGAGTTGCACTATATTACAGAAGCAAACTAGGCGTTTCCATTAGACCAACATATCTCAGTCCTACACAGCTTTATTCACACACCAACGCAATGTGAAAGACTGAACAACTCTTTGTTCTTTCCGATCAGTCTCAGCTTAGCCAAATAAAGCATGATGTGGGCGACATTTGTAACACATGTCCGAACCACCAAAGCTGGTATTTCCAGATGTTGACATCCAGTCTGTTATCATCACTGTGCTCGAGTATACATTGTCAAACTTTATTATGCCAATATACATCTAGCTATGATTAAGTAAGCAAGTTGTAATCTATAATGAAAGTATAAGTCCAACTGGTTCTGTGTTCAATTTCTACAACGATCAGCATTAACTTTCTTAACCCAAACCCTTAACTCAAAAGGTCTAGTTTGTTTATTAAACAACTTGAATTGAAAAGTTATTAATGCTGAATTTATTTTCATCACAGTTATATCAGACTGTATCGTGACAAAAAATTTTAAAGAAGTCGAATTCTATATAATCCACAACAATCTAACGACTATGGTTTTATGCTTTCTTTCTGAAGCACAGAATTACAAACTTTTAACCTGTAGATCAGAGATAATTAACTTCCGTTGGACAGTTCTAATGGGACACAACAAACAAGCACATTCCAAATGACATTTTTACTTATAAATAACTGATTCCAATGTGATTTCATTCATATACAGCTCACAATTAAAAAATGTAGATAACCAAAATGGTAGATAATTAAAATGAACTAAGTTGATGCGAATTACTTAATTCAAAAAACATCACTACTATTTAATACTAACATAGATATTTAAAATAGATAATTTCCGGATACCATCGACTCAGCTACTGACAAGGTTACGAGAAATGGTTCTGGAAAAACTCATTGACTAAGTTTAAACACATAATCTGTTTCTATCCACACTTTGATAGTTAATGCTACTATCTGGTCACTCAAACTAAATTGACCAATTTAAATTCTGTAACTGTGACCTGTTGGTTCGAATTTCAACTTCTAATACAAAACTGTTATATCTCAAAGAGGCCGCCGATTAGAGGGCAGTGACTTATCGATCGAATCAAGGGATTCAGAATCTCGCTAGGCTATTCTGCTCCGTTGTCCTCGACTCAGCTAAATTGATCAAGAAGTCTTGGTAAGACGTAGAAGTGTATTCTACAGACAACCAGCAGATACCAGGTCAGGTCAATCAGGCACACAAGTCAAGTGTACTTATACAGATATTTACAATCGATATTGTCATAGTAAAATGTTTTTAAACAATGATCAATAAGTTCATCAGTCGACAGTCACTCAAATATCCAATCGATAAGTTCGTCAACTGACTTCTATTTAATCATTTAATCGATAAATTAATCGATATAATAAAATTACAAAATATGAGTTTTGGGGATCTATCTTCCCCAACAAAAACCATTACTCTACATAGATTAGCCCACAAATTCTTGTGATAAATGACTTTTACTATCTCGTCCAAATATGACTTACAATAAAAACACTGAAAAGAAACAGAAACTCTCTTCTAAGGGATCCGGTTTTAGTTAAGGACCTCATTTATATATCTAGGTAAATGTTCCTAACATATTCTACGAATACCAGTTATGTAACTCCAGGTTTATTTTTACTCAAAATTAACTTTTTTTTAATGTCGACTTCTCTCAAAGGGTTAATTTCCTAGGCTTTATTAAATTACGTGTAATGAGTTTAGTAGCAACTAGATCTAGGTTCTTTTCTGCTTAGCGCTAAATATCAGGGTAAATTTAATGTTCCCTACGAGAACTGAACTTGTTTCTTTCTCTTTACGTTTCAACTAATAAAAACGTAGACGGGATAATCAATAAAGGCTTTATATCCTAAGTGATGACGACTAAATGAATAGCATCATAGCATGTATAATAGGTAGGCAAATTTCAAAAGTAACTGACTTTCCAAACCTTCAGGTTAACGTACCAAAGTACCATTCATATATTAAATTTGATCTTTTGATTTAATCACCAATAAGTCTCTAATTAGTCACCTCCATACCTAATTAAAATGAAATGAGATTTCATGATTTCGAATTCTATTGAGAGTATCATTTATTTCAAGAATTTAATTACTTCTAATTGACAATTTCTGATATTGTGTGAAACTTATATTTCATTCTTTCTCTTAATTACATCTTATCAGTTAATTTTTGGACTCTATTGTATTCAATGAGAACTTAATTATTCAGATCAGTGATTCAATTACAACTTGTTCGATAGAAATTAGTTTAGTATTAAACACTAGATTAAAAAAATACCATGTACTCACTAGTGACTAGCAAAGTGAAGGAATTCTCGAAGTTCTAGTGAGAAACCATGACCACTGGAGCTAATCCGTGTCAGGTAAAGACAGGTATATACCTCAGTATAATGGAAGACGGTCACACAATTTCGTGGATTGGTTGAGGTTAGACATTAACGCCATTGGATGACTGCTCACTGGTTTAGAGGTTAAGCGTTCGCACCAGAGACCGAAGATCCTGGGTTCAACTCCCGAGGACAGAATCGTGAATACGCACTTCTGAGGAGTCCCACAATAGGACGGGACGGCCTTCCAGTGCTTTCAGGTTTTCAATGGTGATCTGACATCAATCGGTTCATGATCTCAATAAAAAAAATACTGATTACAACTCGGATAATCATTCAATATAATCTGATAAGTATAGATTTTTATTTGTTCATATAATTACCCATTATTTTTGTAATAATCATCGAACGAGTTTGATAATTCTACTGTTTTTTTTAGTATTTTAAAACAATAAGTCTGTTGGTTGCCGCAGCAACAGCATTTATTTATTTATTTGTATATTTTTTGTTTATTATTAATATTTTTTAAAGCTCCATTTATTATACTTTAAATTTTCGAAATGAAAATGGCACAATTGAAGTAAACAAACAAATAATGCTATATCACCCACCCATTTTCATGTGTTAAGAAGAAAGACTTTTTCCTAATTGATTATTTAAGTAGTTTGTTATGATAAACTTGAAGTTAGAAATGTCAGTCATATCTTTAGTTCACATAAATTAATTATCTTGGATTATTATCCTGGATTGGTTGAAGTTAGACATTAACACCGTTGGATACCGGCCCATTGGTCTAATGGTTAATCGCTCGTGCGAGAGACTGATAGGTCTTGGGTTCGAGTCTCGCGGGGGGGCGGGATCGTGAATGCGTGCTGCTGAGGAGTCCCATACTAGGACGAAACGGCCGTCCAGTGCTACCAGGGTTCCCATGGTGATCTAGCTTCAAATGATTCACGATTTCAATCATTGAAATTATCAACAAGTCAACATCATTCTGTTGTTCAGATGTTTGTGATTGTGATTTATAAATCATACCTATTATATGGAATGGAACATCTTTCTTTTTGGTCACACTGACCTTAGTTAGACAAATAAACATTCTCAGCAGTACACATTCACCAACATACTGGAGATTGAATCCAGGTTTTTTTTTAGTTTAATAGCGAACGATTAGTGTTTAGATCACTAAGTTGTTATACAATGGTTTATATGTTTAATTGAAATTAATTCCTAATATTACACAGCCGTTTTCAATCTTAATGATTAGTAACTGACTTACACTCCATGTGGTTGAACTTCATTGATCAGTATAAAGTAATCTGATTAATAGATATGAATCTAAAACTGATCATATGACTTGAAAAATAATACAATTCAAAATACTCATGTACAAAGTTATCAGAAGCATATCGATCATATCTATGCATGGATTTAGTTTTTTTCCCGTTTTTGATATTAAGGACTGTATGAATCAATCTCTTTTGATATCTGTATATCCTGACCAAATTACTTTTGTAGTATCATTGATTATAAGGATGAATTGTGCCTAACAATGCTGACGTTCAGAACTAAAGGTATTAGTTTTGAGTCTCAGCGTGAACATTGACACTGGGACCCAGGTAAACTCAGCCAAAATGTTTCACAAAGAACTAAATATGTGTCTTGAATTCCATTATATTATTCATACATAAGTCTGCTCGACTGGAATAGATAATGAATTGATTCAAAATTAATTAGTCAGATCACATCATTACATGTCTATTAGCTAACCAGCTTTAACATATGTATATGTAAAATAGGGTTTATTCGATGTATAAAGTTAAAGACTTATCAGGTAAAATTTATGCACCTACAGATAAGTGACTTTTGACTTGAAATAGCTCTTACGTAATATCAGGAAAAAGAAAATACATCTATACAGTTTAAAATTAACTTTTATTTATGTTCAGAAGGGGTTTGTGGAGATTTTTAGAAATTTCCGCAGATTGAAATCATGAGTCAATTGAAGCTAGACCACCATTGAAAACCTGGAAGCACTGGACGGCCGTTTCGTCCTAGTATGGGACTCCTCAGCAGTGCGCATCCACGGCCCCCACCACGCGAGGCTCGAACCCAGGACCTACTGGCTTCGCGCGCGAGCACTTAACCATTAGACCACTGATCCGGCATCCAACGGTGTTAATGTCTAACTTCAACCAATCCACGAAGTTGCGCCAACATATACCATTGTCTTCAGTGAGCTGATATCTCACAACAGACCTGGTTGTCCCATACTAGGACGAAACGGCCGTCCAGTGCTTTTATTTGTCTCACACTAGAGCTAGAGAACGACGCGAATGTAGATAGTACTAAAAAGCTTTTTCTATATGTAGTGAGTATCCATTAACTTTTTTAATGTAAATAATCTTTACAAATTGGTTAACATAAAAATAACTCAATGCTCACTATTTACTAGCTTCACAATCGAATCCTGAAGTTTTAACGAAAAACTTGTAAACGTTGGAGTTCAACCACAGAAATTGATGGCGGTTGCACAGTACTGAGAATTGATTTGATTTCGAAATAAATAAATAAATATTGATCTATAACTTATTATGATTTGGAATAGTACTGTGATCATGCACAACCGAAAATGACCAAAGGTTGACACTTATTTATGTTTTGATTGTCGATTGTTTAAGGGAATCTTAAGCTAGAATGAAATGACTTCCGAGTTCTTTCTCATTTTAGTTGGTTATACAGCAGACATCAATCAGTGATGATAGTTCATTTTATTCTGAACAATCTTTAAGCATCAATACCTTAATCATAATCGTATTAAAAACTTGTTATTTAATATTTCAAGAGTATTCAGTGCTTTTTTTTCATATATGTGTCATATATCTATCAACCAATTGTCGAATGATAAAGAAGAATGCAGAACTATTGCAACACCTTGCACATCAGCACAAATATCTGTTAGCATAAGTTACCATAACACATTAGTACGACAAGATCAACAACAAAATAACCGAAATAATTTAGTAGCTATGATGAGCAGGAACACTAAGCATAGAAAATATTGTTCGAAAAGCTGAGAAGAAAAAAATATGTATGAAAGAGTACTGAAGCTGGAAATTTAGGTTGGGATAAAGAGTGAATGTATTTGTGCCATCGTTTGAGTCACTCAAAATTTCTAACTGTTGGTTACAATAATAGCACGGATACCAAATGGATAGTCCTACAAGGTCCAGATCAATAAGTTCATGATATGATACCGTTTCTAACTGATCGCTCCTAGCTTTATTTCAGTTGACTTCAGCAAATATAGCTCTTGGAGATAGGTGGTGTTGGGAATACGTAATATATGTCCCAATCACATCAATCAGTCATGATTTATAACTTTGCAGCGTACTATACAACTTACCATTACTGTGGATTCTGCTGTAATTCTAATCCATATCAGTCTCATCACAAACAGAAAGTAGTTGTAAACACTAACATTGGTGTAAAGAAGCTTGAGTTTATCAGGTTGACTCGTTTATCACAGAATCCTATCAATTAACCGATTTGTGATACGTTTCAATTGATTTGTTGGATACTGATGCCTTCAACATTACATTTTATACACATATTTCTTTCTTTTATTATTTTATTAAGATAAATCTATCAAGCATTATCTGTTTATTACTATTTACTTAAGTTCTATTTTACTTCACATACACTGTAAAACAATCAGATATCAACTTTGAATAATCTTTTCTATACTTATGAAACATTCTTACCACTGTATACTCATTGGCTCGATTCCATTCTTTTAAATAAGAATAACTGATACTTATCAAAGTATTTTGTTCCGAACAGCTATATGTAAACTCAATTTACTCCATAACTTAAATAAAGCCAGAACAAACATTGATGCAAAATAATACGGATTCACTATATTTCGTGGTACCTCATCAGCTGCTTGCAACCAAATATGTATTAGAATTTTACATTAAAGTAAGATATAGTGTGGAACAATTAACATAAGAGAATGCGATGAATTGGAATGACAAGGATTACCAATAATAACTATATATATGCAATCACAGATCAAAAGTTATAAGCAATTATGGATAGTGGCTAGCAATAGAGTGCAGGGCGCGCATTTCATTCTGTTTGAGACTCGTCAACTGGATGTGCCTGCATATGAGTTGATATTCACTCTGTGACTCGAACCTAGTACTGTTCACCATCGCTTTACCCACTTAGTTTATAATGCTTGTGAATTAAGGCAATATCGGGGCAATACGCATAGTATCCACTTTAATAGGCAGATCAATTGTAGTTCTAAACATCAATAGAAACATTCAAGTAAACTATACAAAGGTCAGAGATTATTTGGTGTTAGAATCAAGGAAACATTAGGGTTGGGCGATGCAATAGTTGAGTGAAGTTCAGAGACAGATAATATAAATTATGTGATAATTTTAAAGATGATGAAGGATTTGCATAAGATTCATAGAATTAAAAAAAACTGGTAATATGGGTTGCATCATAACCTTGAACTGGTAACTATAGTAAAATAAATAATGGGTGTGTAGATTTTAAATAGTCTTTGTTTTATACACCTATCTATCTATCTATCTATTTCATAGACTTTTGAATGAATTGTTTGGTTTACTATTTGTTCAATAGTTACCAACATATTGTTTATCATGATTAACAATTAATTTGTATTCATTATGATTATCTGTGTTACTAACTTGTTTAATGTTTAATACACATCAGTTTATTGTCTATTACTACTTTGCTATATAATTTATAGGTTTTATAAAGGCAAGTGAGTATGAGTTGGATGTGTAAACAATGATGATAAATAAAAGACAATGAAAAATATGTCATTTTACTAAACTAAGAGTAAATAACAATAAATTCAATGTGTTTATTAAAACAGGGTAAAAATAGTCCAGATATTAGTGAGCCATATCCATCAGGAGCCTAAACTGACTACTTTTTGTTAATACAAAAGAAAAAAATACACCGTCTAGATTATTATTTATCAGTATAGGGTTCATGATCATAGTATGAGACTCTTCGGTTGTGTACATCTACGTCCTCACATTCATACGTGAATGGAACACAGAACCTTCGATATCACCTGCAAACGTTAACTTTCCAGACCACTAGACCGGCATTAAACGGTATTGATGTCTAACTTCAATTAACCCACGATATCTTCCATTGTCTTCGGTGGGTAGCTAGCTGCCTTACACCTGACACGATTAAACTCCACTGGTCACAGTTTCTCACTAGAACTACGAAAATTTTCTCTTGAAGCTAATCGCAAGTGAACTCATGATCATTGTCAGTGTATAGTATTAAAAATTGCTCATTACTTTTTTTAAATCTAAGCGATATTTTACATCGCATAGATTACAAACATTCAGATCTCACTTTCAAATGATCTTTCTTATATATATATATATATATATATATATATATATATATATATATATATATATATATATATATATATATATATATATATATATATATATATATATATATATATATATATATGAAACGTCCCTATCCCAAATCTCCCTTTGACTAAATTTCATTCTTTTGAATAATAATAAGTGATATTGATCAATATATTTTACCCCAATCAATGATATGTATACTGATTTTATTCATTTCAACTTATATTTCCAGTGACATCAGAATCATGGAGTTTTTTTCGTGGTGTTACTTACTTATTTCGTATGGAAAATGATGAAGATGAATGGAGCTATGATGAAGAGCCACATGTATCAAGACGAAAAGTATGTTATCGAATATTTGATTATGATTATTATTACTTTGTTCTTTGCACCTTGTTAAATTTATCGAAAAAATATTATCATTCAATTAAACTATCCAGCTCAGAAAATGGATCTTTACCGACATCATCATCCGAAACTATAAATCTTCGTTTTAGTTTAATTAGTGTATGTATATCGGTACAGTAAAACACGACAATAATCAGGGGTTAACTTATCAGTTGGGAGAAGTTACAAAGTATTTATATAATAATACGTATACATAGCCTTCAACCGTCCGTTTACATCTTCCAGGTGTGTTCTATAATCTGAATTGTCTTCTCGACTGACCTTCAAGTGTATTGCCAACACCATCATTTCAATGCATTTGAACACTTCGCTCTGTTCAACAATTGATGCAACTTTGACGCCGCGTTCCGATACACACTACTTACAGAAATCCTTATGAGTAGCGTCCACTACAATATATATATATATATATATATATATATATATATATATATATATATATATATATTTGAACCAACAACTGTCTGATCCTGGACAACACTATCTTATAAAACAGTGTGTGATCTAACAGTTTCTAAGATTTAATCAGACATCATATGGTTGTGAATGTTCTTTAAAAGGTAATGAGAGAAAAATAGCTAGTTTTCTTTATAAAGTGGGTGATTAAACTTTGATTACATAATAATTTACATATCTGTGTATCTATGGCTATGAAACATTCAACAACAAAGTCTTTGAATGTTTCATTTAAAAAATGTTAATATCAAATTCATATTAAAGTGAAACGTTGTCAATTAAACAATTGAGCATTTAAAATGACTTGAGTCCTTATGATAACCGGAAATGGATATTCAATTATTTATGGATACATTAGTAAATGTAATTAATAATATAATGCAAGAAGGGTTTTGTGAATATCATAGTAATTTCAATAGTTGAGATTATGATTCAATTAAAGCTAGACCACCATAGAAAACATGGAAGCACTGGATAGCAAGACTGGCTTCAAGAGGTATTCCCTGGAGTTCTAGTAAGAAGCAGTGATCAGTGGAGTTCAACCATGTCTGTTGTGAGTTAGTAACTCATTGAACACAATGGTGGATGTGTCTCTCAATTTCGTGGATTAGTTGAAGTTAGACATTAACACCATTGGATGCCAGTTGGCTCAGTGATCTGGAGGTTGAGCTTACGCACACGAGACTGTTATGTTCCGGGTTCGAATCCTGCAAGACGGGATATTGGATGCGCATTACTGAGGAGTCCACAATAAAAGAAAATGGTCCTCCACTACTTGCAGGTTTTCCATGGTGGTCTAGCTTCGATTGACTCACAATCTCAACTGTTAAAATAATATAATAATCAAGATCTATGCTTAACAAATTCGTGATAATTCATAATAACTAACTTTAATTATAGTGAAAACATGGACAATATAACAAAATACAAATCAACAAAAAGTCTACTCAATAGTCATAAGTAATGATGATTAGAGATAGTTAACAGTTTTAACTTTCATTGATAGTTGACCAGAAAAACTTCACTTCTAACATTTAATTCAACTTAAACAAAATAATCTAAACTGTTCACTTAGTATAACTTGTTATTGTCTGAATAAATTCTTATTCTATCTTTAAGAACTCATCTTAAGTTATCCATAAACTAAACTATTCATTATTTCAAACATATATGCAAATCTAAATGACAATGATGATGATGATGATGATGATGGTAATGAACTTAAAAACATGTACACCCATTTAGTTTGATTGTATCAATGATTCATACTGTATTTGATGAATGAAACTAAAACAAGTTCAAATGAATGAATAATTGGAAGATACTTTGATTGTAGTTGTTTTAAGTATGTTGTGAACATTGTTGAAGTATATTTTTAAGTTTTACATCAAGGATTGATTTTGATAAAAGAATTGGTGAAATTCAGAAAGTAATCTATAGCTCTTTGTCTTAATATACGCTTCAGTCAGTCAGCTACAACATAGGACCGGGCACATACATACACCGGTTAAAGTTGCCATACCTCATTTACACAACAAGACGAACACCAGATTCATAGAAGTAGTTAATTCAATGGTGATAATATATAAAAGAAAGATTACATATAGGGACATAGTACAGGAAGAAGCAGTTAGTTCGTAGAAAGAAAGATATGAAGCGATTTCAATCTCATAGTTTAAGGGAAAACAGAGAGTGTATACACCTACACCATTGTGATCGATTCTGAGCCATGTCACACAGTCTCCAATCATTGGTTACGGTAGTCACGTGGAGCGCAACCAAGTAGTCTGCATCTACGAAAATGGCTAAGAATATAGGTTAGTGACTTCAATAACTGATGGCACGTTTTGATTTGGTCGCCCTTAACTTTCTTCCAGCCATCTCCTACACAAGTCAGCATTGCGCGTCGTGGTAATCGTAGTTCAGGCATACGTAACACGTGGCCCGACCATATATGCCTAAAAGCCCTAGGTTCGATTCCTGGTAATCTGTTTCAAGTACCTATAAAGTGACTTGTTAATGTTCAGTTAGAAATATGATTAATAAAATCGATAGAAATTCGTACTTTGTTCAAATTAATTTTATTGTACTTGACCTTCATTCTCTTTATTTCTAAATTAAGTTTTTGAAAAATGAAGTCCTGAACTTATAAAAGTATAGAATTATTTCCATAACTAACCAAATTCGATTCTTCAATATATAGACCTTTTGTTGAGGGTTTGAGTTGAGAATGTGAAACGTGGAACCTGACAATCATCAATTTATCAAACTTGTGGTGACAGTTGATTTTTATAGTTTACATCTTGAACTGGTCTTAGTTGGTCAAATAATAAAAATCAGTAAGCACTGATGAGTTGTTTCATTCTAGTATGAGACTACATATCAAAGTGAGTTCACGACTGCACTTGAGACTGAATCCCGGAATCTTTAGGTTAAACCACTAAGTTACCATTCAATAATCTACATATTTAACCTCAATCGATTCAGGATATGGTACAACCATTTCCTTATGCTATCAGTAGATAGCTCACTCTTAATCAACATCACTATTATTTTATCCTACGTACCTATATTAATGATGCTTTTTTCGTAACTAAAAGACAATTGTTCAGGAACATTCAGTTTGGTATATTAAGATCTACGTTTTTCGCATAGAAATGAAATAGAAATCATTAATTTTCTTCTTCAGTGTCCTATTAATCATTCGGCCAGGAACTCAGTTATTCTATATGCTAAAGAGAGGATTAGTAGTCTATGTGATATTTGATTTTGTTTCTTTAAACTACAAAATATCAAACAATCATGTTGTACTATTCTTTATGATTCAAACTTTAAATTGTATATGAGTGAACATGTAAATTCCATGGATCATGACAAATAATGAATAATAAATCTCAATTTGTAGATAACTAGAACACCTATGATCTAAAATTGAATAATAAGTTTATAGATTACGATAAGAATAATCTATAAAGTGTTAAAAAATTTTAAAAAATGAGGGCTTAGAATTAGGACAATCTACAAAATACTATCAATCAACTGTTTAAGAAATACACATATAAACATATTAAAAGAATATTTATTATTCTATTTTAATAGTTAAGATCATGGAAAACCTGCAATTACTGGAAGGCCATTTTGTTTTATTGTGGGACTCCTCAGTAATGCCCACCCACTATCCCGTCTTGCAAGATTCGAACCCAGAACATAACAGTCTTGTGTGCGTACGCTCAACCTCTAGATCACTGAGCCAACTGGCATACAATGGTGTTAATGTCTAACTTCAATTAATCCACGAAATTGAGCGACACATCCACCATTGTGTTCAATGAGTTACTATCTCACAACAGACATGGTTGAACTCATTTGAACTTGTTTTAGTTTCATTCATAAAATACAGTATGAATTATTGATACAATCAAACCAAATGGGTGTACATGTTTTTAAGTTCATTACCATCATCATCATTGTCATTTAGATTTGCATATATGTTTGAAATAATGAATAGTTTAGTTTATGGATAATTTAAGATGAGTTCTTAAAGATAGAATAAGAATTTATTCAGACAATAACAAGTTATACTAAGTGAACAGTTTATATTATTTTGTTTAAGTTGAATTAAATGTTAGAAGTGAAGTTTTCTGGTCAACTATCAATGAAAGTTAAAACTTTTAACTATCTCTAATCATCATTACTTATGACTATTGAGTAGACTTTTTGTTGATTTGTATTTTGTTATATTGTCCATGTTTTCACTATAATTAAAGTTAGTTATTATGAATTATCACGAATTTGTTAAGCATAGATCTTGATTATTATATTATTTTAACAGTTGAGATTGTGAGTCAATCGAAGCTAGATCACCATGGAAAACCTGCAAGTACTGGAAGACCATTTTGTTGAACTCCACTGATCACTGCTTCTCACTAGAACTCCAGGAAATACTTCTTGAAGCCAATTACTAGTGCGCATGTGCTGATTAGTATCAGAAGGCGGAATCGTGGTTACATACTGCTGAGTCCTGCAATAGAACGAATCGGCCGTCCAGTGCTTCCATGTTTTCTATGGTGGTCTAGCTTTAATTGATTCGTAATCTCAACTATTGAAATTACTATGATATCCACAAAAACTTCTGATTCTATTCTAATAGAGAACATTTTTCAAACTTTATCATTTTTTATTTATTTGCCCATTAATGACGAATTCATATTGTGGTTTTGCTCACATTAAATAGTAAGATCATTATCCAGTGTTCAAGATTTAAACTTTGAACTCGGTTGAAATTTGATACACTACTAGTTCTTAAAGTATGAATTAAATTAAATATAGTTGTAAAACCTCCAAAAACTAAGGAATAAATGATGACTATCTTGTATAACCTCGAGAATTTTCTGCTATAATTCTCCTATACGAAATCAATACTCCAATAGTACGTGGGTCTCATAACGATCACCACGTTTGTTTTACACAATACAATTGACAATCAATGCAGAACACCTAATTAGTACAATTTGAAACTCGTTATCTGAATCTACCTATATCCTGATATTAATCTTCAAGATGGGACTTGCAGTCAGTGACTATTTCTTCAAATGTAAATCTTTTATCTACTAAGCTCCCCAATACATTATAGCCAATAACTTCCATGACATGTGTTAATGGGATCCATACAGGTTGCACATATCCCAACTAGAACTTATTAAAATTTAATCCTGAATATCAACAAAGTGGTAATCCAAACCGTTGGAATTCGATGATCCAAACTTTTTACTCTTAGCAATTTATGGTGTTGTTGATCATCTAACATCTCACTCTGACTATAATTGACCTTTACTAGTCATTAGATAGCGATCTCATACCTGACACGACTGAACTCCACTCGTCACGGATTCTCACTAGAACTCTATACTGATGGTTATCATGTGCTTACTAGTGACTAGCTTTAATAGGTAACTCTCAGAGTTCTGGTGTGATTGAGAAGTTCTTATGCGAAGCTGAAGGTCCGGGCTTCGAGCCTAGCATGCAGAACCGTGGGTGTCCACTGCCGATGGGGAGTGTCATGCTAGAACGTAACAGTCATCCAGTGTTTCTAGGTTTTCAATGGTAGTCTAACACTGATCAGTTCATAATTTCAATGAGCCTCAACAATCTCCCCAATCCTATGCCAATAATCTCCTACTTTCTCTACTTCCTCTATTTCCTTTTTTCTTTCTTCTCTTTTTCAAGGAAATTTTATCAAAATATCCAGAAGTGAAAAATCTAATGGGACCAGATATTAAATTGGCTTATTTTAGTTCATTTGAAGTATTCTTACAATTTATTGTAGCTGTATACATATCAATTTATCAACCACCATTCTTAATATGGTTATTTTTAACATATACAATCAGTGGAACACTTAATCATTCACTTGGTTGTGCTATACATGAAGTTGGACATAATTTAGTATTTGGGCATAAATATGGTAAAGCAAATCGTTTATATTCAATATTTATTAATTTACCAATGGGTTTACCTATTGCTATATCTTATAGAAAATATCATCAAACTCATCATAGGTAAGATAATTTCTATTGATATTATATTACTTATAAGTAATATAATTATGTCCTGATTGTCTTGATATAACGATTATGATACTATATTACATAGAATAGATGAAATGTAACTAGTAATGGAATTTGTACTCAGTAGTCAGGTTGGATAACACCAATGTTTAAAGAGAACTGTTCTGGGTTCGAGTCCCGGAATGAACATCAACTCTCTGATAGAGGTACACCTAGCTGATAAGTTCTTAATAGAACTAAAATGAGCTCCTTGATTTCAGTGTTAGCCACACTTCATGTGTTCTATAAAATTATATTTATTGTTGTTATTATTATAGCGTTAGGGAAATTGTTTCACACAACAGTTTGAATGTGATTAGATAATCAGTAATAATTAAGAAGCGTTACTATTGGTCAATGTCTATCTTTTGGCCCCTTAATAGTTTAAGCACTGGGTGCGGGGCCCAAAAATTTTAGATTTGGTCTCTGTTGAAGTTATGGACAAAGAAACTATCCAATGCTTCCTAGCTTTCAGTGGTGACGTCCAACTAGATTTAATTAAGTAAATGATATCTGCTTTATAATACATAACAACCAAAAATTTGTCATATTCCCTCATCTAAGTTATCAGGTTTTAACTTCTCCATTAAGTGATGAGTGTGTAGTTTCCATGCGTATGAAACATATAAATTTTTATCGAAGAAAGAGAGGAATATGCTAGTAAACAAGCCATAACTCTACAATAAGAATAAATTAGATATATTAGTATGACAGGATTTGTGTAAATGACTAACTTTTAGTTCACATCACAAATGACCTCACTTGGAAAATCATAAAAAACTAAAAGGTACTGAATAGCTGCGTTTCATAGTATGAGACATCTTATTGGTGTGCATCTACAGTCTCAGTAAGAATGAAAACTAGAGTCTTCGGGTCTTGTGGTAACCACCTTACCTCCAGATCACTGAGTTGACATCCACTGGTGTAACGATAATTCACAACCATCTTCCCATGGGAGTGATGGAAATTCATTCACACTCCACATCGTCTAACTCCATTGGTCACAGTTTCTCACTATAAATCCGAAAGTTATCTCTCGTAAATTACTACCATTAAGCTCGTGGTTGTTATTAGTATGTCAACCACTGAACTTCAACTCGGTTGTTTGATGTCTAGGCGATCACTGTGACACTTCTCTGGTCCAAAGTTTGATCCTCTCAAGTGATTGTGAATTCACATTGATAAGAAGTCTCACACTAGAATGAAATAGTTGTCTAGTACTTTCTGGCTTTTAGTGATTGAATAACTAAAGTTTGTTCATGATATAAACCATAAATTTCTTGATTGAGATCATGAACCGATTGATGTTAGACCACCTTTGGAAACCTGGGAGCACTGGACGGCCGTTTCGTCTTATTGTGTGACTCCTCAGCAGTGTGCACCCACGACCTTGATCACAAGATTCGAACCCAAGACCTTCGATCTCGCGCACGAACGCTTAACCTACTGGACCACTGAGCCAGCATCCAATGGTGATAGTGTCTAATTTAAACCACTTTCTACCTTTTTCTAATTTAGACCAGGAAATATATGTATATACTTAGTAAGTTCATTAAGCCTATTACCCATCATGAAGTATAAACTCCATACCGACTTCACACTTCCAATAGTTACAATGTACCACTCACGATATTCAATATCTCTATCAAATTCCCTACTCTATTCGTCTCTTTTCCTTTTTATTTATTTATTTATTATTAGAAGCTTTATTCAACATTATATTTTTGGTACAACATAGAATTCTCAGCATAAAGTATTTCAACAAGTTCCCTTTTCTTATATCTTGATCGATTGTGACGATAAATTTTCAATGATGACCAGTTAGATGTTAGGAGTTTGGTAATCCACATTTGATTAATGTTCATTCGTTTCAATGCATATTGCCAGCCAACATGATGTCGCTGATTGTACCTTTTTGTATCACGTATAGCGAAAGTTTGTAAACTTTTCATAAACGCGCCTGAATAAATTGTGCGCATAATAGACATAATGATGTGCTAAAACAATCAACAAAATAGATAACTTGATGAAATATCTAGATCGGAGGAACAGGTAGCCCAGATATTCAAGCAGGCCACCTGTTATAGTATTTCAAATTAAGGTTTACCTCATGAATTCCACAATGTATATCCTATTCACTTTCAATAACTTTTTCCTAATTTCCTATTCAACTAGTAATTAGTTTATACTCTATAACAGTAGATTTCAACCAATCGATCACATTTTTTTCCTTTATCGTTTTCTTTTTCTTTTCTAGATGGTTAGGTCATGAAAATGGTGATGCCGATATGCCATTAAATTTAGAAGTGAAATTATTTACTCATCCAATAAGTCGTTTTATATGGATTATTATTCATCCATTATTTTATGCATTTCGTCCTTTCATAAAACATCCATTACCATTAACATTATGGGAAATAATTAATTTTCTTATTCAAATTACATTCGATATAATAGTTTGGTATTATTTTGGGATATGGACATTATGTTATTTCATTATTGGTACATTACTTGGTTTAGGTTTACATCCATTAACTGGTCATTTTATAAGTGAACATTATCTGTTTATTGATCAACAAGCAACACATTCATATTATGGTATTGCAAATTATTTAATGTATAATTTAGGTTATCATGTTGAACATCATGATTTTCCATATATTGCTTATACAAAATTACCTAAATTAAAAGAGATTGCTAGTGAATATTATGATCATTTACCATATCATACATCATTGTGTAAAGTAAGTTGGTGTTTATTGTTGGTGTTGTTGTTGAGTTTTGTTTTTTTTAATTCATTTAGTTGAATGATTGTTTTATGATTATTATTATTGTGTGAGGGTTGTGATACTGTCCAGGTGCCCAAACCGAAGCAGGTGATTATCTTAGGAGGCCACACTCCGAGCCCTTGACTTAAAGTTCTGATACATAAGGCAGTGAAGCGACGTGAGGAGATGCGATTCCATGATAGCCGGTGACCAATAATTGGTTCATACGCTATTTGTTCACTCAGGATACTGGAGCCAGCCCATGTGGACCATTGGTTTGGAATCAGGGTTTTCAAACTCCCCCTAGATGAACTCTCCATGTCCACCAACCCGATTAAAGTGCCGGACATTCGCTTTTCGTCCTCTCATTTTCGTAAACAACACCCCCGCTACGAGAAGGCAATGAGTAGGACTTCCCTGGCAAAGGCTATATACGCGTGGTCGTGAGAGAGCATTTCGAGAGGGTGGGTGGACTCTCCGCACTCTTGACCGTACTAAGGCATTTGAGGGGATGATTGTTTATTAGGTGACTACAGTTTACGGATGACCCTTGAATGACGCTAGAATGGCCTTAAGAATACCTATCAACCTGTTAGCGTTATAAGAGGGTTATAAATTAATGTGAACGAGAAATCAAAATATCTTGATAAAATACGTGAACCATACATTAAACACTTCATTTGTAAAATTCCATTATTTATCCTTCACATTCTGTATAGTTCTTCCAATTCACAAATCTTTTGTATTTCCGTTTCTGTTCCAGTCCATTCGATCTTCTTAGCCTTCTGCTGCCAGGTTTTCCACTTCCGTTTGGTGTTACATGCTACTTATGTTGACAGAGATAAGTAGTATACACCACACGAAGAATTGGGAACTAGTGTTAGTATTTCGATCACGAACTAGCATCAGTTGCAAAGTCAAAATGTCATTGAATCATTAGGATTAATGAATTCCACGCCAAAAAATCATGATTCTCTATCTTAAATCTGATTGGCTCAGAATCGATTACAATGGCGTCGGTGTATACACTCCCTCTCTTCCCTTAAACCATGAGATTAAAATCGCTTCATACCTTTCTTTCTACGAACCAATTCTTCCTTCCTGTACTATATATCTATATGCAATCTTTCTCTTATATATATCCACCTTTGACCTAACCACTGCTATGAATCCGGTGTTCATCTTGTTGTACTGATGCGATATGGCAACCTGGACCGATGCACATATGTGCCTGGTCCTACGTTGTAGCTGACTGACTGACTGACTGAAATCTGATTGGTTGGTTTATAAATTATACTGTCGACGTTTATTGCTTGTTCGAGTATCCTACTAACATCTACACTTTTTGTATCTGTGCTCAATAACTGTTACTCGAGTGATAAAAGCAGTAGTGTGTAGATTAGTCAACCGAATCTAAAATATATATATACATCACTCATATATAAATATTCATCTTTCTTCGTCAAAAAAATAAAACCAGATTGTCAACTAACAAGGATGAACTAACATACACAGATTTTCTCACCTATTGTTGATTTCTAAAATGAACTCACGGAGTGTAGACTGTTTGTTATTGTGTTGAATAAAATATTGTCTAATCTATACTACAAATCTTTGTTACTAGACATAAATATATTGTGTTCCCATCTGTGTATTGGGTATCAATCAATTATAAAGTCTAGTGTTAGCAAAATGTTGATCACCGATCGTATTATCATATTACAGTTGTATATCGTAACAAGGAGGGAAACATTTTTATTTAACCGTTACATCACAAATTTAACCACATTTTATCAGTTATACATAGCATGTACTGAATTTCACACATGATCACTGATTCAAACACTGGCTGTATACATATATCTTCATATCATGGTTACTAAATTTTCATTTTAATCATAGTTAATTTACACATAAGTATTCAATGAACTTCCCTTATTTGTATTCTATGGAATTTTAATACAAACATATATATTCATATATATTACCTATCTACTTACGCTTAATATAAGATTTGATCTATGGTTTTAAAGATTTCAACACAAACTGACAATTTTGAGTATGAATTTGAGTTCGTCTAGATTCGAGTTATCGAGGATTTAGAAGAGTACATTAATGATTTTACAGAGATTGAATGACTGAAGAATTCCCAATTTCACTATAGTCATAATATTATTTCGTTCATCAGTTAGTACTTTCAAAAGTTGACATTTCAAACTTCAATCAGCTTACAGTTATCCGATTTTAATTAATAGTCTATCCAATCCATACTGTAGGCTTACAGATCTCAACTAAAACTTCAAATGAATTTATTCAAAATTTAATCACATGTTATAACTTTTAAAACTCCAGATAAGATATAGGTACATCAAAGTCAGAATCTTCAAAACGAATGTCAAAACAGTCCTACTGTACGGTGCTGAAACTTAGAGAACTACTACAAAGATCATCAAGAAGGTACAAGTATTTATAAATATTTGTCTACGTAAGATACTCAACGTCTCTTGGCCGAATACCATCAGCAAAGGCCTACCGTGACAGAGGACAAAACAACTTGTAACTGAGGAGGAAGTTATGAAAAGACGTTGGAAATGGACCAGTCATACATTAGGCAAATCATGAAACTACATCACGAGGCAAGCCCTAACTTCAAATCCTGAAGGGAAGAGAGAATGAGGAAGGCTAAAGAACATATTACGTTGGGAAATAGAATCAGATATGCAAAGGATAAATAACAACTAGAAAGAGTTGGAAAGTGTTGCCCAGAACAGGGTTGAATGGGAAGTGCTGTTGAGCGGCCTATATTCCTTCACAAGGAGTAACAGGTGTAAGTAAGTAACATCGACGCCAGTATTAAGACAAATTTTGATCCATGTTATCCAATACCTTCAATTATTTCATGATAATCATCACAAGCTTCCAATATAGATAAATTTAACAGTCATTCATCTTATTTAATATTATTTTACTTTGTTTCGATCAGGTTTTATGGGATTTTGTATTTAAACCAAATAATGGTCCACAAGCTCATTGTGTTACATCACAAGATTTATCAAAACCAGAAATATATAATCATCAACCAATATCAAGTAATGGATTAAAATGTACTAGAGAACTATTAAAAATATCCGAATGTGAACAATGTAAAAAAGAGAAAAGAAAAAAGAAAGAATAAATCATAATACCCATTTGACTATGATTCACAAGTATGTTTGTGTTATTGTGTTTAGTTTGTTTACACATTTATAATGAAGTAGGTTTCTTTATAGACTTTATTACTGATATAGTTTGTATATAAATATGTTAATTCTCAATCATTTGAATGTTCAATGTTTAATATTGTTCTCTTCAAACCTTCACTTCAACAAAATAATAATGATTACATTATGATAATAAGTAATAGGCAGCTATATGTAGATATATATATAACCATTACTATACACATATCATGAACTAAGAAATGATAGAGATGAAGAATTCAATGATCAATGCATTATCATATATTAGCTCAATCAAATGTAAAGATCATATCAAGTTTGAATTGTTTTGAACAAAGTATACTTTACCTTCATTCTTATTACAGTGTTGATTATTTTCAGTTATATTTTCTTTCTTTAGTTCAATCTTCTTAATCTTCGGTTCACAGATATTCCATTTCTGAATGATGCTACACATTACTTATATTTACAATCATAAGTTCCATATATTACATATATACATATTACTTACGCTTATTACTCCCAATGGAGCATAGACTGTCGACTAGTATTCTCCAACCTAATCTGTCCTGATATATATATATTACATATATAGATATACATAATGATAAACTCGCTTTCTCCTTCTCACATTTCTTTTTTTTGTTCATTTTATTATCATTTATCAAACTATATTGATCATCATCATTACTATTTCATAATGGTATATGATTTAAATTCATTTAACTGTGTGCTTTTTTATTTATTTCTATTCTTTGTTTTCTTGTTTTGATATTCTGAACTATTCAATGTTCAATGTGTTTATTGTATTTTGATTGAAAATCGTTTTAAAAAAAGTATATACACTTAAATGTATGTGTTTGTAATGTTAACAGTAATAGTAGTGGTCTATAGAAGTTGATGATTGACAAAAACTGGAATAACTGAATGGTGGTATTAGACTTATCAAATTGGTACAATCTCTACAAATCTAATTCTGTGATCACTAGTGACTAGTTTCATGATGAATTTACCTGAAGTTATAGTGAGAAGCCGTAACTAGTGGAGATAATTTGTTTCAGAAAGAGAAAGTCATCAGCCTCAAATAATTGTCGCGCAACTTGGTACAATGGTTGAAGTTAGACATTATCACTGTTAGATGCGTGTCTATTGTCTAAGAACTAATCGTTTGTTGGCTAGAGCGAAAGTCTTGGGTTCGAATACTCTTAGTTCGGGATCACAAATGTTAGCTACCATCCTCTGGTGGTTGATTCATGAATTCAATTAAAATTACTACAATCTCCACAACTCCCTATTTTGATATTTATTTTGTGTACTTAATCTAGTAAAATTACTTGTTAATTATATCCTTAAGATATTTTCCAAATGTCGTTGTTGATTGAATAGTTGTATAATTAAAGCCAGTAACTACAATCTTCTGTGTACTAATAATCATGTGCACATTATGAGACCATTATGAGTCCAGGAAATCTAGTGATAATGCACGTGCATCGGACTCCAATCGTTTAATTGTGAGATGGCATTCAATAACAACGTAGAAAAGTCATATGTCCACTGGAGATGAAAGCTTGTAAAAGTGAATACCAACTCAATGCTTAAGTTTTTAAAGAGAAGCCTGAATTTCCTAGGTTCTAACATTAGTGAAGTCATGAATAGGAACTTATGAAGAATCACATATTAACAATCCTAAAGCATTGAGAATTGTGAACAGTTGTATAAGGTTGATTTGAAAATATACAAAGTCAATGAGAATTGATTATTCAGTAGGTTCTCAACAATCGTTTCATTAGGCACTGATATCAATGTTTAAAACGACAACGGAAATTACACAACAAGCAATTCCGCTCAGAGAATTCAATAACGTCAACATTTCACGTAGTGACGTTAAATTCAACTTTTTACAATAAAATATTAGACCTAAAGGAAGACAAAGAGTGAGTGCATTTGTCCCTCTTGTGATCGATTCAGAGTCATTCGGTGTTGATGTTGGTTGGATGTGAGTATCATCTACAGTCATCCTTCGGTTGTCCAACTATACTCAAGAGATTTATGAATTTCTTTAGAGGCCATATTCCCCATCAACAATTCAAAACAGAATGAACAGATACACGGTATACTAGTTCGTAATACCCTAACAGTAAAAATGAGATTTTCCCAATTGTTCTTACGGAGAAAGAAACCCATCATACAAATAACCCACTAAATGTGAATAATGAAACAATAAACAATTCAAATATAACTTAGTAATATCGAAAGATTCATCTTCAAAAAAGAACATCATTTCATTATAGAAATTTTATTAACTAATTAATTAATTAAAGGTTACATTTAGTTTACATACCAGTTTAACAATCATATTCTCATTTAATACTTCATTTAAAGTATACCATTGTCAAATTGCAAACACATTTATACCGGCGATATTATGACAGCTCATTTAAAATGAGTTAATATTCTTTTGTCTAAAGCGTTGTACAATCGATATCACTGTGGGGATTAACGAAACAATTGCTTGAAATACTGTCATTAGTAGAAAACCGAAGAAACCCATCACGCCTTGATGATGATGATGATGATGACGGAGAAGCAGCAGAAGGAATGCAATCTAGTCAAACAAATTTACTTGTCGACAACTTCATTTATTTAAACTGTACAATCGTATTTATAGTCATTTTTTTATCTCCTAAATTAGTATTCTATAATGAGATAGAAAGGGGCTAATTAATTATTTTTTTTTAAGTACCTGAAATTGATATGTTGTCACTACTTGAAAATGGACAATGATTTCACCACCTCAATTGTTCACTAGACGATTATTACGTAATCGAATATATATTTGAAACCCTTTTATGTTTAAGTATTCATTCCATAAGAACATGTGATCAAAGCCTAGACATGATGATGTAATCAAAAGATTACAATATAAGATTACATAATGTAAATGATTAAAATAATTGAAGGTAATTAATAAGGCAATAGGGATGTATAATTAAAACATAATTATGAATAAAGTCTAGACAGTATGAGGCATTTTGTAATCCCCCCACCGTCTCATTTTATCATAATTGTGTCTGATATCAATATCTTATATAATTTCACACCTTTATTGCCTATAATTATTGTAACAAAAATATTTTTTTGTTTATTTCACTGCATTCATATAATAATTTGTTGCTAACTTCATAATTGTGTTGTTAATATTCACATTACGTAATCTCATATTGCAACCTTCCGATTACATCATCATGTCTAGGCTTTGATCACATGTTCTTATGGAATGAATACGTGAACATAAAAGGGTTTCAAATATATATTCGATTACGTAATAATCGTCTAGTGAACAAGTGATGACCTTTGATAGGTATTATAACTGCAGAATAAATAAAAGTTGTTGATTGAGATTACGAACTGATTGATGTTGAACCACGATTGAAAACATGAAAACACTGGAAGGCCATTTCGTCCTACCGTATGTATAATTCTTAAAGAGGCTTTCCGTAGAGCAGTGTCCGGAATAAACTAGATGCTCCAAGAGTGACTGCCGTAACCCTATGAAGAGCCAGGTAATATAATGTTAGAATATGCCTTTTGTACTACCAATATGATCAAGTTAAACGAATTCATGAGTTGATCTGAAAAGTTCAATACTCGGACAAAACAATCGGCCAGTCCTTCCACCATTTCAACGGTCGTCTAGCCCACTTTTGAACCAGTTATCTTTGTAGACGATATTAAATGACGATTCACGTGATGAGGTGTGAGACTATTTAATCATCTGTCCTGACCGTTTTACATACGTCTTTATATAACCATTTACGGTCGTGCTCAAATGTTCGTACATCAAATGTGTGTATGCGTACGTGTTTATGAATTTGGAGAAACTACTATGGTTAATGAATAGCCATCCATCCTTTTCTAACGGTCATGTAGTTGTTACCTTTTGTTTTAGAAATGGGATTTGTAGAGATTGTAGTTATTATAAGCACTTGAATTCATGAGTCGGTTTAAGCTCGACTACTAATGATAACTGAGAAGCACTGGACGACCGTTTATTCCCAAAATGGGAGTCCTCAGCAGTGTTTATCCACGATTCTACATACAGGACTAGAACTCAGGATCTTGAGTCTCGTGCTCAAACTCTTGAACTTTAGTCAACTGAGCCGGCATCCAACGGTATTATTGTCAAAGTTCAATCAATCCACGAAATTACGCATCCATCTTCCATTGACTGAAGTAGATATCAGTTTCTACGCGACACAGATTGAACTCCACTGATCATAGCTTTTCACTAGAACTCCGAGAATCACCTCCCAAAGCTAATAAGTTCTATACTAGGATGAAATATCCATCCAATGCTTTCTGGTTTTCAATGATGATCTAACATCGATTGATTAATGATCTCAAATCCAAAACTCAACAATCTCCACAACCTTATACTATTAAATCCATTTAATCAATTATTCAACAAATTCTACAGTGAACATATACAAAATCACAAAATACTTCACTATTAATAACAACACAATCTAATCGAACAAAGTTAATGTAACCTACTCATATTGATTTATGAACAATCGATCACAGATAACTTTTCATGATGATTATTAAAAAATAAAAACATGGTCAGTTGTTAATAGCTGCACACACACACATACACACACAAAATGACACCAATGAGTTTAAAAAATTTTAAAAAAAAACAGAAATTGAAAAGATTTTGATCCATTGATCAGTTCATTCAACTAATTCAACAATTCATGTACATCTATTTCAAATAATCAGATCAGAACACATCATATACGATCACTTTTGTTTAGTGTTAAATAAAAGATAAATTTACATACATTTGTTTGTGATTCATGATTCTATTCATTAACAATAAAGGAAGGCGTCGGTGTATACACTCCCTCTCTTCCCTTAAACCATGAGATTAAAATCGCTTCATACCTTTCTTTCTACGAACTAATTCTTCCTTCCTGTATTATATCCTTATATGAAATCTTTCTCTTATATATTACCACTTTTGACCTAACCACTGCTATGAATCCGGTGTTCATCTTGTTGTACTGATGCGGTATGGCAACCTGGACCGATGCACATATGTGCCTGGTCCTACGTTGTAGCTGACTGACTGACTGACTGATTGTCTATATATGACACGAAGTTAGACATTAACACTGCTGAATATCAACTCAGATGGATGGAAGTTAAGAGTTTGCGCGCGATAGTGAAGGTGCTGGGTTAGAATCCTATATTTGCTATCATAGATACGCAGTATTGAATAGTCCCATACTAATTCCATCTGTCAAGTTCCAAATAAGGAGAATCATGTGTCGTTGATCTAATTATTAGCCATTATCAAACTTTCACAATTGATTGATCACTGGGTGGTGATCAATCTCATGCTTGTCTAGTCCTTAATAGTGCAGATCGAACGCTATCGATCATGTTGCAATGTGGCCACCAGTCTAGGTGACTCGACACTGCGGGCACTATGTATTGAGATTAGATGGTGGTTGGAGGTAGTCAACAGGAAACCCTGTTGACTACCTCCAACCACCATCTAATTATCAAACTTTATTTGAAAAGTTTTATGTGACTTAATGACAATATCGAGACAATCCTCTCAGAGTTTATATATGCCAACAGAGACTGATTCATTGCAATCTTGGAAAACTATACAAATGAATAAAAATGAGTAGTTTAAAGGAAAGGAATAATCAGTTCCTTTTGGGAGGAGGAAAACTGACAATAAACAAAGTTTATATTGATATAATGAATGGATGAATGTTAGACCAACATTGAAAACCTGGAAGCACTGGACGGCCGTTTAGTCCTAGTATGGGTCTAACATTCATCCATTCATGATATCAATTTAAAATCAACAATCTCGACAACCCTATCATGTGCTCACTAGTGACTGGCTTCAAGATGAATTTCCTGGAGTTCAACTGAGAAGCCGTGGTCAGTGAAGTTCAACCGTGTATGTTGTGAGGCAGTTACTGAAGACAATGGTGGACGGTGGCACACTATCGTGGATTAGTTACCATTACATTCTACCAAACAAATATGATTGATTTAATGCATTCTCAGTTTAAAAATAATAATATCATGACCAAACTGTTCAAGATAACTTATCAAGTGGGAAAATAGTAGTCAGAAAGCCATTAGTTTGATACTTGATGCAATCCTGGTATTATCAGGACTATGAAATATCAGTTGTATATTGAAGAGAATAACCATGATATAACTTCATATAATCGAGAAAGAAATATGTTATCTACAGAATATATTTACACGTCTTTCTGAAAATTAGGCCATAGTATCGACCAATACCTCCGCCTGTAGCTCTTATAATGTTACTGCCGGTTCCAATAACCCTCAAAGTGTGGATGGAAACTGAGATTATGTGTCTAAAGTTAGTCAATGAGTTTTTCTAAAACTATTTCTGGTAACTTTGTCGGTAGCTGAGTCGATGGTATCCGGAAGTTATCTATTTTAAATATCTATGTTAGTATTAAATAGTAGTGATGTTTTTTGAATTAAGTAATTCGTACCAACTTAGTTCATTTTAATTATCTACCATTTTGGTTTATCTACATTTTTTAACTGTGAGCTGTATATGAATGAAATCACATTGGAATCAGTTATTTATAAGTATATCATGGGACGACATGGATTGACTGGGAGAAAGAAACGAGAATGATGAGAGATTTGAAAATCTATGTGCATTCAATAAATTGGTTATAAGTGGCGCAATATTCCCACATAAACGCATGCACAAAGCTACATGGGTCTCACAGGATCACACCACAGAGAACAAGATATATCATATTTGTATCATTAAAAGATTCAGAGGGACAATGGAAGGCAAGGAAACCAGGAGAGGAGCTGACATAGCTTCAGATCACCACCTTGCGGTCGCCAAGATAAAGCGGAAGCCAAAGAAGCACTGAGCAGCTGGGGGAAACAGCATTAAAAAAGTTCAATACAGTCTTCCTTTGACATACAAACAAACTCAATGAATTCAAGATAACTCTCAACAACAGGTTCCAAACCTTACAAGATCCACTGAAAAAGAAACTATGATGGAAAACAACAGGAAAGGGATCAAAGAAGCATTAACTTCAACGTATCAGGAGGTTCTGGGCCTCAAGAGGCACCATCATAAAAAATGGATCTCTATGGAAACCATCGTCAAGATGCAAGAAATGAAGAACAACAATAGAGCAATTAACAACAACCGAACAAGAGCAGTAAAAATCGTGGCACGAGCTGAACACAATGAAGCAAACAAGCAAGTGAAGAAAAGCATTAGAGCCGACAAGCAGAAATACATAGAAGACCTAGCAATAACAGCAGAAAAGCTGCAAGAAAAGGAAATATCAGACAACTATATGAAATAATAAAGAAACTGGTAGGGAATCATAGTAATCCAGAGAGACTGGTCAAGGATAAATAAGACAAGACAATCACCGAGATTTAAAAACAAAGAAACAGATGGGTAGAATACTTCGAGGAACTCTTGAGTAGACCAGCTCCACTGAACCCACCGGACATCAAAGTAGCACCTACAGAACTTCCTTTAGATGTCACCTCACCAACGATCGAAAAATTCAAGATGGCTGGTCATTAGACAAATCAAGGATTGTAAAGCAGCAAGACCTGACAATATACCGCCTAAAGCACTGAAGTAAAACATATAAGTAACTGTGAAGATTCTTTACATTCTTCTTCAAAATAATGTGGTTACAAGGAAACGTTTTCAACAGAATGCCGCTGAACCAGATGAAAGATTCAGTAGACATCCAGCTTCGAGACCACCAGGTCAAAAACCGTATGGATAAGTCGTGCACAGACCAAATCGTGACACCACGGATCATCGTTGGACAATAAGTTGAATGGAACTCGTCACTATACATTAAATTCGATGACTATAAGAAAGCATTCGACCGTGCGTATAGGAGAACATTATGAAAACTTCTTCGACACCATGGTGTACCTGAGAAAACCATCAACATTATCTGGAATTTATATGGCGGACTACACTGCAAATTCGTGCATGGCGATCAGCTGAAAGAGGCATTCCATGTGAGGACCAGAGTCAGACAAGGCTGCATATTCCCTCTTTCTCATTCTTCTGGTGGTTGACTCGATAATGAAGACTTCCACATATGAGAGAAATCACGGAATGCAATGGACAGCTCGGAATAAATTAGAAGATTTAGACTTCGTAGATGACCTGACCCTTCTATCCTACACACGCG
This sequence comes from Schistosoma mattheei, assembly GCA_944470405.2. Taxonomy (NCBI): domain Eukaryota; kingdom Metazoa; phylum Platyhelminthes; class Trematoda; order Strigeidida; family Schistosomatidae; genus Schistosoma; species Schistosoma mattheei. The sequence continues at coordinate 5,612,518 of OX103950.1, forward strand.
AACAAATGTGGATGAAGACGACTAGTGTAGCAGCAGCCTCTACAGTAGTAGGCGTCGACATACACAATGGAAAATCCAAAATCTTGGAATACAACACGGAGAACACCAACTCAATCACACTTCATGGGGAAGCCCCGGGAACTTTTATTTTCCTGGGAAGCATAATCGATAAACAAGGAGGATCTGATGCAGACATAAACGTGAGGATTGGCAAAGCAAGGGTTGCATTCCTACAATTGAGGAACATATGGAATTCAAAACAAATTCAAACTAATATCAAGGTTAGAATCACCAACACGAATGTCAAAATAGTCCTAATGTATGGAGCTGAAATTTGAAGAAATACTATAACTATCATCAAAAAGGTAAAGGTGTTTATAAACAGTTATCTAAGAAAGATACCTAATATCTGTTGACCGGAAACCATCAGCAAAGGCCTACTGTGGGAGAGAACAAACCAACTTGTAACTGAGGAGGAAATTATGAAAAGATGTTGGAAGTGTATATGTATATCTATACACTTCGGAAATCATGAAACTGCATCACGAGGCAAGCCCTAACTTGGAATCCTGAAGGGAAACAGAAAAGAGGAAATTCAAAGAATACACTACGTTTGGAATTGCAAACAGACATCAGAAGCATGAATATCAACTGGAAAGTGTTGCCCAAGACAGAGTTGGATGGAGAATGACGGTGGACGATCTATGCTCCTTCACCAAAGATAAGAGGAGTAAGTAAGCAAGTCAGTAGGTAAGTAAGTATGTAAGTAGGCAAGTAAATAAGTAAGCAGTATGTATGTATGTATGTATGTATGTATGCATGTAATTCAGTAAGTATTGATCAGTAGTTTGTGTCTGTATACAAAGAAAGGTAAGCTAAATTTTGATTAGTATCATGTGCTCATCAGCATCTGTTTTTTATTGTTTGGCTTATTTCTGTTTGGTCATGCGTATTAACTCGATATCAGATGTCAGAAATAACTCTCATGTCCTGAATTAATCAATATCTGTGGTCATTCAGTAAAATAATGTGAGCTATTCGATAACATTCATTCAATCTCATGATCAATAAATCAAATGTATATTTATGAAGTTTGAATGTGTTGGTGTAAGTCAATTCATTTGAAGCGATTAGTTATCAAATGTATAAGGAAATCAAAATCTGATTAAAATTGATTTGTATCACGGTGTCTTCAACTTGTAGCAATCAATAAATCCCCTAAATCAATAGCTCTGTAAGTTTTCGACATTGGATGCTGACCACATTAGTTTTAATGGAATCAACAAGCTGAAGGCTCTCGGTCATGTATCCGCACCAGATCACGAGTGGGAATGCCGTGCTCAACAACCACTGCAATCGCTAGCCAGATTAGATCAGCCGATCCTCGATATATTGATAGCCTACCAAATATAACTTCGAACCTCCTCGCTTCTGTCTTTTGATTTCACTTGATGGGTACGCTTCATATTAGGTGTTACTGGTTAAAGCGTTGTCAAAACTCCAAATACCTGTGGCATCTTTAAACTGAAGAAACTATGAAAATCCAACAAAAATAGTCTTCTGTTTTGTATTGGTTTTTAAAGTTTTCAATGAGACTACCAACTTAGAGCTACTTCAAGAACTCACCTTTGTAAAATTTCAATAATTCAGTGAATAACAAACACCAATGTATAACTTACATTGTATTCGCCAAATGATATAAGTTGGACAGCCACTGAAAACCGGAAAGAATTGAATGATCGTCTCGTCACAGTATGGAACTCCTCAGTGGCAGTATACTTTCTTGGTCCTACGCACAGGAATCGAAACTAGGACCTTTAATCTCTCACGTGAACACTTAACTTCTAGACCACTTAATTGGCATCCAATTGTGCCGATGTCTAACTTCAATCGATACATAATATTGCGTGACCATCTTTCATTGTCTCCGATGAGTAACTTTCTTACACTAGACACGGATTGGTTCCACTCATCACATCTCACTAGAACACCAGAAATTTCCCTCGAAGCTAGTCACTAGTGACCATTTTTGGTATACGGGTTGTGGAGATTGTTAAGCTACATTGAAGTTAGACGTTGACGCTGTTGGATCCTGATCCATTTGTTTAGAGGTTAAGTGTTCACTCATCATATAGATGGCCCTGGGTTCCAACTCATATGTGTAGAGATTCGTGGATGCTTACTGATGAGGGATCGCATACCACGACGAAACAACCATCCAGTGCTTCTAGGTTATCAGTAAGGGTTTAATTTAGATTGGTTTATGATTTCAAAGAAATTCAACAATTATCACAACCCCATCTTGAAAACGGATAAATAATTTATGATGCAAAATTAAAGGACTTGCCAAAAATATATAATGTTCACATAAATAGTGAACTATTAGAAGTTATCTACAGGATATAAAATCCAGACATCGTTATGTACTTATGGTAGGTTACATTGTTGAGAAAAACACCCACCTGTGAAATAACTGTCCGGTTACCTGGCCTGTCGTATGCCCTGATGGTGTTCTCATGACTTTAGGTTGCCTAATCTTCCAAGGGTGATGGAAGAGTGCATGATGCTATTGTTGTGTGCTAGGTTCAAAGAGAATTCTATGCTATATGCAAGCAAATCCGTCCCGTTATTGTTCCTATTGTTCCTATATTGTGAAATAATTGTACGTAAAATAATTAAAAAGATTGATTTTAGATAAAAGGTAATACTAAGAAGGATCTATCCAGTGGCCAAGTTAGTCTCTCTATATTAAACCATACTGTAACTTTAACAGTAAAATTCGAGTAAGGTCTCGACGAAATACTGTCATCCAAAAGCAATTCAAATCATAAGTACAATGTATAAAAGCATGAAAGAATCATCAAATCGTGGCACATTTGTAACTTTATACGAAAGATACTTGCTCTCTATCTAAGATCATTTGACAGGATATATAATTATCTTTACGACTAGTTACATGTAAACTATTGAATGTCAACTTGTTGGTCTAGAGGTTAAACACTTGTCTGTGTGAGTTGAAGATTTTCCGTTGGTGTGGCAGATTTGTACTCCTGAAGAGTTTCATACTAGGACGAAACAGCTGTCTAATAATTTCTAATGTTCTTTTAGCTTATTATTTTCCTTTATCTATAAATATATAGGTCAAGTTATAATTGATATATAGATATATAGATTAATACAATTTATTGTTATACTTTTTAAGGTTAAATGTTGTGTGATTTCTACAGAATGATGTGTATTAAACTAACATTGTGAATTAATCTAATTACTCTGCACGTTTGATAAAGTTAGTCTGTTTCAATTGACAAGCCCTCTTAAACGAAAAACAGCCTGTTCATAGAACTGCAATATGATTGACAGTGTAAGGCCAGTGAAATGTCACTAAGTCGTAGCCAAATCATCCGGCAGTTGGGTCACTGAATATCGAACAGATCATCGATCCCTGTCAAGGTCAAGGACGACTAAGTGCATCAGTTCATTGTAAGCCATGGACTGGCTCATGTGGCGGTGGTCTTACTTTCGCTTGTATCTACTTTAACTAATATATTTTTGTAATAACGTCCTTTGTGTAGTACGGTCTTCAAAGAATCTGTGGTACTTCGATACGTCGATGGGGCAATCCACGTAAGGTGCTGGCCACGAGGTGGTTCGTCACACCATTCCCATCTTACTTTAGTAGACCCCCAATCATTAGACATAGATCATCTACGCTGGTGATTTACAACAGATATATTTAAAACTTCACATCTTAGTAATAAAATCTATTAGGTAGTTAAAGACAATTGTCAAGGGAACTTGAATCTAAGTGTCATAACCCGAAATGTTATAACTGAGCTATTTAGGTTGTAGTGCAGTCAAAATTTTAGTGATTTAAACTATCGGATAATATCTCAATGATCTGAAGTCTAAGTGACTTGATGGTTTTACGTTTAATCACTTCTGTACTTGTGGTTGCAAGCTGCTGAAGAGTATCATGTTATGAAAGAACTGTGCCTTCCATTCTTCAATAGCTGTCCAAACGAAGTTAGTCCATAATATAAAACTTAAAAGTTGGAAATCGCCACCATACCCTAAAGTAATGATTACAGATATACATATGGTTGATAAGTGCCAACTAAAGTCAAACGAAGGTCATAGTTTCCAAGTGATTACATTCAACTACCTAACTTTGGGTGTTATACTAAAATATCAAACATGGCATAACACAACACTTACAAGTGAGAATACAGAATATCGTTTACTAATGAAAACAACAAATATTATGGTAGAGAGTAAAGTAGTTAAGACCAGCAACCACTTTACTTATCTTGATATCTGAAGTCTCGGCATGGATTCATCAAACTCAGCTGATTTTTGCAACTTTTATCACTAGTAACGTAGATGGGAGGTCGATCTGTCAACAAATGGGTGAGTATATTATGCAGCAGTCCACTATGTACTCATTTATTACTGTGCAACATAATTAATTTCGTTAGTAGACGTTTGTAGAATACAAGTATTTGATCATTGCTCGGGTTTGCAAAAACCACCGAGTGAGTAATCTTGAGACTAGACGTGAGGGTTATTGGTAGAGATAACAAAATGGTTGATGAGATGGTGAATTCTCATCAACTGAAGTGTGTTACGTAAGTCTAACCACCGCCTTCCAAAACTTACAATGTTTACTGGTGTAAAAATCGGTTAAAAGAACATGTACCATCAGTTCAAGGAATCATGGAGTGTTTAATTGAGCCATGTACTTAGTTTCAGACTTCCTAGTGGAGGTTCGCATGATTATATTATCCGATAGTTAGAGATGTTGAGTGAAATATGCTAAGAATGGGTTGCAATGACCCAGACGCCTTCCCCACCTATATTCCCTTATATCATGATTCTGAAATTTATTTGATACTTTCCTCTTTCACGAATTCACTTCTTTGTTTCTCGTACCATGTTGTTTACACTTGGTCTTTTCTATTGCTACTGAGTGTCACTAACTCTACTACTCTCGAATTTCCCTTAATAGTCTCATCTCACTTAACTAATTTGGTGTGGTGACTTGACCTAATACACATCAGTTTCAGGCTCAAACCCAGAACTAGTAATGATGTAGAAATATACCGTAGATTATTAACGTAGATGATCTATGTCGAATGATTTGGGGCCTACTTGAGTTAGACGGGAATGGTTTAACGAACCAGCTAAATTTGAAGTCACACTTCACAGTCAGAACCTAACTTGGGTTAACCTTTCGTCATATCAAGGTACTATATAGCTTATAGCTTATACTGCTTACAACACATGTATAGGGTAGTAAGTGAAATAGCCCAGCCTGAAGCGTTAGGGCTTAAATAACGCTTAAAACCCATTGTTTGATGTCGGAGTTCTATAACTGGACCACCAAGATCATTTTTATCGCATTTGCGAAATTTTCATTTTTCCGACTTTTAAGACCTTGAGTTAAGGGTATGGGTATAGAGCTGAGGGTCTCATATGAGGCTGGAGGTTCGCCATTGTTATTGTGGACGGTTCGGCATTTCGTTGGCAAGTTTTGCTGACTGTTCATGCAAAAAATTGATTTGCTGGTTAACCGACTTCATTCATACTGGTGGTTGCTTTTCAGTGTTCCCGAGGGCCATTGTCATTGGGACATTGTAAGGCATGCCGCCATTGCTAACATTAACGAGTTTGACTGTCGTGTAAGCGGAATAGGTCAACTTTGGCCTATTCGTGCTGTGCATAATTGATTCACGCGATCATTGATCGGAATGACTATACATGTGATGTGAATGTGTATATGAATGGTGCGAATGGTCCACCAGGGTGCTTGGTACCTGTGTGGTTGCACCACAGGATTGAGCTGTACTATTCAAATTGTAGCGTTAAAGCCTGTACGGTGTCTGGTTCCCCTGCTAAACGGGGTTGAGCTGTAGTGTTTGGGCTTCTACGTGAAAGTCTGGATGGTGTCTGGTTCTCCTGAAAACCAATGTAAAATTACCCTGGCCCACAAGGGTATATTATAATAAATATCAAGGTACTATAGATGCTTTGAAGACCGTACAACGCAAAGGATGTTACTACGGAAATACGTTATTTAGAGTATGTACAAGAGAAAGTTCGACCACTACCGCACAGATCAGCCCATAGCATGAGATTAACCGATGCGCGTTGATTGACGTTGACCTTGACATTGACCTTGACGAGGATCAATGAACTGGTTCGACCATCAGTGACCCAACTGCCGGATGACTTGGCTAGGGCTCAGTGACACTTCATGGATCCTACAATAATTTAAGAGCGTATAATGTTTAAAAGTGGTCATGTAACTCTTGTTAATTGATAGCATATTATCTATTTGTCCATTCAGACAATGGAAATACATCAGCACGCTAAATCGGTAAATTACTTGTCTCGAGAAATAAAGATCACAAGTTCTTACATAGACAGAACAACTTCTCATGGATGTTGATCTTCGCTGAGTTATCTGATACTATTATGTTTCCACAGTATTATATAAGTGATCTTCAATGGATGTTATTTCTTCAAGAAATTAGTGGTTCAAATAGACAAAATTGCATGAAACTTAATGGAATAAAAGTTCTTTCTATGAATGATTTTGTAAGTTACCTTTTTAAATTTCTAATTTTGGATCCGTGTATAGAACCAAATAGTGGAAATATACCGTAGATTGTCAACGTAGATGATCTATGTCGAATGATTTGAGGGCCTACTTGAGTTAGATGGGAATGGTTTAACGAACCAGCTAAATTTGAAGTCACACTTCACAATCAGAACCTAACTTGGGTTACCCTTTCGTTCTATCTACTTTACACATTATGTGATCGATAAACTTAAGGACACTATTCAAACAATGGAAACAAAACCTACTCCATTTCTATAATCAATATGATCATGATCAACTTTTATAATCCCATGTCAATAATTCGATAATTTCCTAATGGTAACCGTCAATTCACAGTAGTTTTACTTGTCGTATATAATTACATTTTTATTAGGAAAGTATGACAAAGATTGTTAATAACAACTCATTTAACACACTTTTATCCGATATAAACAGTGGACACTTACAATAAACAGTTCATAGGATTAAAATTCTTATTAAGTGGTTTTATAGAAATCACAAAAAGTGTGAATAACAACTGGAAACAACTGGGAAGGACTGATCAGGACAGAGTTGAATGAAGAATGATGTTGAACGGCCTATGCTCCTCCATGAAGTGTAACAGGTGTAAGTAAGTGAGTAAGTACATAAATGCTTTATTTTGTCAACGTAACTTTTCATGGTCACATCACAACTTGTCTACTCGAGATATTTATAGTTCAAAGTTGTTTTGTTCATTGTAGATATCAATTAAGTGATATATTGCATAGTATTCAAAGCTTAGCGAAGGATACCATCAATCTGATTCTATAAATAGCTGAAATTGACAACAAATACCTTTTATGAAACTGAACAGTTAGTGTGATATGGTGTGTAAGCTAAATTACAAGAAATACCAACTGTCAGTTAGAGATTTATATCTGAGCCTACCTGATATGATTCAGAGAATAACCAAGAGTGTTCACGAAATTAAACGTATAATTGCATTCGAACCATCTATCATAACCATAACTCCTTAGTTCTACCATAATGATTATTGTTGTAGATCAACAAAGTAGATTATCTATGTCGAATGATCGAGAGCTTACTAAATATCCAAAAAAAATTGTCATTGAAAGGTAACATCTAGGCTTCTATTCAGGGTGCATATAATATAACAGTAAATGATCAATGGCATTCTATACTAAAACATGGACCGAGTACTTTACACTTCAAACAATAAATTATTAATTTATTAGTTGAATTCATGAGCCCATTAAAGTTAGACCGCCATGAAAAACTTGGAAGAACTAGACGGTCGTTCAGTCCTAGTACGGGACTTGACAGTGCACATTCACAATCCCTCTTGCGGTACTCGAACCCGAGTCCTTTGGTGTCGCTCGCGAACGATTGACATCTAAACAACTGAGTCGGCATCCAACGGTGTTAATGTCTAACCTCAACCAATCCACAAATTTGCGCGACCATCTTCCATTATACTAAGGTAGATACCTATCTCTACCTGATACGGATTAGCTCCACTGATCATGGCTTCTCACTAGAACTCTGAGAATTCCTTCACTTTGCTAGTCACTAGTAAGCACATAATAATTATCATTGCACTGACAATGTTTTTTTTTTATGGAAAATTATAGAATGAGAACTATACACTAAATAATTCTATTGCAAAATTCCATTATTTAACCTTCACATTCTTTCGAGTCACAATTTCTTTCTATTCGCATTTCTGTTTTTTTTTTCCTTTTTCACTTGACCTTCATACACTTCTGTTGCTAGGTTTTCCACTTATGATTGTTATCACATACTACTTATGCACTACAATATCAAAGTTTCATAATAATAATAATAATACCAAACGCAACCAAAAATACCATGTGTAACTAAAAATGTTAGACATCACATCACGACTACATGATCACCTGAATACTCGAAAGTGCACCGACTAACTCCCAAAAAGTGATGTTGGCTACAAACGAATTCGATCACATGATGGGTTTAAGAATCATTCGACCATCAAACAGCCCATAGGCATCACCCGTGCACATGGTCCTAAAAAAAGATAGCAACGACTGATGTCCAGCTGATGACTATCGGCGATTGAATGCGAAAACCATTCCTGTTCGCTACCTGTTGCCTCACATTTACGATTTGACAGTTACCTTGAAAAGCACCACTGTTTTTTTCAAAAATCGACTTGTTTAAAGCATGCAATCAAATTCCCATGGCTGCCGACGACATTCCTAAAACCACTACCATCACACCTCTTGATCTCTACGAATTTTCGCTCATGCCTTTCGGCTTACGAAATGATGCACGAACTTTCCAGGCATTCGTCGATGATGTATTTCGAGGACTCAGCTTCTTACAGGAGTATGTTGATGACTGCTTAATTGCAAGTACGAATGGGAAATCGCATCTCCAGCATCTGGACCTTGTCTTCGAACAACTACAAAAGCACGGGACTACTGTAAAAATTCAGAAATGTCAAGTCGGCACCGACTCTCTGGATTTTCTCGGACATACTATTGATTCTCAAAGCATCCGATTTCAGGAAAGCAAAGTGGCAGCTATTCTGGATTACACAAAACCGACCGCGATCAAGCAACTACTGACTTTTAACGGCCTAGTAAGATTCTATAGACGGTTCATACCAAATTACGCGTCCCTTATGAGACCTTTAACCAACCAACCTCGTGAAAATGCGAAATCCATCAATATGGACTATAGTACGAAAGAAGCATTCTCCACAATTAAGGAAATCATAGTAAAAACAATCGTGTTAACGTGCCAGGACACCGAAACACCCATTAGTATCTCAGTAAATGCATCCGACTGGGCAATCGGAGGGGTCTTACAACAATGGCTTAACCACACATGGCGACCTTTGGCATTCTTCTCAAAACGGTTGTAAGACATCGAATTGAGGTATAACACTTTTGGCAGGGAACTCCTAGCCATGTGTTTTGCTGTGCGGCCCTTTCAACGCCGTGGAAGGCCGAGAATTCACTCCGTTTACCCACCACAGACCTCTCGTCAATTTCTCTTTAAGCTCATCTTCAGACAAGTACTCCCGTCGAGAGTCTCAACAACTGGACTGCGTTTCGCAGTTTACTTCATGTATGCAATACATTTCTGAAGAAAACAATGTAGTTACAGACGCCTTGTTTCGTAAAACTTCCTTGGACAGTTTCCAAGGAATCGATCTTCATAAACTCGCTCAGCTTCAAAAATATGACACTGATCTTTAGCATGAGTTATCTTCAACAACCCTTAAACTGTGTGTTAAATAATTAAGGAGACGTTACTATGCAACACATCCACATGTAGAAATCGTCCAACCAAGCCGAAACACTGTCGACACAACGTCTTCAAAACATTCCACAAACTTTCTCATCCATGCGTTCGTGCAACCATTAAGCTCATAGCAGAACGATTTTGCTGGCCTTGTATGTATAAAGACGTAGGGGAATGGGCACGCTCCTGTGTAAGTTGCCAGGAATCTAAGGTGGTTAGACACAACTGGTGTCTCTTAGGCTCTTTCACAACTCCCGATGCTAGTTTCGACCATGTTCATATTTGGTTGGACATTTACCAGATTCAAATGGATACTGATATCTCTCAGCTTATGTAGCCCGTTGCACTCGATGGCCAGAAGCAGTGCTTATTAAGGACATTACTTCTGAAACAGTGCCTCGCGTCTTTGTCGAACGGCAGGTGGAAAACTTCGGCCACCCTTCAACCATCACTACAGATCGTGGACGCCAGTTCGAATCTGGATTTTTCCGTTGTCTATTAGGAATCACACGATTCCGAACAACCACCTGCCACCCACAAGCAAATGGACTGGTAGAATGCTTTCACCGTCAGCTTGAAGCTTCACACTCAACTGTAAATTTTTCACAGTGAACCGACGCTCTTTTACTCGTTTCGCTCGGTACTTGCAATGCAGTGAAAGCTGACAATGGATACACTGCAGCTCAACTGGTTTATGGAACGACACTCCGACTTCCAGGAGAATTCGTGGATCCTTCATCTTCTTCAAAGCATATTGATCCAAACTCTTACTTGAACAGGCTTTAAATCTGTTTCCACTTGACCGCAGTCAACTGATGTTTTCGTTCAACCTGACTTACGATATATTGCACAAGTCTTTTTACATCAAGACTCACATCGACACCCTCTAGAATCAACATATGAAAGACCCTTCAAAGTTCTTCAGCGCAAATCTAAGTACTATATTATCGATAAGAACGGAACTAACGATAGCATCAACATCAATCATATCAAAGCAGTGTTTAGAAAAAAACCCTATTCACATCGATTTTCCTTCAGTACCATCGAAAGTTACTAGTCTCACAATTACGATACTTCACCCGATAATCAACAATCACGATGACACTTCGGTGGTATCTGACAACCGACTCAAAAGAAAGCGTTCTGGAAGAAGAGTAAGATTTCCAAAACACCTAAACGATGACTGCACATAAGACACTATATAACACTGTTTCGTCTGGCATACATTTTGTATTGTGCCAAAAACAAAACAAATTATTTTAATATGGTTATGTATATGTACATTCTAAAAAAAATTTTTGTCGTTGTTAATATGCTTGCTTATGTGTGTAAATCATTCTGCAAAAATCCTTTTTACGCTATCGCATATTTATAAAACGCATGTATGTGAATTTATTTTCCTTTTTTTCGCCAGTTTTGTGTCCTTACGCACGTACGGGTGTAATTTGACATGCATTTACATATGCATTTTTTTCTTTTCCAGGACGTCTGGAAAGTTAGAATAAAACGATGAAGTTTACGATGGATCGAGATTTTCATTGAACCTGTTTTTCGTTACTGTATTATACCACACATGACTCTTTATAGTAAGGAAACACGACCAGATGTTGTTGAACATAGCAAGCTATCAGAAGAGTGTTTACCAACGACAAAACTCGTTGGGTTTAAACTTCTGACTGGCCACGTTTTAGGGTAATCACCATACCACTAAAGGGGTTAGTAGTCTGTAGCGGTAAATAAATCCCAAAAATTAATAGCACTGTAAGTATTGGACATTTGATGCTGACCGCATTAGCTTTAATGGACTCACCTAGATGAAGGCGCTCGATCATTCATCCGCACCAGATCACGAATGGGCACGTTGTGTTAAACTTCTTCTACAACCGCTAGCCAGTTTAGACCAGTCACTTCTCCATATATCGATAACCTATTAAATATATCTTTGAACCTCTTCGCTTCTTCCTTCTGATTTCATTTAGTTGGTACGTTTCGATTATAGAATGTGTTACTGGTTAAGGTGTTGTCAAACTCCAAATACTTGTGGCATCTTTAACAGTGACAACTAGGGTACCATTAACAAACTTGCTGATCCAAGATAGAGTAAAGAAAGAATGATAAAGATCACCCCACAAAAAACATGTATTTCATAGATTAAAGCTTCGATATTGGTCAGCAATGAAATGTAGGACACAGGTTTTATCCCAGATATTTTACAATTTTCTCATAACTACAACTCCTTGAGTCATGTAGAGAATTCACTGCTCAAACTCGTTATTTGTTGTCATTACGAAAGTTCTACTATTTTTTTAATACTTTAGTTATACATACAATTCATCATCAAAATTCAAAACATCACCATTATTTCATTCGTAAAGAAATGGCTTCCTAAAATATAAAAATAACGTAACAAATACTTCATTTGCACATATTACATCAACTGTCTCTTACAAACTTCAACGTTCCATCTTTCCTGTTGTTATTACAATTAATATCTGTTCACCTTCTTATTCTCTTCAATTCAATCTTCTACTGTCAGGCATTCCACTTCTGACTGGTGTTAAGTACTACTTATATCTGTCAATATAAGTAGCATACACCATAAATATCAAAGAGAACAGAAATAACTTTGAAATAGGATTCTGATCAGAATGAGTTTAGATTTTATTGAGTTAAAAACGATACTATTGATTAGTTACAATACTTTAAAACATAATCTTACAGGTCATTGTTACCAACTTAAATAAAGATAATTTGAAATGAAAACATATAGGTAACCAGTTTATATACTCATAACATACAGACGAAGGTGGAAAGAAGGAAAACTCGTGTGCTTTCTTGTAAAATCACTTGATTTATGCAACAAAGCATCGACAATCAGTCGTAAAAAAGTGGAAATAAATATCACAGTTTGTCTGTCATTGCTTAATTTCATGGTAGCTTTCATTATGACTAGACCTATGGTTGAGAAAAAGTGTCGAAAATCAGAGTATTTAATGAATCATCTAGACCTTATTTAGGAGCATTCGTCGATGTGTAACTAAGATTTAGTAATAGATTGAATCTAAGTACTTGTATCTCTTTCAATGAGTATGATTTGAGAACAGAGACTGGCTGAAATAAAACAATTGGGAAAACACGAACACTTATTTTGAAAAAAAACCCTTGATTTTCCCATGTTTTTTTATCATAATAATGTTCTCCTATTATTCTTCCTGTGCCCTCTGTCTTTTCAACTGTCTATACAGGTAATAGTTAATTATCACAGAGTATTATGAAAGTGGTTGGTAACTGACGGTTGACATGGGGGTTTTTTAAAAAAAATTGCCGTGGGGCAAATGAATTTCGTAACTGACAGATACTACTCGCACTATTGATCACACATCTAGATCACATAAATTCCTGAGTCATTTTTATACTACTAACTAGTAGTCCAAATCAGATAATGAAAATAAGAAGACGAATCCATAGAATTTCGTCATTCCAACATAGAACTAATAGTTATTTATAAATATCATTTATTCTTAGTCTAAAATGAATGACGCTAGTGAAAAACTACTCCTATCTCATTAAATACTGATTCATGGAATGTATGTGATTGTCACTAAAGCCTTAAATTTGGAATAACTAAGTTGTATCTTTTGTAGTAACGAATGAATCATAAATATTACCCACAAAACATAATATTATAGCTTGGTATCATATTACCAAGTTTGTGGTAATATCGTGCCACCTATAACCAATTTGTTGAATGTACATCGATTTGCAAATCCCTCAACATTCTCATTCCTTTCTCTCAGTCGGTCCGTGTCGTCCCATGATATATTCATATCCGATGTTGTCCATTCCGACTTTACTATTTAAGTTTCCCATCAGGATGTTCAGGTCCTTTCCTGAGCATTTCGCTAGGATCGGTTGCAGCTTCTCATAGGATTCATCTTAATTGTCGTCGTCGCCATCATTAGTGGATGCATACCGTTGGATAACATTTACCGTAATTCCCTACTTTTCCTTTTGAAGGATGCTTGATGATCCTGGATCCATGAGTTTCCCATCTTATAGGAGCATTTCGTGCTTCTTTGGACAGCATCAGAGCAACTCCATGGGTATTTTGAGCATTCTCCTCTTCGGTTTCAGAGTACAGCAGCATCTAGCCTCTGCTGTCCAGCATGTGTTCGATGAGTCTCACTGATTCCGATGATGTTAATTTGTATCTCCTCATTTCCGCATATATATATATATATATATATATATATATATATATATATATATATATATATATATATATATATATATATATATATATAGTGGTTTAACATCAATCGGTTCATGATCTTAACCAAAAACTTAATAGTTTCCACAATCCTATACTGATTATTACCATGTGCTTACTAGTGACTAGCAAAGTGTGGGATTCTAGTGAGAAGCCGTGACCAGTGAATCTAATCTATATCAGGTAGGGACTGGTATCTATCTCAGTACAACGGAAGGTGGTCGCACAAGTTCGTAAATTAATTGAGGTTAGACACTAAAACTGTTGAAGGTTAAGAGTTCGCGCGCGAGATTTAAGGCTCCAAATTCGAGTCTCACCAGCGAGATCGTGGATGAGCACTGCTGAAGAGTCCTACAACAGGACTAATGGCCGTTCAATGCTTTCATCTTTTCAATTGTGGTCTAACATCAATCGATTCATGATCTCAATTAGAATAAAATTATCAATATCAAAGCTATGAAATCTCTAAACACTTCATTTCAATGTGTGATCCCATATATTATAATCAGATAATTATTTGAATTATTCATCTAAAAATACAGCAACAATTTGGTATTCATGAATCATTCACTAAAATTAATAAGCTTTAATTGATTCCGGTTCCGAAAAAAAAAACATTAGAAATGTCAACCTCCAGTGACCCCCTTATACTTAAAAACACACCTAAAGATTTGAAAGTCTTCAGTGCCATCTCTGATGATGTTATTAACACTCATTGTTGACAAATCTCAAACTGGGACACAACACTTGCCTAATGACTCCTGGCTTAAAATATAAGGTCAAAATGATGTATATTCCGTAATAGTAAAATAAGAAAGTTTCAAGGCTGATAATCTAACATAAAATCATTCAAAATCTGACTAAAATCTAAATTTATTAGAATAATTAGCGATTTTTAGTCTGTAGATGAACATACATTATCCAGTCTTGGATTAAGATTAAAAAGACGTTACAGTATAACGTTTACTTTTCCTAATTCCAATACCCAATCATTAAGATTTGAAACTTCGGTCTGCAAGTGTTTACATGATGTTTTAAACCGCGTTCTTTATGAATATTAACATTTATGAAATTTTAACAAAGACAAACTACTAAAAAACGACTGAATTACACTGAATGTACGATTCATGAAATGGGTTGTCTAAGATCATAATTATACCTTTGTGGTGTGTGCTACTTATATTGATATAAGTAGTATATTATGCGAATTAAAGAACGTAATATCTGGCAGCAGAAGGTGGGGGAAAATCAAGAAAGGAAGAGTGGGAACGCAATGCAATTTTAAAAAGAACTCATGAACAATGAAATGTGAGACAATGGATTGATGATTGCAACAGGAACAGTCCGGTTTGATATGATGGATTGATATTTTGGAAACTAACGATTTACTATAGTGTTTTTCCATTTTACAAAGTAACTCTGTAATTTTGTGCTAAATACATTCGGTTGTCCCCACACGTGTTCGGTTCACTACACCTTCTCTTAGTTATTCTGGAAAGTGTTAATTAGTAAGAGGATGTAAACTCATAGAATATTGGTCAATATACTTGCTCTGCAGAAGCAATTGAGGTGATAGATATAAAAGTACATGACCAGTTCAGGTAATTCGTCTTTTAGTTTCAGCGTTACCATTGAGGGTATAGAAAACATTGGTGGTAGCATCCCAATACCAAACTTTTCCATAGGTCCAAAAGCAGCTGTTTTAATCGACAAATGTTCTAAGTATCTTTCTGTAAAATGACAAACATTAAGTCGTTTTAATAAAAACATTTTCTGCTGAATAATCTAATAATTTCAATCAATCCAGATTACCACAATCCAGATGGTTAGTTATACAATTTAACAACTAAGTGGACAGATTGAAACACTCGATTGCTATACCATAATTTCATACTGTTAGTTTTACCCCGAAAATACCAACTTTATTAGTATTGTCAGTATGGGATAGTAGTATTTTATTTGAATCATGAACCGATGTTAGACAACTATTGAGAACCTAAAAGGACTGGATAATCTTTTCGTCCTAGTATGGGACTCGTCAGATGTGCATATCCACGCCTCTGAAAGCGTGAACCGAAACCACGACATTCAGTATCGCACGTGAACAATTGACCTCCAGACCATTGTGTCACTATCTATCAGTGGCGATTTGTAACTTCAGTCAATCCACGATACAGTGTGACCATCTTCAATTGCCTTCTATGGGTAGCTGCCTCATACCCGTAAACATGACCAATTGGTTATTAGTATTTGTATTTTCACTTAGAATGAACTAATTTATTGTATCTTTCCTAGTTATTTAAGTACAATGATGTTTACTGACTCGATTATCTTATCTCAAAACATGGGGACCAACGTTTTATTCTTATTTCATTACCTTTGAAAGAGAGCTACGTAGTAATTGTTCAATCCATTTAATCGCATTAGATCCTTATTGACGATATTCCATTAATTGAATCACCCTTAACACAAAACATATCAAATACTAACAAACTGTATTAAAGGGAATTAACCAAAATATGATTTGAACCAACAGGTTAGTAGTTGAGATTTAAATACATTTAGGCACTAAACTACCACTTCATGGATTAGATTCTCTTAATTGAACTACTCTCATTTCATAATTAATAAGCATGTGACTCATATGGTATTTATATCACTTTAAACTGATTAATGGAACTTATTTACTACTGTAAGTGATATCAACTTATTCATGTCACTCAATAACACTAAATATAATTAAATGAATTCTAGTGTCGGTTATTATGTTAAGTCTATATACCTTATTCTAGCTTTCGAACAGCCCATTCTATTCATTCTACTTGAGTCACATTCTGACCTTGTTATTTATTCGCTTATCAATCTTGACTGTTTTTATAGGAGCGCGTAGGTGTGTGTACGTTTCTTATCCCATTTACTCATCACGTATCTGTAACTTACTTTTGTGTAACTATAAATATTGATTAACGCTTGGTTAAATGGGAGTTGGCTTACCAGCCATCTCCATTCTGCGTCGTTTCTCTTCTCTATATTCCATTCACCTTATATATACAAAATATATGTATTCAAAAGTCAATTCTCGTTATTTGACTAATTAAACTTCGTCATTGACTAACGCGATTTAAGTCGATGATTATATATGAGGATAGGCGATAACAAACATTGATACGATCTAACTGGAGTCAGATCCATGGGCCACTAAAGTGGAGAGCCCTTTCGACCACATCGTTCGATCTAAATGACGACAAAATTCAAGGGCCCCATCAAAGAATATTATATGTTAACATTAAGAAATCAAAAGCCCATATGTCAGTCAAAATAAGATTTTGTGATAGACATACTCAGCCGCTCTAAATATAAAAGATTATCTTACAGGTAAAAAACTGACTTCCCTGTGAACTCTAACCGTATTTCACTCTGCGTTGACAGCTTATAATTTATAAACTGTTGTTTGGTCTAATCTAGTTCTTGATCAAGAAGTTGGACAACTGAAACAAGTATGCCACATGACCGAGTATAATTCGATTGAGCCCCTGGGCTATTTAATTCAACACATAGTGCTCAGTGAAAACAATAATACTAATTGTTAAGCTTGTGTTATCTAACTACATTCACTTCCTTTCCGATCCTCTTTGCATATTACATTATACGACTTACTAATCATTAAGTAACCAGCTTTAATTCTTATAACTTAATTGCATAATATTTTCAAGTACTTATATAAACAGCTAACATTCAGTTTAGTTATTAATTTCATCCAATTCTTGCTCATTTTTTCATCTCTATCTTCATTTCCTGGCATAATGTGTTATTTCGTCTTCCTCTCCTACTTTGGCTTTGAGGATTCCATGTGAGGGCTTATCTTGTGACGCAGTTGGGTGCTTTCCTCAATGTGTGTCCTATCCACTTCCAGCGCTTCTTCTTGATTTCTTCCTCCGCTGGGATCTGGTTTGTTCTCTCCCACAGTAGGTTGTTGCTAATAGTGTCCGGCCAACGGATCCGAAGTATTTTGCGTAGACAACTGTTAATAAACACCTGTATTTTCTGGATGATGGCTTTCGTAGTTCTCCAGGTTTCCGCCCCATACAATAGAACTGTCTTGACATTTTTATTGAAAATTCTGACCTTGGTGTTGTGTTGTCGTATACCTTAGGTTATTTGTTGTTAACAACTTTAAGGAAACACTATTCTCTAATTGGACAAGAACTGGACAGATACAACAGTCGTATAACGAATTAAGATTTCCAATGTATTCTAGTTATTTTTTTTCATCGTCATGTTTTACACATTACTTAATTGTGTCATCGAAATCTCCGACAATGGAAAACCCATCTTAAACAGTCTTTATTTAAAACAAACAAGTGAAATTAAAGAACATAGCACACAGAGTGACAGTCTATGTAAGAGTATAAAACAACGACGATGAATTTTAGTTAGATAAAAAGCAGTCTTTGTAAATGAGTATTTGGTGGCCCGAGATCTGACTCCAGTGAGGTCGTTTCTGATTGCTGTTGAGATATATATATCGTCAATCCTCGTATGTAAATACCGACTTAGCGTTAATGAGTAACGGAGTTAAAAAAGTCAAATACAAAAATGGATTTCCCAATATATATATTTTATACAATCTTTGGTCCAGACAAAATATCAGAGAATCGAAGAGAAAAGAGCGAAGCGAAACGACGAGCAGTGGAGATGGGTAAGCCAACTCCACTCAACCAAGCGTTAATCCATATTTATATTCACACTAAAATAAGCTACAGACATGTGATGGCACACACATACGCTTACATAAAAACGGTCAAGATTGGTAAGCGAAAAATTAACAAGGTCAAAATATGACTTAAGAAGAATGAATAGATTGGCCAGTCCAGAAGCTAGAATAAGGTATATGGGCTTAACATAGTAACCGACACTACAAGTACTTGGCGGAAATTAAACATTAGTATCACAAAGATTAGACAAACTTTATATAATTAGTAAATTTATTGAAGTCTTTTATAGGTTATTTTGTCTGTAAATTGACGAAACAACAATATACAAATCTGTCCATATAAGCATAGATCATCACCTTTTGTTGAAGTTCTGTAAGGAAGTAAACAGTTCTACAAGATTTTGCACACTGTTCCTGGTTAGGGTTTGGGGTTACGACTAGTTTAGAGTATATAGAGTTAGGAATAAAAATCTTATAGTCAAACGCACACTTCTAACCATAACACAGTATTAAATATGCATCTTAACATCCCCGTTTGTTCGAGGAATGAATAACACACAAATTGATTTGAAAGACAATAAACTTGCAACTCCCAACATATCGATTTAATCAACAAAGACCAAACTATTTCTCACGAATTTATATTACATAACAACATTTAACTGATTTTCTGTAACATCTTCCTTGTAAATTAATGCGAACTAAGCTGTAATTTTTTTCAGCGCTAACAAACCTTTGCTTGACTAGTGCTCAATACTTAATTTAAACTATTTGGTTCGAAAGTGGAATGACTTAGCTGAGGATAAACACATACAGTTAGTAGTTAACATCATAGAATGATCTTAGTTAAACAACCGCTAAATATCAGGAGGCACTGAATAGCTGTTTCCTTTGAGTATAGGACGTTTTAGCAGTGCACATTCACAATCCCCTCCCTATTAAGGATTGAATTCATGACCTTCGTTTTTTGCAAATAAACGCATAATCTCTAGACCACTGGGTCAGCATTTATTTGTTTAACTGTTCTTAAGTTAATTTTATCCATTCATTTTATCTGACGCTTTGATTTGAACATTTTGGTTGCTCGTTATACACTTTTATTCTAACTAGTATAGTGGAAAAACATCCAAGTTTATTTCAAAATATTCTTGAATCTAAATTGTGTTTTCTCATAATTTCGATTGATGTATATTGTTAGTTGCTGTATAGCATGCGTACAAAGTTGACATGATACACAACAAAACCAGTCTCAATAAGAGTTGAAATACAGAAGACTGAATACCATAAGAGTAAATATCCATTCTAACTCTGGACAATTTAGATTGTCTTCAGATTCTCTTCACTCTTTTATATAAACATTCAACATCAAAAACAAACCTTATACATCCACCCACTCCATAAAAATGTTAGTTACACTACAAGCTATATTTATTTAAACACATAAACATTGATACAAGGAGGCACCAAATATATATGGGGCACGCTTTGTCATTCGATTTGTTTGGGGGCTGGAATACTGTCCGGATGTCCAAACTAAAGTAGGTGGTTTTCTTAGGATGCCACACTCGGAGCCTCTGACCTAAAGGTCTAATCCACAAGGTAGTGGAGTAGTCCCATGGTAGCCGGTAACCAACAATAAGGTCATACGCCAGGATCCTGGAGCCCATGTGCACTATTGGTTTGTAATCAGGGTTTTCCAATCCCCTAAGTAGATCTTCTATATCCACCAACCCGGTTAAAGAGCTGGACATTCGCTTTCGTTCTCTCAATCTCATAAACGACTATCCGGTTTCTTGAAGGCAGTGAGTAGAACCTTCATGGGAGTGGCTGTATACACGTGGTTATATGAGAGTATTTTGAGAGAGCTGACTCTCCCCAGCCTAGACCGTACCAGGTCATACTATAAACTAAGAACAAATAATTATTCAAATAAATTTATTTTACACTGCAATATTCTCCTCAAAATACGGAAAACTTCCCAAATATAAACCAAGAGCTAATTGTCTACCACGTAAACAATATGTTTCAATATGTACATTAAGATATTGTTTACAAGAACAACAATCAGCAATATATTCACAAGTCCCCTGATTATCACCTATTGGCCAACTCATTTGAATCAACTGACCAATAGACGAATTTCTTGGTAGATATATTAAAATTTTGTTACAAATATGTCTTGAAATATTTAATGCTTTATTAAGAAAGAGAATGTCTTCAAGATTTTTAATAGGTTCCATTTCTTTCAAATCATATAACCAATGTTTCCGTTTACGTTGATTCCAACTAGACGAGCCAGGTGGAAAAATGTTTCCCAATGTAATCAGGACCACCCCAAGGTGGTGACATGAATATGATATCGATAAGTGAGTTAAATGTAGAATTAGTTGGCTTCTCTAAAGTTCCATTTTCATTCAACTCTGGGTTCACTTCTAATGTGGTCTCTGTATTAGCTAATAAATGTGATGATGAACTCTGATGTTCAGATAGATTGAAGTCGGATTTCAAAATATTATCATCTATGTTAATCGATGTTTCGGACGAAAAATCTGCAGATTGTTCATTATTTCCAGATAATAATGTACTTCGGTTATTCTCAGGTGAACGTATAGAAGTTACTTTCAAATGATCGCTTTCACATTGATTTTCTAAAGTTCGCACGCTTGTATCATCATTGCCAGTTGTAAAACTTGTAGACGACAATCGAACAATTCTTAAACTACTTAAAATTTTTTCAACGTCTCCACAAACAAGCATAATGTTTGACAAAACACCATATATTTGTGCATTAATTTGGAGCATTAATAATCGCGGAAAACAGTTTTCAATGGCTAAAACTAGAATTGAACGAAAAACGAAATAAATGAAGTTTCAGGGCAACTTAAAGCAATGATGGGGTTGAACTTTACAAAGTCACATATATGATATCAAGTAATACTGTAGGTCGTTAAGTAGGATAGAACATGCATACTCAATAGTGTTTTGGTTTTTCCTTTAAATTTTTGATAAGTATTGTTTGACAAAATATTGATTCACCTTGTTTGATCATACATACAGTGGCCAATCGTAGAAATCAAATATGGAGTGATAGTTAGGAATATAGTACTTGAATAAATTATAAATTCGTTGAGATAAGTATTACGTTTTGATTATGCTTGTCATATGTCCTATTTGTAGACCGGTGCTAGTTTAGGATAAAAGTTGTGAGAAGTTACAAAGTGATAAGATTATAATACTAGATTATGTGATACGAATAATAAAAATAGATTTAGTGAATATAATAAGATGATTAAAATGATGATTAAAAGAACCCAGCTTGGTTCTATAAAGGTGAAAGGAAAGCAGTTAGGAGTTCTATACTTGAACACCTAATCGACTGTAACCATTCTACAGATCTATAATTTGATTTTAAAGTTGTTAATATGATTCGTTCAAGTCTACCCAGATTTCTTTGTATCCAACTCTTAAAAATAAACGAAGCTCTTACCATCCACGAGCTTAAACCAGAACTATGCGTACAAAAGAAGTACGTCTTATCGTTACCTTGGCCTTAAGCATTTTGATTATCCAATTATTATTATTATTATTATTATCATTATTATTACTATTATTATTATTATTACTATTATTATTATTACTGCATTCTCCCCTTTACTTATGTCTTATATTTTCATTGGTTTATTCGTAAATACTCATCATATCACCATATTTGTTCTTTACACCTCTATGACCTTTAACTTTTATAACAAAAAAACATTTTAATCATGTTATTATATTCACTAAATCTATTGTTATTATTTATATTACGTAATCTAGTATTATAACCCCTTGTTTATTAACTGTGTTCACATTTCTTCACGGAATTAGTACTTTTAAAAAAACAAGAATTTTCAGAAATATACGATTGTACAGCTTGATAATAAATTCGTTGAAAAGAGATCCCTTCGCTGAACTTCGCGTTTTTTTTATTTTTAATGTCTAAATGGGAATTATCTGTCAAAACTGACAAGAAGCAAAATGAACTTTATCAGTCCACCAGGGTTGTTGGTACCTGCCTGTATGGTTGCACTATCTGCTTGAGCTGTGCTATTCGGGATGTAAAGACCCTGGATGGCATCTGATTATTCTGAAATCTCAGTCAGTCAGTCAGCTACAAAGTAGGACCAGGCACATATATGCATCGGTCCAATTCGCCATACCTCATTAACACAACAAGATGAACACCGGATTCATAAAAGTAGTTAATTCAGAGGTGGTAATATATAAAAGAAAGATTGCAATAAGGATATAATACAGGAACGAAGAATTAGTTAGTAGAAAGATATGAAGCAATTTTAATCTCATGGTTTAAGGGAAGACAGAGAGTGTATACACCGACGCCATTGTGATCGATTCTGAGCCATGTCACCAAGAGTCTCCAACCATTGGTTACGATAATCACACAGACCCCAACCAAGTAGTCTGCATCTACCAACATGGCTCAGACTAGAAGTTAGTGACTTCAAGCACTGATGCCACGTTTTGGTTTAGCCGCCCCTAACTTTCTTCCAACTATCTCCAACACCGGTTAGCATTGCACGTCGTAGTAATCGGTGTTCAGGCATACGCAACACATGGCCCAACCATCTCAGTCGATGAAGATTCACAACCCCATCAACTGATTTGCCATCATTCCTTATTACCCTGCGTCTAACCTCACTATTACTTACCCGGTGATCCCAGCAGATGCGAGCAATATTTCTAAGACATCTGTGGTCAAATACTAGTAGCTTACCAGTTTTTTTCTAGTCTTAATGGCCATGTTTCGCTGCCGTAAATTAAAACAGAACGGACTGCCGCGCAGTTTGCTCGTCCCTTAATTGATAGACGGATATCTCGCCTTCGCCATAGGTGACGCAAGTTGGCAAAAGCCAAGCGAGCTTTTTGAATCCGTGCTGAGATTTCGTCAGACACCAACCCACTAGGGCTGATCAGACTTCCAAGATAAGTGAAGTTGTCAACACGTTCGACTAGTTCACTCCCTATCCTTAGTTCAGGTGTTGACGCAGACCAGTCCAGTGGCTTAACCATAAATGGGACTTGGTTGGATAATTTTACTCACTTTGTTAATGTGGTATGGAAATCTGAACCGATACACATACGCTGCACATGACTGACTGATACTAACCAAACTTTATTACTTGGCAAAAATCGGAAACAGCGTACAAAATCCTACCTAGAATGTGTATTATCCAGAGCCGGACAGATCAACTACTAAGTGGGATATGAACTAATAACATAAAAGACTGGTGATAGAATACTGAAAACATTTTGATCGGAAATCAAAAAAATATATATTCCGGCTATACAATTAAGAACAGTTGGTTTGGGCTGCAGAAAAAAAGGTTGATCCTGTTTTTTGTGCAAAAAGCTAGAACCGAAAATCTGCATAGTCTTGTTTCACAATTTCAAAATGCGAACCGACTGGATCTTCAACATAAGAGAAAGATTAATTTTTCAGTGATAGATAAAATTAGTCAGATAGTTAATTGTGCAGAAGCAAAACTAGTTGCATCCTGATAAAATACTTTGGTAGTGATTCGGCCTAGTATACTTGTCATTTCGGTTATCTACATAGTCATAGATTTTCACTGAAGTGGTTCAGTTTTGAAAAAACCTCCGACCATGAATACAATGAATTAAACTCAACATAGACTAAGCAGGATTGGGAGGTCAAAAATTCTATATATAAATTTGTTTAGGTTTTAATCAACCAAATTTATCGTTTACTACCGGTCAGTGACAGATACCATCACTAGAAAATTGATTGATATACACAGTTCAATGGACTGGATATCATTTTATACATTGCTGTATGTAATTTACAATTATCCTAGTGTTCGCTCGAAATTTATGTACAAGATTAGTTCTTTGAAATAAATAAAAAGACTGTACAAATATGATTACTTAGTTAACTATCCGCTCTTTTCAGCCGAAACACTCAGTGAATGAAATTAACAAATGTTCAACTAGAATAAACCTCTATAATGTATTATAAACCGAAAAGAACCTATTTTAGCAATTGGAACCTTTGACTAATGAAAGTAAGAACTGCACGGCTAGTTGTATACGTACAATTTACAAAACTAGTGACAAAAAAATGAACTTAAAATTGATCACTTACCAAGTTGACATGTGCGCGCAAACTGTATAGTATTTCCTCCAACACCCGCAAAAGCATCTACGAGTAAATCACATGAACAAGTTTTCGCCTGGTGACGAGCAATAGCTTCTGGTGTTATGCTGTACCATGATTCTAGTAGAAAATTTGTAATAAAGCAGGAAAATACTAACTTAGTTCTCACTTCGAAAATGAACATACAATGAATTTGATTTAGAATCCTTCACACTACAGCAGTTTGTCAATAAACAATATAAACAATATTAGACATTTTTTAAGCAGTTATGGCACAGTTCGTTTGCACTCCTATAAAAATATAACCGCTAAATCCTACGTATAGATGTCCCTCAAAACCTGTAGGCGTTAGTGTATAAGTTGAGTTTATGATAATATTCGTTTTCTCCACTAGTATTTATCATGGTCACACGGGGAATATAGTCCAGATGACCAGACCGACGTACGTCATTTTCAGAGGGTTTACGACACAAGGCAATGGATCATTGTCAGAATATGAACCCTCATGATAGTCCGTGACTAGAATAGATTTGCACACTACTTATTTCCTCAGGTTTCTGGAAGTCATATATAACATTTGTTGGAAATCAGTTTCCTCGATTACCATAGGTAAGTACCATTTTAGCGTCAGATACCCACACATCTGAAACCAGTAAGAAGTTTTCAGTTTTACGTAGACTTTATCCAACTTACTAATCAAATAATCTTTTGTACTCAGCTTTCCGTCAAAACTTGTGTACTAGAGCTGGTGACCGAATGACTTCCCGAAACGATGTTCAGACCTGAGACCCAAGGGTTAAAGTCGAGTACTTGGAGAACTAAGTCACCACCTGATTTTCATGCAACAAAACTGGATTAGATTAATGTTTTCTAGAAAACTCGTGAGAAAAAAAAGAGTATAACTAATCAATACCCTATAAGTAGAAGCACTAATCCAAGAAAAGGAATGGGTAGCTCTAGAATACATTCTTTGATTAGATGAAGCGAGAGAGAACTTAACAAACAACGTCAACTAACGAACATAACGATACTAGAGTTCCATAGTTTACATTTAACAACTTTGAAGTCGGTCTAACAAAGGAACATATATCTTTATGACAATATCTGTTTTTTCTTAACTATTCTTAAGGTCACAAAAATTTTACACTGCGAGTTAAGTAAGACTAAACTAAAAGCAGATTGGAAGGTAGACATTTCTCAGTATTTTTTCTAAACCTATGAAATAAATGAAATAAAAGATGCCAACGGTAAGTTACGTCTTACCCTATGTTGGTTGGGACTGGCCTGGTGTTTTTTTAAGATAGAACTAGCTGTCGAATGATACTTCTTTTCATCCACTAGAATGGTCAGTATATGGTTATTTCGACAGAAGTATAACAGTAAGGCAAAAATATACTTTTCCGACTAGACGTACATTCAGAAGTAATCGTTACAGAGATGAATGATTCTGCATTAGGTGAGGCTTCCTATACTAATGTAAAAATTTAACACAACTGTCTTAGATCAAAGAGACTACATTATTCATTTCCTTGGTGACCGCAAACACAAAACAACTGACCTTCGTCAAGCTGAACACCTTCATCAAACCGTTCAAAAAGATCGTATCTCCGCTTCCAGTATTTTGGTAATACTTTATTGCTATTATAAAGGACTCTGGCACTATAAATTAATGTCAGAAAACTATGGTACTATACACCTTGTTTCTTTTTCTCAAAACTTCCGTCAAACTGACAGGTGCGAAACGTTGAGATGGAACTGCTATTTCATCATCCGAACTGCTAACTTTACTTTTATTAATTTCATTTTCATCATCACTGGATGAAACATCCGATAGCGAGTCGATAACACCTCGTGAACGTAACGCAAACATCGAAAAACGTACGGTGCTCAATCCTCAAACATCGAACTTCGTTGAGCCGAAGCAGATTCAAATGGTTGTGGACGGAATAGAAGAAGCTTTCGCTTAACAGGCTTCCGTGTCTAGTAGCAGGGGATCACCAAATCCTCCAGGCAGGAACCTAGGTATGTTAACAATGAAAGAGGAAAATAAATTGTTAAATCATAGTATGATACTGTCCTTGGTCCTTAAGAATAGGTCAAGTTGCCTCTTGAAGGACTCCTGAGGAGTCGCTTTGACTAGCTCGGCCGGCAGCGAATTCCAGCTTTTGACAACTCTTAAGGAGTAGAAGTTATGTCTGCATTCCGTTTTGCTATGTTGTGTCTCCAGTTTTCTGGGTGTTACCCCTGTAGCGGTAAATAAATCCCCAAAATAAATAGCACTAAGTTTTCGACATTGGATGCTGACCATATGTTTTAGTGGACTCATCTAGCTGAAGGCGCTCGGTCAGGCATCCGCACCAGATCACGTGTGGTAACGCCGTGCTCAACATCAACCACAATCGCTAGCCAGATTAGATCAGAGAATTCCGATATATTGGTCATCGCCAAATATACTCTTCCGATCTCCTCGACTCTGTCTTTTGATTTCTCTTGGTGGGAACGAAATACATTAGAAGGTGTTACTGGTAGAAGCGTTGTCAAACACTGAATACCTGTGACATCATCATTGGTGAGACCGTCGTGATCTGGTACACCTTATTGCAACTGTGAGTCTGTTCCTTTTTGGGATTTTTATATATCATTGCCTTATTTTTTATTTTTTTAAACATTGTGATTTTTTTCGTGTTTTTCTTGGATATATATATATATTTCCCCTCGTTCATTATCGTACTTCATATTTCATCATGACTGAACAGACACCTAAAGTACTCAAGCTTAAGACCTTGTCCCCACCTTCGTTTCAACTGATGCCTTTCTGGCCCGACAACATCGAAGCCTGGTTTTGCTACGCAGAAGCCGACTTTCCGAGCACGGCGTGATCGACACACGTGCACAATTCCTCGCAGTAGTCAAGGCACTACCGCGCGAATTCAACAGGTACGTAACACCTAGTATGTTTACTAGTGATGTTTCCGATCCTTACGAAATCTTAAAACGCTCGATTCTTAAACGAGGAGACCTAACCGATCGACAAAGGTTAGATCAACTCTTCAATAACATCGACCTGCAACACGGTTCTGCGACAGACATGTTGCAACGGATGAGAGAGGTTATAGGCCCAAGAACTTTCGACGAAGGTCTATTCAAACAACTCTTCTTGTCAAAACTTCCCCAACAGGTGCAAGCAGTTCTGGTCTCGTTCCAGAACAACGCCTTAGACGAGCTAGCTGCATCTGCCGACCGCATTCTAGAAATTACGAAACCTCTACTACCGAGGTATTTTCAGTCAAAGAAAAGCCTCACACGACTCAGAATGATATAACCGACTTATGTCACACACTCACGCGTTATCTTAGTCTTCGTACCGACCGTAAGAGATCGCGCACACCACGTAGAAGCATTTCTCGTAAGCGATCTGTCTCTAGACCACGAGAGACAGATAACCCCGACTGGTGCTGGTATCATAACCAGTATGGAAAGTTTTCCAGAAATTGCAGAAAACCCTGCAATTTTCCCAACACGAAACCGACTGATTCGGGAAACTTCCAAGCCGGCACGCGTTAACGGCAACCGTAGCCGGCGAACAAAGCCGTCTGTTATTCGTCACAGATGTGACAACGAGAGTTCGCTACCTCGTCGACACTGGCGCAGAAGTTAGCGTTCTCCCAGCAAATCCTAACGACCGACTTCACGAATCGACCCTAAACTTACAGGCGGCAAACGGAAAACCGATCGCTACGTATGGCAAAAGGTACGTTTACCTTAACGTGGGTTTACGCAAACCCATCCACTGGATTTTCGTCGTTGCAGATGTTTCTATGCCAATCATTGGTATGGACCTTCTACAACACCACAATCTGATCATCGACACTCGCAAACGGAGGCTAGTAGACGGAAACACTAATTTGTCCGTTTGCGTAACTTCTTTTACTGGTTGTAGAGTATCCCCAGTCACAGTTAAACATATGATAGACCCACTCTATCAACCACTACTCGATAAGTACCCTGGGATACAACAAACTCAACCGAAACTACCGTGTGTAACCAGCAATGTTACACATCACATCACGACTACAGGACCACCTGTATTTTCTAAAGCACGACGACTAGCTCCTGAAAAGCTAAGGTTAGCGAAAAACGAATTCGATCACATGATGGACTTAGGAATCATACGACCGTCAAGTAGCCCATATGCATCTCCGTTGCACATGGTCCCTAAAAAGGACAGCAACGATTGGCGTCCAACTGGCGACTATCGGCGATTGAACGCGAAAACCATTCCCGATCGTTACCCGTTGCCTCACATTCACGATTTGACAGCTACCTTGAAAGGTACAACTGTCTTTTCGAAAATCGACTTGGTTAAAGCGTATAACCAAATCCCTATGGCTACTGACGACATACCGAAAACGGCTATCATAACTCCCTTCGGACTCTATGAATTTTTGCGAATGCCTTTCGGTCTAAGGAACGCTGCTCAAACATTCCAAAGATTCATAGACGACGTTTTTCGAGGTCTCAACTTCGTACACGCGTATGTTGACGACTGTCTAATCGCAAGTCCGGACAGAGAAACACATCTCAAGCATCTGGATCTTGTTTTCGAACGATTACAAAAACATGGCATAACTGTAAACGTTCAGAAATGCCAATTCGGAACCGACTCGTTAGACTTTCTGGGACACACTATCGATGCTCAAGGTATCCGACCCCTTAGAACCAAAGTGGCGGCCATTCTGGATTACCCAGAACCGACCACCGTCAAGCAATTACGCACGTTTAACGGCCTGGTAAGTTTCTATAGACGTTTCATACCGAAATGCGCATTACTTATGAAACCTCTGACCGACCAACTTCGTGGAAATGCGAAATCCATTAATTTGGACGACACCGCACGAAAAGCATTCTCCACAGTTAAGGAACTGATCGCTAAAGCAACAATGCTCGCACATCAGGACACCGAAGCACCCATTAGCATCGCAGTAGACGCATCCGACTCGGCAATCGGAGGAGTCTTACAACAATGGGTTAACAACTCCTGGCAACCCTTGGCATTTTTCTCTAGAAGGTTGCTAGACACCGAATCGAGGTACAGCACATTCGGTAGGGAACTCCTAGCTATGTATTGTGCTGTACGGCATTTCCAACACTATATCGAAGGCCGTGAATTCACTCTTTTCACGGACCATAAACCGCTCACTTTCTCGTTAAGCTCTCCTTCTGACAAGTACTCTCCCCGTGAGTCTCGACAACTGGACTACATTTCGCAGTTTACTTCAGATATTCAACACATCTCTGGAGCAAACAATGTAGTTGCAGACGCCTTATCTCGCATAACTTCCTTGAACAGTTTCCAAGGAATCGACCTTCTTAAACTCGCCGAGCTTCAAAAAGAAGACACTGATCTTCAGCACGAGTTATCGTCCACAACACTTAAACTACGCATCAAACAGATGGGAACAGGTAAGGAAACCTTACTTTGTGACACATCTACAGGTAGGGATCGCCCAATCGTGCCGAAACATTATCGACGCAATGTCTTCAACACATTGCACAAACTTTCTCATCCAGGTGTTCGTGCAACCATCAAGCTTATAGCAGAACGGTTTTGCTGGCCTGGCATGAATAAAGACGTGAGGGAGTGGGCACGCTCCTGTGTAAGCTGCCAAAAATCTAAGGTTATCAGACACAATAAATGTCCCTTAGGCTCGTTTAAAACTCCCGATGCTCGTTTCGACCATGTTCATCTGGATTTGGTAGGACCTTTACCAGATTCAAATGGATACTCTTACCTCTTAACCTGCGTAGACCGTTTCACTCGATGGCCAGAAGCAGTACCTATCAAGGACATCACTGCTGAAACAGTGGCCCGCACCTTCGTCGAACGATGGGTAGCAAACTTCGGCTGCCCTTCAACCATCACTACAGACCGCGGACGTCAGTTTGAATCTGAACTTTTCCGTCGTCTGACCACACTTTTAGGAATCACTCGCTTCCGAACGACCGCCTACCACCCACAAGCAAACGGGTTGGTAGAACGTTTTCACCGACAACTAAAAGCTTCACTATCAGCTGCAAACGTTTCACAGTGGACCGACGCTCTTCCACTCGTCTTACTAGGTATCCGCAATGCAGTGAAAGCTGACATTGGATACACTGCGGCTCAACTCGTTTATGGAACGACACTTCGACTTCCAGGAGAATTCGTGGATCCTTCGTCCTCTTCAATGAACATGGATCTAACCTCCTACACGAACAGGCTTACAAACGCAATGCGTTCAGTTAAACCTGCTTCCACTCGACCTCAATCAACTGATGTTTTCGTTCAACCTGACTTACGATATAGTACACACGTTTTCGTTCGTCGAGACTCGCATCGACGACCATTCGAATCAGCATACGAAGGACCTTTCAAAGTTCTTCAACGTGAATCTAAGTACTATATAGTCGATAAGAACGGAACAAACGATAGCATCAGCATCGATCGCTTAAAAGCAGCGTATTTAGAAGGAAATCCTATTCACGTCGATTTTCCTTCGGTACAATCGCACAACACGACTCCTACACTCATAATTCCTCAACCGACAACCAACACTAGCGACGATACTCCGAATGTATCTGAAAATAAACCTAAAACGACGCGTTCTGGAAGAAGAGTAAGATTTCCAGAACATTTAAACGACTACTGCACGTAAAGCACTACTCGACGTTTTATATTATCTCGATCTTTCTTTTTACGATATATAATTTTTTTTAAAAAAAACAATTTTAATATGCCTATATGTTTATATTTTTATTTTTAAAAAAAAACACAAAAAAAAACAAAATTATTTTTTAACGCTATTACGTGTGCTTGAGTTTATTTTCCATTTTTTCGCCGACATTGTGTTTTTACGCACATACGAGTGTATTTCGACATGCACTTACATATTCTTTTTTCTTTTCCAGGACGGCTGGAAAAGAACGATGCAGTTTACGAGGAGTCGAAATTTTCGTTGTAACTTTTTCTTTTGTTACTATGTTGTACCTCGGTCCCATATAGTAAGGAAAGACGACCAGACGCTGCTACACTTAGTAAGCTATCAGAAGAGTGTTTACCAACGACAAACTCGTTGGGTTTAAACTTCTGGCTGGCCACGTCTTAGGGTCGTCACTGCCCCACTAGGGGGGGAGTGATCTGTAGCGGTAAATAAATCCCCAAAATAAATAGCACTAAGTTTTCGACATTGGATGCTGACCATATGTTTTAGTGGACTCATCTAGCTGAAGGCGCTCGGTCAGGCATCCGCACCAGATCACGTGTGGTAACGCCGTGCTCAACATCAACCACAATCGCTAGCCAGATTAGATCAGAGAATTCCGATATATTGGTCATCGCCAAATATACTCTTCCGATCTCCTCGACTCTGTCTTTTGATTTCTCTTGGTGGGAACGAAATACATTAGAAGGTGTTACTGGTAGAAGCGTTGTCAAACACTGAATACCTGTGACATCATCACCCCTTAGGTTATTGTTCGAAATAAGCTTAAGTAGGTGTTTAAGAGGATGTCCAGAAGTGTTAAGAATACTATAAGCCATTAATAAATCACCTCTTAGACGCCTATACTCTAATGGGTAAAGGTCTAGTGAATGGAGGCGTTCTTCGTAAGGTTTAAATTTGAGTCCTCGAACTGATTTCGTGGCTCGCCGTTGGATACGCCCCAAATTGACCTTATCCTTTTGGAGTGAGGGAGGGAGTACTATGTTTCCGTACTCTAAATGGGGACGGATGAAACTATTGAAGATTATATGGAAAGTTCGTCCGTCAAACTGTCCAAAAACGCGCTTCAACGTTACCAGTGCAAGGTTTGCTCGGAAGGCGTTTTTGTTACAGTTAGTGTAAGACTTTAAATCATGGGGCACCAGGACTTCTAAATCTTTTTCGACTTGAGATACTACTAAAGAGGAGTTTCCTAAGTTGTAACTGTAGTTTGCGACATGTCGCAGATGGACTACTTTACACTTTGAAGTGTTAAAGGTAAGTCCGTTATCGTCTGCCCAACTTTGAAGTCGAGTCAGATCCTCCTGAAGTGCCTGTATATCGTCTTGGTTGCGTATCTCTCTCCAAAGTTTCACGTCGTCGGCAAAAAGTAATAAGTCTGATGTTACCTGTTGAGGAAGATCATTTATGTAGATCAAGAAGAGAAGAGGCCCCAGTACTGAGCCTTGGGGGACCCCACTAGGACATTCCGTAGCCTGAGATAAAGTGAAATTAACCCTAACCTTAAAGTGTCGATTTTTTAGGTATGAAGTAAGCCAATCGATTAAAGATGGTTTGATACCTAGTCGTTTGAGCTTATTGATAAGACACAAGTGGTTAACCTTATCAAAAGCTTTTGAGAAATCAAGGTAAATGACATCAACCTTTCCCTTGCGATCGAGGATGCTTGTCCATCTGTCCACCGCAGTCAGCAGGTTGGTTATACAAGAGTGACCCTTCCTGAAACCATGCTGTTGGGACGAGAAGAAATTTAAGGACAGTAGATAGTCATTTAAACCGTCGCATATCAGGGACTCCATGAGTTTTGAAGGTAATGACAGAAGAGCCACCGACCGATAACTTGAAGGTCCATTGCGTCGACCTCCTTTGAAAATTGGTGTGACGTGAGCCAACTTCCAATTTTCCGGTAATTTGCCTCGGCTTAGCGAGTGTGAAAACATCACGCTAAGCGGCGTTGCCAGGATTGAGGCTGCCTCCCTCAGTATGGCAGAATGGACCATATCCGTTCCAGGAGAAGTATCTAGTCATAAGTGCTGCAATTTCCGGAACACCAAGTCAGCGCTTAGGTCCACTTCGGAAAGTCCTGTGGAACTGCAGATGAAACTGTCGTCAGTAAAGTTGATGTCAGCCGGTTGAAATGTTTGAGAGTAATGTGTCGCCAGAAGGTTAGCGGCGCCACCATCGTTGTTGGTCGGGCCGTTAAAACCTAGCAGTTGAGAAACTCCTGTTTTAGCTTGACGAAGAGAGGCTGCGTAACGGAATAAGCTTCTAGGGTTAGAGGCAAATTTGTCCATAAGCTTTGTCTGGTACTGAATCCTGTCTTCTTTTATAGCCTTCGTGCATATGTTCCTTATATGTTTGTATTGCCTATACGCTCCGTCGTCATCAGTTCGTTCGTATTCCGCCCAATAGTGCTTTTTGCGGCTCAGCAGGCGAAGGGTATGGTTCTTGATTACTATAGGTGTCCCTTGAAATCTATGCCTTGGCAGTAGGAAAGAGTTTTCAACTATGGAAAAATGTGATTCACATCATGTTCGATCAAAACCTAAAGGATAAAAGTAGTTTATTAACGAAGAAGAGAATATGAAGTGACATTTAGAGTAGTATTCCTCGATATCGTAGAGTTTTTTTGAAATGGTAAGCGGAAGATCTTATTACTGTTGTTTTCTGCAGAGAATTCTATTGGTTATCGATTCGGCCTCAGATTTGTACTCTGGGGGACAGAGGCTGAGAAATTTAGTACCCTTCGTTACCTCTAACTGAATGGCTTTATTGAACGAATTTAAAAATGAAAACTATCCGTTTATTTCACTAAATCGTACTAAGGTTAACTCATTTTATAATGACAGTAGTGGAGGCTAGGCACAGGGTATTTCGGCAAGACCCTGTAGTGGTAAATAAATCCCCAAAATATATAGCTCTGTAAGTTTTCAACGTTGGATGCTGACCACATTAGTTTTAATGGACTCACCTAGCTGAAGGCGCTCGGTCATGTATCCGCACCAGATCACGAGTGGGAATGCCGTGCTCAACAACCACTGCGATCGCTAGCCAGATTAGATCAGTCGATCCTCGATATATTGATAGCCTATCAAATATATCTTCGAACCTCGTCGCGTCTGTCTTTTGATTTCACTTGATGGGTACGCTTCATATTAGAAGGTGTTACTGGTTAAAGCGTTGTCAAACTACGAATACCTGTGGCATCTTCAACCCAATGGCACTGGGCCCTTACCAAATCATTCGGCAGTCGGAACACTCAACGTCGAACAATCCACCCATCTTTGTCAAGTTCAATGATAACTAATACCTATGAGTGGATTACACGTCATGGACAGGCCAATAAAGTGGTGGTCGCATTATCTTCATTGGGTCCACTTTCACCAATATATTTCCGTAATAACGTACTTTGTGTTATACGGTCTTCAAAGCATCAATAGTAACTTGATACTGTAGTGGCTTTGATTCATTAATCAACCACCTTGATAACCGTTATAATATAGATCTCAATGGTGTTTGAAGTCAGAAGGCAGTGGAAGCGGCAACTACAGTTTATCATCGGATAGCATAGATCACAAAGATATAAGCAAATCAAGCAACTTTGAAGCAGAGAGGTGAATGTGCGAATGAGAGCAGATACAGAGAAAAATTTGTAGTAAAATCACAAGAGAGCACAGTATGGCAAAGCAAAGGCTAATAATAGGATTAGAGTACATGTATACATGAGGGAGAGGAAGAATTATCGAGCGATGTTCAAGCTACCAACATTTTAGCTAGAATCTGCCATGTGATCAAGCGTACATGTTTATACAGATATAATAGGGATCATAATAGTACAAAGAACTATACGAATTATTACTGTTCGGATGACACTGTTAAGTAAGTTATTCAAAGTCTCCAGCTTTTACATTCGTTGGTTATGAAGCAACGAATTTAAATCAATGTGCACCTCAGGGTGACGCAACCCCAGGAAAGTACCAATTTTTGTTGTAGATTCATTGAACTCACCCTTAAACTTTTTCAAAATAGTTGTGAAATTGACTAAAGGATCTTTAATTAACGAGGTTCTTGACATCAGAAGTTGCACATGGACATATGTTAGGTCCAATGATGACCTAATAAATAGAAATATCTAAGCGACCGTCATATACACTGACGACGTAAAGATATGAAAGTCCATAAGGAGCGAAAAGGGCCTCACAAAAAACAGCGAAACGAGTGATTGACACGGCTTAAATTTTTCATACCAAGATGTAATGTTACCACAGGGTACAGATAATCCTCTTTTGATTATCTCCACAGAAAGCGATCTACGTCTTTTAACAACAGAGAACCTAGAGATTGGCGTAAACTACACTGGGGAATCAAACAAAATACATTCGAATCGTCATTTTAAGTGGAGACAGCATGATGCCAATGGTTTATAATGTGTGGCGAATTCTAGTGTCTACGTGAATTGCTTCGTCAGACTAACGGCCCAATACCACACAACAGTTCCCTTTCTAGATAGAATGATTTTGGCCGATCAATACTTATTGTGTCTGTGGTTCCATGTAGGCCGCGGGTGTTCGCGAGTATTCAATGATTTGAACCCAGACATTTAATGTCGTGATTGATCGACGTAATCTAAAAAGTCAAGCCTTAAACTTTCAGTACAAGGAATAATAAACTTACATAGCAGTCTTAATTTTTCCCCAAAAGCTAGTTGTGCTACCGAACATTGAGAGTCAGGTTTGTTAGCTGATTTTAATCTTAACATAAGTAATGTCAGTAATCCTCTCCCTTGAGTGTGTTTTGAGTATTATACTAGTGCAGCTTTTAAGTGACAATGGGGACATTCCATCAGCTGACTAAACTGATGGCAGTGCTGTGTACAACCTATTCTGCAAGCTTCCAGATAATTTGATAAGCTGCTGAGTAGCTCAGATTTAATCTGAACTTCCAATCATCTGTTGTTGTGATGAGCGTACCATAAATGGTCACCCAGTTCTGAATGAAATTTCTTGACACAGTTTCAGTTATGATGTTAGTTAATGGTGAAGTTACTAAAAGCCTCATGAATCTGTGTTTAAATGTAAATACAACCACAGCCTCGTGACAATATCTATAAAGCTCGGAGCGATTTGCCTAGACTTCAGGTCTGTTATATTGCTTGCATTTAAGTGTTATAATGAATGTGTACATTCTCAAATGACCCTTGTGGAAATTTGAAATCTATATTTGACCTTGGCCCTTGTTCAGAATGCGTCGGAGACTTCTATCTGAGTCTCAAGTTGATAAGGAATACTTTAACTCCCTGATTGAACAACAAAAAGTTGATGACATCACGATTGGTGTTTTCTATCGATCTCGTACACTGACCGTACTAGTTGT
The DNA here is from genome assembly GCA_944470405.2 of Schistosoma mattheei. Taxonomy (NCBI): domain Eukaryota; kingdom Metazoa; phylum Platyhelminthes; class Trematoda; order Strigeidida; family Schistosomatidae; genus Schistosoma; species Schistosoma mattheei. Next base: position 5,649,706 of record OX103950.1, read on the forward strand.
CATCTGGTTGTGTTTGGCTTACTTCGCTTTTTCAAGGTACTTCGTTTGTTAATTTAAATTTGAGATTAAGGTCCCCTACACAACCACTGCAGTATAATTTATATCATGCATTTATGGCTGTATGTGTTATATTTTTATTGATATCGGTGATGATAATGCCTAATGGTACGTTTACTAGACTTTCCAAACTGTTTACATGAAATTTTTTGTTTTCTTGCTGAATTAAGTTCCGTATATGGAATCTGTTAAGGCGTCCGGTTTAAAATAGCATTAGCTTCAATCTGCTTAGTTCGCCCACAAATTATTGTTTAGCTAAATTACCTTCAAATCTAATTTCAAGGCATGCATAGTGTCATATCAACCATTCTCTCATACATATATGATATTAATAGTATGCCTTAGTTTGCGTCAAGCTGTCTAAAAAAATACATTTTTTAGACGTCCATAGTGCGACAACGTAACTGTTAAATCTTATCCGAAATACTGTAATTGGTGAATCTAACCAACGGGCTAACTAAGAAACTAGCTACCAATTATTTCTGAAGTTTCGCTTGAAACAGGTTACTCATAACTTGGTTCTTTTTTAACATCAGGTGTCCTAAATAATATTTACTTTTTACCTTGGTTCTATATGTTCGTTCGATGGTACGTAAGGAAATATACACTAGTCATTACAATGATAACAGAACAGGGATCATGAGTATTTAGCAACTTAGAAATGAGTAATACTTTCTTCATATACAGTACTAATACTGAACGCGGATTCTCCGGTCGTTGAAGGACGTGGTTTTTCCTTTATATTTCAAAGGTTGGTTTCTGCAGATCATAAAAATTCTAAAGAAATTTAACCAAACAACTCAACACAGGTAATAAACCTGGGTTTCTCCGTAATAGTTCATCTCCAACTCAATTATATACCGTTCCTTTTGTATTATATTTAACTTTTATTCGACTCATCAGAATGCTACACCGCTGGTTGTTGTTGCTAATGCAATTCCGTATGTTTTTTATAGTTTCCCCCATTTTAAATTTTGTAAACAAATGCTTTTAATGAGTGTATCCGTTTGTTGTGACAAACAGTGTTCATCCATACTACTAAAAACAAACTTTCAAATTCATTCTAGGCCCATTTATTCGACCACATCCAGCCCTATGGAGGATGGTTTTTGGTGCTAGTTTACTATATTTTCTATGTTTAGTTGCAGTCGTGTTTCTTCGTCTAGATGAAGCTCGCGCCATTTTGATTTGGGTATATCCCGAACTGAAACATATGCGTCATTCTGATATTCTTGATAAAGAGTATGCCGTTAATTGTAGTCAGGTTTGTTATTTATTTGTAAACGGAATTATTTAAATAATACCCCCTTACATAAGTCTATTCACTCACGCTTTATGTCTTATACAATTTTGTGGTTTAGAAAATCACTTATATTTTTTTTCAGAATTCTCAGTTAATTTGGGTAAATCAGTGAAAATACTCACAACTATACGTACTCTATCACTCACATATTCATTATGTGTTAACTTCCCAGCTTCAGAAATTCTTTGATGTATTTTGATTCATCACCATTTAGTTTTGTTTGTTTGACTTATTAATAATGCAGTTCGATTGTTGGTCACCTAACTACTGGTCTTCAGTCTTTTTAAATTATTTTGAAATCTTAATTATTTTTTGAGCATCATAGATTCTATTTTAGGTTTAAACGGTAGAGATTGCAGCAAGTGTCTTAAAACTCCACTTCTTTAATTAGTTGAATCAGTAATAGTAAAAGTCAAGTCGTGGAAAACAACCAAAGTTTGCACAAGTTTACCACTCCTTATTCTTCTATAATTGGGGATAAGATTCATTTTTCCTGTCCAATTTAATCCAAATGATTTATTTTGGTGGAAGTTGTTTACTATAGTGTCTGTGTCCTATACACCCAACCCTTACTCTTATTTCGGTTTGGTGTTTGAGTAGCATGATAACTGAGCATTATCTTTAGCGTTCGACTCTCAACTTATAGATTACAGTTCTAAACTCTGTTCCACCTACTCTCATTTGGGTAGAAAGTCAGGTAATATCACTAGCCGTTGCACATGGAGTAGAGCCGAATGTTTGAATGCGTACTGGGTAAACAAATAAAATTTATTACACCTTCAGGACCATAAATTATGTACTACGTAGTGTACCTGACCCATTTTTACAATGAGTTATTCGTCGTCATACAAACGACTGCCTAATATAATCTTTTACCTTGCAGTTCTATGACGCCGATTAATCTGTGAAAGAATATAAAGTCATGGTCAGCTTAGAATTTAGCACAAGTGTGCGTCAGATCAAGCTATCACATTAAAAAACATCATTTTAGTAAAAATTATACAGATACATTGCTTTACTAAACATATTGCTCAGATCAAATAAAGTTCTTTAGTGATAGGTCACAAGCATTAAGCGTGGCTAAAATTTCTAGGGATTATTTACATATATTCTTTTCTATCCTCTTAAGTATTTCGTTTTCCTACTTAAAATGTCTATTTTTCTCAACCCAGCTGTTTATAATTATTATTTTGCTACTTCAAGATATCTTTTGCTCGAGTTTATTCTCATATGGATATCTTTGCATTGGCACATTTTCTTGGTTGGCTTATTAAAGCAACTCTATTAAGACATCATATTATTGCGTGGACTTTGTCGATCAATTGGGAAATAACCGAAGTAAGCAGCTTAATGACTGATATATTTTTATTTTTAAATATTAACTTTAGCAAATTCACTGAGATATTCAATATTTGGAAGTAGTGGATAGGGAAATCATGAACTCAAGTTTTCCTACGAGCTATCATATGTCAACAACGTTTTCCTTTGGTATTCAGGGAATTGATCCTCTCTGTGTCATTCAAATGAGTGCCAACTAACACGAAACTTAGGCTTAGAGTTTCTTGCTGACTGCTTCCAACTACTTATCATCTCAACAAAGTACATTTGATGTTAAGTTGCCTAGACCAGTGAAAACACTGAAATGGGATTAGTAGAAATTGAATAACAATAGGGATTAAACAAATAAGACATTGAATACTTATCGGTGATCAATCAATGTAATTCGTTATATTGGCCTATCCTTATGAGAATTTGAAAAATAATTGAGACTACCGTTGTTGATTAGTTTCGAACTAGGATGAATGTATACAAAGTTTTCACAAAACCATTTCACGTAGAATTATTTGCTATTATTTGGAACAATTTATTTTGATGCTACAACCTAAAGTTGTAACACTATTTCCAGAAACTACAATATGACAAGATGAAAAATAAGAGAGAGCAAATAATTTGTAGATACTTTAATCCTAGTGCATAAAAGTATACTACCACTATATGACACAGTTATCTGATTATGCTACTAATATATACGCCTCCTATATGTGGGTCCGACGTGCTGTCTAAATGAGAAAACTCAGAGTTATTAGAAATCTTTCATAGACCAACTGAGTTGAGAATGCATGCACACTCATTTGTAAACAAAGTTCCTTTTCCTTTGGAAAATAAAGTGTTATGACCTTGAATCGCTTTTACCCCGTGATACTTGTTATGACTTGACCTTGGTCGGTGTAGTCTAAATTATGACCTTGACGCGTTAGGCTGAGTGGCTTAACCTTGAGTCTAATATGCGTGAGTTCGAGATGGGGTAGAGAGAACTATTCTAAATCCTGATTGGTTGGCAAGCACACAAGTGAAAGAAGACAAGACAGTTGGAACACTAAACTCTGGATTCTCTGAATTCGGATTACTACAAAAATGTACATGAATAAATAAGTGCATATCTTGACCACGACGTAGGATAATTTGGAAAAATACAGTTATGCCCGAAACAGGGAATTAGGGTAGAAATTATAGTGCAAAATATAATGTTTAAATTACAATATTTTTGGAACAAAAAAGGGTATGCTAGTGAATGATACATAGAACGAAAGCTCGTGTTATGTAGAATAAGATAGGGACAAAAATAAATATAAGTGTTTTACAGGTTTTGAATGAAATGCAATAACGTCCCAAGAAAATAGCTTTCGTAATTGTCTGGGCTTCTTAATTCCCCGTTCATAACACCTTCCCCCTTTAAAAAAAAAAAAAAAAAATATGGTTAGTTACTATATACAGGTAAGTGCTGAGATATCATCATTGATATCTTCCTTCGGAAACGTATGTTCTCCTCTTTGGGTCTACCTGTAGAATATCTGGTCTTCTGCGTTTCCGTGATGCTTTCCTAATAGGACTTTGTTCAGGTTGCGTGGTCTTCTGAGTCGCTGAGCATTTTATGTCAAAACTGTCCAGAATGATTCTCCACATTGAGTCTAATTTCTCGGTTTTCTGTGAAGTGCCAGCATTTTCCAGTATGTGGTTGACATGGCGTGTCCACTTCTGTCCTTCAACTTCCACCACATACATTACGTTCCCTTGTCTCTTAAGTATGCGTCCACTGGTCCATTGTGGAGGTGAATATCGGAAATCGCGGACGTATACTTTTTGATTTTTCTGGAAAATTCTGCGTTTCGCCCCATGATGGCGATCAAATTGGTTTTCCATCTTTCTGTTTCTTTTTCCGATGTCTCTTTGCTGTGGTTTCATGGCATCGAGGGCAGTTCTTACTTTTCTACCAAACATAATTTCTGCTGGGGACATTTGATTTGGTGTTGATGGGTTTGGAGTTGTTCTGTAGACCAAGAGAAAGTCATCAAGAATCTCCTCTATCTTTCCCTCCCCTTTTGCCTTCAGTAGCGCTCTTTTGAAGGTATCTACAAACCTTTCGGCCTGACCATTCGATTGTGGATGGTACGGAGGTGATCGGACATGTTTGACTCCAAACCTCTTGCAGAAATCTGAGAAGATGGAAGAAATAAACTGAGTGCCGTTATCTGTCACGAGAACATCTGGAACTCCAAAACGGGAGAATAACTGCCGTAGCTTCATGATAGTCTGTTGCGAAGTGATTTGATTTATAGGAAAAATCTCCGGCCATTTTGAATAAGCATCAACACAAACGAGGAAGTACGTACCCTGGAATGGGCCAGCAAGATCAACATGTATACGCGACCAAGGTTTTCTGGAGATGGCCAAGATTGTAGTTCAGCTTTTCGTGGACACTTTGAAAGAAGTACATGAGACTCCGAAGTTTCACTAGCGCATACTTTGTCTGAAGTATTCGATTTGGAAATTTTATGAGAAGGCAATGAATCGGCGGTATTTGATTTGACATGGTGAGAACACATAACATTTGAATTGTTTGATTCAGAAAGATCATAAGAACATGTTTCATCAGAAGCATTTAATTCGTTAATATCCAGAGAGGATGATTCGTCGGAGGCATTTGATTTAGAAATATCATTAGGGATTTGGATAGAATCATAGGAAACATTTTGAGAACATACCTCATCTAATAATTTATTCAAAGTATCAACATGTGCAATCCAATCTAATCCCAATAGATCTAAATCGTGTCGATTTGTTAGATAACAAACATCTGTAAATTTGCTTCCCATAAGTTGAACATTGCATAGGACCTCTCCTGTCAACTTTACTATGTCTCCTGACGCATTTCGGGCGACATGTTCCGTCGGTCGGATGGATGGGCATCCTAACTTGTGCCATGTGTTCTTTGAAATCAACGTGACATCAGAAGCAGTGTCCAACTGAAGTCGTATAAGTTTTTCATTTACTAATAAATTTACGAATTTCCGCCTACTTTTAAATCCAACTTTAAAGGTTGCAAACGTGGTTTTAATTTGACTGTCTGATCGTTGCTTTGAATTTTCACTACGATGTTTAGTCTTGCGTTTATTTAACGAACAATGACCTTCTTTGTGGCCAATGCGATGACATTTGCGGCATTTATGATTCTTAAACGGACAGAATTTTGCAAAATGCCATGCTCCGCAGAACCAGCATGGTGATGGGGGGTTGGCAGGTTGTTTCCTGCTTGTACAGTTTTGTTTCGATGATTTTATGGATCGGAGCGCATTAATTGAATCAGAACCGGAAGGTTTAACCTTCTGTTGCACCATCGCAGTGTCATGCTTGAGATTAAGTAACCGCTGACATTCGGTTGTAACCATTTGTAATGTCATATTTGGTTCTTGTTCAATGCGTGCCAACATTCTGGTACGGACATCTGCATCTTCTTCATTCTTTAGACCACATATGAAAATCAAGCATTTAAATTGGTCCGCTGTGATTTCGTTTATTTTGAAGCGTTCGCACTGTCGATTTACCTTCCCGGCATACGTGAGATAATCGTCCTCTGGAGATTTCGTTATTTGGAAGCATTTATAGCGAGTATTAAATAATGAGGACTGTTCATCGAAAATATCAGATAAAATCTGGACTGTATCTTTGAATGATACATCTCGTGGATTTTGCGGCAAGATAAAATTCACATATTTATTATATTCCTGTGTTCCCAGTCTTCTTAAGAGTAAGCGGACTTTCGCTGCGTCATCAAGATGCGAGCATTCAACGCGGAAAATATCTTCACAACGGTGAAACCACGAACTGAAAATGATATTAGCTTCAGGATCATACTGGAATTCAGAAATAGAATTTATGATGCTTTCATGCTTATCTGATTGACAAGCTGAGGACGACTGTAATGAGAACATTCGTGCGAATGCATCCAAAAGCTTCGTCTGATTTGCCTCATTTTGTGCTTGCTGCATTTGAAGAATAGTTTTAAGGTCATCCAATGAAACAGGCATTTTGTACTGGATCAATCAATATAGGAAAGAAAAAAAAATTCTCCGTCGCCAGTTGTTATGACCTTGAATCGCTTTTACCCCGTGATACTTGTTATGACTTGACCTTGGTCGGTGTAGTCTAAATTATGACCTTGACGCGTTAGGCTGAGTGGCTTAACCTTGAGTCTAATATGCGTGAGTTCGAGATGGGGTAGAGAGAACTATTCTAAATCCTGATTGGTTGGCAAGCACACAAGTGAAAGAAGACAAGACAGTTGGAACACTAAACTCTGGATTCTCTGAATTCGGATTACTACAAAAATGTACATGAATAAATAAGTGCATATCTTGACCACGACGTAGGATAATTTGGAAAAATACAGTTATGCCCGAAACAGGGAATTAGGGTAGAAAATATAGTGCAAAATATAATGTTTAAATTACAATATTTTTGGAACAAAAAAGGGTATGCTAGTGAATGATACATAGAACGAAAGCTCGTGTTATGTAGAATAAGATAGGGACAAAAATAAATATAAGTGTTTTACAGGTTTTGAATGAAATGCAATAACGTCCCAAGAAAATAGCTTTCGTAATTGTCTGGGCTTCTTAATTCCCCGTTCATAACATAAAGCCTCATTTTCAACCATTGGTGTGCGCCTATCATCATAATCTTTTCACTACTCGCTTTGCTTATATCTGATTGGCCCATTGTATCACCTTCCCTTCATGAAAAATAAGTTTTCTTTTGTGGACTATACATGAATTGAGGCGAGGATACATCGGTTACGCACATCAATTTGATTAGTAAAATAATTCCAGTGTTCAATGGTCCTTCAGATGATCTTTGCGTCATTCTGTCAAATCCACACCTATATACGTGTTCTTATAAAGCTGTTAAAGAATTGTTTTCATTTTTTAAATAGACGGCGATCAGAAAATTAATTTGACACGTTTTAGTAATCATTAGTGATAAGTTTGAGTACAGCTTTAGATTTAAACTCAGTCACAACGTAGGACCAGGCACATATATTCATCCGCCCAAGTTGCCATACCTCGTTAGCACAACGAGATGAACACCAAATTCATAGAAGTAGTTACTTCAATGGTAGTAATATATAAAAGAAATATTGTGTATAAGGATATAATACAGGTAGAAAGAATTAGTTGGTAGAAAGAAAGATATAAAGCGGTTTCGATCTCACGGTTTAAGGGAAGATAGTGTATACACCTACGCCATTGTGATCGATTCTGAGCCATGTCACGTGGACCTCAACCAAGTAGTCTGCATCTGTGAATATGGCTCAGACTAAAGTTAGTGGTCTCAAGGACTGATGCTAGATTTACATTCTTAACTATCTGTTCTGTTTTTTTTCAGCTGTAGTGATCGAAGCATTCAGATTTCTTAACTGGTAGATTACAGCTGTTCAAACACATTTTTCCCCACCTAACTTGATTTGACTAAGTCGAGTGGTATCACTCTAATCGCCATGCATAAACAGTTTGACTTAAAGCAGTTGAGTACATTAACTTGTACACTGAATAAGTGGTTTATAGTTAATCATATATATAAGCTTTATATATTATTGTAGTGTAAAAGAAAGACATCGTTATATCATTTAGGTATCTAGGATTTATCTGGTCACAAACTATTCTGTATATAAATGTAATTATTCAATAATACTCGATAACAGGTAGGATGACGTTTAAACCTGCGGTCTAGCAGTTGGTAATTACCGATTGAGTGATGTACATAGAAAGATTTCAGATGGTGAATAACAGTTTCGATGGCATAAAAAAATAGGTAATTTAATTTATCACACTCCATTCAGTAAAGATCACTTCTTGATGACTTCTAAAACAATTGAGTCCCAATACTCAACCTAAAATCATTTGGTACAAAATAACAGGAAATAACATTGCTTATTATAACTATTAGAAAAAAACAAGTTATTGGAGAATAAAGAAAAAACCTACATCGTGAAGGAACTCTTTGAACAATCAATCAGTTACTTTATGACTTACTCGTAGCACATTTCTACCGATTAAACTGTCAGTCATGTTTCTGACACATTACTTCAATTACTATTAATTAAAAATATCATTCGACTGAGCGATAAGTCATTAGTTATGGTGTTCACTAAGTCACCGGTCCTCGAACTCGACTCAGCCTTCGGTTTTTTTTGGCGATCAGGTCCTCACAATTAGAATTCGAATACACTTATTTTATTTATTTATTTTAACATATAGAGATTGGTACAATGAGGCACCAAATACATATGCGCCACACAAATCTCATTTGATATGTGTGAGGGCTGTGATACTACCCGGTGCCCAAACCGAAGCAGGTGGTTTTCTTAGGAGGCCACTCCCCGAGCCTTCGACCTGAAGGTCTCATCCACAAGGCAGTGAGCATCGTAAGGAGATGCAGTCCCATGGAAGCTGGTGGCCAACAATTGGTTCATACGCCGTTTGTTCCCGCAGGATACTGGGGCCCATGTGCACCATTGGTTTAGAATCCGGTCAAAGCGCCGGACATTCGCTTTTCGTCCTCTCAATTTTGTAAACAACACCCCCGCCACGAGAAGGCAGTGAGTAGGACTTCCCTGGCAGAGGCTATATACGTGTGGCTATGTGAGAGCGTTTCGATAGGGTGAGCGGACTCTCCCCACTCTCGGCCGTACCAGGGCATTTGGGGGCAATTCGAGTACACAGATCTGCTTTACCTAGTAGATGACCTTGATGTATGTGCCCAAATATTTTTATGTATATCACTTATTTTTTTCTTATTCAAGGTAGCTTTTTCACATATTCTACCAAATTTCAATGAATGTTGGTGGGATAGTCTCATCTTAGATATATTAGTCTGTAATGGTTTAGGTATACAATGTGGTATGTGGTTATGTCGTTGGTTAGAAATGCGTGATTATCAATGGGATTCCATTCGTAATATACCAAGTGCACGTGGTAAATTAAAACGTGCATTTTTACAATTCACACCACGCAGGTAATTACTGTTTTTTCTCTGTTCAAAAATGCACTTTTTGTATTTTCATAATGATAAGAAAGAGTTTTATGGAAATCAGTTTAAGATGCAGGTTGTCTTCGTGACAGATCAATCTCGGTTAGAGTACCACTGAAAACCGACGAGCGGTTATGGGGCCCTTCAACTGTGTCCACTCACGACCCCACCAAGGGTTCACCCCAAAATCTTTAGGCATTGCAATTTAAAGAGATCAAGTTTCATGCTTGGATGAAACAGCTGTCTACTTCCCAATGGTTTTCAATGCTGCTCCGACTGTGATCAGTTTATGACGTGTACTGTTTCCAAATGATAATAATAGTAATATAATTTAGTCGTGAAGCTTTCAGTACAGTTCAAGACAATTATACCAGCTCCCACTTTAAAGAGAAGTGAGCTGGTGATAAGATACAGATAAAAAGAAATGGTGCCTCAATTCCAATGAAATGCTAAGCATAACAAATGTACTTCGAAAGAAGTGATCAAATAATAGAGATTATAGAACAATATTAATATTTGAAGTAGGATGAGTGATGAATACAGATAGCTTTGTCACTGCAATCGACTTTGAGCCCGACGTTTGCAACGGCAAAATACAGTGATTACGCGGGTCCCTCAACTTGTGATTTTTATATGATCGTCTAATTCAGACACATTTCTTATACATCAAGCTCACCTGCTGTTTGATTGAGAAAAGACCTAAAAATAACTAGGAGCAGTAACTGAAAAACCGAATAACTAGGTACACAAATCATTTGTATATACACATTTCTCCTCCTAACCCCGTCAAGGACATATAAGCTTAGACATAAATTAGGTGGCGTAACTGGCTTCCTCTAATAGAAGTGCCTTGTTTGGTACTGAGACGTCTTGGGACACATAAAGATGATTTTTTTATACTCTCTTGGTCCATCATTTTCCACTCAGAGATATATCCTGGGACAGTCTTCATTGGTTTCATGCATCGATACAAAATGCCATCCTCTTATTATCAGTGTTCTCATTGGGTTAAATGAGCATTATCTAATCACTTGACGTCTGCTCTGTTTTGAGGTGAAGTGATCTACGAATAAGATAACAAAAGTAAACAAAACTTATTTACCATTGTAATTGTGATGAACACTTTCCTAGCACCAAATATCATGATTCAACCAATCAGTTTTGAGCAATGTTAGGACGTTGCAGCACTATGAGTAATGTACAAGGCTAACTTTCTCTTCTCTTTCTTAATGCATCCTGTTACATAAATAAAGGTTGAATTTTTTCTATACTCTCAAGAAGCAGCTTACGTTAAGTCACAAAGCATCAAAAATACAATTTTCCTACTCAGTGGGATATAACAAAAATATATGTATTATGCTGAATATGATAGTCTGGCGGAGTCACCTAGACTAGTGGCCATATTGCAACATGGTCGATAGCATTCGATCTGCACTAAGAAGGAATTGACACACATGACATTGATCACCCTGTGATCAATCAATTAGGAGTCTATACTTGTCAAGTATCTGTTGTTATATACCATCTCAAGGTCAAACACAGCACCCTATTAGAGAAAGATGATTATGCCACTTAATTTTGGTCTAAGCCTATATATTCTTAACTGGATCAAAATGACAAATGTACATGTGACGATGATTTATGTACCTGATTACGCGGTTTGTCAATTACAGCTTCACAGTCATTCCACGATCTCCACATTCACGTAACTAGTTATACAAACATATATAGAGAAAGCATGTGTATCTGGATTGAACAATCACAGAATCTCAACGAAATACTGATTGTTAAAAAAATATCCAGAATAAAATACAACAAATTAGTTTATTGTAAAACATCCACATGTTGATCCTAAAAAAGAAGAGGATCTCTAAAATGAACAACACACGAAGTGTGTAGTGAATATTTGGTAAGAATAAAAGAACCAAAACCTTGTAAGTTGCATTAAATAAATTAATAATGCTGCCGAATGATCTGATCAACCATTTTACCATGATATATTTAGCATTTAAGCGTAACACAACAATATCGTCAATATGGCAGGTTTTGAATTACCTATCTGATTGTTGATATTTAGAAGTGAGTTTTGATAAGTCTTTGCTAGTAAATATGTAAATTGCCTTTATATTCCAATGTTCCAACCATTTGAGTTTGGTGAAGCCTCACTCAGTAAAGCCGATAGGCTCAAGAACCCATCGTGTAGACGTGATTTCGTGTAAAAATCATTGGTAGTAAAATCCGACTCAAAGTCTTCATGTGGTGCCACCGAGTAGTCAGGGAGACCTTGCTAGCGAATTCGGGTGGTCAGCGGAGATCGGACCAGTCTACCACTTTTATGCTGAACTTGGATTTTTCGCAGTTCACTCTTCGAGGCTTGAAAAATCATGACGGTCTGCCCGATGTGTATGCTTATGTATATGAATCACATGAGTCTCGGTTTGTGTAGTTGTGTATGTAGGCATATGCCAAGTTCTCAAAAGGAACGTAAGCTGAAATGTCTGCCATATGTCTAATAAAATCACCGACCTAAACCATCAGGTTGAAGACATAATAATGATAATAACTACTCTGTCATTAGTTTTTTCTAGAATAGGTAGATAGTGGCTATAATTGGAATATAAGTCAAGTGTTTCGTCCTATCCGGACTCGTCATCTGAATTCATTTGTATCCTTAGTGTTGACGTTCACGTTGGGACGAACGCAAGTTACTCATATATGAGTCCTAATGCGATCGTCAACATTCGGATCCAGGTACATTTTTAGTTGCCCTGCCCTAAAATAACGATAATGAAGTACATTTCCTTAATTAATTTCGTGTATATATAAATCTGACTAGTGACTACGCAATAAAATAAGTCGAATACAAATCATCAGGTAGATGATAACGAATGAATTCCACTAGAAAAAAGCATTACCACCGGCCAACTCAACAAAATAAGTTTTTGTCTCAGTCTATATGGTTTACATAGACAAAGAGTACTGTAGGTAATTAAATACAGACAAGGTAATGAACCTAGATAAAGTGTTACAATTAATTTTATGTGAATGCATTTAACATAACCGATATGGTTATAATTACGCGTGAAAAGGTCAGATAAGTTCACACAACAGTTTATATCTATCTGTTACACCAATTCGCGATACAATTGGATTGAGTGTTTAGTATATTTTAAATGAATAAAATCTCACTACATACTCAGCTGACGAGTTCTTGTCGGGACGAAACACGTGTCCTGGATTGTATATACTAGCCATAATCTTTATTTATTTTAAGTAATAGAACAAATTTCTATCTAATCTTACAGTTTAGATTTTTACATTTCCATGTTTTTTGTTTAGTTGGACACATACACGTTGGTTACATCCAGATTCATCGATACTACGAAGTTTTTTACTTAGTCAATTAATACTAGTCTGGCAATTGGCTGAATTGAATTCATTCTTTTTAAAGCATATATTTATTGTTAAACCAAGTCATATTTTGACACAGTTACGTCTACTTTTAATTACATGTATATCGGCACCAGCTATAAGGTAGGAGTATTGTCATTCTTGTTATTACTATCCATTTTTATTATTGAATTGTGTATGTGTGTGCGTGTCAGTGATTAGTTGTACATCACTCATATTCTATAGTTACTTGCTAAAATTGACTCATATGTTGCGGATCTATTCAAATGATGCGATACAAAGAAGATGAAATATGCTTGTTAACGTCTATTGTTAACCATTAAAGATTAGTTGGTAGTTGGAAGTGGAGTTCAGAACCGACTTTTCTTCCTATTAGGGACTCGTTAGCTGGATGTACCTGCCATATCCTAGTGTTGATGTCCCAAATAGGATGAGTCTCGAGTCCTGTATTCTACTACTAGTCACTATCCCGTATCTGCTTGAAAATGTTTGCGTTCTATTGATAATTACAATTATGAATTCAGAAATTCAAGAAAATTGTCTCAAATATCTGTAAAATGAGCCTTTTATATATTTAATCGATAATGATATTAATATTTGGTAGAAATACTATCAATAAAACATACTTGGATTTTGTCACACACCATCAGCATATTAGGACCTAGTACTGCAAATACTGCCTTCACCTCGATTTGTTGCTGCGTATGAGATAGAAGACATGAGTCGTATACGAAGTCTAAATCATCTATTTGCATCCAGGCTGTCTGGAAAGAGCAAGAGGAGGCAGCCTTGTTTGACACCGGTCTTCATTTGGAATGCATCCGTGAACTGCCCTTCACACACGACTTTGCAGTGTAGTCCGTCGTCAAAGTTCTGTATAATGGTGACAATCCTCGCAGGTACCCCGTAGTGTCGAAGATTCCATAAAGTTTTCTTGTCTACACTGTCAAACGTTTCTTCATAGTCAAGGAGGTTGAGTTCCATTCAACTGATCGTTCAATAATAACCCCTAATATCGCGATCAGGTCGATGCTTGATTGACCCTTGACTGATCGCTCTGGCTTACTTTATCTTCCTGCTAGCTTCGTTCTATCTACCTGTCTTATATTTCCTTCTTTTGGAGCTTTTCCCGCTGTCGTTGCTAGGTCTTTCACATATTTTCATTTATCAACTCTAATGTTCCCCTTCACTAGACCTATGTCTTAGTTTTCTCTGCTCTTGTGTGTAGTTAGGTGCCGGTCACCCGGCTGTGATTCACACTATCGTAATTAATGATTTAAGATGTTGAGAGACATCGTTCAAAATTGGTCACAATGGTGCAGGTGCACCCATTCTCTATCTTCCATTAGATCTTGAAGTTTAAGACACCTTTTACCTTCTTATTTCGAAAATTCATCTCTTTTTTCTCTCAAGTTATCTGTAGGCTTGTTACCACTTATATTACTACTACTACTCTAGTCTCCATCTCGATCATTTTATCTCATTGTTTTATTTAACGACTGGAATTGATCCATATTTATGTTAAATTCTAGGTTGCCTATGACTAACTTTCGGACCCCCATCAACGAAATTCACCACTCACATCTTATCCTTCTTGATAAAAGCTGTTATCTGAAAAAAAGTACTGTGTTTCAATACTGATCCTCTGCTCTTATGTAATTTGACTTTAATGTTAATCACTTGAAATGTCAGAATATTATACACAAGTCTATTACTTACCTATTTACTTACGCCTGTTACTCTCAATGGACCACAGGCCGTCGACCAGCATTCTCCAACCCACTCCTTATAAATATCACTTTGTTTAACACGGATAATATAAGGATCAAAGTGTTTCATTTGTTGTTATATTTAAGATAATCTGTGTACAATATAAATTTGATAATAATTACCTTAATGGTCATTTATATTATTAGTACATTACATTATATTAATTGGTATAATTAACTTCTTCATTTTATTGGTATATTTAGACAATACTACTTATACGTCATTGATCCACATATCAAACGTGTGGGATCTCAACTATGGCTTTTTATGTAAGTTGTTGTAAATACCTTTTTTCTTGTCATCATTGATTATTCATGTACATTAAAGTAACAGTCTTATGGTATTCACAACTGCTTACTATTGAGTTCAATATAATTCAATCCATGATTCTGAATGAAGAACACAAAACGTGTTTTTTCTTTAATGGATCCTCCAGGGAGCACCAGTTCCCTCAAGATTACAGGGACACTTTGCTGACGAGTGCCAAGTAGCACGGAACCCGGGTCCAGGGTTTCCTATCGACTACCTCCAACCACCATCTAATCTCAATATATCGTGCACGCAGTGTCGAGTCACTTAGACTGCTGTTCACAATGCAACATGGTCGATAGCATTCGATCTGCACTAAATAAGGACTTGACACGCATGACATTGATCACCACCCAGTGATCAATCAATTGTGATTACAATATTATTTCTTTCTCACCCTACATTATTTATATTTTTCTAACAATTTTCCATGTTATTCTGATCTCAACAATGCCGATTCACAAAAAGTCGTATAGATTGATGAGCTGCATAATCTTTAAATGATGTACTCGCAAGTACAGGGTTGTAATGATATTTGAATTCCGTTGAAATGCCGAATCGATTTAAGCTAGATCAACATTAGAAACCTGGAAGCACTGGTCGACCGTTTCGCCATACTTTGAGACTCCCAACCAAAACATATCCACGATCCCACATTCAGAAATTGAACCAACGACCTCCTATCACGCGTGCGAACAAATAACTTTTCGACTATCGAGTTGTAGTGAGAAGCTGAAACTAGTGGAGTTGAACCGAGTCATATGTGAGAGTTATCCATGGAAAATAATGAAATATGGATGAACAATGTCGGGTATTGTTTGAAAATAGATATTAACAGCGTTGAATACCGGTCCAATCGTCTATAGGTTGACCATTCGTGCGCGAGACCGAAGATCCTGGTTTCGATTACCGCAAGGTGGATTTCAGATGCACTTGGCCCAAGTTCAAGAGAATTGGTTGAGGCCGATCAGATACAGCCTTGATTGTCTGGCTTTAAGCACTTTAGTTTTGTATCTTAAAGATATTACTGCCGGAGACGGAAACCGTTGATCCAAACTGATTTATGTTATATTTTAGGATCAACTTATTTTATTCTCGTCCTTACATTATAGGGAGGTATCTTCGGCACACTTGCTGATTGTTCTTGAGAAACACCTTACTGCTGTCATACTCTTACACAGTCAACCCTATGACTTCACTCTGGAACCTAAAGTTTGCTGGTTTTACTTTTATCATTCCCTAACCCAACCTAAACTATTGAATGTTTTGGCGAACATAACTCGACTGAGTCATCATTATTTACAAGCTTGTCCACTACATCAAGGTATCAGTACTGTCAAATTCAATCCCTTATTCCACCATGATGTTAGAACCCCCCCCCTAATCTTTATAAATCACTCGGGTCAATTATGGTCTTATTCTTCACCTTTTCTACTCATAACATGGATAATTTCTTTCTGTTTTTTTTCCGTATTATGCTTTAGACAATTACGTAACTTATAATTGATTTCATCATAAAGAGTTCAAAGATTCCAAACATCAAAAGAGAATTACATAGTGACCCTGCAATTCTACTCTAACCTCTCGGTCATTACATAATCTTCTTTTGATATTTGAAATTTCTATTCACTAATAAATGTCATTTATTTCTATTCTTCCATAGACTCGTTTCTTTTATCTACCATCTTTGTATAGAATTTTAATCCACTATATGCTCGTTAATATGAATTGAATTGAGAAGGGCAAGGCATTATATGCAGTCAGTCCGAGGAAAAATGACAGTACGACTAATATATCATTGACCAATAATGAGATTTGTAACAAAACTGAGTAGAATTTAAGTGGTCACAGTCATGCTTATGAAAAAAAGACAACAACTTTCATCTATTAGTAATTGTAGGAAAGTAAGTCACCATAGGAAAGGCATTAGACATATAAATAAAATATGAAAGTTTTAGTGGTTCAGTTTGTGTTTGCATTAAACACATTATATCTATGTTTATATAGATTCGGAAAAAAAACTTTCATATACAGATCAACATTTGTTGAGTAGTGAAAAACCAGTATCATTCTTCCTTAGTCTCTTTCATTGCCGATCGAATCCTATCAATCAGGTTCGGATGTGACCACTAGTCTAGGTGGCTTGACATCACATACACTACGTTTAGATGTTAGGCGACTGAAGGTAGTCTACAGGAAACCACACTCGACCTAGGTGTTATGCTATTTGGTACCCACTAGCAAGGTGTACCAGTAATCTGTGGAGAACTGGTGTCTCCTAAACCACGTCAACATGGCATTTGTCACTAATCACTAATCAACAAATCGTAAACGTTCCTCATTTTTACAGAACGTTTCTCACAGTCTAGCCGGATCAGTGGTAACCTATCAGACCATGAAGTTGGATGACCTGTGTTCGAACTTATCATAGGTAGAAGACTCCCTAAACATTGTAGGTCCACGTGATTGTGATGAGTACCAAATAACAGGAAAGCTTAGACCCATTGTTTCCTGTCGACTACCTGTGACCATCTAAGAATTTGTTCATTCCTTTCATGATAGTACAATACCACATTTTCAGTATATTTCTTCTAACATGTGAATCAATATTATTGATGTTTGACTCTCATGTACTTTAAAATATCTAGTTGTGTTACGAGAAACTTATTACTGAATCCAACTTATTCTTATCATTACAGTGCAATAATTCTTACTGAATTATTAGTTTGTTTAAAATTGGGTAGTGAAATATTTGAAAATACGGTCTTCTGGAACCTTATTTACTGGGGTATATGGATGGTAAGTTGTAGAACTTTTGTCGAAAAATAAACTATCTAATTGATTGTCATTTTGTTGTTGTTGTTGTTGTTGTTGTTGTTGTTGTTGAGTAAGCTGAATAGATACCTCTTGAGACATTAGAAAGAAAGTATGCAAAATTGGTTCAGCGAAGATTTACTTCTCTTTCCAATGAGTTCGCTTTCAAACTAGTACAGTCACAAATATATATTCACTTTTCAAAATTATAATCTGTTTGGTAGGCCGACTCGAGAAGACAATACAAAGCTAAGCTTATCCTATGAATATCGAATTTAAAGGAGATACACCTGTGAAATTCTCGAATAAAAGAGTTTCGAAATCCCTGAAGGAAAGCTTTCTACTCGGCTAATCTTCGTATCGTCTTCTTAAGCGTTAAGGAGAACCTTCCACGTTTTACCCCTTAACCAACTTATTTTTATTTTCCTACTCTTTCTAATCACAACTCATCTCAACTTCAACATTTCGTCTCATCACGTTGTGCAATCTTCCTTTCACAACCATTTATCGTTATCTATCCTCATGATGAATATTCGAGGTCATAGCAACTAAATTGTCAATGAAGTGGATAACATATTTGTTTACTTTCTTTATTATACATCATAGTTACCATGTTTGGTAAATCTATCATTTCATTGAAATCATGAACCAATCTAGATTAGACCAGTATTGAAAACCTAGAAACACAGGACGACCGTAAGATGGTCGTGCGAAATCGTGGATTAATTTAAGTTAGGCGTTGGAACTGTTGAATGGGGACTCAATAATCTCGAGGCTAAGTGTT
Source organism: Schistosoma mattheei (assembly GCA_944470405.2). Lineage (NCBI taxonomy): Eukaryota > Metazoa > Platyhelminthes > Trematoda > Strigeidida > Schistosomatidae > Schistosoma > Schistosoma mattheei. The sequence goes on from OX103950.1 coordinate 5,668,521, forward strand.
TGTGAGTGAGTGAGTAAGTAATTGAGTGAGTGAGTGAGTGAGTGAGTGAGTGAGTGAGTGAGTGAGTGAGTGAGTGAGTGAGTGAGTGAGTGAGTGAGTGAGTGAGTGAGTGAGTGAGTGAGTGAGTGAGTGAGTGAGTGAGTGAGTGAGTGAGTGAGTGAGTGAGTGAGTGAGTGAGTGAGTGAGTGAGTGAGTGAGTGAGTGAGTGAGTGAGTGAGTGAGTGAGTGAGTGAGTGAGTGAGTGAGTGAGTGAGTGAGTGAGTGAGTGAGTGAGTGAGTGAGTGAGTGAGTGAGTGAGTGAGTGAGTGAGTGAGTGAGTGAGTGAGTGAGTGAGTGAGTGAGTGAGTGAGTGAGTGAGTGAGTGAGTGAGTGAGTGAGTGAGTGAGTGAGTGAGTGAGTGAGTGAGTGAGTGAGTGAGTGAGTGAGTGAGTGAGTGAGTGAGTGAGTGAGTGAGTGAGTGAGTGAGTGAGTGAGTGAGTGAGTGAGTGAGTGAGTGAGTGAGTGAGTGAGTGAGTGAGTGAGTGAGTGAGTTCCATTCTCGCATATGTGGTTGTAGATGAGCAAGCTGAAGAATCACATACTAGGACAAACAAATCTGTCTGGTACTTCCAGAATTTCAATGGTTATCTAACTTAGTTCGGTTTGTGTTCTCATCAAGAATCTATTGTTATTTCTCTTATTGACAGAAAGATAATCGACTAATATTTATCTACGATTGTATATCTTTAAAAAACTATTCACCGAAAAGCGAACTATCTCTTCGCGAAACCAATCTTTCTTGTTTTCCTGTTTTAGGGAAACGTAACCGGTTACTTTTTCACTCAAAATTCAACAGTTTTTGTTAGCTGTAATTAGTTGTAACTGTATAACCAGGTACCAACTGTTGCTGTGAGATCTAGTCTTTAAAAATAGAAGCCATATGTAGGCTCTAGATAAACCGTAAATTTTTTGTGTATTTGATACTCATTATTACTAATTACCTGCCTAGATCATCAAAATAAATGAAGCAGTGTTTTGTATCTTTGAATACATTCGATTTAATTATTAAACCATTGGTAACTTAAACCTCATCCCGTCTTTTATTTCTTGCAAACTTTAATTTCACAGAGCAAAGTTTACTTTAAAGCTAGGTAATTTTACCGTTTCTTCGCAATACCCATTTCATTAACATAAGTTGCATCCTGATTGGGTGTTGAAATTTGATTGGGCGATTTCATAGTCGCTTCGATGATAACTCACGGTCGTCGACACAGTATTACGCCTTTGCACCTAATATTAATGTAAACTTATCCATTCACTAAATGAATTATAGCTAAACTTTGATACAGGGATAAGTGAATCAAAATCGAAATGGTTTCAAGAGATTTTTGTGTGTTCAGAATGTAAAATTCCATGAGATTTATCTTACATCGCTCTATTATACTCAAATTGGCTAAAATTATTAATAGAACTTATTTGTTATCTTTATAGAATAAACTTGACATTGTAAAACACGTCAAATTCTATGGCATCACAGAAGTCTATGATATTTCGCATCTCCGGGATATACAGTAGGACAACACTACAACTCGATATGCTAGATATGAATTGGATCACGTTATATACTCATTCTAGACACGATACACAACCAACGAATAAGACCCAGATGACTGGTTAGACAACAGTTTATTTAACATGAGTACCAGCAGTTCATACATATAGAGTGGATTCCACAGTGAAAGCCAAAGTTGAAATCAATCGTAGAAAAAAAATCACAATATTGAATAGTGTCATGGTATTTAACAAAGCTTTGTGTCTGTTTCTCTTTTTTGGGTTTGAAAGAACTAATGAAACTGCCCGGTTGCTTGACAAAAGTTGGTGGAGCGGGGTTTGAACCTGGGGCTCAGTGGCCGAAGGTAGAACTCTCTGATCTTTAAACCACTGCAATAGCTTAGTATTTGAGGCGTTCAACTTTTTCAGCCCTATCATATCACCAGCATTACATGAACAAACATTTTTGGCTCAGCTTGATGAATAAAAACCTATACTTGGTAAATAATTTCAACTAAAATAGTTCGCAGTGGATAGATCCTACAATAATCTTTTAACAATCTAGTGCTCGTCGCGAATCTTGAAACTTTTGAGTTCAACCTTTTCATCTGCATTGTAATTCGAAGCTAAGTATATGAATTTTTATCTAATGAGTGGGTGATAATTAGTAATTATCATTAGATACAGTCTATGTAGATAACGCTTTCTAAATCGTAAACACCAGTGGCATTTTTGTTAAAACACTCTAATTTCAATCACCGAGCTGCGAATGCTAACTACACCCCACGTGCTTACGCTTCATTAACCGTGTAGTATCATTCAACTCTTACACATACACACATGAAGTGTACTTCAAAGCCATTATTAACTCAGTAAAATCAGACCTCTTATAATTTTAGATACCTTATGGTAAGAATTACCACCTAGTGTGAAACCGGGATAATATAGAGATAAATATAATTAATTGATTCACAAATTCTTACAATTTCAACATTTACTCAAATTCATTTCCATAAATAGTTCTCTAAATGTTACATAGCGGGCAGAATCAGCTGTACATCAATTAATTTCGTTTAAACACACAATAACAATGAATTAATTCATACAATGAAATGTTTTTGATTGAGATCTTGAACCGATTGATGTTAGACCACCATTGAAAACCTGGAAGCATTGGAAGGCCGTTTCGTTCCGTTGTGTGACTCCTCAGCAGTGCGCATCCACGATGCCGCTCACGGGAGTCCAACCCACGGCCTTCAGTCTCGCGCGCGAACGCTTAACCTACTGGACCATTGAGCTGGTGTCCAATAGAGCTAATGTGTAACTTCAACCAATCCACGAAATTGCGCGACCATCTTCCATTGTACTGAGGTAGATATCTGTCTCTACCTGACACGGATTAGCTCCATTGATTACGGCTTCTCAATAGAACTCCGATAATTCCCTCATGTTACTAGTCACTAGTAAGCACATGGTAATTATTATTATAAAATTGTGTAGATTATTAAGTTTTTGATTGAGATCATGAACCGATTGATGTTAGACCACCATGGAAAACCTGGAAGCACTGGACGACCTTTTCGTCCTATTGTGAATGAATCTGTTTGACAGGATGTTTTATACACATTCGTTTAAACTGTATTATCTGGCATCAGTATCGCTTAAATTTGGTTTATTTTAATAAGAACAAGTTGCATAATGGAGAGCTTCAAAAGGGCATAGATCATAAAAAAACTAGGTGTTCTACTGAGATCACGAACCGATAAAAGTTAAACAACTACTGATAACGTGGAAGAATCGGACAGGTGGTTTGTCCTATTATAAGACTCTTCATCGGTGCACATCCAAGACCCGCACTCAGGAATTAAACCCAAAGCCTTGTCTTCGCGCGTCAACGCTTAACCTCTGGACTATTGCGTTAGGGTCTAATAGAACTCGGTAATTTCCATAACCGTATACTGATAAATGGGAGTTCGTTTTAAAATCACTGAATTCGGTATTGACCATAGTTACAATTGTCGGAAAAAAAATAAATTGCAATTAATTAATGTTAGTAAAATTGTGATTGTACGTGTTCTTTTTTTACAATAAATTATCTGATTACACTTCCAAATTAGTGTAGTGGTAGTGTTGAGTTCTCCTAGTTAGACGATTTAACTGGGGAACTTTCATTGTCATTCTAACTGTATCATATTGATCTTTATAGGTTTTGTCCTCTTAATTTACCTTTACAGTCATGTTGACCATTTTCGTTGATTGACCTCTTAGTTTATGATCAATTAACCTTTACTTTATATATTCATAGATTGGGTCAATGTTGGGATGTTCATTGATCTAAATGTCATGACCCTAGAAATTCTTTGGGTAATGAGCTACACTGTAGATAAATATTCTCTTTATGCTACATCAGAATGAAATTAGATTACATAATCGAAAAGGTAATAGGGGTGTCGATGTTTTTTTAATAGTGAAATGGCTAAATTATCAACAACAACAACAACATAAAGTGGATATTTAGAAATGTACAAACTATCATACAATGAAGTGTAGATTGTGCACAATCGTGCGAAATATGAAATTCACACAGTTTGTACCAGGAATCTAACCACATGTAAAAAGAATAACTAAACTGGTTATGAAAATGATTTTGAAAATAGACCAATGCTTGACTTTATAAACTATGAGTTTAAAATGGCTTCATATCTTTTGTTCTACCAACTAATTCTTTCTTCCTGTACTATGTCCTTATATACAATCTTTCTTTTATATATTACCACCACTACTTTTATGAATCCGGTGTTCATCTTGTTTTGCTAATGAGGCATAGCAACTTGAACCGATGCATATATGTGCTTGGTCCTACGTTGTAGATGACTGACGGCTGACGTTTTACGTGAAAAAGCACACAATTTGAAAATGTAAATAACATTCAAATATTTTGATGGAGTTTTGTTCTCTGAGCTAGATCGTTTGGTCGTGGAACTTTCATCGTTCTTTTGAACGATATCAAAAATCATCCACCTGAGCTAAAAATTCTTCCCCATTTCAACATTCAAATATATATTATTACATTCAAGTTGTCTTCGTCACAGTTGTCCCCTTCACTCATTTTTACTTTGTTATAGAAATACTTTGGAAGATGACTTTCTTGTCGTCTAACTTTTCAGGAATCGATCTCCCGAAAGGAGATTCACTACTTGGCCTAGAATATACAGAAAACATAGCCTTGTTTGATGAAAACTTTGAAAAAAATTAGAATCTCCATACTGATTTAAGCAATAACGCTAACATGTTTAGGATGCGAATTTCTCCCTACAAATCCAAAAGGTTGGCTTTGGATTGGCTTGCTTCAAGGCCTAATATAAGGATACAAATTTAAATAGTTGACTATGACAATCACTTCACTTATATGAAGATTCTCATCAATCCTGGAAGGCGAACATAAATTCAGAAAGCATAGTTGGTATCTACCAACTCCCCTCAATTGTGTCATAAGATATTAATTTGCTAACTAATTGACGAATTCGCTGCTCAACAGCAGTTCATTTCCTTCTACTTTATAGCTATGAAATGTGATCATTAATGATAGAGGATATTCATAGTCTACACTCCGTTTGTCTTGACATTATTATTAAATCGCACTTTCAATAATGAATTGTGATTTAATGTGTTTAGTAAACCAATGAATTAGTGATTTTAATTTATTTCATCCTTAAATCACACTTTACGTTGCGATCTTATTGGAAGATGCCTTCAAATTCATGAATATTTATTTGTTTTTCATTAATTCGTCAATTTTGTTATCCATGCAAGGTATTCAGTTCCTTTTTAACTGTATGGATTGGTCGATATTTGGCGAATGGTCATTCGTCTAAAAGGTTGCCATCGTTGTCATCAGATAATCAGGAGAATATCAATCAATCATCGTGTATAAATTCGAAGGAGAATTTGAAAGTAAGTAGTTTTGTTGAAGTCTATCATTTAATTGAATATACTTATATGCCATATTGATTACTGTATGTATAATAAATTTGTTATAAATATTACCATAATCTAATGGTTAGACCTGTTTATTGTGGCGAACAAAACAAGTTCCTTGAATTCCTACCATGCTAGAGAGTTTGTCTGGGGTGATTAGTCAGTCAAGCGCAACTTAGCATCTGGTACATGTATACCTAATCAACACAGCGAGATGAAATTGTTAGGGCAAATCCCAGAGTATTGAAGGTAGTAACAGAAAAGATTAGGCATCGAAGATACGATTTGAGAAGAAAATATAAATTAGTGAAATGAGAGAAACTTTTAACGAATTGAGAAGCTTGGAATGTGGGGGGAGATAAAAAGTGGATGCACTCGAGCCATTAAGGACGATTCCTAATCATGTCGCTCAACATCTCTAACCATTGGTTACGATAAGCACACTGACCCGCACCAGGTAGTCTGCAACTATATATATATATATATATATATATATATATATATATATATATATATATATATATATATATATATATATATATATATATATATATATTAGTTTAACAATCATTGTCCATTATGGGCAGATGCCATGTCTTGGTTTGGTCACCCCTACATTTTTTTAACCTACTCATACATCAGTCATCATCACTCGTTGAAATAGCAGATGGATTGGCACATGTAACACATATTTCAACCATTTCAGTTGGTAAAAATTTGTTAAATCTTCAACTAACTTACCATACTTACGTAGTACTCTGCGTTTAACCTCATAATGGCCAACTCGATGACCTCGAAATACACAAATGATGCTTCAAATGATCGAATATGAGTGTAGACCTCTATTATTAATAACCACATCCCACAGCCATAAAGTAGAACGAAATGAACTGCTGTTGAACAGTGAATTCATCTTTTGGTTAGCAAATTAATATCTCACCTATGCCACATGTTACCGCTTTGTATTAAGACTCAAAGTGATAAGTTTACTGTCGAAGAATCATTCCATACTTTTGAATTATTTGAGATAACATGATAATAATCTGTCCCTCTATAAATATTTAACATCACCATAAATACTCCTTCCCTATAATAGTCATGATGAGAGGTTGGCAAAGATCAAATGTTATTATTTTTGTTACACATACGATGGTCATCTATCTTTCAGATGAAATTCAAATTCATAAACAAGAATAACCGTCTTTGTTATCTTTACCAACTGAACATCAATAACAATAGTGTATGAATAGGTTTTCGTTCAATTTACGTTCATAAAAATAATATTTTGCCAACTTTCCTTGTTTTTTGTTTTTGAAAAATAGAATAATAATAATAACTTAGATAATAAATCACGTCAAGTGACCATATCAGATGATGTCATCACATTTGATAGATTATCACAAACAAGTACAACTCATTTATTGTCGTTTTCACCATCGGTATCATCATCATCATCATCATCAATGACCAATATTTCTAATCATGTTAAAATTGAATAATACTACTGACTAATAACACATTAGTAGTATTAATACTAATGGGTAATCGATAATCAGTCGGTGGTACGCATGCTGAGAGGAGGGGGGCGGTTGGTTGTAGCCAAGATCAATTCACTATTTTATTTTCTTGAATCTTTTTTTCTTGAAATTTAGTCCGTAGTGATTGTATTATTATTGTTATTATCAAATGAAATATTAAGAACACTGTCAGTAACGATCAGTCATTGTACTGCATATGTGTATGTATTTGCATTCTTATTTCGCTTCTTTCCACTCTATTTACTCAATTTCATTTGCTATCTTATATTTAATCGTCCAAATATCGCTTGATAGTGGAATAGTTATATAAAGTGTCCAACTTTTGACTAGTAGATCAGAGGTTCGAACCATACCCTGCTCTCTTTGGGGAGTGATTCGAATAGCTCCAAGTAAAAAGTAACACTAGACCACACAAACACACACACAAGTACACATTTAATTAATAGCTGAAAATCGGACAATCAAATGAATCTTGTCATATTTTCCGAAATTTCATCAGTTTTCCTTTCCCAATCTTCAGTTGCTAGCGAGCACCATGCTTATCTTCAGTACTACTTTAGTCTTTGCAACAAGCTGAATATATTTCTATGTATTTTTATACACATCAATTATACAAATGTTCATTATGGAAAAAAAACAACTGGTCTGCATAATTTTAAATAGAGACATATTCAGAATGTTCAGTTACCTTTTGTCCTTCTCCTCTTCCTCCTCCTCCTCCTCCTCCTCCTCTTTTTTCGCCCTTCTCCCCGTCCTCCTCATCATTTTCTCAGTTATTCCAACTTTTCTCTCTTTGTCAAATGTATAATTCCATTTTATTGTTTGTTTGTTTTTAAAGATCTTTTTTTTATTCTTTTTAAAGAAATTTTATTCCTCATCGAAAAAAACTTCTGATATACTCTTGTATAGTTTAATATGTTTCTTAACAATACCGACAACAATTATGTCCAATGGCTTCAATAGCAAACAAGAGTTGATTGATTTGTACAAAATTCAACTGATCAGGTGATATATTACTAAATAAAGTAATTGACAACCTTAATGAAATTGATCGTATTTATTTATTGTGGAATTGTTGTGATACGTAACATAACATAATACTGAATTAAAAGATCATGAGTGGTGGTGGTGGTGGTGGTGATGGTGCTTAAAGGACTGGTAGACTTTAAGGTAGATGAATCATTAAAATTATGAACTGATCTAAGTTAGACCAATATTGAAAGCTTGGAACTACTGGATGATCGTTTCTACTGAATATGGCATTAGTAGTGCTCACCGACGACACCACACAACAAGAATCAAACTCAAGACTTCAGTTTCACTCACAAACACTTAACTTATTCAACAGGTTTAATGGGTATTTATTTATTTTAACACATAGATATTGGTACAAAGAGGCACCAAGTACATATGCGCCACATAAATCTCATTTGATATGTGTGAGGGCTGTGATACTGACCGGTGCCCAAACCGAAGCATGTGGTTTTGTTAGGGGTCACCCCCTAGCCTTCGACCTGAAGGTCTGATCCACAAGGCAGTGGGGCAACATAAGCAGATGCAGTCCCATGGTAGCCGGTGACCAACGACTGGTTCATACGCCACTTGTTCCTTTAGTATACTGGAGACCATGTGCACCATTGGTTTGGAATCAAGGTTTTCCAACTCCCCTAGGTGAACTATTCATGTCCACCAACCCGGTTAAAGCGCCGGATATTCGCTTTTCGTCCTCTCAATTTCGTAAACAACACACCCGCCACGAGAAGGCAGTGAGTAAGATTTCCCTGGCAGGGGCTATATACGCGTGGCCATGTGAGAGCATTTGGAGAGCGAGAGCGGACTCTCCCCACTCTCGGCCGTACCAGGGCATTTGGGGGCCTACTGGATAAGGCATCTGACTTCGGATCAGAAGATTTAATGCCCAACTTCAATTAATACACGATTTTGTACGACCATCTTACGGTCGTCCTGTGTTTCTAGGTTTTCAATACTGGTCTAATCTAGATTGGTTCATGATTTCAATGAAATGATAGATTTACCAAACATGGTAACTATGATGTATAATAAAGAAAGTACACAGACATGTTATCTACTTCATTGACAATTTAGTTGCTATGACCTCGAATATTTATCATGAGGATAGATAACGATAAATGGTTGTGAAAGGAAGATTGCACAACGTGATGAGACGAAATGTTGAAGTTGAGATGAGTTGTGATTAGAAAGAGTAGGAAAATAGAAATAAGTTGGTTAAGGGGTAAAACGTGGAAGGTTCTCCTTAACGCTTAAGAAGACGATACGAAGATTAGCCGAGTAGAAAGCTTTCCTTCAGGGATTTCGAAACTCTTTTATTCGAGAATTTCACAGGTGTATCTCCTTTAAATTCGATATTCATAGGATAAGCTTAGCTTTGTATTGTCTTCTTGAGTCGGCCTACCAAACAGATTATAATTTTGAAAAGTGAATATATATTTGTGATTGTACAAGTTTGAAAGCGAATTCATTGGAAAGAGAAGTAAATCTTCGCTGAACCAATCTTGCATACTTTCTTTCTAATGTCTCAAGAGGTATCTATTCAGCTTACTCAACAACAACAACAACAACAAAATGAAAATCAATTGGATAGTTTATTTTTCGACAAAAGTTCTACAACTTACCATCCATATACCCCAGTAAATAAGATTCCAGAAGACCGTATTTTCAAATATTTCACTACCCAATTTTAAACAAACTAATAATTCAGTAAGAATTATTACACTGTAATGATAAGAATAAGTTGGATTCAGTAATAAGTTTCCCGTAACACAACTAGATATTTTAAAGTACATGAGAGTCAAACATCAATAATATTGATTCACATGTTAGAAGAAATATACTGAAAATGTGGTATTGTACTATCATGAAAGGAATGAACAAATTCTTAGATGGTCACAGGTAGTCGACAGGAAACAATGGGTCTAAGCTTTCCTGTTATTTGGTACTCATCACAATCACGTGGACCTACAATGTTTAGGGAGTCTTCTACCTATGATAAGTTCGAACACAGGTCATCCAACTTCATGGTCTGATAGGTTACCACTGATCCGACTAGACTGTGAGAAACGTTCTGTAAAAATGAGGAACGTTTACGATTTGTTGATTAGTGATTAGTGACAAATGCCATGTTGACGTGGTTTAGGAGACACCAGTTCTCCACAGATTACTGGTACACCTTGCTATTGGGTGCCAGATGGCATGACACCTATGTCAAGTGTGGTTTCCTGTAGACTACCTTCAGTTGCCTAACATCTAGGCGTAGTGTATGTGATGTCAAGCCACCTAGACTAGTGGTCACATCCGAACTTGATTGGTAGCATTGGATCGGCAATGAAAGAGACTAAGGAAGAATGATACTGGATGTTCACTACTCAACAAATGTTGATCTGTATATGAGAGTTTTTTCCGAATCTATATAAACATAGATATAATGTGTTTAATGCAAACACAAAGTGAGTCACTAAATCTGTTAGTCATAGAACTATTTGAATAAATAACGAATAATATTTTCTGTCACCATGATTACTGCTACTCAGTGATCAATTTCTTATTTATTTGTTAGCATATATACATCTTAATAGTCTGTAATAGATATAAAAAATGCTCCATACAAGCCACTGGATCTTTTCTCGACTTTAAATTGCAAAAGCAAGAGTATGACAATTGAAATGGCATGATTTACAAGTGATTGATCACTGGGTAGCGACCAATGTCATGTATTTCAAATCCTTCTTAGTTCTAACCAAGTTGGAATTTAGCTACTAGTGTAAGTGACAATATCGCGTTCACTATGTTGAAATGTCAGTCAGTCTGGAGGTACCTGAAAGGAAATTGGATTATAGGTGGTTTTAGTGACATGAGAGCGTGACCGCAGTGCCCATGGGACAACTGCTTGAGGTGGGTCACACACGACCTTTTTTTGAATAATTTTTGTGTTAGCTCCGTACTTGTTGAGACCTTACCGCCGGAGAGAGATATCTTGGGATAAGGCGAGGTGTGCTTTTTTAGGGTCGACCTTTTCTAACTCACCCCTCCTTGTGGGAAGGCAGCATCGCTGGTTGTCTGAAGGAAACGTCTTACTGCTGTCACACCTCTGTACAGCCCGACCACCTCGCCGATGTAGCAACAACGGTCGGGATGTTGAGATACATGGTGATGATCGACGGCGTTTACCGGGAAACTGTGAACCTATATTTCGTGTTATTTGACATTCGTCAACAAGTTGTACCAGTGATCTTGAGGGAACTGATCCTCCCTGGAGGATTCAGTCCTGTATCACCAAGCGTCACAATCAGAGGCGTTACCATCGAGCACATGGAGATGTACCAGTGAAGTCGATTTTATATAATACAGTCGAGGAAGCTGTGTGAACATGATGGGATGCATCAACACACTCAACTAATTAAATAACGGTAAAGTAGACAACGGGCTAACAACATCAGCAACGCCTTTAATGTTTATTTAATATGTTGTATTCAACCAGCCATATATTCAGTCAATCAGAAATTTTCAATTGAGAAGGCCACGTTGTGGCACGTTTCGGCTTGTTATTTTCTATTTTATGTAATGATGCGGTCTGATTTGCTTGTATGTGTGAAATACATGATAAACACAGTGGAGGCTGATATTTATACTCTGGACTCAAATCGGCAGAGTTAGGCGAGAAGGACCAATCAGGATTCAGAGTTGACACAAGGCTATTAGTGCTATTTGACATATGATTGGCTTAGCACAAGGACAAGGTCATATGAGTCAGTATTCTGATTGGCGATTTTGTCACATGATAATTGACAGGAACAAAAGTTATGACAGTATCCATCAAAGAAAAAAACACGTTTTGCGTTCTTCATTCAGAATGACGGATTGAATTATATTGAACTCAATAGTAAACAGTTGTGAATACCATAAGACTGTTACTTTAATGTACATGAATAATCAATGATGACAAGAAAAAAGGTATTTACAACAACTTACATAAAAAGCCATAGTTGAGATGACTCGGTTTAACTCCACTACTTTCAGCTTCTGACTACAACTCTGAGAATTACTTCTCGAAATCAGTCACTAGTGAACAAATGATAATTTTCAGTATGGTTGATGGGGATTGTCAAATTGCATTGAAGTTAGATATTAACACTATTGGATGCCGACTCGATAGTCCTAAAGCTAGTTGTTCGCACGCGTGACCGGAGATTGTTGGTTCAATTTGTGAATGTGGGGTCGTAGATGTGTTTTGATTGGGAGTCTCAAAGTATGACGAAACGGGTGACCAGTGCTTCTAGGTTTCTAATGGTGATCTAGCTTAAATCGATTCGGCATTTCAACGGAATTCAAATATCATTACAACCCTGTACTTGCGAGTACATCATTTAAAAGGTATGCAGCTCATCAATCTGTACGACTTTTTGTGAATCAGCATTGTTGAGATGAGAATAGCATGGAAAATTGTTAGAAAAATATAAATAATGTAGGGTGAGAAAGATTTGAATAAATTTTTCTGGTTAGCGTTTTTTTAGCGAGTTAGTTTTCTACGGGATGGGGACGCTAACCCCATGCCCAACCCTCCTCCTTTATCCGGGCTTGGGACCGGCAGTAGCCCCCAGAGGGACTCCAGGCGGAGCCATCATCCAGAAAATACAGGTGTTTATCAACAATTGTCTACGCAAAATACTTCAGATCCATTGGCCGGACACTATTAGCAACAACGTACTGTGGGAGAGAACAAACCAGATCCCAGTGGAGGAAGAAATCAGGAAGAAGCGCTGGAAGTGGATAGGACACACATTGAGGAAAGCACCCAACTGCGTCACAAGACAAGCCCTCACATGGAATCCTGAAGGTCAAAGGAAAAGAGGAAGACCAAAGAACACATTACGCCGAGAAATGGAGATAGACATGAGAAAAATGAACAAGAATTGGATGGAATTAGAAAAGAAGGCCCAGGACAGAGTGGGTTGGAGAATGCTGGTCGGCGGCCTATGCTCCATTGGGAGTAACAGGCGTAAGTAAGTAAGTAAGTAAGGGTGAGAAAGAAATAATATTGTAACCACAATTGGTTGATCACTGGGTGGTGATCAGTGTCATGTGCGTCAAGTTCTCACTTAGTGCAGATTGAATGCTATCGACCATGTTGCGTTGTGACCAGCAGTCTAGGTGACTCGACACTGCGTGCACTATATATTGAGATTAGATGGTGGTTGGAGGTAGTCGACAGGAAACCCTGGACCCGGGTTCCGTGCTACTTGGCTCTCGTCAGCAAGGTGTCCCTGTAATCTTGAGGGAAATGGTTCTCCCTGGTGGATTCGACCCCTTGTCACCCAGCTTCACAGTCAGCGATGTTACCACTGAACTATCCGGGTTTCCTGTTGACTACTTCCAACCACCATCTAATCTCAATATATAGTGCACGCAATGTCGAGTCACCTAGACTGATGGCCACATTGCAACATGGTCGATAGAATTCGATCTGCACTAAGTGAGAACTTGACACACATGACATTGATCACCACCCAGTGATCAATCAATTGTGATTGCATCTCATTCCTACAGGAGGTCAGTCGCGGCCCGGATAGCTCTGTGGTAAAGTCTCTAACTGTGAAGCTGGGTGACACGGGATCGAATGCGCCAGGGAGCACTAGTTCTCTCAAGATTACAGATACACCTTGCTGACGAATGCCAAGTAGCATGAAACCTGGGTCCAGGGTTTCCTATCGACTACCTCCAACCACCATCTAATCAGAAATAGTAATGTATTTATAAATTCAATCAGATTAAAGACTATGTCGTTGTAATTCACGTGATTATTGTGATCAAGGCAATGGATACAATAGAGGATATGACTAAACAAATTCTTTCTCAATAGTGTAGATTTATTCACCCTTTAACTTGATTTTGATCTTTAGTTTTAAAACTTGAATATTTTACTCTGTGAATTCATTTTTTGATGTAGAACGATATTATCTACCCACGACGTTTTCTACTACCACTGATACTGCTATTACTTCTACAACTGTCGGTTTTCCTTTGATACTTTCATTTCACTGAATTGATTCCATTTGGTAACTTAAGTTAATTTAGATATCTATTTGGTTCTACATTGATGATGACTGACAAACTGATCTACAAGAACGATAATATTAATAATACTATTGCATAGGATACATAAATCAATAACTCGAGGACTGCGGAGTGGTTGACAGTTCATCTTTTCAAACCTAGAACTCTATGTGTAAATGTGACATGTGTAAGACTTCATTCTATCTTCATCAGTTTCCTGTTGTTCGGACATTGTCTTCAAATCCACATTATCGATTGTTTATGGAAAAAAACTATGTTAATGAATACATTGATATCAACAAAGTTGAAATACAATTTATTCTGTAGTCGTTTTTTTAAATTTGTGGATCTGATTGGATCCTAAACCAAATAGAAATATCATCTGTAGAACACTTGGGACCATTACTCATCTATTACCTCACAAGGAATTAGGCTGGTACTTTAAGTTTAAAAACAGACACAATAATCATCAATCGCTAGGTCTGTTTGTAATATTTTGTGATGTCTAACTAATGTCTTTGGTCATTCCTAACCTGGTTTGATTCATGAATCACAGATTCAATTCACTTGAACCTTGGAGAATCCGCTCAGAAACTCGTCACATTTGGATCTGGGCCTGTTATTTACCAAGCTGTATCATTTAGCTGTACAAATTTATAAAAAAATATCCAGTTAAACGAAATACTAGGACTTTTCAATTCGAATTTCTTTACTTCTTTCTATGTCGAATAATAACGCAGTAACAACTAATGTTACGTCTGCGTATTTCAAAGTGATGCTGGTCGAATTATATTAATCATGTTGCTAACGTCCTACACTGGTCTAAAGGTTTAGAGACCATGTGTATGTACTGTGTTTGGTGACAAATAGTTAAAAGCTTCGTTTAGATACACGTTGCTAACAATTACAAACTAAAAGAAAATTTAATTCCAAGGATTCCTGTCGATCCTCTAAAATCGCTTAATATAGATTTTTTTCTAATCCAATTATACCTGATCTCTATCGTCATCTCTATATTGATAGTAATATGAAATTCTATTAACCAACCTAACATATATGTAATATGAGCACAATTTATTGATTTTTTCATAGTTAGAAATTAATCCAACAACTGGTTTTAAACTTCACTATGTATTATTGATTTAATAAAGAAGCATTTATTCTTGTTGAACACATGGATCGGCTTCTGTATCAGTCCTAAGAAAATTCAACACTTTTGTTATTGTTGTTGTTATTGTTACTGTTGTATATCCAGACCTGAAAAGGAATGAATCATTCAATAATCATTGAGTTCAACTTTACATTTCATCGATACAGATGAAATTTGTAAGCACCTTTGTGTAATATAACAATAATAACTGACAAATGGCTTTTACTGTGCTATTGTTTCAAGAAATGTGATTATCTTGATGGAATTATAATTTATGAATGAATCAATCAGGTGATAGGTTTCGGATTTTGGCGCGAAATTCATTCATCCATTTGCATACCAAGATGGCGGATATAATAATTCCCGCTTCATTCTGATTAGTCGCTAAGCAGACTACCACGTTTATGAAATTGAGTTGCGTTTAATAAGGTTTTGGCATTTTAGTTTATGTTAATTCGTGATGTAAATCATAAATATAATTCCTAACCCTAATCATCAACTGTAAATCACAATTCTTATTCTTCACACAGGTTTATAACGCTTATATCGGCGGCCTGATTGAATATCTGGGCTACCTGTTTCTGCGATATAGATACTTCAACAAGTTATCTGTTTCTTTTTTGTTTGTTCCAACTTATCATTATGTCTATTCATCTCATATTCTATTCAATTGCGTTTATGAAAAGTTTGCAACCTTTCACTGTACAAATTACAAACAAGCTGAATCAAAGACACTATAATTACTGGCAATATGTATTGAAATGAATGTACGTTATTCAAATGTTGATTCCTGAACTGCTAATATCTAACTGGCAACCATTCAATATTTATCATCAGGATAGATCAAGAAATAAGAACCGGAGACTTGTTGAAATACATTGTGCTGAGAATTCTATATTGTGCCAACATATAATATGTTGAAGAAGCCATTAGGAACAATAATAATGATAATGATAGTAATAATGTTAATGTAGCTCTAGTAAGTAGATGGACATTCTCAAGATCACTTTGACGTCGTTTTAATGTCGTCCATAAATTACAGTCTCACTCATTACGATTTTTCTCAGATTCAAATTTCTAAAAAAAAAGTTTATTATGTTAGTTAGTTGATTGGTTGGTTATAGTAGTAAATTAGTTGATAAGTCACATGGTTTACACTTACGGATTGCTTGTCAATATTGGAATTTTATCATTCATTCCTTTCTGTATCCAAAGAATGGACAATATTCCTTTTATTCTGTAAAATAAATTTAACTACTGATAAATGGTTGAAAGTAATAACTCAATAAAATTCTATGGTAAAACTATACTTTCTGGATTAGTCAATCAGATTTCGGTTGACTCCACTTGCATTGTATGTGGGTGGGGGACCTTGCAAAAATTGTATTCATTTTAATAGTTGAACTTATGAGTCGATCTAAGCCAGACATTAATACTGTTAAATATTGGCTCAGTGGTTTAGAGGTAAAGCGTTCGCATGCGAGATCGAAGGTCCTAGGTTCAAGTCCCGCATACGGGATAGTGGATGCGCACTGCTGAGGAGTCCTCTTGTATAATCACGAGAAATTTAGAACTGCATGACATGTAGACTGTTTATGTAAAATTAACTATGACAAAGAGGGGAACTAGTCGATCAGAGTGATGAACACGATGTCTAAGCTTCTACACAAAATTCTAACAGTATATATTATAATAAGCAGTAGAAATCCCTTTCAGGATTTCGCATCTTACTCAGGGTGCCAGATTTCTCAACAAGGGATAATTTATGTCGGTAAAATCTCTATTTTACTCTAGGTGTAAATATTTAGGTTGACAGTCTAAAATAAGAGTACGTTATATCACTGGAGGGCATGACTTAATATCTTCCAACACCGTATACAACCGCGCTTGTGTACTGCCAGCTTTATGATTACCAATAACTTGAGAAGAATACCTGATTCTGAAAGAAGATTCATTCAATATTTTATTGGGCGTAATACAGATATCCTGAGAGCCAGATATTTAACATACGAAGAAATTGGAAAAGTTGTGTTGTAAAGAGACACCACAAATATAAGGAAAGTACTATCAACATAAGTGTTGTGTATAAGTAATTACTGATAAAACCAAGATCGGCAATTTAAATTATCATCATACTTTTTCTGTTGATCGTCATAGGATTACTTGTACGTGGCGGTCGTACTGAGCATATAACCTATCATGCATGCACATTTTACCTTATTTTTTTCCTCACTACTCCATTCAGGTAAGTTACTTTGTTGCACTTCTAATTTTTAAACATTTTATGTAATAGTGAACACTGGAGGAGACACTATATTATTGTCAATAGCCAACCGCGTTCTGTATGCCGGTTAACAAAAGCAAGCTCCCAATATTGCTGCAAGTGTGAACGTTACCGTTCATGTGTTACACAGATCCATAGAATGAGTGAAATGAGGTTCATCCTGTTGCTTAACAAGCATATAAGAGAATGCCAGCAATAATATGCATGAAATTCCAGGCAATGGTGAAGCATTTTTTAACAATATCATTTCGTAGATAAACATTTCTACGGTCGGTTATTCCTAAAGTCGTATTTGATACTTTAAGCTTACATTGTTCACGTACCACCAACGAATAAGTATATCGTTGTAATGCTTAAAGTGTTTGATATATTCAAAGTAACATCCAGTCGAAACATCTAGAATAGTAGAAATAAGGTAACCATTTGAGGACAATAAATGGACGTAGCTAAAATAGTCCATGCTTAAAATAATTACAATATCTTGATTATAGCCATGTACCATCGTTATCAGAAAACTGATGTTTAACTCACAATATACATATTTTATTAAACTGAGCATATTTATCATAAACATAATTCCTATTTCATATTAAGGGCTGTCCTTTTAAAAGATAAGATGATTATTTGGTCAGAACTCTGTATTTTCGTTCCCCAAGTCCACTCTCCCTCTCCAAATGCTCTCACATGGTCACGCGTATACAGTCACTGCCACAAGAGACCTACTCACTATCTTCTCGCTACACTACTGTTGTTTACGAAATTGAGAGGAAGAGAAGCGAACGTTCGACGCTTTAACTGAATTAGTGGATATGGAGGATTTACCTAGGGGAGTTGGAAAACGCTGACTCCAAACCAATGGTGCACATGGGCCCCAGGATCTTGAAGGACCAAATGGCTAACATGGGACTGCATCTCCTAAGGTTGCTCCACTGCCCTGTGGATCAAACTCTTAGGTTGAAGGCTTCGGATGTTTCCTCCCCCCCGAAAAAACCACCTGCTCCGGTTTGGGCACCCTGACAGTATCACAACCCAAACACAAATCAAGTGATTTGTATGGTGTATATGTATTCGGTGCCCCTTTGTACCAATATTTATGTGCTCAAATAAATAAATCTGAAAAAAAAGTTAGTTATATTAGAACATGAACCAGTTATGTAAAGAAATTGTAACTATGTATCGTGGATAACCTGGATGATGTTGATAAAAAACAGTACATCACTTTAAAAACTGTGTACAGTAAAAAAATATTATATTCATTAATTTTTCTCGTCAAAATCTAGAAGCAGTGCAGCAGTGTTGATCAGTCGTTGACAGTAGTCGTTATGATCTGTGCAAACTTTGTACGAAACAATATATAACGAATGAACAACTTACTACAACACCACGTAGTATTTGTGGAGGCTAGGGGAGGGAAGTGAAAATGAACAGGGATTGGAAATTCACATATCAATGTATGAACCAAAATATTCCTGTGTATATACTATCCCGGATAGTCAACAGTAATACAGCCAGAAGTCATGTCGGTGGCATTCAACTTCCAGGAGGCATACACATAATAACTGCTCTCCATTAGAGTTTTCCGAACAGCATCTTTACTACACAATCATTGATTAACCTTATAAGCTTTCTTGAATGACACGAAAGCCCATAAACTTAATTCACACTGATAACATTATAACCAAAGACAATTTAAAACGTTCCATTTAAATAAACTGCTACCTAAAAGTCATTACACTTTGTTTGATCACAATAATCAGAATTCCTCATTTCATGGAAGGCTAATTTGCATTAGCACCTCTGTCGTCAATTTTATTCTAATCAAAATATTTATTTAGCCTTCACTGATCAGCTAAACTGTAATCAGGTCGTTTGAACCGGAAATCTATGCCCACTGTATCTCCGTATAGAAACAAACTTGCATAAAAAGCAAATTATAACTTTCTGATGAATTCCTAAGCTTTTCTGCAACAGAAACATAAACAATATGTAAGTGCGCTGTAACATATATTTGACCTTGAACTGTTAATTGTCTCTATGTATTCTGTTGTTTAGTCCGAATCGTTTGTGCAGTTGTTTAAGTCTGATACAAGCTTTCTATGTGTAAGTCTAACCAGTTGCTTAAGTGAGAAAACCATTAATAAACAGGGAAACTACTATTGCCTAACCTAAATGAAAGCATAATCATAAATATCCGTCTATTTCCTTCAGATAATTAGACTAGATTTTAACCAACAGTTTATGTCTGTCTCCTTTGGAGAATTAAACGAAATCCTGACCAATAGTCTTGGGATGGTTTGTTTGGTTGGCTCAGTCGCCATTAAATAAAAAAAACTATAAATAGTTCATTATAAATCTGTCGATTCATATGTATATTTTATATTGTTTGTGGTACGGTTTGATGTTGCCTCTCATCTTTACAACCATATAAAAATTACGAATCTGAATAGAAAGTTAGCCATCAGTAGTTAACTGACTTCCAGGTGTTCTGATTAGTTCTTTAAGAGGGTAGAAAATAGAGTGGTTAGTCTATTGTATGGAAACAGTACAGAACTGATAAGCTGATCGATGGTAGCGTATAACAACAGTTTTTTCCGCTCTTTTAGTTTTATGAAAAGATGGAAATAACGACATCAAATGATTAGATATATTATGGAGACATTTTTTAACCTTATAAATGTTTTTGTCACAGGTTAATATCAGCTGGAGAACCAGTGAAAATCAAAGAGTACTGGACAGCTGTTTGGTTGTAGTTTGCTACTTTTCACTTTACATATGAACTATTGAATTCCTAATTCCAGGAACAAATTTAAATAAAGCTAGAACAACAATTAAGACAGAATAAGGTGATTTCATTTAATTTCATGGTCTCTTATTAGCTGTTTACAACCATTGATTTGTATTAAAATGTAACATTAAGTTATGATAGAATGTGGAACAATTGACAATGATGATGGAATGAATCGCTTCAGATTTCATTGTTATACTCTGATACGAATACGGTTGTAAGTAGCTGATGAGAAACCAGGAAATCAAATGGATTCATATTATTCTGTCTTATTTGTCGTTTTGACTGAATTCGAATTCCCAATTATTGGTTCAAATAAATATTAGCCAGTTGAAGGTAGTTGTCAGGAAATCTTGGATCTAAGTGCGATGCTAGTTTAGAACTTAATAATTTGGCATACCTTTGATTTCGAGGGAACTGGATTTTCTTGTGGGAACCGAACTCACAACATTCATCATCACAGTTTGAGATGTTACTACTAAGGTATTCGACCAGAGATAAAATCTCTCCTGTAAGTTCAACCGTATAATGCCCCCTGAAAGGCATGAATGATCTAAGTTCAATCTACTAATCAATAGTTTATCATGAGCTGCTCTCGGTCGATAGTCTTAATGTTTACCAATTCTCTAGTTATTTTCATTATTTCATATAATGGAAACACTTTTAATAAATAACAGTTGTGTATTTAACACTTAACTACTTCTCAATACATATAATATCATACCATTTCACAATGGTAAACAAATTAGTGTTAAATCAATAATACCATAACTTTCTCCATTGAGGTCAAGGACATTACTCATATTTGTATACTTAGATATACACTCATATGCTTATATAAGATGATTTTAGAACCCATGATACAAGCGAAGTACAAAGTGTGAATAAATCTTGACTATTATGACTAATTCTGCACCATCACTGGAGATGTTGGGTGGCTTAAATTATTCTAGAAAGAAACATCATCTTTGGTGTGATTACATAATTCCATAGACTAATTTTTCTCATCTCAGATCATATTATCTATCTCTAATCCTTATTACTATCACTGATCCTGTTGTGTTACTTCTACTACTCTGAAAATTATCTTGGACTGATGATCAGTAGTCTTGTGTTTTTCAAATTCGTTAGAGGCTAGTTAGTATTGAATCAAACATCAAGCATATAGTATCATTCTTCCTCGTCCTTACTGCCTATTGCTTGCTTAAGGTAGTCTATGCGTATCGATGGATGCTAAGACATAACAGATCACACTGCTGTTACAATGACGAAATGAATCCAATTATATTGAAGATGCCACAGGTATTCGGAGTTTGACAACACTTTAACCAGTAACACCTTCTAATATGAATCGTACCCACCAAGTGAAACCAAAAGACAGAAGCGAGGAGGTTCCAAGATATATTTGATAGGCTATCGATATGTCGAGGATCGACTGATCTTATCTGGCTAGCGACTACATGGGTTGTTGAGCACGGCATTCCCACTCGTGATCTGGTGAGGATGCATGACCGAGCGCCTTCAGCTAGGTGAGTCCACTAAAACTAATATGGTCAGCATCCAATGTCGAAAACTTACAGAGCTATTTATTTTGGGGATTTATTTACCGCAACAATATGGTCATGCAAAAAAGAATATTTGCTCGTAGAATAGTCCATGCACAGACTACGTCTATTTTGCTCTTCTTTTCCATTGGTGATTGATAAAGTACAGTGCTCGCTTTTGACAGACTGTCTTATTTTATGTACTACAAGGTAAAACAACTAGAACTTATTCAATAACGTCATTTTGGTGTAATGAAAGAAATGAACTGATTTTTTGAACTGCATTAGACCCGTGTGTTCAGGCCGTAATTACAGGTACAGTTGTATTCTCCTGTCCGATCATCGATTAATTCACCCAGATTACCTGTTTAAGACTAATGACCCTCCGTTTGTCAATCACTTGATGACAGTGAGGTAATGATCAAGATCAATACTGAACATCTATTCATCCAAACAGTAGTTTCCACCGTTAGTTTGCCTAGAAGCTAGAATAAGAAAAGAACACATCATGTAGATAAGGTTCTACTGGACATTCAAACTCTAATTTATATGATAATATAGATTGATTTCCAGATTACACACAATAAAGAAAACTAAGTTATCTGTCCGTAATTAATGAATAATAACCCTAAGCAAAAAACACCGAATAATAGTTTATGCACCTAACGAAAGCTTAGAAACAGGAAAATCTGAGGATAAAATAATCCAAGTATATCTAATAATGTCAAAATAATCGTTCGTAAGATAGTCTCTGAAGGTTGACACTTTCACGGTATTCGCCTTCTGAAAAAAATGTTTTTATCTAAATGCTCCCTAATAAAAATCTGTTTTCTTTCCTAATTCTGTATGTTACAGTTCAATTTGAAGTGGATTTGAGTCTTGGAGTGAGCATCAAGTCTGGGATGCACGTACATTATGGATTCCACTGCTAGCCATATTCCATCTGTCCTATACTAATCTGTACTATATATTGTGAAGTAGTTGAATTGTTATTTTAATCAATTTTGCTCAAGGTGTAATCATTGTGGAATGTCAGCTTAGTGATTGAAATATTCAGCCTTCAAACAGTGAGTGATTAAGAGTCCTCAAGAATTTTTCGGGCAATATTTAAGATGAAAAAAGAGTAGAAACTCATCATCCTATCTGGGTTTAATCGAAGGTCTAAAGCGAATTCTGAAAAAACTATACATTTTAACATATTCTGACTAGGTTATTAAGGATTTTGCTACCAATTTAGGCTTCAGGATTGATCTGCGTCAACACCTGAACTAAGAATAGGGAGTGAAGTAGTCGAACGTGTTGACAACTTCACTTATCTTGGAAGTCTGATCAGCCCTAGTGGGTTGGTGTCTGACGAAATCTCAGCACGGATTCGAAAAGCTCACTTGACTTTTGCCAACTTGCGTCACCTATGGCGAAGGCGAGATATCCGTCTATCAATTAAGGGACGAGCAAACTGCGCGGCAGTCCGTTCTGTTTTAATTTACGGCAGCGAAACATGGCCATTAAGAGTAGAAGACACTCGTAAGCTACCAGTATTTGACCACAGATGCCTTAGAAATATTGCTGGCGTCTGCTAGGATCACCAGGTAAGTAATAGTGAGGTTAGACATAGGGTATTAGGGAATGATGGTAAACCAGTTGATGAGGTTGTGAATCTTCATCGACCGAGATGGTTGGGCCACATGTTGCGTATGCGTGAATACCGATTACCACGACGTGCAATGCTAACCGGTGTTGGAGATGGTTGGAAGAAAGTTAGGGGCGGCCAAACCAAAACGTGGCATCAGTGCTTGAAGTCACTAACTTCTAGTCTGAGCCATGTTGGTAGATGCACACTACTTGGTTGGGGTCCGCGTGACTATCGTAACCAATGGTTGGAGACTCTTGGTGACATGGCTCAGAATCGATCACCATGGCTTCGATGTATACACTCTCTGTCTTCCCTTAAACCATGAGATTAAAATTGCTTCATATATTTCTTTCTACGAACTAATTCTTTCTTCCTGTATTATATCCTTATGGCAATCTTTCTTTTATATATTACCACCTCTGAATTAACTACTTTTATGAATCCGGTGTTCATCTTGTTGTGTTAATGAGGTATGGCGAATTGGACCGATGCATATATGTGCCTGGTCCTACTTTGTAGCTGACTGACTGACTCTAGACTAAAAAGTTCACACATAAACTTATAAATATCCTTGCTTCATGTGTCTCACGTGAGGTGGGAAGCAAAACTTCTTTACATACTCTCCATACTTTTTTCCTAATTGGAGCTCAAGTTTAGACGATGTCTTAGCAATAGACAGCGGTTAGAAAGTCAGTGTCCAGAAATATCATAAGTCATAGATTTTACTTCAGCTAATAGCATCTTTACTTATTACGTCTGAGCTATAAACAACTCCAAAATATAATTTGATATGCGAATGGACACTGATGCGTCTTTGAGGTAAATTATTATCATACTATATACTCTTCTCCTGTAGATGCCCTCCAGATGTGCTGTTCAATAATAGCAACCTCGTGTGTTTCGAAAATGGACGATTGGATGGTGATGATCATCTGTCTTATCCAGTCTATCCATTCGATAAATATTTATTTGTGAAGCGTTTATTAGAGGCAATAAACTATGGATTTTGACAACTGCAAAGTATCCATTCTATCGTTACATCATTTCCTTTAAATAGCATCTGTATTCACTTGAAGGTCTTCAGTTGTCAAGAATATTCAATTTAATGTAGATTTCCACACTAAAGGAAGATCGAACCGTCAACGATCAATAAGCTTGTTGTTCTCATCTTTTATCACAAGTCCAGATGGTGGAATGTGTATGAATCCTTGCAGTTTACTGTAGAATAAACAACATTGTTCACTACCGGGCAGTTAATTTCAAGTACATGGTGTTAGTTGTTATGCTATCTGAATAAGTAAATACATTATAAACTCGAGTTGTTTTTCCTGTTTACATTGGTAGATTCATCAGTATGAGTGGGATCATTAACTGATAGCTTCTGTAAAGTACTAACTGAGATAAGAAGTGTAATTTCCGAATACTGAACAATGGAAATTTTCGTCAGTAGGTCAACGCGGTAAACCGTAGTAAAGGAATATACTTTAGCTTTCTTAGTATATTAAACCACAAACGATGCTGCTACTCGATGTGATTTGTATCCATAATAAAATAGCGTATATGCGCGTTGAAATTCATTAAATTTTCTCTGGAAATAATCCCGAAACAAGAAGAGATTATTCAGAATCATCCGTCTAAACCGTCCACTTACTTCAACCGAAATATTTCGGGGACTTGGAGCTTGACCAACAGTGCTAGACATTTCCCTGGTAACTTCAATAAACAGTTCCTAGAATTGTATAAAATTGTATTTACTGATATTATGCTATGTTTGTAATCTAATACGATTTTCAAAAAAGCAGATATAACTGCAGCTTTTCAATGGATAATTACTCAAAAACAACTGCAGTGTTTGCACTTGAAATAAAGGTAACATACTCGACATGATTTTAAACGACATTTTAAGATTCATCTGATATTGTTTGCTTGAATCTTCCCATTGATGTTTAGGATTTCAATTGATCAGACTCTTATTGGCATATTTACATCCTGTGCAGATTGCCTCGATACTGTTTTAAGTCACAAGCATTATAAGCAGAGATGGATGGTGGGTAGCAGTGGAATACAGGACGCGCGTTTCGTCTCATTTTCAAACTCGTTAGCTGGATGTACCTGCACTATAGAGTTGATGGCATCTGAAGCGAACGGCACTGGGTTCGAGTCCCAGGGTGAACATTAACTCGGATGCAGGTTCATCCAGCTGACGAATCCCAAGATAAGACGAAACAAGTGTCCTGTATTCCAATGTTAGCCATCATCCATCTTTGCTCATAGTTAAAGTCTTTTCTGGCGTAAAACGATTAATTTATTATGCAAACACTATGAATTCGTGCACACTAACAGACGCTCAGTCAACCATGAGCACTTCAAATACAAAATACCTGCCTCGAGCAAAGCGACTCAAGGAAAATTTGACCTGAAACTAGCCTTTCATCCACTCCGAAATTCCTGACCCCTATTGATGAAAATCTATGGATGCGATTAGAAACATTTGGCTTTTAAAATATGTTCTATAATAATTCGTTAACTGGCTACAAATTGTGTATTGCTATAATCTGATTGGTTGAAATTCAACTAGCACAAATTGTTTTGATTGGATGTTAAAATTTGCATTTTTACATCCGAATTTTGTTATAATAAGAAAGTTCTCTGAAACTGTTTCATCGTTCATGTAAGATAGAACTGTAACTAAGAATAATAGCCACATCAATTCTATTCAAGTGACATATTATACTCCTATCTGTTAATAGATATGGAGACAATGATTAGGATCAGTTTTTTTGGTGATCACGTAGAAACGGATCTTAATTTATTCCGTTATATTGATTAAAGTCATCAATAATCGTAACAAGAGGGAGACTATGCATGTCATCTAAAGTAAGCTAGAAAAGATTGATAACTATCTCCTAATCATGACAACGATTAGTAGTTATAATAATGAAGAATGTAACTTTAAATTAATGAATATTTATATATGAACAAGGAGGAAATTATCTTCTATCTAACTGTTTCAATGAATTATTTTAGCTCAACATTTAAGCCAGTAAAAATTGCCATCTACGTTTAAACAAATAAATAAATCACTGTGGTATAATAAAGTAAACGGTATATTTAATTAACCATAAACGTATTATGAGTTAAACATTGGCAAATGACTAACAGTTGACACTTGCTTAAATGAATAATAGTCAAGGCTCTATGTTCAGGTTACAGTCCACTCTGTCGGCATAGATTCGAGTCCCACTCCTGACACTAGACTTATTCACATGGACACGAACTCAATCACTTTCATCTAAACACACACACATATACCAATACAAACGGAAACACTCACTGGCCAATGTATGGATCAGAAATGACAATGTAGATATTTATGTTTGGATGATATTTCCAAATAGTAATGTTTAAGAAACTAGTGATGTTTTATGTCACTATCATGTGTCGAAAATAAACGAAATGATTTGTTCAAGGGTATCACATTCTGTGAGGTCTTCCCGGTTTCCCACATTGTTCGAACGTTCCATGTACCTATAAAAATTTTTGCTCTGGTTGTTAGAAGGGGCATCGGCCTCGTGGCTTCCGAAGGAACTCGGCTTTCACCATGAAGCGTCATAATTCTTCTAAATGAAGACCTTCTAACTCTCAGGGCAGAGTTTAAATGGTTTGAATTATTTTTTCTGGTAAGCGTTTTTTTAGCGAGTTAGTTTTCTACGGGATGGGGACGCTAACCCCATGCCCAACCCTCCTCCTTTACCCGGGCTTGGGACCGGCAGTAACTCTAGAAGAGCTACAGGCGGAGGTTCAGATGCAGACGTAAAGGCGAGGATTGGCAAAGCAAGGGTCGCATTCCTACAATTGAAGAACATATGGAATTCAAAACAACTTTCAACCAATATCAAAGTGAGAATCTTCAATACGAACGTCAAGGCAGTTCTACTGTATGGAGCTGAAACTTGGAGAACTACAACAACCACAATCAGGAAAGTACAAGTATTTATAAATAGCTGTCTACGCAAGATACTCAACATCCATTGGCCAGATACCATCAGCAATAGCCTTCTGTAGGAGAGAACAAACCACCTTCCAGCTGAAGAGGAAATTAGGAAAAGACGATGGAAATGGATAGGACATACATTACGCAAATCGTCAAACTGTATCACGAGACAAGCCCTAACTTGGAATCCTGAAGGTAAGCGGAAAAGAGGAAGGCCAAAGAACACATTACGTCGGATAATAGAAGCAGATATGAAAAGGATGAATTACAACTGGAAGGAGCTGGAAAGGATTGCCCAGGACAGGGTTGGATGGAGAATGCTGGTGAGCGGCCTATGCTCCTTCACGAGGAGTAACAGGCGTAAGTAAGTAAGTAATCACATTCTGTGACTAAATAAAGAGTTGTTGAGTAACTTTACAATGTTATCACCATTAAGATTGTTTTCAGTTATAAATTACCCAGAAAGAAGCCCATATTGATGGCCGTTTACAATTGATTTTTTAAATGTAAGTAAAGGGTTGTGGAGACTATTGAGTTTTAATTGAGATCATGAATCGATCAATATTAAACCACCATTGAAAACCTGTAAGCACTAGACAGTCGTTTCGCCCTAGTATGGAACCCTTAAGTAGTGCGTATTCACAATCCTGAATGGGGGATTCGAACCCAGGACCTTTGGTCCCGCACGCTAACGCTGGTGACTAGCGGTGAGATTCAGGATATGCGTTTCGTCCTATTATAGGACTCCACCGCCATCCATCTATGAGTATAATTCTTGTGATTTAAGGCAGTATCGAGGCAATCTGCATAATATGTGCATATACTAATAAGAGACTAATCAATCGCAGTCCTAAAACATCAATGGGAAGAGTCAAACAAATAATACAAAAAATAAATTAAATTTCACTCCATTGCACAAGCACGTGACAATCAGGACTCAGTAGCTATGTGGATAACGCGATAGTGTTTGATGGGAACGAGACTAGATTTGAGTCCCCGGATGAACATCAACTCTGGGATATAGGTACACCCAAGTGACGAGTCCCAAAATAAGACGAAACGCGCGTCTCGTATTCCACTGCTAGCCACCATCCGTCTCTGTTTATTAAACATTACAGTTCACGAATTCCTTATTATCTAATTAATGATATGTAGTTGTTCTCAAAGTAACTGAATAAACTTATAAGTTACATATATTGTAGTTTAGTGTTTTTTTGCCTATCATCTGAAACGGAAACTAATAAATTTTCTGTACTTATTCCCTATATGTAAAAATCCTAATGTTTAACCAAAATAATAGCTCTACGTTTTAATAATAATAATAATAATATTAACTGAAACATACTACAAAAGGGAATTAGAACTAGCAAAGGATGAGAGGTTGGACGTATCGTTTTTGCACGCAAAGCTGAAGCTTGAGTTGATGGATTGTCAATGCCTCAACAGTGCACAAGATTTTGATTCAACTTTCCTTCGATCCAATTCCTTTGACTGTGTAGACTATTTTTTTTAAAAAGACTCCTTCGGAGTTGATTAAATGCTACTTATATTGAGCTGGTAATTGTCTTAACGTTCTCCTTTTAAAAGCCATGTCGGGTAGTGTTCTTAGATGCTTTTAGAAAGTGATCACTTTATGAAGCCAATGTAACCTGTCCCACATGAGCAAGTAAATTTATGGATGCGAATTGATATGGTCCAAAGTGGAAGTTTATCCTTAACCTATCGGTGAATAGTAGGTCAGTTTGAGAAAACAATACGAAGTTTAGCTGAATAGAATATTTTAATTAGGGTTTTGAAATCCGTTTATTCAAGATTTCAACACCTATAGCTTCTTCTTATTTCGATATTCATAAATGATTTTGTCGAAAAGAAAATTCTCTTCGTCAAATTCTCTTTATTTTTATTCATTTGAATTTGTTTCACTAAGTATCTACAGTAGTCAATTCATGATATAAAAATACTTCAATCGTTTAATCTGTTTGTTCCTTGTTCCAACCGGGACTATAATTTATGAACGAACCAATCAGAATTAAGATAGATGGTTTTGGATTTTAAAGCAGAATTCATCCACTCATCTGGCTAAATATTATTTCGGCATTATAGCTCATGTCAGTTGGTGATGGAAACCCTAAATCGAATTCCCAACTCTAAACATCAACTATGAACCAAAATTATAGGGTTGTTGAGATCATGAACCCATTGATCTTAAACCACCATTGAGAACCTGGAAGCACTGGAAGGCCGTTTCGTCCTATTGTGGGACTGCTCAGCAGTGCGCATCCATGACCCTGATCGTGGGTTTCGGACCCAGGGCTTCCAGTCTCGCGTGTGAATGCTTAACCTACTGGACCACTGAGCCGGCATCCAATGGTGTTAATGTCTAACCTTAACCGATCCACAAAGTTGCACGAACATCTTCCATTGTAATGAGGTAAGCACCTGTTTCTACTCGGCACGGATTAGCTCCACTGGTCACGGCTTTTCATCGGAACTCCGAGAATTTTCTCACGAAGCTAGTCACTAGTGAGCAGATGGTAATTATCAGTTTAGAGGTTGTGGCGATTGTAAAGTTCTTGATTGAGATTATGAACCGATTGATGTTAGACCACCATTGAAAACCTGGAAGCATTGGACGGCCATTTCGTCACATTGCAGGACTCTTTAGCAGCGAGCATCCATAATCCCACTTGCAGGATTCGAACCCAGAGCTTTCAGTTTCGCGTGCGAACGCTCAACCTACTAGACCACTGATTCGGCATCCAACGGTGTTGATGATCGCACAATTTCGTGGATTGGTTGAGATTAGACATTAATACCTTTGGATGCTAGCTCAATGGTCTAAAGGTTATGCGTTCGCACGCTAGACCGAAGGCCCTGAGTTCGAATCCCTTGAGAGGGATCGTGAATGTGCACTGCTGAGAAGTCCTATACTAGGATGAAACGGTCGTCCAGTGCTTTCAGATTTTCAATGGCGGTCTAACACCAATTGCTTTATGATCTCAATCAACATTATAATTCCTCACACTGATTTATAACCGTCATTTATTCCTAATACGTGGGTGGATATTTTCAAGGTCATTTTAACATTTGCTCAAATATCGTCCATAAATTACAATCTGACCAATAATATCCATGTTAATAATAACTACCGATACATTTTGAAACAGTTGATGAGACTAATAAAAAAAAGCAGGTTAACTCAATTCTCATTGGTTACTTACCTTTATTTTATTGATTTTTCCTAATATTATTTTCATTGAGATAACAATAAAATTAACCAATCAGAATAAAGAGTTTGTACTATTTTTCATACGACCAATATATCAATGAAGAAGAAGAAGAAGAAGAAGAAGAAGAAGATAAAAGGTAACATTCAGTAAGGATCATTTACAATTCATGAGTATCCATGACATTGTGATTATAAATGGATCATTATCATCTTGATTATTATTATTACCAAGATTATAAGTACTAGAAGTACTTGGAAAAAAAAGGATCATAAATGAATTTAATTTCAATATTTTCTTACATAATTGATGATTATTAATCAATAAATAGAGCAAATATGTATTTCAATCTCTTCATTAATCTCTTATTTACATGGAAGTATATAACATGTATAATATATGATTTTCAAAGATATCCATTTTCAAATGATGATGAATTTCAAAATGAGGTATGTTAACATGATATCGATTATATTAATTGTAATAGTAATGATAATAATATTATTATATACCCTGATCGAATCTTTAGGTGATCCATCATTCCCATTGTGTATAATATAATGATTCTTATCGTTTTAGATTTATTTTAACGGATTGGGTTATAGATGTAAATTGTATAATATGCTGTCATACGTTTATGAAACGCTTATGACTATTTAGGATTTTGAATTCTGTAAAGCCTCGAGTGCACAAACCATGGACAAGGATATAAGTCTGTCTTTGTATATCTATATGATAAACGAGAGGTGTTTAAACACACACACACACACACATTCTCTCTCTCCCTATATATATAGACCGGTGTCAGGCAAGGTTGCTTACTCTCACCCTTTTTCTTTCTCCTGGTGACCGACTGGATCATGAAGACGTCAACATCTGAAGGGAAGCACGTGATATAGTGGACATCTAGGATGCAGTTGGACGATCTAGACTTCGCAAATGATCTGGCTCTTCTATCGTGAACGCAACAACAAATGCAGGAGAAGACGACCAGTGTAACAGCAGTCTCAGCAACAGTAGGTTTCAACATACACAAAGGGAAAAGCAAGATTCTCCGATACAACACAGAATGCACCAATCCAATCACAATTGACGGAGAAGATTTGGAAGATGTAAAAACCTTTACGTATTTGGGCAGCATCATTGATGAACACGGTGCATCTGATGCAGATGTGAAGGCGTGGATCGGCAAAGCAAGAGCAGCATATTTACAACTGAGGAACATCTGGAACTCAAAGCAACTGTCAACCAACACCAAGGTCAGGATTTTCAATACAAATGTCAAGACAGTTCTACTGTATGGGGCAGAAACCTGGAGAACTACGAAAGTCATCATCCAGAAAATACAGGTGTTTATTAACAGTTGTCTACGCAAAATACTTCGGATCCGTTGGCCGGACAGTATTAGCAACAACCAACTGAGGGAAAGGACAAACCAGATCCCAGCGGGGGAAGAATTCAAGAAGAGGCGCTGGAAGTGGATAGGACACACATTGAGGAAAACACCCAACCGCGTCACAAGACTGGCCCTCTTAATTTAGTCAAATTCATAAATGCGAAAAATTGTAATGGAAGTTTATAGCAAAACAGAAAACAGCTTCTTCAAGTGGATTTTTTATAGAGAAAATAACAGTAATGCAAATAATGAACCGATTTCACGTAATTAATTAATCCATTACTAAAGTCTTCTACAGGTTACTCTGTCTGTATGTCCTAAAAAAACTAACGACATGTGAACTCGTCTTTATGGATTTAGATTATTTTATTTTCTTGAACCCCTTAAAAAGAGCCAAACAGGCTTTTAAAAGTCTTCAGGATTAGAGTTTTCATTACAAATTGACAATACAGATATGGTCTGTACCTATATGGATAAATGAATTTTCATTGGAAATATATAAGAAGCATTACTTGATTAGTTCAACCATAAATTCAATTATTCACAAAATTTTGAGCCATATAAAAAAGATATTTCTGTTGCTCACTCTAAATGACATTCAACTTTCGCCCAAATCTCTGAAAGTTACATTCTCAATTCTAAATGACTAGCAAATAAAGTGTAATTCTGCTAAACTTTCTTGTTTGAAATTGAGCTACGCCGGCAACTTAAAACACAAACTTACACAGTTACTTGGTAAAATAGAAAAACCATATGGGAAATCGTTAATTTGCAAAATATTAATCCATCATATCAAAGCGGACTTTTCGTGTTGCAATCATCAATCCATTGTCTCACATTTCATTGTTCATGCGTTTTCTCACAAATTGCATTGTGTTCCCGCTCTTCCTTTCTTGATCTTCCCCCATCTTCTGCTGCTAGACATTACGTTTTTAACTCGCGTCATATACTACTTACATCAATTTAAGTAGCGCGCACCACACCGTCACAGTTAATAAATGTCTGTATTATACTTTAACTAGTTGGGGAATATGATGTTCAACAATGTATAATATGTTAATCCATCTCTGTTGCTCAGTGACATATCTGATGAACTGATGATCACTTTTATGTTTCAGATTCCTATTAGTTACACAAGATTGTAATATACAGTGATACAGTCGACTGATAACTGAGTAGCTCGTCTAGTCTTTTTAGTGCTGATTGAATTTTGTCGGTTACGTTGCAATATGATCACTCGTTTAGGTGACTTGACATGGAACAAACTATCCTGAATGCTTGAAATGCTTAGACCTTTCCCCCATATCGTAGAGTGAGAGATGACCTTGTGTTGGCATTTATTATCTTAAATAATGATTTGAGTGTTAAGATGTCTTGTCTTTTTGATCTTTCCGGAACCAATCATATTCGAGGCCATGGTAAGAATGTTCAAAAACCGTGATCAAATAAATGCAGAGTGTGGAATTGCGATTTTCTTATCGAATGGTCGATGACTGGAACGTCCTAACCGAACGAGTGGTATAAGCTTCATTAGGAAATACCTTTAAGGAGAAGCTAGATCTTCAATGGAAAACAAGCTGCAACGATTAACACAGGCCAATATAAATACTATCCTTATTACTGAAGACTGAGGTGTAGGGTGATTGGATATAGAATACAGCATACAGAAGTATACAATAATTACTTACATATAGCGTTTATTTTCAGTCTTGATAATTCATTTGTTAATTAAAAAATTACTTTATTCTTACAGGGTATATGTAAGTGGCAATTTGCCATATTGAACATGCACTAAGTCAACTATTCAGTAGTTCTGTTTCCCTTAAATTTGCCCATTTAGAACTTTAGAATCAATAGCATAATTAAACCAAATTGATTGTACTATCATGAAAATTCCATGCAAACACTATCATTGAAGTAGTCCATCACATATTCATAATTATCAGGGTAAATTACTAATTCAAATAATAACAGTTCTGGCGGTTGATTTGGATTTAATATTGAATTCGATGATGTTGTTTTCTATGCTTCTACAAAATAGATTTAAGTTGTGCTTGGGATATTGACATGCATGCATTTTTCTTGCAGAGTCGAAAATTTATTGCCAAAATATTGTTGAACTAACTCGTCATCAGAAAATTTATTGTGTCATCCTAGTCTGACATCAATATACATGAGCTTCACGAGTTATTTCAATGAGAAAATTCAGGGTGAGTAGGAAGCTTCTGTTGGCTAACTCAAATCGAGAACATATACACAAGCTCATTTATAAATAGATATCCGTCCCCCTCAGAAAATTGGACTGAAGTTTCAACCAGTACTGTTTCATCTGTTTCCTCAGAAAGTTATGTCAAGTACTGACCAGTAAATGTGTACCCGTTAACATATATCTCTTATCATTTGGCCTACAATTGATATGTCTGATTGATCTAGGCTATCAATTATATAAGACTTAAAAAGTATTGTATTGTTAAGTAGTGAAAAATACAGACTGAAAAATCAAATTACCTGAAATTTTTCTTCTTATCGATCCTCTTTAAAAAAAATTATGGTTGAATATATTGGAATTCATAAACCTTATACAGGGATAAAGTGTTCTTCTTTTTTCATAAATAACTGGAATTTGAATAAACATTGAATAAAAGTCTGTTGAAATGTTGTACAATCGATGGTGAGAGCGCCATAATGTAATGGAATCATTTTGTTTCAATATAACATACCAAAAGTTCTTTGAAAAAGTGTGTTTCTAGTTGATAACTTACGCTTGTTACTCCTCGTCAAGGAGCATAGGCCGCCCACCAACATTCTCCACCCAACCCCGTCCTGGGCAATCCTTTCCAGCCCTATCCAGTTGTTATTCATCTTTTTCATACCTGATTTTATTTCCCGATGTAATGTGTTCTTTGGCCTTCCTCTTTTCCGCTTCCCTTCAGGATTCCAAGTTAGGGCTTGCCTCGTGATGTAGTTTGGTGATTTCGGTAATGTATGTCCTATCCATTTCTATCGTCTTCTCCTAATTTCGTTTTCAGCTGGAAGCTGGTTTGTCCTCTCCCACAGAAGGTTGTTGCCGATGATGTCCGACCAATGGATGGCCGGATACCATTAGCCAATAATTACTTTAAAACAGTTTATGTAGCAACGGATATTATAGCTCAGAATAATCTAGCATTCTGTGACAAATTATTTTTTCTTCAGTAATAAAAAATACGGGTAATGTAGAAACTATTAACATCACAAACCGACTTATGATAAGGAGTGAAAACCACGAAGCACTGAAGAGCTATTTGGTTCTAGTATAAGATGCAACAATACACATTCACCACCCTACCGGAAATCAAACCCAAGGTGTTTGATCACTTATGAATCTTGAAATTCTAGATCAATAAACCGGAATCTATTGGTGTATACGTCTAACTTTAGTTAATTCATAGTATTGCATGACCACCTTACATTGTCTTCGGTAAGTAACTGTCTTACGCCCGATATGGTTGAACTTAACTGGTTATGGATTATCACTAGAATTCTATCTCTTGAAATTTCCAACTGTACATTATTTTAAATGATAGTCGTCAAAAGCGTAGAAATTAACTATTTTTTTAAATTTTTGTATATTTTATCTCTAGTTAATTAGACAAAACGATTTCTTTATTGGCTTTAATGAATCCTGGCCATTAAGAAATGTGAACGACTATTTAGGGGTGGTATCCTCTGTTAAAGCAACGGATCAATCCGCTTCAAATGTTTATGTTTTACATCGTGGTGATCGAGTATGGGATCAAAAGTAAGCTAGTTAGTAATATGTTAATGGGGGAAAATGGGTTGTTTAGCGTTTTGTTTTCAGAAAGTGAAACTCCACCCTAAAAATATCTTATCATTGGTCAAGCGTAATCTAGGAACAGTGTATTGTAATTATTATTATCGACAGTTATTATGAAATTCGTTCAACAATTAGCGTACCAAAACAGTAATGAAAATAATAATTGATATAATTAAACCAAGAAATTTGAATATCCAACTCTTATGTTCATTGCTGATATTGATCTTAATTGGTATTATTACTCAAAGTGACTGGTTAACATGAACTGAGTAGATCTGACCATAGCAAATAAACACTGGTGAATAGATGAAGATTTTTTAAACACACACTAAGTGTGACAACTGAAATGCCAATATTCGGTTTGAATACAGAGCTAACGAACCGAAATTTATTCGATTAAACGAGACTATGTTCTTTTGTATAGCGTACGAAGCATTTTTGAGTTACTCGTATTAAATTATATCAAAATACAAACTCTGTGCTCAATTTAAACGGTTCTAATTTAAGAAATAAAACAAATTATATCAAAAATACAAAATACCTCAAACGGTACAGCTTGTGTTATTCAGTCAAGGTTTTCTCTAACACAAATTAGCGTGCTGAACAACAAAAGAGTTCAGTACATGAGAATCAATAAAAATATTCCCAACAAGATGAGAACACATATCTATCTGCAGGGATTCTAGCAATCCTCCCATGCAGAAAGTCAAAAGGTTGACAGTTACACACTAAACCACGCCGTGACCTTGAGCTTAATTAAACACAACCTTATTGTCAATAGTCGGGCAACATGCAATAGAAAAATTAGGTAACAAAAGATAAGTCTGTAATCAAAATCACACAATAAAAGCTCAGATGAAGAAGACTGAAGAACACAAAGTGTGGTTGAAAGAGATTTGAACAGAGATTAAAATACACAACAGAGAGAAGAAACAAATAGATGACAGTAGTGTCCAACAAAAATGCTGTGGAGGGATTTTCAACATTTTCTTCCCGTTACACTTAGAACAAGTCAATTTACACTGACGAAACATTGAATTTCGAATTGGTTATAAGTGTGTAACATGTGTCGAAGAACAATCAGTATCTTCTAATATATTTGACCACAGTTCACGCACATTAAAATGTTACGACTGACCTATTGAGTGATAAACTTAGGCTTTCTTAACATTTATTTACTTGAACACATAATAAATAGGCCTTCTACTGAAGATTGACTTGAAGAGTTATTGAATCAGTCTTCGTAACATTAAAATTTCTTATCTATAGTTTGAATGTCAATAGTTTTAATGATCATAGGAATTCTTGAATTTGTTGTATTCAAAAATCTCTATTTTTAAGCAAGTAACTATGCATTACACTTTGTGTTCTTAAGAATCATTCGATTTCCATTGACTCATAAGGAAACTAATCTTTCTTAATCATAATATAATACACCCAGTGTTGATTTTGTAACATACTAAACAGTTAGGCAAGATATAATTATGGTGGAGTTTTGTTCTCTGATTGGATGGTTTGGTTGCGGAGCTTTCATCATTATTCTGAACGATATCATCAGCACAAACTTCAAGTAATAGTGAATCGTTCGAATTTCTCCACATATGACTCAAATCAATGGAAGATACAATCAAAATAAAGAAGTAAACAACGACCGGTTAAAGGTCAACAATAACCAATCAAGATCAAGGTCTACAGGACAAGCTGGAAGTCATTTGTAGGAAAATTCGAACAATTCACTATTACTTGAAGTTTGTGCTGATGATATTGTTCAGAAGAACGATGAAAGCTCCACAACCAAACCATCCAATTTAGTGAACAAAATTGCACCAAAACATCCACCTGAGCTACAAATCTCAAGATAAAGATTTACGATTATCCATAACATGCAATGATCATAACTTCAAGTATTTAAACTATAGAGGTAAGTGTTCTTTAAAATTTCATGTTTACTTAAAATAGGCTTGATGATCAATGAACTTCATTGTTCGTAACTTCTCAGTGAAACATCGAAATCCATTTGGAAGTTACTCGTTAGAGATTATTATTAACATTTGCATTAGTATTATTAATATTATTATCAAACTAAGGAAACTGTGGAATTTTTGGAACTGAGAGAAAATACTTGTCCATTATTTATTGATTTCAACGGTTGAATGTACCTATAACTTGCCTAATGTATTCTCCCTCAAGAGATCCACATAGGCCAATAAAGACTGATAAATTGCTATTCCGAACCTTAATAAATGCGAAAATATAACCCCCTGCATATGTAACTTCGTACCAATTCAACAATTTAGTGGCTAACTGAACTAAATAGCCTAAAGGAAACAACATTAGAGGACAGAACACCTATACTGGATTTCACTGTCATCTACAGTTCAAATCTGAAAAAAACTTCGATGCATTAAGGCTATCCTCGAGCCAAACTCTTCAGGAAAAATAAATCTTTATAGAGAATGAACAATTTTGATACCGAATATTGACAACAAAAAACTACAAATCTTTACGAAAAGAATATCACCGTTGGGAATTTTTTCATCTCTGTCTTTTATTTTATTTATAGTACATTTGATGATCGAGATAATTACCGTCTCAATAAGTCTGAACCTATACAAAAAGGAGTTTTAGTACAAATCTTTAATGGAGAGATTAAAAGAACTTATTTTCCTTTCAAGTAAGTAATATTTTCTGTCCTACCACGATATAATACTATAATATGATGATAAAAGCCTGGTATGAAACTATGCTAAAACTTGACCGGATACTCGATAGATAGGCTATTCTCAGAGATTGAAATCACCATGTACCAGATTTGTGATCCGTGACTAGATATAGAGTACTAGATTATTAGGCTAAACAGTACTCGATTCAACAGAATTGTAGTCAGTCTTGACTCAGTGAAGATTAGAGTAGAAATCAATAATAAAAAGGCAATCACATATTTACTAGTTGGTAAGTTAAGTGTCTGTTTGTCTTCACTTATGAGTCAAACACATCATAATGTCACTGACCATGCAGCAGTATGTATATATCAAGAAACGAACTATTTTCTTAACAATGGTTTGCAATTATTTTTGAAGGTAGGAAATAAACAGTACGAGGGTCGACAGTGAGTTATCTTCTCATATCCAACAGATAAACTTATAATACTGATAGAGCAACGATTTTAAATTACAATTTGAGATCAAGGAAATACAAGTAGTGTTG
Source organism: Schistosoma mattheei (assembly GCA_944470405.2). Taxonomy (NCBI): domain Eukaryota; kingdom Metazoa; phylum Platyhelminthes; class Trematoda; order Strigeidida; family Schistosomatidae; genus Schistosoma; species Schistosoma mattheei. The sequence goes on from OX103950.1 coordinate 5,707,693, forward strand.
AATGTCGAAATGTATCTGTATATTGTGGAACTTAGGTATTTTGTCAAAATGTTTAATATAGTTATGGTGAGACTATAATTTATGGATGAACCAGTCAGATTTACGATAACAGGTCTTGAATTTTGGCGCGAAATTAATTAATTCATTCGGCTAAATAGAGTTTTGGCATTATAGCTGATTTCAGTTCGTTATTAAAACCCTATTATCTGATTCCTAACCGTAACTGTCAACTGTAAATATTAATCCTAATTTCTCATACTGGTTCATAACCCTCATTTAGCCGTAGTATGTAGGTGGACATTCTCAAAGTCTCTTTAGCGTCACTCAAAGGTTGTCCATAAATTATAGTCTCACCATAAAATCTATTACTTATTCATGAGAAATAATAGGATTATGTGTTGGTTTTCAATTCACCAATAATTAATCAAGACTGAAGGTCAAGGTAAGGATGGAAAATCAATTGATGAAGTAGTGAAACTTCATCAGTTGAGATGGCTGGGATACGTGTTACGTATGTCCAACCACCGACTGCCTCGGCGTGCGATGTTCAGTGGTATAGGAGTAGGTTGGAAGGAAGCTAGGGGCGGCTAGACCAAAACATGGCACAAGTCCATGAAGTCACTGACAAGTGGACTGAGACATGTTGGTAGGTGTAGACTACCTGGTTGGGGACCGCGAGATGATAGCAACCGATGGTTAGAGACCCTGAATGACATGGCTCAAAATCGTTTGCAATGGCGCAAGTGCATCCACTCTTAATGTTCTCCCAAATTCTAATCTTCTGAATTCTTCATATCCCTTTACTTGTTCTCTTTCCAAATTTATTTCACTGGATTATACTCCTTGAATAACATGTTCAAACCCTAATCTTTCCGATTACTGCTTATACTCTTACCGCCTCTATCACTACGGGATTTGAATCGACAACTGTACCTTTGTGCTAATGTGGTATGGCAACTCGAACCGATGTACGTACGTACGAAGTTCTACGTTGTTACTGACTGACTGAAGATTAAGGTCACAAACCAACCAATAACTATTCAGTTCAGCATTTCATAACAAATACTTCAACAATTTCTCATTGATAATTGATTAGAATAAAGCAATAACATTTATTCTTGATCTAACTCAGCCAAATACATAGAATGAATATGTCTTAAGTTTTAAAATAAGTATTCATTATCAACTGCAAAATGATGTGTTATTTGTTGTTGTCTCTTTTACCCAAAAAAATAAAGATTCTTCCTTCCTCATGGGCTTACAATAGATCCAGATGGAAATTTCTGGATTACAGATATAGCTTTACATCAAGTAAGTTTGACACAATCAACTAAATATTATAAAATGGAACTGTTTTTTCTATATGTAGTTAACTCATGTGCTAATTTTTTATGGCTAAGCTTTAATGATAACAATAATAGCTATCATTACTATTGTCATAACTTGTGCCCTATGCCCTATTAATGTATAACGTAATGATACCATCAATTAGAGAACAGTGAATTATCGATTCGACCAATGATACATAAAACATGTAAGAGCAGTCTAGAGTCCTCACCGATCCTGCTTCCCGCCTAGCCCTCCCTGTTAAGTCCAATACACCAATCTCAGCTCCCGCGCTATGAATCATTTATTTCAAACACACCAGACAGACCACATCGTACTATAAAATAGGAAACAACATTTGTACAAGAATTAACCAAATGTGGTTGTGAATGAGGGAGATAATGATTGGTAGACTGGGCATAACTTAAGAACAGTAATCGTATAATAATAGTCTATGGATCAAAATAAAGCTCATAATAACAGGGACATGAATATGAACAGTTTAGTTGTTTAAAAATTATACAATAAAAATATACGTGCAGTATTAGTTCAGAAATAGATCTCAACAGTTACCATTCATTATTCGTATTGGGATATAATATTTATTGTTTGGTGAATTAACAAACTTGAAAAATAAACTATTTAATCAGGGTTCAATGTATAGTTTTTAACTGTACATAATAGTACCTCTTTCTTAAACTACTCAATGGAGTGTTTTTTTTTTAATGCAATTGACATAACCGAAAATGATCATGGATCATTCTCGTGTTATGTATATATGACGAAAAAGTTATATTGGCATAGTAGAAAAAAGTATACTATAGACCAGCTGAAGATTAATCAAATTAGTTATACTGAAAACTTGAAGCAGTTGTGTTAAAAATACAAATTGCGCTTTAAATAGTTCGGTCTGAAAACATGGGTGTGTTAACTAGTCCACAAACACACACAAACTTTATGGTTCGAAGCTAATAACGAAATTGCATGACATTTTGTCATTTGTACAAATGTACACAGGAAACTATGATCCTGAATTAAATTGGAAACTTATGACAAAATTTTGGATCGAGGTGTTTTTAAGAATTACTGAGAACATGTATAACCAGAGTAATTGGTTCAGTTTTGTTATATCTAGAGCTTATATTCTTGCTATACGACGCACAGCTTGAGCATTCGAACACTAGAACTCTCCAAGTCGAAGGTTGGAAGACAGCAGATGAGTGAGGAATCTTATTCCAGTGTCAAATATAATACAAAACACTAAGGTATTTATATCTTTTTAGTGAGAACGAAATCATTATTACAGTCTTCTAATCCGCATGCAGTGGCTCTTAGCATTTGTTCAATCGGGAAGCTACACGTCGATATTCTGGAACATTCTTCCAAAAGATGATTGGATGGAATGCATTCAGCTCCTTCTGAGCTTCCTTGAGTTCACCGGGGGCTGTCCCCACAAATGTGTAATAAGTGGACATATTAGCCTTGATCCGATCTATAGTCCTATATTTAATAAGATGACTCAATTGCGTGATCAGACGTCGAATAATCAAACTAGTCAACTAGAATCTGAAAGCACATGGAGAAAATAAGATGTAACAATAACCAGTCACAGACAATGCCCTCAGGACCAACTGATTTAGCGCTTTTGGAAAAAGTTCAGTTCTGCTTCAAGTTAACATTAATGTTTATAAACACTGCACATGTCATGATATATCAGATTCAACACTGTTTAAATGTAACCAGTCACATATGACTATCAATTAGATTATAAATAACTATCGTCGTTGATTATCAATAGTTATCCTCATCGAAATTTTGCCATTGATTCAGTAACGCACGAAAGGTCAGTTGAAATCAAAAGCTGTTTTGGCTTTTCAGAAATATCAATATGTATGGAAAAATAAAATAATCGATAGTTCTACAGTAAATCATGGTTTGTTTACATTAAACTCACTTGCAAGGTGATGAACACAACCACAATCTACCCTCAAAGCAATCAAGAATAACAGCAACAGACTAAAAATGGTGTAAACAAAATGTTTTAACTAATAGGGGAACAGTTAGTTGACAGGACTATAATTAATGGACGAACCAATGGGATTTGAGAGTAGATTTGGGATTCTTGGAGCAAATTCACCTATAACATTCCAACAATCTAGCTGATGTCGTTTCGTGATGAAAAACTTAACTCTATTTCTTAGCTTCAACTTTTAATCCTAACTGTTAATTCTATTCCCCCCCCCCACATTCATTACCTTATTAAGAACCTATTTAAGACTCTCTCAGTTAGTTATTCAATAGTTAATTTAAGCAGTAAAACGAGCCAAGAAAAAATACACTAACTAGTCCTAAGTATAAATTCACTTGGTGTTGTTTTACTTGTATCTTCCCACTGGGATGCAGGTACATCCAGCTGACGAGTCCCAAATAGGACGAAACGCGCGTCCTGGATTCCACTGCTAGCCACTATCCATCTTTACTCCTGAGTATATTTAAAATACAAGAATCTTACGACCTGAATAATTTTTGTTTCTATACATAAGGTTTTTAAATTCTCATCAAATTTATCAAGTGAACCACTATTAACACTTGGTGAACGTTTTAAACCTGGTTCAAGTGAAAATCAATTTTGTAAACCAACGGACGTAGTAGTTTCTTCAAATGGACAAGTTTTTATCTCTGATGGGTAAATAAATCTAGTTATATTTTACCCTTTATAAATGTGTTTTTTTCTTTAATGAAAAACAATTGTCTGGTACCTTGGATATAGATTTTTAAAACACTCAATTTAGTTTTCATTTAGTCAACTACATAGAGTCACAAGTACTTTCTCTACAGATACACACACACACAATACAATGTGGTACCAAGTCGAATACAAGACATTGCACTTAGTTGACTACTGAATTGCATTCAAATAGACTAGATAAATTTATTGAAATTTAAACCGAGTGTGAACAACAATCGTAGTGAGCTAGTACGAATTTTGTAGTATATCTCAAAACTAAGTTGTAAATTTTCGATTAACATTTTATATGTCACTGCCCTTGATAAAAACTACTCTTGTTTTGATCATCCCTCTCCTAACCACGAAGAGAGAAGCTCACTAAATTGTTGTATTAAATGTCTGGTTGTACGCCCAATATAGCTTTCTCCACAGGAGCAACTGGAGTCGTAGATACATATGGAAGTGGAAAAACACGGTAACTTATACTTTGGTTGAAGAATAACCATAAGTCATATCAGAAGTGATAGACAGGGGTTATCGGCATCAAATGGCCTGTTCATTGGTTTATTTAGTTTACCTTGTTAGTACATCACTAGCAATATCTCCATTGAACTGTAGCTTTAGGAAGAGAGGTTTCTTACTATCTGTTTATGCCTCTATCTTCTTGTTCACTTTATGCAATTGTTTCTTCAAAAACCATGTGGATAACCCATATCAATTAACACTCTACGTATGAGCTCTAGTTTCTTGTTTATGGTGAGCCAGTGAGTTGGCGAACACCTTCCTTGGTCATAATCAAAACAATACGTTGCTCTGTTCTATCGTACTTGATCGATAGTGATCATGTAATAGATGGGAACAAATAATTTAAAAACGGCTTTTGTTTATATACATCGTAGTAAAATTTAAGTTTTTGAATTTCTTGTTAACTATCCATCTATTCTATCTACCGTATTGCTTTGATTTGTGTATGTGTTAGCTGTAATCGTTGGTCTAATCTGTTGAATATGAGGATAGATTAAATTTCAAATCAACAGTCTCTGACTACTGAAATATTTATATGAATTCATGACTTTCAAATTCCATTTGGCACTAAGACTCTGCAAACTACTTTTTTCAATTATGACCCCAACTTATTACAAGTATAAATAAAATATATTTAACAATCAAATAAACGTAAACTTATTAAGCTAATCAGTTGAAGTGAAACGCAAAATACCGATTCGGCAGCTTGAAGGTTATTGACTGGTTGAAAGACCTAAACATCTTGATCTCAATTTCCTGGTGAATTCATGGGTATCCACCACTGTGGGATCTCGTTTTAAGATGAAAGAAACATTCAATGCTTCTTAGTTTTCAGTGGTTATCTAATTAAGGTCAGTTTGTGATGCGTGCTTTTTTTTCAAAAAACTCCAAGGATTTCATACAAGCTGTTTTTCTAGTTCTCTAAAGTGAACTTTTTTTATAAAAAAAAAGATTTCACAGGTTGAAATCATGAGCCAGTTGAAGCTAGACCACCATGGAAAACCTGGGAGCACTGGACGGCCGTTTCGTCCTGGTATGGGACGCCTCAGCAGTGCGCATCCACGATCCCGCACCACGCGGGGCTCGAACCCAGGACCTACTGGCTTCGCGCGCGAGCACTTAACCACTAGGCCACTGACCCGGCATCGGACGGTGTTAATGTCTAACTTCAACCAATCCAATGGTGGTCTAGCTTCAACTGCCTCATGATTTCAACCTGTGAAATTTCTAAAACTCTCCACAAAACCCATTCTGATAAAAAAAGATTCTTTTACTTTATCTTACACAACATACAACAGGAAGAAACGACCGTCTAGTGCTTCCAGGTTTTCCACGGTGGTCTAGCTTCAATTGACTCATGATATCAACTATTGAAATGACTACAATATCCACGAAACCCCTTCTGATATTTTAAATTTACCAACCTTTATTAGGTATTGCAATAATCGCATTGTGAAATTTAATGAAAATGGAGAATTTCTAAAATCATGGGGCTACGAAACAAAAGGTAATTGAAACTATTATTTTCATTGTAAATATCCCTCATGAAAAAAAAGTAATATTTCCAATAAAAACGATCGATCATATCGGTACGTTGTTTCCTAACGGAGCTTGATCATGTCTACTATATTATAACAGAAGCTAAAAGGATTTGAATCTATAGCCTAATCCATGTATTCAGAAGAACTGTCATCACTTTTTGTTTATTATGGTTTAGTTACGTAATTTCTAAAACTATATTATGGTGACGAACGTCAGACGACCAATCAGATTCGAAACAGTATCTATACACTTTGCGCAACATTCAAAACGTAGTGAAGAATAAGATGTATCTTATAATATATATATAACTTGTTCATAATTAGTTTTAAATAATATGTCTTGCTACCGGTACGTTTAAACTGCCTTCCTAGCCAGTCCCAATATTTACAACTACTCTCACATGTTAACTGGAATGCTAAAGGGAAGGCGAGAAGTATGAAAAGAACGCTTTACTCAAAGGTTTGTTTATTTACAGAAAACAAGAGTATTTATAGTTACATACCGCCTTGAGCTTCACTAATTTCCGAAACTACACTAAATATAGTAATAGAAAAAGGTAAATACCCAATCAAAACTGTAGCACGTGATTCTGCATTTTCTAGATGTTTACACAAAGATACTATTCAACGTTGATTGAATAAAACGTTTCTTGATGATCATGGGCCTCCTGGGTATTTTTGAGACTTTAACATTACAGTTTTAATCCCCAATAATCGTTTATACTCAACCACACAATCATTTAGACATGATGCGTAAGCTAAATTGATAGAAATACTCATCTGAGTGTCTATGATATGATTCATGGACTAGTTCAGCATGTTTTTGTGGGATTATGAAGTAGTCTCAAATGCTCACTTCATATTCTAACCATAGTACTGAGTACTATAACTCTCCTGACCCTTTTAATCCTAAACCTAACACTAAACCTTAACACTTCTAAAAGCTCACCCCCAACTCTGATTCTTGACTTTAACCGGACACCTAATCATTAACATCTAACTTTTCTTTCCTTAATTATGTTTGGAGTATTTATCTACCATAAATTTCTCATATTCCACCATAAGTTTCATCGTATCCAAACATTGTCCCCTAGTGACTCAGTAGGTTAAGCGTTCACGCGCGAGACTGAAGGCCCTGGGTTCGAAACCCACGATCGGGATCGTGGATGCGGTTCATGATCTCAATCAAAAACTTAATGATCTCCACAACCCCTATACTACTGCTTTAAATTTTAATGTATCATCATCCATTGGGGTGCTTATTTCTAATACCAACTAACTTTTTCAAATAGTTTGAAGTTATACAAGTAAGGATTTACATTTTCCCGCGAATTATCAGTCTCTCGGAGACTATGTGGATTTCACCTCGTCCAGCTTAAATCTCAGTGTGAACATCAATACTAGTGTACACTGATGTACATCAAGCTGACATGCAAATCATTTAATTATACTTTGAATGACTGAATTGTGTTTTTAATTCTAATGGGATATTGGAGTTTAAGTTTAAGGTTCACTGTGTAAATTTCCGAGAAATTTTAAATTACCATAAAAGTGTATAAGAAGGTTGGAGAGATTGTTGAATTTGATAGTTTCTATCACGGATTCACTCTAGTCAAACAACCATTAGCACTCAAGAAGCACTATACAGGTGCTCTGTCCTAGTAATCCATAGAAACTCTTCCAATAGGGATTAAACCTAGGGTCTTTAAAGTCACTCTACGAGCGCTTAACATTTAAGTTACTGAGTCCGCATCCATTGGTTTAAATTAAAACTTCAGTCGATCCGTGATATTCAGAAATTATCTCCTAGTTAAGGTCATTTCATAGTTTTGATTGGTTAACATAGTTTTTCAATTCATGACGTTTTAAGATAATTTCTTGACGAAAAAGTGACATTTATGCTTACGTTGAATCTTTTCACTGTTCATGATGATATCCAGCTTAACAGTGAGACTAATTTTTGTTCAGGTTCAAAAAGCAGTTGCATTGTGTATAGAAAACATGATAGACGATGCTTTTCTGTTTTCGTAATTCTAATTTGAAGCTGTAAGCAGCAGTGTAGTTCAATAAGATCAGAAATTTGTATGGATAGCCCTGATGACAGTGGATAATAATTGCACGATATAGCGAATGCATTAAAGCTGGGAATACGAAACATTGAGGTACAATTCAATGATCGAAATGGTAAATTACTCAAGATAAAGATTCGCTTGTCTACTGGAGGGTGATTCTAAATCAGGAAAAAGCGATTGTGCCCCAGTGATCTTTGATTATCAATAATAACTTAGATGTGATCACTTCATGAAAAGAAGATCTTCAAGAAGCATCCTATCTGTGGCTACTCATTATTAATTCAGTAGTGTATAATTCTTTATGTAATTTACGGATGTTGTAATTTTTTAAATATTTTTGAAAGATTCAGAATCTCCAGGACCATATGATTTAAATATTCCTCATCAGTTATCTTTATTGGAAGAAGAAGATGCAATATGTGTGGCAGACAGAGAAAACAAACGTATTGTATGCTACATAGCTGGTTTATATTCGACAACATCAGATAGTACCGGTGATTATCTATTTGAGTACAAACAACCAGAGATGAGAGCAATCTATGGCATCGCCATTGAACCTTCAAGTGTGTTATTATCTTGAATCTTTTTCACATGTTCTATAATTGAATCATTAGATATATTCCATTAACTTAAATACGGTTAACGCTTTGTAGACTACTGGACTTGATTTTGACCAGTGACACTTATACCGACGATAAATAATCTCGTGTAATGACTGAGAGAATTCATATGGTTGTTAGTCTATAAAGTAACTTCCCTCTAACCCGGTATCGAGTTATGAAGCAAACTTAGAAAGAAGATAAGACTCCCATTACATATTTATCCATTGCAACTGAAAGCTCACGTTGTAATATCGGTTAAATACAAGGTATATATTATTCATTTATTTATTTTAACACATAGAGATTGGTACAATGAGGCACCAAATACACATGCGCCACACAAATCTCATTCGATATGTGTGAGGGCTGTGATACTGCCCGGGTGCCCAAACCGAAGCAGGTGGTTTTCGTAGGGGGCCACACCCCGAGCCTTCGACCTAAAGGTCTGATCCACAAGGCAGTGGAGCATCGTAGGGAGATGCAGTCCCATGGAAGCCGGTGGCCAACAATTGGTTCATACGCCGTTTGTTTCCGCAGGATACTGGAGCCCATGTGCACCATTGGTTTGGAGTCTGGTTAAAGCACCGGACATTCGCTTTTCGTCCTCTCATTTCCGTAAACAACACACCTGCCACGAGAAGTCAGTGTATAGGACTTCCCTGGCAGAGGCTGTATACGCGTGGCCATGTGAGAGCATTTGGAGAGGGAGAGCGGACTCTCCCCACTCTCGGCCGTACCAGGGCATTTGGGGGCAATTTATGGAAAGTAAAACATGAGAGTAGTTTACGCGTCAACTGAAATCCTACGATATAGGGAATACAACAATACAATAATCTAGGTATTTAATAGTTGTTTAATAAAAGTATGAATAATCATTTTCGATGAAATCATTTGCTTAAGCTGAACATTCGTATTTATAGTTGTTTAGTAAATATGTGTCTATGGAACGATAGAAAAGACTGAATCATGATCTGGTTCAGTGGACAGTTATCTGTCATAATTCTGACCCGTAAATTTTTCTCATCCTCCCATTTTTCTCTAATCACCTGATTATTACACATCCCCATTTGGCATCCGAAATCTCGAATCAGTTTATGTTGCAATCTTTGTTATCTAGGATTGATAATTATAAGCAAAGATAGATGGTGCCTAGCAGTAGGGTGGAGGACGCGAGTTTCGTCTTATTTAGGGCTCATCCAGGAGTGAACATCAACTCCAGGATGCATCCATCTAAAGATGAGTCTCAAATAGGACGAAACGTGTCACGATTTGATCGGTACACAATCTAACTTCACGGAATAAAATTACATGCCAAACATTAAAATGGGGAGTGCGAATAAATGAATTATTACAAGAATCAATTATACTTTTAATAAAGGTAGACTTTTCAGTGATTGGCAGTTCGATCAAGATACACTACACCAAGTTCTGGCCGAAGCAAAGTGGCAGGTGTTTAAGGGTGCAAGATAGTGGATGCGCACTGCTGAAATGTCCCATACTAGGACGAAACGGCCGTTCAGTACTTTCAAATTTAAAATAGTGATCTAACTTAGATCGATTCATGAACCCAACTATTAAAATATTATTGATCAATCCATTTATGGACTATAAGAAACATAGAACATCATCAATACTGACATAAGCAATTATCTGAATTGTGAAAATACATTGTCATCATTACAATTAACTATTTACTTGTATTCTCTAATTCACCTCACTACATATTTGTACATATATATATATATATCAACTATTTTCTTTAGCTAAATTAATATTTGCTCTTGTGGGCTCTACACCTAATGAAGATAATTCATACGTGGAAATTATTGATTTTAATTCACAAGAGTTAATTGGTGAAATCAGAAATCAATGGGAAACAGTAAGTTATTATTTGGAAAAAGAGAAGAAAATCCAGATTATTAGTTTTTTATCGGTGGTTTTGTTGAAATATACATTGTCCAAGAGTTGATACTGATGTACATTCAACCTATATATTTATCTATTTGGACACATAAATATTGGTACAAGGGGGAGGGGCTGTGACACTGCCTGGGTTCCCAAACCGAACCAGGTGGTTTCCATAGGAGGCCACACCCAGAGTCATCGACCTAAAGATCTGATCAACAAGGCAGTCCCATGGTAGCCGGTGACCAACGACTGGTTCATACGCCGTTTGTTCCCTCAGGATACTGGGGCCCATGTGCACCGTTGGTTTGGAATCTGGGTTCTCCAACTCCCCTAGGTAAACTCTGCGTGTCCACCAACCCGGTTAAAGCGCCGGACATTCGCTTTTCGTCCTCTCAATTTCGTAAACAGCACCCCCTCCACAAGAAGTCAGTGAGTAGGAGTTCCCTAGCAGAGGCTATATACGCATGGTCATTTGAGAGAATTTCGAGGGAGCGCGGACTCTCCCCGCTCTCGGTCGTATTAGGACATTTGGGGGCCTACCTATGTATGAGCCTAACTGGCTACTGGAATGAAAAGACAGATTGAGAAAGGAAATTCATGGACCATACCAAATCTACCATATATGTGGTCATTCACCAATACCAAACGTCTAATTCTTTAGAAATACACGTCATCTTGTTCAATACTCGAAAGTACTTGATCAGAATGATTTGTTACCAGTTTCTACAATTATCAGATCATTGAAAGTAATCAGGATGAAACCCTAAATCTAAATCTTATTTTAATCTACACTTGTCATCAAGAAATGCCTTTAATCCTGACTATATGGATCATGTGTATCAATTCTAGTGAACTAAAGACTATGGAATATTGAAAAAATGATTTCTGACGATTCGTAGGAAAACGTTTGTGAAAACTATTTCTCAATTAGTCAATTATTGAAGGTTAATCTTGGTAAATCGAGTTTTTTTCCCATCATATATTGATACTTTTACTGATATCGATCGATAAGTAAGTATTTCATTTATTTACGGATCCAACTTTCATCATTAAACATAATACTGATAGGTCCTGAGTTCTAATCTCGCGGGGCGGGATCGTGAATGTACACTGCCACTGAGGAGTCCCACAATAGGAAGAAAAGGCCGTCCAGTGCTTCGAGGTTTTCCATGATCGTCTAGCTTCAAATGACTCATGATCTCAACAATTAAATTACTATAATATCCACAAAATCCCTCTTTGATTAAACTATAATACCATTGAAATATTTCATTATTTTCTTTTCAAGGGATTCGGTAATGTGCATTCTATAACAACATGTCCATACAATAAAGGAATAAGTTGTATACTATTCTGTAATACAAATTTACCATCACAACTAAATCAACCGGTATTATCAAATCAAACTCAAAGAATTAAAAGTATTTCTAAATATCAAGAAGATTTCAATCATGAACAACTTGAACGACGTTTATGGCTTTATCATTTACGATTTAACTCTGAATACAATTATTAGATGAATGAAATCATGTTATCAATGTTATAATGGAATATTGATGATGGTCAACACAAATATATGGTTTAAACAAATCACTATTTTATGATCTTTATTGAAAATGTTTTGCTTGGTCCATACTAACCAATCAGAACTCCGAAATTGCACCATTTTAGCTCCTTTCGTATGGTAGTGATAAATCTTATAAGGGAACGCTTAAATCAGTTTCTTAAGCTCTTCCAATAACATCAGGCTAAATCTACACGACAAATTGAACACGAAAAAGGCGTGAAATGTATAGAGAACGCTTTACTCCAAGCTTAGTTTACGTACATAAAATCAAGGGTATTTATAGCATTTCAGATAGCCTTGGTCTTCTGGAATCCCACTAAACATAGTAACAGGATAGGTGACCATCTAGTCAGAAATGTGACACGTGACTTTTCATTTTCTAGATGTTTCTGAAGAACAATTGAGTGCTGGTTAGATAAAATGTTTCCCAGTGATATTAATATCCTATAGTAACACACTTAGGGGTGTTATGATTATGGATCGTGGGACGATATCGATCTCTAGTAAGATTGAGTTCGGCTAACATTGTCCAGCTTCTTAATAGTAAACTATATAGTGATGCCTTTTAATGAGAGGTCACTTACTATTTTAAAGAGGGAAAAAATAGGTAAGAACCTCATGTATTTCTAGGTTTACTGTTTTTGGTATGTTTCAGATTATACCAAACGTTTATTTGCAAAATGTAAATATAAACTGTATCCTACTTAACTAGAAAAAATCATACTCAACTCTATCCCAGTCAACAAACTTCATCAATTTAGAATTACTTGATAGATTGTGTGATTAGATCTTCTGAAGCCTTGCATAACTCTTAAATAAACAGCCTAAAAAGACCTGGAGAGATAATGAATTTATGAATAACTGAAAGATTATTATCAATCTACAAATTTAATCGTAGTGAAACTAGCATAATGTAACTACATGGCAAAAATAGTTATTAGAGAAACTTTCTTACAACATGAAAATCGTTTTCTTATCATAACAATTAATTAAAATACTTGTAACTTAATGGCAATTATCAAAACAATTCGCATAGAACACACATATATCAATAAGAGACTAATTAATTGTAGTAATGAGATGGTGGAGAAGATTTATAGATCAGGTCGATGATTTTGATAGTTTTATTCTCTAAGTTGGATAGTTTGATCATGAAGCTTTGATTGTTATCCACGATTCAATCATCCAGTTCAAAGAATAAAACTTTATCAAAATTGTAATAGTCCTGAACATCAATGAGAAGATTCAAACAACTAAATATAATCTCAATGGTTAAGATCATGAGTCAGTTGAAACTAAACCACTATGGAAAACCTGGAAGCACTGAACGGCCGTTTCGTCCTATTGTAGGACTCCTCAGCAGTGCGCATCCACGACCTCGCCCCCTGCGAGATTCGAACACAGGACCTACTGGCTCCACAAAAACCCATCTGATATTAATCAACATATGCTCACTAGTGACGGTCTCCAAGAGGTATTTCCTGGAGTTCTAGTGAGAAGCAGTGGTCAGTGGAATTCAACCAGGTCTGTTGTGAGATAGCAACTCACTGAAGACAGTGGTGGATGTGTCGCTCAATTTCATGGATTGGTTGAAGTTAGACATTTACACCGTTGGATGCCGGCACAGTGGTCTAGTGGTTAAGTGCTCACGCGCGGAACCAGTAGGTCCTGGGTTCAAATCTCGCAGGGAGCGAGGTCGTGGATGCACACTGCTGAGGAGTCCCACAATAGGACGAAACGGCCGTCCAGTGTTTCCAGGTTTTCCATGGTGGTCTAGCTTCAACTGACCCATGATCTTAATCATTGAAATTACTATAATATCCACAAAACCCATCTGAAACTAAATATAAATTGAATAAGAGTGTAAATGTTCAGAAGAATATATATTTCACTTGTTGAAATCATGAGTCAATTGAAGCTAGACCACCATAGAAAACCTGAAAGCACTGGACGACCGTACTGGGACGAAACGGTCGTCCAGTGCTTTCAGGTTTTCTATGGTGGTCTAGCTTCAATTGACTCATGATTTCAACAAGTGAAATTTTTTAGAATTTCCACAAAACCCTTTCTGATAAAAATATATAAATATATTTCTTTTTTACATATATGTACATGTAATTATTAAAACAAAATAAATCAATAATTCATCATTAACTCATTATTTAGAATAGTTTCCTTTTATCAGGTGACAAGATATCATTTGTATATGATTCCTGTTTAAGTAATATATCAGTTACATTATTTAAACAAGTTTGTAATGATTTTGTTTGTTCATTGGATCCAGTAACAACAGTATTATTATCACTATTATTATTATTATTATTATTGTTTGACTGATGATGAATAGACATAATCATTGAATGAATTTGTAATAACAATTCTGGACATCCATAAACAGTTGCTGCAAAACGAAGTCGATTTAATTCCTGTAAAGAAAAAGAACAACAACATCAGATTGAACAGTGAGAATTTGTTTTTTCATGTAGATGTTGGCATACAAAGTCAATAGTTTCCGTTAAAGGTACATTGGTGAACAGGAAAGCAATATCTAGAGATATCATCCGTTTCCTATTTAAGTTCATATGTTCCACTTTAGAAATGAAATCGAAAACGTCTTCCACGCTTCTGCTGATGACTAGTTTGTGTTAGGGATCTAGAATTCGATCTAACCACTTTGCAGTTTTATGATAAGGCGAATTATACATATCTAAAACTGGGCAAAGAGAAAGACAGCCATTCTGCTCACCGCTTTCCTCTTTGTCGCAGTCTGTGCCCCGCTCCTCGTCGAAATGTTGAGTACACCAGAGCGCTGACCTGAATGGCTATACAAAACTCAATTAACCCTAATCAAATTCAAAATTATGTGCTTAATTCACAATAATTGCACCTAATTAATCATTAGCAGCAGGCAGGTTGATCGATTTCACTTAATTATTCTTCAAAAAATTACACAATTAATTAAAACAACGAAGTTACTTACTTTATAAAGTAATGCAGATTTATCCGGGAGGCGTCGACTTAGTCGAAGCACTTTATTAATATCCATAAGCATTGCTGACTGTGATGCCCAAGAAACATAACGTGAACCATCTTTATTAAAACATTTTTTGAAAAGAAAAAAGTTAAAAACGAACCCCCTAATCATTATTATCACTATAAATTAGATAAACTGTTGAATGAGAAATGAGTGATAGAAATGAAAGTTAGATAAGGAGTGTTGAGGAGATCCTCGAATAAAGCCCAGAGGGATCCTGTAAAACGCTAGGAAACATTCTATTCAATCAGCATCCAATAGACGTTTCTCAGAAACATCTAGAGAGTGAAGTGTCACGTGTCACACTTCTGATGGGATGATTCCCCATCCTGTTATTATGTTCAGTAGGGTTCCAGAGCCTTCCAGAAGCCCAAGGCCATCCGGAATGTCATAAATACCCTCGATTTTTTGTACGTAAACTAAGCTTGGAGTAAAGAGTTTCTATACACTTCACGCCTTTTCTTTCGTGTTCGATTTGTCGTGTAGATTTAGCCTGGTGTTACTGGAAGAACTTAAGAAATACATTCAAGAGTTCAGTCATAAGATTTATGAAGGAGCTAGAATGAATTCAAGTTATTCAATATTTTGTTGGTAAATATCAATTTCTTTCCTGTGACGACAACTGAAATAACACGTTTTTTAAACCATATTTGTATGAGGAGGGTTGTTTGTGAAGATTATATATTTTAGCTAGACATCACCACTAAAAAACTGGGAAGCACTGGACGGCTGTTTCATCCTAGTATAAGACTACTCAACAGTCCTCACCCACGACTTCGCATCCGAGAATTTCGGACACGCTCTGCTGAGAATTTCCATACTAAGATGGAACGCCCGTCCAAGGCTGTCAGGTTTCCGGTGTTTGCTTAACCTAGATTGGTTTATGATTTAAAAATATGATAATCCGTATTTCCCATTGATTTTCTTTTTTTTGGTACTGGTTGTTAATACCGTTATTTTGCAAATTTTCCTGTCTCGGAGTTATATATATATATATATATATATATATATATATATATATATATATATATATATATATAGAGAGAGAGAGAGAGAGAGTTGCTCTACTTCAATTTCTTTGTTGAATTTCATATATTTTCCTCACTCTCGACTTTTTTCTGAGTTTCCGCTTTTAAAGATTATTGGTAAAATGTTACGTATGTCAGTTGCTGTATTGTCAAGAACGCAATAAATTTCATTGTAATAAAACAATCTTAATTATTCGTAATCGGAAATTATCGTAGGTCAAACTGAACCTAATTTCGAAGTAGTTTCCAGAAGTTTAACATCAAGCGAGTCATAAAAATCACTATTTTAAACCGAGTTATGCAGACTAGTTTTCAGGATGTCACAGAAGCAAATTGTGTACAGATCGAATATGGACACCAGTTATAAGTTAGATTAACTGAAGGGGCTGATACTATGTCAAGCCCATATAAGTTATACTGGACAGATCAAACTATTCATTCTTCTCAAGCCCCATTTTCACTGTCGCTCATTCGCTTATCAACCTTGACTGTTTTTATGTAAGCGTATGTGTGTATTTTTCTTATCTTATAATATATGTCTGTAGCTTATTTTTGTCTGACTATAAATACCGATTCGAACTTGGCTACATTGAGTTGGCTCACTCGCCCTCTCCACTCTGCATCCTTTCGTTTCGCTCTGCTCTCTCCTCTTCGCTACGATTTTCTGATTGCCTGTTCGGATCAACGGTTGTATAAAATATACGTATTCAAAACTCCATTCTCGTGTTTGACTTATCTTAATTCCGTTATTCACTAAGTCGATAATTATATACGAGGATTGGCGGAATATGTACTTCGATAACAAGTAGCAATCTACCCGGAGTCAGATCTTGGGCCAATAAAGACAGTATATGTAGATGTTATAGTAACCCAGTTCAATGAGTTTTGCGAGTGTTTAAACAATTGATCTGTACGATAGATATGTATGGTTGTTAGTCAACTCCTAGCCTATCTAATGTATAATTGTCCACATTCATATCACACAAATCTGGTTAGCCATTGCACAATACAGATTGAGAGAAAAATAAGCCAGAGGAATAATAAAAAAAGTGTAAACACATACCAATTTTATAACTCAAATGATCCGGTGTTCGAACAGGGAATGGTGAAGTTTCATTTTTATCATCGTATAATTGAGAACCGGCAAAATCTGTTACAGGTGCTAAATGACTAAAATTACCAAGCCAAGGTAAACCAGTACATTCTGAAATAAAAACAAAATGCCGTTGGGAAATGAAACAGTTCAAAAACAAAAAAGGATCAATTAATTGCTGGGGGATACACATTCGTTATTTCATATATTGATTTAAGTTTATTTTTGTCTAGTCAACTTTCAAAGCATTTTCGTGATTTATATGCATTAACTCTAAGTGTATATCGATTGTATCTAGTTGTTTGATTCATGTTGGGTTTTCCTTATAATGATTATTTCACTACGATTTCCCATTCACAGCAACAATCGTTTAGTTTGATAACATTCTGCAATATACATGACTGAATTAAAGTGGAGATTGAAGGTAGTCGACAAAATATCCTACTTGACCTAGGTTTTTTACTATCTGAGACGTGGTGCCAAGGTATGCTTGTAATCTTGAGGGAACTAGTGCTTCCTGATGGATTCGATCCCGTATCACTCAGCTTTACAGTCACATACGTTACTACTCAGCTCTTTGGGCCACGACTGATCTAAGATGTATTTAAAATGGTTGATCACTGAGCAGTGACTAATTCATTCATTCACTCATATGGCTAAATAGTATTTTAGCTGATGTCAGTTCGTGATGAAGACCGTAACTCCAATTCTTAACACTAACTTCGAACTATAAACGCCGATTCTTATTTCTCACGCTATTTTATAACCCACTTTAGAATGTAGTGGGTTAGTGAATTTTCCCAAGGTCACTTCGGTCGTTCGTAAATTATGGTCTCAACCTTCATGTATTCAGATTTCTGCTTAAAATCTATAAGTAGAAACCTTTTGAGGACTGTGAAAAGGTTAAAAAGTCGATCAATGTCGAAGAGTTTAAATATTGGACGTATCAAAATATTATCAAATTATTTGGATTAATAACAACAACAAACCTCGTTCAAATACTGACAACATTAAAATTGATTGCTTCATATCAATATGATGCAAATAACCATGACTCCAAAGAGTATGGTTCGGTGAATTTTTACCAGACTGTTGTTGTTGAAGATTACGTTTAGATGAATTGTGTGAATCCAACACTGAAATCGTACTTGAATTGACTGACTGAGTTGATTGATTATTGATTACAATATAAATATTACACATGGCAACAGTTTTTGTATTTTGTAATGATCGCAAAAGTAGGTAGAGAAGATCAGGATCAGATGGATCTAGTAAAATCAATATTGTGTAAGTGATAAGAGACAATAGTAATAATAATAATAACAGCAATAGTAAGAGTGATAATAATGGCAAAACTATGCAATACCGACGACCTTTAGCGACTTTGGGGATGGTCTTGAAAACAACCAGTCCGAATCCAGCTAAATGCAAAGGAATATCAAAATCACAGAGATTTAGGAGCATTGATATGATTAATGAATCTGAAAACTTCCAAACTCTAGAACTCCTAGACCTTAAATCTATACAATACTGTTACCACTACACTGCAAAAACACGAGCTATATCTGCTAGAGCTGAAGCAGTCGTGACTTGGGTTCCGATAATCCATTTAAACATTAAAACCATTATTTTCTAGTGATAGATTTGACTCACCAAAGAATGTACCATGGTCTATAGATTTCTTCGACCAGCATCCTCTGCAGCGTAAAATAATCTCGTCCTTTGAGTCTTCAATCTCCAGACATCTCATTTCCTGACCACAATCAAATAAAACAGTTCCTCAGAAGACAGATCACCTGAAAGTGCTGTACTATTGAATCGCCTTCTAAACCGGCCTTAATGTGTAGTCTTATCAATATTATCTGTACAAGTAACAGGTTATCTGCGACTGCGTTTGAAAAATTATATATAAACCTAGAGACGTTAGCTTTAATTCTGATTTGGTTCACTGAAAGTCGTCGGTATAATATAGTCTTATCGATACTATCCCAATGAGTAGATATTTGAGCTTGTAGAGTAGTGTAAGTCACTTCTTCAGAGTGAAAATAAATAAGTGAATTAAATTAACACAAGTAGTCAACATTCTACAATTAGTCAACTTTCCCCTGTGAATATTCTTATACATATATACGTAAACGAAGTGTTCTCTTATTAAATAGTAATAATAAACTGGATGAACTATCATGAATTGTAATAGAAGACAATAGACAGAAAGAATCTATATTTATGATGAGAAGTTACAAAGAGTAAAACATATACATGACCTTCAAAAATCCATTTGCATCTTCCGGTGTGTTTTGCAATCTGAACTATCTTCTCGTTTAGTCTCCATGTGTTCTGCCAACGCCACGTTTACGCTGTATTGAAACTCACCACTCTGTCCTAAAACTTCAAGGCTACGTTCCGCAACATACTATTTACAAGCAATCTTTTAAGTAGCGTCCACTACAGCATTAGTAATGTAGTCCTAATATACTGTCATAGAACAACAAGTATGACATCCTTAAATCCATACATAAAGCTTTCTATAAAAATGCTTTACTTCAAATGAGAAAGATAAAATCCTTCATCATTTCGACACAGAATTATGTCAACAAACTAGGATATATATGTAGAGAAGAATTCTGCATTGAACAGTTTTCCCAAGAGATCATGACTTGTACCAGAGAACATCTAAGCTACACTAAAAAACCTTCACATATTCAATGTAGACCTAGAAAAGCTACAAATCAATATTAACAATATCGAAATAACCCAAAATGGATTTTTTTTATTATAAAGAAAAACAACTGGCTGAAGCTTTCCGTATGTTGCTAGACACTAACCGCACTTAATAAGAAGGGAGATCTAACGATCTAACATAGACGATTTATCTAAATATCCACACAATCCTGTTCACATCACTAAAAAAACATTTAAATATATTGCTAACTTTACTTTTCCACAATACAAACATGACATTTTTCAAACCCACTAACACATACATATACACAGCATCACCTTATCCAGAACGGCATGTCATTAACAAGATCAAACCGATTTTGATTGTACTAAAACTATTTTTTCTCTATATTTTTGTACGATCTAAACTTATGTTAGTGTAATTCATTTATTTATTTTCATTTTTTGAAGAAGTGGCTTATACCAAGTCATGAAGTGTCAGAAGCTCAAATTTCTACTCATTTTATTTGGATAGCATAGCAAATATATCATTAGTTCATGGTAAACATTCTACTCAATACCTGCTTCGACGGGCGATGTTGTCTGGTATAGTAGCGGGCAAAGTAAAACATGGCACCAGTCCACGAAGTTATTGACAATTGAACTGACCTATGTTAATGAGTGCAAACTGCCTGGTTGGGTTTCGCATGATTATAGGAACCAGTAGTTAGAAATTTTGAATGATATGGCTTATAATCATTTTGAACAGTACAGGTGCATTCATTTTTTTTGTCTTCTCTCAGATTCTAAATCTGTGTCATATCTTCGATGCCTAATACTTATTATTATTAATACTGTTACTAACTCTATTATTCTGAGATTTGGCCTGACAATGTCATCTCTCAGTATTAGCGGGGTATGACAACTTGAACAAATGCACATATACGTACCATATTCTACATTGCGACTGACTGATTGACAATGCCCAGTTTATTTGGAAATTATCAAGCCTAACACCAGTATTGATACGAATAATAATAATAATAATAATAATAATAATAATAATAATAATAATAATAATAAATGGCTAATCACAATAAAGTTTAAACGACTGTTTAACAACAGCTTTTGCCTCAGTAGATCTACAGTTATCATACACTTAGTACCTTAAATGAGATAGAATCCACTACCAACAAACACCACCACTGAATGTCACTTAAAAATACTTAGAAAATTCCCACTGCTTAAAAACTAAGGCAGAATTTTACAAATGACTGAAATCAGAACTACTGTTGTAATTTTATCCACCGATTATTATTAGTAGTATTAGTAATACTGATTTCGATACCCTTACTCATAACGGGTAATACGCTGAAATTGTACTTGTATTCAGTAGGAAGGTTACCTCTAAACAGTTAAATTTGGAATCCAGGAACTTTTTAATCGTGATCTATAAGATGATATTTGAGTTTAACGCCAACCACTCACTTAGTCACAGAATGGTTATTAATTTAAACCTACCTACCGTTGAAACTACCAATTATGAAATTGTACAATTTACACAAACATAACTAACCCATGAATATCATTAAACGACCGGCAATTTTTAAAATTTTTTTCACCCTT
Organism: Schistosoma mattheei; assembly: GCA_944470405.2. Taxonomy (NCBI): domain Eukaryota; kingdom Metazoa; phylum Platyhelminthes; class Trematoda; order Strigeidida; family Schistosomatidae; genus Schistosoma; species Schistosoma mattheei. The sequence continues at coordinate 5,729,404 of OX103950.1, forward strand.
TAAAACAGTTTTTTCATTCCGTTTCGTCCAATTAAATGGCTAGTTTTAAATTCGTTATAATTGGTTAGTTCTGTTTTAAAATTGTTATAAAATGTCAGTACTTGTCGACAAAGTACATTTTAATCACAATTGTTGAGGAGAGTGAGGTACCATGTACAAGCTCTGTCTAATCTCACGTTGTCACAGAAACGGAGAATGTATTTTTGAATACATTGTATCCTCGTTGTGTTCCAATCAGTTGAAGCGTTAAAGTGCGCTATCAGAACTTATGAGAAATATACGTACTGTCATTATATGGTGATTCTCATTTCCACAGAGATCAGAACTCTTATATTAAATTTGTATGTTGGAGAAATGGCCGTAGAAGATCTAACGGTTCGTCACAGCGGATTAGACGGAGGAGGTAATTTGATTAGTGTTATTACATTTTTTCACGAAGGACTTCCATGAACAATGTCCGGCCTTCATCTTTTGTAAGTTGATAGGTTACTGGACTGTTGTACGTGGGAATGTGCATCACAATCACGAGTGCGATTCCCTGAGGTACGACAGTAATTCTTGGGTGCGCAGGTTAACGGAGGTAGAGTTTGAAACTGTGCGACCGCTCCTGATATCTAGGACCGCAGCATTCGATATTAAGCACTTTGTTTACCATTCTTATGGGAAGCGTTTGAATGATCAAGATATATTTAATAGGCGGTACAAAGTGTTCTCACACGCCAACCTTCCTGGTAAGCAATCTGCCTATTTATAATGTAAACGATAAGTGATTACGCCAAAGGCTCACATAACGTCTTTAGGTGGGCTTTGCGAATACGAAATGGATGAATAAAATTGTCTATCGTATTTTTCCTTCACGACTGCTGATCAAATTAATTTCGCAGCTCGTTTTTGTGATACCATCGGTTTTGATGGGACGTACAAGACAAATAACAAGAACGTATATTTATATCAGGTAGTAGCCCTTGATATGAATTTTATGACAATACCCGTATGTATTGCACTTGTAAGTCTCGAAACATCGACTTTGATTTTTCGATTTCTATCGTTCTTCCAACGGTCAACCAACAATCGACAGGTGGTAGGCATTGTGACAGATGATTCACCTGCAATAGCTACTGCCATCACACAGGTGTATCCAAATGCCCACCACATTTTGTGTCGTGTACACCATATTCGCAATGTCATAAAGAGGGTAAGTCTTTCGTTCCTTAACATTAATCCATTTACCGTCATTGTAGAGGGTAAGATCAGAAGTGATACAACTGTTATTTCGTCTGATGTTCACTCGAACGGTTGAAAGGTAAGTCAAAATCTACATAAAATTATTTTTTAGTTTTAACAATTATTTGTCGTTAATCGAAACATCCGACGAAACATTTTTCCGATATGTGAGAGATCACTTGCTGCCGAAAAAACAAAAGTGGTCAACTGCTTTCCGACCACCAGCGACGCTACTTCAACAAATACCAACTTCGTTGAGACAACTCATCGAATTTTGAAGATGCATAAATTGAATCGAAAAACACCTGTGTTGAGATCTATATTCAGTGTGTTACTTCGCACTGGATATTGGATGAAGCATGACTTCAAAAGTATACATCAGACTGTCTCAAAAATGCAAATATCGGTCGGAAGCCACAGGTACGTCGTCTTCAGGAACGACTGACACCAACTGCATGTCAACTACTGGAGCGGCACTTGCGCACTCCTATAACTGAGGTTGTAATGTCCGTTGATTTGTTCACGGCTGTTGACGCAACAGGCATTTACACGGTCAGCCGTAATACCATCCAGTGTTCTTGTAGTTTTCATATTGAAAACGGAATGCCATGTCGTCACATATTGGCCTACTGCACACACAGTAATACTGATGTGAACATACAGTCAATTTGTGACAGGTGGTTGCAGTCGAATAGTTACCTAACCAATATTGCGATTGAGAATTGTTTCCCAGTGCAATTACGACAGTCAAGCGTCAAGAAATCGGTGTATGCCTTAGTCAGGCAAATGTCGGAAGAACAATGCAGTTTGGTCTATAAGCCTTTGTCTCGTTCTCTATCATTTATGGCTTGATTATGTATAGAATAGAAGTTCCTATTTGGGGTGTGTCGTGGCCTAATAGTTCATGTATATAAAGTCATGAGTGAGTTTGAGTTATGATAACTACTTCCCAACCTCATCTTTTGATTGGTCACTTACATATTAGAGGAGCTGAATGGACCAACAGGAGTTAAGATGTCCAGTTACTGCATTTCAGTGGCAAAATGGAAAACCACTTGACCGATTGACATAAGCGAATCCGTAATTAGTGGACACTATAATTAAGTGACCCGATTGAACGGACAAATAAGACTGCTAAAAATGGATCAAACTGTAACACAACCCAATGATGTGAAACATACATACTAAAATGATAAATTACCTGTTCGACTAACCACTGTGAAACGTCCATTTACTGGTGGATTATTTAAATCGCTGAGATTAAGGAAACCGAAGATCTCCACACAAAGTGAATTTTTTGCCAAATCATTCAATCTATCAATAATAACAATATTTAAACATAGTAATATATTAAATTATAATATGAATCTTTGGAATAAACGCAACTTATCAGTCTAGGTGAGTGAGTGTCGTAGGAAAACAACACGGACACATAATACCCGTTGAACTTTTTAAAAACAAGATTTTGTGGTCTATGGTAAAATATTTGACTCAACGTTGAGCCACATTGTTTATGCAACGACAAGCGATACTATCGAACACCACAAATAAGAATTAAGCGTAGAAGATGTTCGAATCTGTGACCTACTGCTGATTGTAAACCTAATGTTTCCACCATCACTCGCCCCATAAACTGGTTTAAAACCTTCAAATAAGTGAGCCATGTTTCCACATACGCTCCCCAAATCAAGTGAACATCATTGGTTTATCTATAAATACCTAAATAACCACACTGGTGAATTACTTGTTATGCATGCATTATTTATTCATTTAACCAATTATTCTATCCATCTAATTACATTACCAACATCTTTCTTATGAATAATCCAACGAAATACTAATATCAGTATTACACCGTACAATAATTACAGTCTCTGGTTTAATGAATAATATAGCGATTTAGTCAATTAAAAATTATAGACATCAGTGGAATTTTATTTAAATCACAAACCGACCATAGTTAGGCAACCATTGAAGACCTGAAAGCAATGGACACCTATTTAGTCTTAGTATGGAACTCCTAAACAGTGGCCATCTAAAACTTCCTTACTGAAGAACGAACACGAGAACTTTGGTATCCTCGTACAAACGCTTAACCACTAAACTCCTCCAATTAATCTGCTATATTGCACGACCAGCTTCCATTGTCTTCGATGGATACCTTACTTAAATCCGACACGGTAGTGAATGTGCACTACCGAAGAATCTCAGTTATTCAGTCCTTTGAGGTTTTCAACAATTGTCTGAGATTAGTTTGTGATTTTAATAAAACTCAACAATCTCCACAACTTTCGTAAATGATAATCATTCCAATTATATATGACATGAGAAAGATAAAATAAAAACAGTTATCTACCCAGTGAATGAATGAACACCTGGAGATGGTAATAAAACTGCCATACTTTGAAGACGTCCACAATTGATAATTACACTTGGAATTACTTGATTCGGCTGACAATGTTCAATAATATGTTTGGCTAAGTTATCTATATATAATTCGACAGTATAGACTATTTATAGGAAATAAAAGTGAATAATGCTGAACAATTGAATAAAGAACCAACTTTCAAGATTTGAAACGTATTTGTTAGCTTCGAAAATTATTGATTTCAAGTGAAATTGATTATATAACTCCATTAGATCGTTAGATAACTAAAACAAATAAAAATAGCCAGAGAATCTTGATAATATCAGTAACTATAAATGAAGTGAAAAGATAAGTTTTATACATATAAATACTGAAAGGCTAATTCAATTCAATGGTGTATGAAAAATATTATAAACAAAACAGAGGTAAAATTATCACAGAAATTATGCATAATGATTAGATTGGACCGAGTGTATAAGATTACATTTTATTATGTGTACACTTAGACACTCCGAACTTCTTAGTAGGTCTTCAGTAATTTTCTATTGTTGAATTCCAGGGAAAAACAAAATCCGAAAGGCAGAGAAACTTTATTTTTAGGATTAGTTCATTTGCAAAACAACAAGCTTATTTATAAGATTAAATATGATCTTAGAGTTTTAGAAATTTCTCTAACAAAAACCAATAATTGTCTAATCAGCATAATGGAAAAATAATACATTATTAGCTGGAATTCATTTGGGAGTTAGTCTAGGTATTTTCAGTTTTCCTGGCTTTTGAAAAATTTTTGAAAGAATTATCGAAAGGTTACAACAATATATACATAAATCCATAAGAAAAGTGATTTATCAGTTCCTAACAATTTTTCATGTAATTGTTGAATACTGACGAAGATGGTTGTGGAAGATTTGTTAAATTAGTTACACTGGGCTTATGCTTGGATAGTCGAGATTGATTGATACTAAGTTTGAAATCACCTGGTACGGTCGAAGGTGGCGAGAGTCAGCTCTCCTCTAAACGCTCTCACATGGCCACATGTATACAGCCACTACCAAGGAAGTCCTACTCACTGTCTTTACGCCGCGGCTGTGTTTACGAAATTGAGAGGATGAAAGGCGAATGTCTGGTGCTTTAACCGGGTTAGTGGACACGACGAATCTACTTAGGGGAGTTGGAAAACCCTGATTCCAAACCAATGGTGCACAAGGTCTCCAGGATCCTGAAGGAACAAATGACATATGAACCTATTATTGATTACCGTTTACCATGGGATCGCATTTCCTAACATTGTCCCAATGCTTTGTGGATTAGACTTCTAGGTCAAAAGCTCCGGGTATGGTCCCCTAAGAAAACTATCTGCTTCGGTTCGGGTATGACCGCACAGTATCCCTGCTCTCAAACCTAATAATAACTACTCTGTGTAGTGCATATATATTTTGGTGCACCTTTGTACCAATATATATACATATGTTCAAACAAATTAATTAGTTCGATGCCAAACTCATTTAATGGTACACCTTTATCATTAAGCGTAATTGAGACAGATGGACGTTAAAGTTGAACTCCTCCTTCAGGATAAACATCAATATTCAACAAGAAGGTAGGAAAAAGGCGTTCAATGTTAGGAATTTAAAAAATCATCTAATAATCTTTTAGCACAATATTTATGTGAATCCCGAATCACAATAACTTAAGTGTCAAAGTTATTTTAACGAACTTCATTGTTTAGCAAAATATTAACAAGTAGATCAGTGTCAATGTCTCAGAATATGAGACTACGAAGCCGGGGCTCAAATCCTACAGGAAGAATCAGTAGACTCAGGAATCCAGGCGTACGTTTGCTGACTGACGCCAGATACGATAAAACTTGGGTCTAGGGTTTCCTGTTGACTACCTCCAACTACCACCTAACATTTCAACATCGTACACAAGATATTGAGTTATTTCGACTAGTTGCCACATAGTAACTTGATCGATAGAATTCAATTTGCACTAAGAACTAAACAAATATGGTATTGACTAGTACTCAGTGAATACTGGACATAAGGAAATAATTTTTAAAGCTTAAAAACAGAAAAAAATGATAGTCCCAAACCATTAAGTCGCTTGATCATAAATTTTTCAAGAATTATATACATGTATATATCAGCTGGAGAAGTCCCACTCACCTGTTTATCACTCAAACTAATGAACAAAATTGAAGTATCATTAAATAGACTTTTGGGAAAATCTACTGGATAAATAAGAGAGGAATGAGTGAAGTAGGAAGATTCTCCATCTGTAAATAATAAAACCTGAAGGATACAACAAAAACAAAACAAAAATTCAACTTCATATATGTATATTCACCTAAATAATAACAAATAATCTATGTACTACTGTGGTGTGTGCTACTTATATTGACATGGTGTTAGTCGTGAACAGGTCTGACAGCGGGGAGACAAGAGGATCGAACAGTAAAGAATGGAAACAGGATGCAATTTGTATGAAAATGCAAGAACAATGAAGTCTGAGTCATTTTGAGACAGTCGATGGACATTTTGCATATTAGGCATTTACTTTATGATTGTTAGATTTTATTAACAAGTACTGTAATTTTGTGTTAAATACATTCGATTGTCCCCACTGGTGTTCTTGCTCACTACACTACTAATATTGCACAACAATCACAGTAATGATTTGGTAAAATTGAAAGTCATAATAATGATAATTATTTTTATTATAATGATCGATTTAAATAATCACACTTAACTTGAATTTAGATTAATTCAATGAATTCCAAAATGTGATCCAAACCAATCTACCAGAAATATGTTATCTGTAATCCTAAAAACAGTCGTTCAACCATAAGCAACGTCGAGCTTGGAATGTATATGCATCAACCGAAGATATCATACCACATTAGCACAATAAGTTGGAATTGCTAAGGCAAGTACCACTGGCGTCGACAGATATAAGTAGTACGTAGCACCAATAGGAAGTGGAATGTCTGGCGGCGGAAGTTTAAGAAGATGGAGGAGAGAACGAGAACAGAGAGTTATTGGTATGGAAATGAAGGAGCCATGTCTGATAACGTCTTTAGCCACTGTATTGAACCATCTCTAGGACCCCAATCAAGAAATCATGTAGATCCAACAGAAGCCAGTCCTGTACAGCTTTCTTTCATAACACGACACCATGTCATACACTGACTACCTCTCCGCTTCTTCCAACTGGTCCCAGTGTCGCAAATAATGCACGACGTGGAATTCTCTAAGACATTCGTAGAACATGTCCAAACCACCAAAGCCGATGTTTCAAGATAGTGACACAAACTGAATTATCGTCGCTGTACCCAAACACACGATGCCGAATATCTACATTACTAACATGGTGTTGCCACACGATGTCAACAATCCTTCGGAAACAACGATGATCAAATACAGAGAGTCGTCTAAAATCCTCAACACGAGGAGGCCAGGCCTAACAAGCATTAAGTAAAACTGCTCTCACCGACGCGTTGTGGATCCGACTTTTTACAGACAGACTGATATCACAAATGCGCCCAACATGGTTCAGGTTGGCATAAGTAGTTCTGGCTTTCGCTAAACATAAATTGGTCGCATCACTCACGCCACCACCAGCACTTATGCAGCTACCCAGATACACATACTTCTCGATTACTTCTATTTGCTCACTACCCAAAGTGAGTGCAAGATCAGGGTCCTGTTAGTCTTGTAAAAGTACTTTGCACTTCGAAAGTGCAAAGCACACTCCATACTTACGGACACCTATTGCCAACTGATTAAGTGCGGATTGAATGGCTTGGGTATAGTCGCACAGTAAGACAATATTATCCACATACTCAAAGTCTATAAATCTTTCTCCAGGCAACAGATCCACATCACTATCACCTACACCCATCAGAGCCGTTTCCAGAAAGTCATCGAGAGCAAAGTTGAGGGAGAATGGTGAGATTGGGCAACCCTGTCTAACCCCACTGCTTGAATGGAATAATGGAGAGATGGTTTTATGTCCTCACTCTGCCTAATATGTTAACATATAGGGCTTTCAAGATGTTAATAAACTTCTCAGGCACACCCTTCCTTAATAAACAATCCAAGACAACAGTCCTGTCCAACGAATCCACGGCGACCTTAATGTCAATAAATACTACAATTGTTGGTCTGTAATATGTATGATGGTGTTCCAAAATATGTTGGAGGGTGAAGGTATGATCAATACATCCTCGACCAGAACGAATACCAGTCTGCTCCTCGCGAGTCAATCTCTCCCGGGTTTTGAACAACCTAAGTGTGACGAAAGCCAATAATTTGGACGCGATCAGAATTAGACTTACTCCCCGATGGTTGTTGCAGAAACGACGTGAACCCTTTTAAAAGATAGGGACAACTATCGACTCATTTCATGATGGTGGAACACTAATTGCTAGACCTTTGTAAATAAATCAGTCAATTCCATAAGCAGAAAGTCGCCACTATCTTTAGAAAGGGCCAGAGGTACGTTATCTAGGCCTGGTGATCTGTGGTGTTTCAAGAACTGGAGTTCCTTGCGGACTCCCACATCGTTAGGTGGACCAGTTGTCGTAGACCATGGAGGTCAGGACAGTCTGATCGATGTTACCGGGAAGTAGATCGGTTAAACTGTTATTCAGAAAACTCTACCCATCGTCCAAGACGTCGTTAGATGTTACTGATTGGCATCCCGTCATTTCCACAGATTGTTTCACTCACACTAGACTTCCTGCTGCCAGTGACTCGGATGAATTGAAAGAGTTCCCGGCAGTTACCGGATGCCGCTGCTGCTTCCGATTCGTCGGCACATTCCAACCAACAGAGTTCTCGGCCCTTAGGCAAGCTTTTCACAATTTCATTGCGTAACAGTCTTCATTTGTGGTCAAACTCGCGGTCAACCGGAATAGACCAACATGTTTCAACAAGTTGTAAAGAGCCTGTAGAAACCCAGTGTTTAAAAGCGGGACGTTTCGCGAAGCCGCAAGCGACTTTACTAGCCATTTTCATGGTATCATGCAATTATAACCAGTGGTCATCTATACTTTTGAGACTATCCCCCGAGCCTTTTACCTAGAAGTCTAATCCACAAAGCATTGGGACAATGTTAGGAAATGCGATCCCATGGTAAACGGTAATCAATAATAGGTTCATATGTCATTTGTTCCTTCAGGATCCTGGAGACCTTGTGCACCATTGGTTTGGAATCAGGGTTTTCCAACTCCCCTAAGTAGATTCGTCGTGTCCACTAACCCGGTTAAAGCACCAGACATTCGCATTTCATCCTCTCAATTTCGTAAACACAGCCGCGGCGTAAAGACAGTGAGTAGGACTTCCTTGGTAGTGGCTGTATACATGTGGCCATGTGAGAGCGTTTAGAGGAGAGCTGACTCTCGCCACCTTCGACTGTACCAGAGCGTTTGGTACCAAAAGTTATAAACATGTTGTATAAAAACCACCTAATGTGAGCTTGCTACATAAATACCAGCATGTGAAACGAAATTGGAGCTTGTCATCTGATGCCAAGTTTTTAAGTGCTTAATTGTCATCCAACTTAAATATCTGCAATACGTAATTTTAACAGTTAAATATATAAATATAAACATTGTATTCACTTGAATATTTGACCATGGTCCATAGTACAGATATGCTTCTTTCAAGATGTTAAGAATTGATGTGGCAGTCAATTCACTAGGGAACATCACCTTAGCTGTCTGTTCAATGTGATCAATTGCACTATGCAAGCTAGATATATCGGAGGAAAATGCGCCAAGTGATCCTTTAGGAGACAAGCTTGTTGTATCGCACTGTTAAAATAAGAAATTAAAACATGTTGAATTCCCAACTATAGCTTATATTAAGAATCGAAAAAGTACTTATACAATGGTAGAGTGACAACCAAAAAGGGAGAATAAATCAGGATGCTGAATTTTGGTAATTCATTTCATAATTCTAAATAAGAACAGATATTTTTGCAGAGAAATTTTCTCTTCAACGAACAGATCTTATAATTTTCATTCATTATACCCACGTATACAGATATACAAAACCTTTTTATTACATGGATTATCGTGCCGAAATAAGATTGTACAGCTTTTAGAAGTGAAGTCATCGAAGAGAAAATTCCGTTATTCAATTTTATCATTAAAAACACTGTATTATAACAGCTCATAACATCAGTAACAAGTGTAATCCATTCGGTGCAGCAGGCTTATGCACTCCAGTTATGAGTCAGATAGTTTACGTGAAAGCTTCCTAAATTTAAGAAGATACAAAAAGGTTGAAACATGTAAACCACTGATTAGGAGTGAAGTGAGGTGAGCACTAAGTTCTACAGTTTGTAGAACCATTGGACAGTATTCTGTAAAGGATCCTTATTTAAGGGCTCCATCAAGTTTATCCTGGTACTTCGCTGGCTTGATAACAACAACACTACGAGCATAGTGCTGACTTTAACGTAAACAATACTGAGATTTGTGATAAAGTACAAATTAGAGTTTAAAATATTTGGTACGAGGGTAGATATATATATAATCTTTGAAAAATAGGACACGCTTCTAACCACATTCAGATCTACACCCAAAAACTTATATTTAAGACTAACACCTGATCTTTGTGAACTATTTACGCACTAATCTATTCATAACAATACTGCAGAAAGTATGCTTTAGAATAAGAAAAATAATAACTTACTACAGATATAAAACCAGGATTTTCAAAGTTACAAAGTCTAACTATAACAGATTTAGCCAACATGCATAGCAATTGACTGCATGAAAATGATGGAAATTTTTCATTTGGACGCAGAATACGTAGCTGTCTATCAATGACAATTAGACGAATCATTTCTTAGAAACTGTGAAATGTGTCTAAAAACGAAACAGAATTAATTTAAGATTTTATATCTGATCAATCCTTAAAGACGAGGAAAAAAAATCCAAACTGTAATCTTGTATAGGTTTGCATATTAGGTGTGAAGACTACCATACTAGCCAACCGTTTGTGCTGCAGTAAGTGAGAAATAAGATACAATGATAATCCAAACAAATAAATGGATATACCCGACTTTTTACTTAAAACAACGATAGGGATTATAAATGGTTTGACTAACAATCACTTAAAATAAGTATGGAAATCTAAACCTTTACTCTCCACAAATTAACAAAGGCATATTACGCCTTGTGACCGGCCTAAAGAAGTTTAAGAGCTAAAACATTTAACAAACACTAACTGAATAGGTTTTTGTACTTCCGATTGGACAATCTATAAAGCAAGCTGTCACCCAGCAGCTGAAGTTCTAGTGGATCTAGGAAAGTGTTGTCAGTCAATCTGTTCTGTGAGGAATAAAGTTTAATGTAGGACAGTGTGATGGCTATGTATCTTGGTGTTCATGTTACCAGAATGTAAGTCAGTCAGTTTATTGTAGCTGTGTCAATAAAAGAAAGTGGAAAAATGATGAATTGATCATATCTAGAGAATGGGTTCTTTTGAGAGAAGTAACGGGTATAAAAAGAACAGGAGTTCAACAAGAAACTGAAAAAACAATTGACCAAAGCAGGGTGTTTTTTGCTTTCCATCTAGGAAAATAACAACCCAGTTTCCCAGACATTTTTGATGACGGAGCTATATCTTGACCATAAGTTAAAACGTCTTAAAGTTAGAAAAACCGAAAATGAAAAATAATAAGCACTTTATAAATAGAAACTAGATTTGGGACAAAAGACTGTGTTGTTTAGAGTTGCCAATAGGCCAGTTTCGAATAAATTTCACCGGATACGAATATGCAATAACCTAAAAATATCAAACAATATCAATGCAGTGGGTAGAAGTAATGATAATGTCTATGATGGTAAAGAGGGCAAAACAGTGAATATAGTTCAGTAGTGAGGTCCAAGAAATAGTTACGAAACACAGGACTTGAGAGGAAATAAAAAGACGGATGTATTTCCGTCACTAAAACCAATTCTGGAACATGATCCAACTTCTGGATATGATTGTTGCACGGATCCTAACAACTAGTCTGACCGAAAAGTTAATAACTTAGTAGCGTTGGATTCCATTTTAACCGCTTCTAGCCTTCTTTCAACCTACTTCTGTAACTAGTAACATTGTGCACCGATATGGGTGGCAATTCTGTAAGCTTGACATAAAGAGTATGGGTTAGGATGTGGATAAATGACCCAGTCTACATATGATTTACACACCGAAACATTCCCCATCCAGCCTGAAATATTTAATTTAACCTAGGGTTTGTGTAGGTTCCGTGATCTATAGATATTAAGAAAGATACAACTGCTTTACAGCTAGGAGGACAAACGAGGCAATATGAATAATGAGGAAATGAGTTATCCTACACGTATCTCTCGCAAATAGTTGATCAATTTACACATAAAAGACAGCACAAAAATCTTGATTAGGAAGTTTAATCAGACTGGACTCGGCCGTATTATGGTGAGTTAGTATATACATACTACATTTTATCAATTTAGTCCCTTAGTGCGATGATTTATAGATACCTATAGTCTGGATCGACACCCACTGACAAAGATGACATAAACCACTGGTATTTGACAGTAATCTCAAGCACTGGAATAAAATTTACCTTTGAGATACGCTCTAAACATTCGACTACAATTAAAAACCAGATGGTGCCGTAAAACTTCGAACGAGTTACACATCCCGAACATTTAAACTACTTCAAGGCCACCACTCACAATCCGGTATCCAATACATTTTATATCTATGTGACAAGCTTATGTGATTTATTTACTCCTTGATATTGCTACAGGACTCCATGTCTTTGATGATGTCTAGTGTGACTAATTCATCAAAATGTACTGATCCTAATGAGTTCGACAGTTAAGTATTGTCTATCGAAAAGATAGAATTCTGATTTTCTTGTCACACTGATACTATTTATGACAGAATATTTGACTTACAAACTCTCCTAATTGTAAGAGAATCATTAACAGCCGATCCGCTCAGAAATATCTCCATATGGTTTAAAAGACACCTTTCATTTTCCTGAAATTCTAGAAAACGTCAAGGTCTTTGATAAATTCCTCATTTCTTTTAATGTCCTAATACCATTTGCTGCAGTCTCATAGAATAAACTCTGCTAATTGTGTGTGAAGACAGCGGACTTCTTCTCCTACCAAGAGTAGGATCAAACAGCTCTCACCACTGTGCACAAAATTAGTACAGTTTCAAAAGAACAACACATCGAAGAGTTGATAGGGTCACTTTGTACATGCCATCGGGATCGATCCTGAAAGTACAGTAGTCTGAGAGGCCTAAGCTTCATTTTAGTTGATCGAACAATCTTGATGGTCATCAACGTTGATGATCTCTGTAGAATAACTGGAGGCCTACTCGAGTAAGGCAGGAATGATGTGATGGACCAGCTAACTTCGAAGGCACACCTAGAGGTCAGCATCGAATATGGATAACCTTTAGACCTATCAAATTGCTATGATTGCTTTGAAGACCATGTAACACAAAAGACGTTATCATAGAAATATATTAGTAAGAGTGAGTACAGAGAAGATAGAGAGACCACCACTGTATGGCCCAGCCCATGGCATACGAATAACTGATGCGCGTTGGTTGTCCTTGACCTTGACAGGGATTGATGATCTGTTCTGTATTCAGCTAGAGCTCATTGACATTTCACTGGTCCTACAATACTCCCCCACCAGATCAAACAGCCTTTTGAATCAGTAACAAACATGTTGGGAGTATTTGCACTCCGTAGATTGCCAAACAATTAATATGAATCCTCCAGATATTGCTGAGTGGTAAGACAGGTGGAAAGAAGGCGGTCGGAAGTGATCGGGAAACAGCGAGTTGTAATATGTTACTAGGACGTTAGTTGAATGTAAAGCGATTAACAATAGAAATGATAGAAAAAACATAACGCTTTAAAATTCCATCAAGTCGAGATGAAGTAGATATCTTCGACGCGTAATTGAGTTCCACATATGACCATAAAATTAAAAAAGAATAGATATAGAATGCAATAATAAGGTTGATAATGATTGGTTGCGTTTTTCGAAGTCTTGCTGACTAGTGTAGATCACTAACGTTGATGATCTCCGTAGCCCAGTTGTTATGGTTAAATAATGTCTAACGCCAACCTTCAAGCCATAGCGTAAAAACTTGTATTAGCATGTATATCTCGGCAGTATAGTGAGGCTAACATATAACTGAAAACATAAGTCTAAGGGGCAGGAAGAAAAGAAGAGCAACCTCAACATCATTGGATAGCTGCTTTGTATCCAAATATAAAAAGCCTCAGGTGGACCGGATGTTCCGCTTCATAAGACCGGGTGGATCAAAATCATCTCCCTCACATGTTTGCTGGTTAGTGACACATTCCTCCCTCCTTCTGTTGCGCCAAGTCCATTGAAGGCTATTGGTGGAATAAACCTTGACATTAGTTTTCATTGTACGTAAACGCATCTCCGTATGTTTTGAAAATTTTTCTTCCAGAATCTTCATCTTCAATAATATATAAATGTTCATCCAATTTGCAATTCCTTCATAAGTGTTGTTACTGTTTCGTTAATCCTCATTAATCTGACAAAAGCATGTATATTTGTTCTAAATAATTATTACTATGGTTTTAAGGGTATTTTAAGCAGCTAACGATAGTCTATGAACTAAATGAATTATGGTGTTTAATACACACATGCTAAGTTCAGATAATTGCGTTCTCATTTTGGAACACAACATCTGACTGGGCAAGTGACTGTCAAACGCACGAGATCGATTCTATCGGTTTAATTTTTCTCGGTTATCCGACTAATTCATATACCTAGTGTGTGAATCCTTCTAACATTCATTTGCTTGATTACCTATCTAATTATATGATTGTCACATTCCATCACTACACTAATCGTTAACCAACTGAGATACATTAACTCACTGACTTTCTGATCACTATACTCATTTCAATACAATGCATTTTATACCAGTCTAATGTAGTTTTGAACTTGCTTCACTATAATACAATTACTGGACATTCTACGACCAGTGTTATCCCTATTCTAATACAGTTGCTGGTAATTGTAAGTGTCAGTGTTATTCCAATACCGTTTTTTTATTTTAATGGGTTTCAATTAACTCCTCCTGCAGCTTTTCTAGAGTTACTGCCGGGCATGGGGTTAGCGATCCCATCCCGTAGAAAACTAACTCGCTAAAAAAACGCTTACCAGAAAAAATTATTCAAACCATTTAAACTCTGCCCTGGGAGTTAGAAGGTCTTCAGTTAGAAGAATTATGACGCTTCATGGTGAAAGCCGAGTTCCTTCGGAAGCCACGAGGCCGATGCCCCTTCTAACAACCAGAGCAAAAATTTTTATAGGTACATGGAACGTTCGAACAATGTGGGAAACCGGGAAGACCAGTCAAATAGCAATGGAAATGAGGAGATACAACTTAGCAGTACTGGGAATCAGCGAAACCCACTGGACCCAAGCTGGACAGAAAAGGCTAGCTACGGGAGAGATGCTGCTATACTCCGGTCACGAAGAGGAAAATGCTCCACACACTCAGGGAGTCGCTCTTATGCTGTCCAAAGTAGCACGAAATGCACTTGTAGGATGGGAGTCTCACGGATCCAGAATCATCAAAGCATCATTCAAAACAAAGAAGGAGGGGATCTTAATGAATATTATCCAATGTTATGCACCCACCAATGATAGCAACGACGACATTAAAGATCAGTTCTACGAGCGGCTGCAGTCAATCATTGAGAAATGCCAAGAAAGGACCTAACTATTCTGATGGGAGATCTAAATGCCAAAGTCGGAATAGACAACACCGGATATGAAGATATTATGGGACGACATGGACTGGGAGAAAGAAACGAAAATGGAGAAAGATTTGCAAATCTATGTGCATTCAACAAATTGGTCATAGGAGGCACAATATTTCCACACAAGCGTATACACAAGGCTACATGGATCTCACCGGACCACACTACAGAGAACCAAATAGATCATATTTGCATCAACAAAAAATTCCGAAGGACAATGGAAGATGTGAGAACCAGGAGAGGTGCTGACGTAGCTTCAGATCACCACCTAGTTGTAGCCAATTTAAAACTGAAGCTAAAAAAGAACTGGACAAGTGGACAAACAGCACTACAAAGGTTCAATACAGCCTTCCTTCGAGATACTGACAAACTCAATGAATTCAAGATAGCTCTCAACAACAGGTTCCAAGCCTTACAAGATCTACTGAATGAAGAAGAAACTACTATGGAGGACAACTGGAAAGGCATCAAGGAAGCATTAACTTCAACGTGTCAAGAGGTTCTGGGCCTAAAGAAACACCATCATAAGGAATGGATCTCTATAGAAACACTGGACAAGATCAAAGAAAGGAAGAACAAGAAGGCAGCAATTAACAACAGCCGAACACGAGCAGAGAAAGTCCAAGCACAAGCTGAATACATAGAAGCAAACAAACAAGTGAAGAGGAGCATTAGAGCCGACAAGAAGAAATACGTGGAAGAACTAGCAACGACGGCAGAAAAAGCTGCTAGAGAAGGAAATATGAAACAGCTTCACGATACAACGAAGAAACTAGCAGGGAAATACAGTAAACCAGAGAGGCCGGTCAAAGACAAAGAAGGCAAGCCAATCACCGAAATTCAACATCAGCGTAACAGATGGGTGGAATACTTCGAGGAACTCCTGAATAGGCCGGCTCCAATGAATCCACCGGACATCGAAGCAGCACACATAGATCTTCCTATAGATGTCAACCCACCAACGACGGAAGAAATTAGAATGGCCGTCAGACAAATCAAGAACGGGAAAGCAGCAGGACCCGACAACATACCAGCTGAAGCACTGAAATCAGACATCGAAGCAACCACAAGCATGCTATACCTTCTATTCAAAAAGATTTGGGAGGAGGAACAAGTGCCGATGGACTGGAAAGAAGGACACCTCGTCAAGATTCCAAAGAAAGGAGATCTGAGCAAATGTGAAAACTACAGAGGCATTACACTACTGTCAATACCAGGGAAAGTCTTCAACAGAGTGTTGCTGAACCGGATGAAG
The DNA here is from genome assembly GCA_944470405.2 of Schistosoma mattheei. Taxonomy (NCBI): domain Eukaryota; kingdom Metazoa; phylum Platyhelminthes; class Trematoda; order Strigeidida; family Schistosomatidae; genus Schistosoma; species Schistosoma mattheei. The sequence goes on from OX103950.1 coordinate 5,746,080, forward strand.
GATGCAGTAGACGCCCAACTTCGAGATCAACAAGCTGGATTCCGTAAGGATCGGTCGTGCACAGACCAAATTGCAACACTACGGATCGTCGTCGAACAATCAGTTGAGTGGAACTCATCACTATACATCAACTTCATTGATTATGAAAAGGCATTCGACAGTGTAGATAGGAGGACATTATGGAAACTTCTTCGACACTACGGAGTTCCTGAGAAGATTGTCAACATTATCCGGAACTCATACGACGGACTACAGTGCAAAGTAGTGCATGGAGGACAGCTGACAGATGCATTCCAAGTAAGGACTGGAGTCAGACAAGGCTGTTTACTCTCTCCCTTCCTCTTTCTTCTGGTGGTCGACTGGATTATGAAGACCTCGACATCTGAAGGAAAACACGGAATACAATGGACAGCTCAGAATCAATTAGACGATTTGGACTTCGCAGATGACCTAGCCCTCCTATCACGTACACACGAACAGATGCAGATGAAGACAGCCAGTGTAGCAGCAGTCTCTGCATCAGTAGGCCTCAGCATACACAAAGGGAAAACCAAGGTCCTCAAATTCAAACGGAGAACAGCAATCCAATCACTCTTGATGGCGAAACTCTGGAAGATGTAGAGTCCTTCACATACCTGGGAAGCATCATCGATGAACAAGGAGGTTCAGATGCAGACGTAAAGGCGAGGATCGGCAAAGCAAGGGTCGCATTCCTACAATTGAAGAACATATGGAACTCAAAACAACTTTCAACCAATATCAAAGTGAGAATCTTCAATACGAACGTCAAGGCAGTTCTACTGTATGGAGCTGAAACTTGGAGAACTACAACAACCACAATCAAGAAGGTACAAGTATTTATAAATAGCTGCTACGCAAGATACTCAACATCCATTGGCCGGATACCATCAGCAATAGCCTTCTGTGGGAGAGAACAAACCAACTTCCAGCTGAAGAAGAAATTAGGAAAAGACGATGGAAATGGATAGGACATACATTACGCAAATCGTCAAACTGCATCACGAGGCAAGCCCTAACTTGGAATCCTGAAGGTAAGCGTAAAAGAGGAAGGTCAAAGAACATATTACGTCGGGAAATAGAAGCAGATACGAAAAGGATCAATAGGAACTGGAAGGAGCTCGAGAGGATTGCCCAGGACAGGGTTGAATGAAAAATGTTGGTGAGTGGCCTATGCTCCTTCACAAGGAGTGACAGGCGTAAGTAAGTAAGTAATGGGTTTCAATTGCTTACATGAGAGGGTTTAGTTGGAATTATATTGAAGACATATTCGTATAGTATAGCAAGGGTGTAAATAAAATTAATAGACTGAATATTGTAAATATATAACCTATGTAAAAGAACATTCTGCAATATTGATTGCGACAACAGTTCAAACGGCTAGAAACAAGTAAACATTGAGAGGAATGAAATGAGTAGAGTTCAGGTGATAGAATAAGATTATTACTTTGGGAGATAGCTGAAATAAAACTCAATGAATTTATAAATGCGAGAAAGAGTTTAAAGAAAAAAGACAAATACTTTTTAAGATGCAGCGAAAGAGTATTTGTCACCAAGGCAAGGAAAGATTAATAACCGTCTCCTATTAAATACATAGGTCAGGTTTTTTGACGTCTGACGGCAACGGCTTCAGCAAACTTCAGAAGACTGGAGTTCGGCTGCTTACTAATCACCTTGAATGATTGCAGAGTATCGACCTGATGTCCTGTATCAAGGAGATGCTTGGTGATTGCACTGTATGAAGTCTTTCTTTCGCTTGTTCTGAGGCATTTGTGGATTCACATTACCGGACCCAATCAGAACACGCATCGTTTGGTCAATTTTTTATTGTATTTGTAACAATTAACCGTATATATTAATATTACTATTGATCTTTAGTAACTTTGTTTATACTTTTCGCGTTCATATCCGTCTGGTCCACCACAGGCTTTTGGAACATGTTCAAATAATCTAAAATATGCCCTCCTTTCTGTTCTGCCAGTGTAGCTGCTTTGGCAGGTACGTGTAAATTTATATATACAATTGGCGGTAACATGAAAAGGATGCTTATCAACCTTTGATTGAGTTATTGAACATATTGTTTTATACAGAATTAGAAGTTCGGCCGCCGGATAAGTTCTGGCTAGCGCAGTATTCAGTCTCCTGTTGATTGTGTTTGCAACATCATCACCTCTGAAGTTAAGATTTATAGTTATTGGTTTTTTACTGACCGTAATTACTTCAGTGTTACTTTCTTTAGGCTTCTTATATTTGTCAATAAACTTTTGTGGATAAGAGTTGTCTCGTAGGCATTTTCCACTTTCATCAATTCTTCTTCCAGTTTGTCAGTGGCACATATCCTTTATAACCTATAAAATAAATGGTTCAAATGGTTCAAATGGTTGTGGACGGAATAGAAGAAGCTTTCGCTTAACAGGCTTCCGTGTCTAGTAGCAGGGGATCACCAAATCCTCCAGGCAGGAACCTAGGTATGTTAACAATAAAAAAGGAAAAGAGATTGGTAAATCATAATGTGATGCTGTCCTTGGTCCTTAAGAATAGGTCAAGTTGCCTCTTGAAGGACTCCTGAGAAGTCGCTTGGACTAGCTCGGCTGGCAGCGAATTCCAGCTTTTGACAACTCTTAAGGAGTAGAAATTGTGTCTACATTCCGTCTTGCTATGTTGTGTTTCCAGTTTCTGGGTGTTACCCCTTAGGTTGTTATTCGAACTAAGCTTAAGTAGGTGTTTAAGAGGATGTCCAGAAGTGTTAAGAATACTATAAGCCATTAATAAATCACCTCTAAGACGCCTATATTCTAATGGGTAAAGGTCTAGTGAACGGAGGCGTTCTTCGTAAGGCTTAGATTTGAGTCCTCGAACTGATTTCGTGGCTCGCCGTTGGATACGCTCCAAAGTGACCTTGTCCTTTTGGAGTGAGGGGGGAGTACTATGTTTCCGTACTCTAAATGGGGACGGATGAAACTATTGAAGATTGTGTGGAAAGTTCTTCCGTCAAACTGGCCAAAAATGCGCCTCAACGTTACCAGTGCAAGGTTTGCTCGGAAGGCATTTTTGTCACAGTTAGCGTAAGACTTTAAATCATGGGGCACCAGGACTCCTAAATCTTTTTCGACTTGGGATACTACTAGAGAGGAGTTTCCTAAGTTGTAACTGTAGTTTGCAACATGTCGCAGATGGACTACTTTACACTTTGAAGTGTTAAAGGTAAGTCCGTTATCGTCTGCCCAACTTTGAAGTCGAGTCAGATCCTCCTGAAGTGCCTGTATATCGTCTTGGTTGCGTATCTCTCTCCAAAGTTTCACGTCGTCGGCAAAAAGTAATAAGTCTGACGTTACCTGTTGAGGAAGATCATTTATGTAGATCAAGAAGAGAAGAGGCCCTAGTACTGAGCCCTGGGGGACCCCACTAGGACATTCCATAGCCTGAGATAAAGTGAAATTAACCCTAACCTTAAAGTGTCGATTTTTTAGGTATGAAGTAAGCCAATCGATTAGGGGTGGTTTGATACCTAGTCGTTTGAGCTTGTTGATAAGACACAAGTGGTTAACCTTATCAAAAGCTTTTGAGAAATCAAGGTAAATGACATCAACCTTTCCCTTGCAATCGAGGATGCTTGTCCATCTGTCCACCGCAGTCAGCAGGTTGGTTATACAAGAGTAACCCTTCCTGAAACCATGCTGTTGGGGTGAGAAGAAATTTAAGGACAGTAGATAGTCATTTAAACCGTCGCATATCAGGGACTCCATGAGTTTTGAAGGTAATGACAGAAGAGCCACCGGCCGATAACTTGAAGGTTCATTGCGTCGACCACCTTTGAAAATTGGTGTGATGTGAGCCAACTTCCAATTTTCCGGTAATTTGCCTCGGCTAAGCGAGTGAGAAAACATCACGCTAAGCGGCGTTGCCAGGATTGAGGCTGCCTCCCTCAGTATGGCAGGATGAACCATATCCGGGCCAGGAGAAGTGTCAAGTCTTAAGTGCTGCAATTTCCGGAACACCAAGTCAGCGCTTAGGTCCACTTCAGAAAGTCCTGTGGAATTGCAGATGAAACTGTCGTCAGTAAAGTTGATGTCAGCCGGTTGAAATGTTTGAGAGTAATGTGCCGCCAGAAGGTTAGCGGCGTCGCCATCGTTGTTGGTCGGGCCGTTAAGACCTAGCAGTTGAGAAACTCCTGTTTTGGCTTGACGAAGAGAGGCTGCATAACGGAATAAGCTTCTAGGGTTAGAGGCGAATTTGTCCATAAGCTTTGTTTGGTACTGAAGCCTGTCTTCTCTTATAGCCTTCGTGCATATGTTCCTGATATGTTTATATTGCCTATACGCTCCATCGTTATTAGTTCGTTTGTATTCCGCCCAACAGTGCCTTTTGCGGCTTAGCAGGCGAAGGGTACGGTTCTTGATTACTGTAGGTGGCTTGCAGCTTTTGGGAACCGTTTGAGGAACTGAATGGTCTGTAGCACATAAGAGCGTGTGCAGTAAGAAGTCCCAATGACCATCCACATCGAGTTGAGGGTGAACATCCCAAACCACCTGTTGTAGATAGTCATGTAGAGCTGGGACATTCAGCCGTTTAAAATTCCAACGCAAATTATTGTTGGGATACCTTAGCTTAGTTTTGATGACAAAACTGAAGGCTATGACGGCATGATCGCTTTTTCCCAGAGGAGCCAGGATTGAGAGGTTGTCGACTAGGAATTCTTCGTTAGTGAATACACAGTCTAAGCGCGATGGTGTCTGACTGTTTCTCCAACGAGTTGCCGACCTCACATTTTCATATAAGCCCAAGTCATCGATGAGGTTGTAGAACCGAGCTTCAATTGAGTTGTCGCCTCCAGTGTACGTGTGTTCCGCGAAGTTGACTCTAGGGAGATTAAAGTCCCCTAGAATCAGGATGTGTGTGAAACCGAGACGGATAGAGCGGGATAGTCCTTCCAGCATACGACTATCGTACTCGATGTCGGCAGTTGGCTTTCTGTAAATGACTCCGACTAGACACCTCGAAGTACTAGACAATCTTACAGAGCACCATATGGATTCCTCAAGATTGTTAAACTCGAGGTTGTGAACTTGGTGCACCTCCAAGCAAGAGCTTATGTATATGGCTACTCCGCCCCCAATTCCTGTTTTTCTGTCGTTGCGGAACAAAGTCATCCCAGGTAATGCTAACTCTTGGTCCGAGAACTGAGAAGATATCCAGGTTTCAGATATTCCTATCAGATGGGCCTTAATAGCGTTGCTAAGTTCACGTAGTTCATCCAGTTTGTTTGGTAGACTCGCGGCGTTCATATATAAGCAGTTTATGCTTTCAATTTGGAACGCGTGTGCTTCGTCCTGTTTTTCTGTATGAACCTTATGTGAATGGACAGGTAGCCCACCTATATGAGGTTTGCCGAGGTGGTAGGCCCTGTCCTTTACACGTTTTTTTTATCGTTTAGACAGTCCACAAGTGGAATGGTCAACTCCAACTTGCCTTTGTTCTTGGTCCTAGCTTCGTATGGCCTATCCGGGTGCATGTGGATTCCAGGTAACAATCGACGTCTATTAGCACGAAATGCTTCCAGAATAGTGTTTTAACTAATGCCTTCTTGTAACTGAGTGGACAAAAACGATTGAAATTCAGGTAAAGGCCATTCCAAGTACTTTTTCGATAAACCGAACGTTGAACTGTCCCGTCTCTCCTACGTTTTATAGCAACATCAAGAAAGTGGAACATGTCATTCTGTTCGTGTTCCATAGTGGATTGTATGTTAGGATGAGTATGATTGAAGAGTTTTAGCAGGCGGATTACATGCTGTTTATTGTTACAGACAATGAACTTGTGGAGATATCAAAAGTGCAAGATACCTCCACACGATACAGTCTGTATTATACAGTCAAAGGTCTTTCTGGAACAAAATTACATGCTAAACGGCAAAAGGAATGGGTTATAAGTGTTTGGTACTTCAGAATCAATATGAATGTTTCTAACAAGATGGGATCAAATACCTATCTGGAAGGATTTGAGTAACCGTTTTCGGTAAACAGTCGAAGGTCGACAATCACCAAATGAATCACACTATAACTTTAAGTTTGGTTGAAAACGACCTTATTGTCAGTGGCTCGACAACATACAACAGTAAAATCAAGTAATAAGGGTAAATTTTTGACCAAAGTCAAACGATAAAAGCCAAGACAATGAAAACTGAAGAACATAAAATTTGGTTATAAGGGACCTGAGAAAAAGTTAAAATGCAAGACATGGAAAAAGAACAAGTAAATAACGATACTACTGTTCGATGAAACACTATGAAGGATTTTCCACGTATTCCTTCCGTTACAATTATTGCTATTTAAACATAACCTTTTATCCTTAACTTTTCTATTCTAATGCTTAGTTTGGATACAATTGTATTTTTCTAATTGTTTGTATGTTCTGATCATATTAGTCATCTATTTAATCATGTCTTTTACCATTGATCTGAAACAGGAATAAACTGAATTGTGTTCCAGTTGACTCGTCTTCTCTGTCTCTCACTCTTCAACTAATCAGGTTTTAGAATAGCCTTCGTCTCTCTACCTCAAGGTCTTACTTACTTATGCCTGTTACTCCCAATGGAGCCCAGGCCACCGACCAATATTCTTTAACCCACTCTGTCCTGGGCCTCCCTTTCCAGTTCTATCCAATTGTTGCTCATTCTTCTCACATCTGTCTTCATTTCTCGGCGTAATGTTTCTTTCGTCTTTCTCTCCTCCTTTGGCTTTGAGGATTCCATATGGGGGCTTGTCTTGTGGCGCAGTTCGGTGCTTTCCTTAATGTGTGTCCTATCCGATTCCAGCGCTTCTTCCTGATTTCTTCCTCCACTGGGATCTGGTTTGTTCTCTCCCATAGAAGGTTGTTGCTGATAGTGTCTGGTCAACGGATCCGAAGTATTTTGCATAAACAACTGTTAATAAACACTCGTATCTTCCGGATGATAGCTTTCGTAGTTCCCCAAGATCTCGTTTCATACAGTAAAACTGTGTTGACATTTGTATTGAAAATTCTGACCTTGTTGTTGGCCACTCAGTCATAACTCTAAGCTCCACATTACTAATCTTAAGGCTAAATTAGTTAGCCGATCATGTAATTACCTTAAACTAGATCGAGACAAGTTCCCTTCTACACATTATTGGGTAGACAAATCAAGGATTTACAGTAACAATGAGATGTAATATAATGTGAGATAGGAAATGCTGGTGATTAGTAACAGCAATTGTCAATAATAACAATAAACATACATGTATAACATATGTAAGGTAATTTAAATACGAAATCGAAGAACATGGAGGTTTTGAAGCAGTAATTATTTGGAGTCCAAAAACTGATAAAATAAATTTAAAGAGCTTACTTAAATCGAAGATCTTTCGTGCCTTAAGGTAACCCTCGTGCTATTGATAGAAGAAACCAGACAGGTAGTGAATAGATCTTTATTTCGATCTTCGCGCAGTCACAGTGGAGCGTGGGGTTATTTAATTAGACAAACAAGGCCTCTCAACATTCAATATAAGATAATAGGAAATATAACGCTTATACAAAAGAAGGAAGTGAATAAATATTTGAACTATATTGTTTTGGCATATGCTTGGTTGTTTGAGGCGAACTCTTAACCAACCAACCTAAGCTGTTACAGATCATTCGAAAAACGATGTAGTAGACATCCATTCATATACAGAAGTTTAAAAATACAAATATCCTTCCTATAAAAGGAAACTGAAGAAAGTTGTATTGAATAAACAGCAGGAGAAACTATTTTTGAATCTAGGAAATTACACTTCAAATTAAACATGATAAAGGCGCTCAAACACAAATGCTGCTTCATCAAAGTTCTATATGTATATATACGATAAAATTACATGAAGATCACTCCATATGTCGTACTGTATAAAACAGTTAGCATAAAAATTCACTTGGTATTGTTAACTTGAATCTTCCCATTGATGTTTAGGACTACAGTTGGTGAGTCTTTTATTGGCATATGTGCGTCCTGTGCGTATTGCCTCGATTCACAAGTATTGTAAGGAAAGATGGATAGTGGCTTGCAGTGGAATCCAGTTTGACGCGCATATCATCCTATTTGGTACTCATCACCTGGATGTACCTGGATCTCAGAGTTGATGTTCACTCTGGGACTCGAACCCAGTTTTTTTATGTTAGAAAAATTTACTCCCAGAGTTGGTGTGAAGTAAAATAATCAATAAATATTTGAATTTAGTAATTCTATCCAAAGATCTTAATGACAGATGACTTAACGGCGTTCTTGGTTTAGTATAATTTGGTATTGCTTACTTTCGGAGTCAGATCTAATGGACAAACCCCAATACGCTATTTCTTTAAAAAATAATAAATCAACTTGCCACGACAATACTCTCACTGAACGTATATAAAAGCGATCCATCAATCCACCTTATGACTTCTCCTTGAGTAAAAAGAATATTTGATTTAAAGGCCGTTTTGATCAGACTGACTGGTTTATGTTTTCAATATGCCCATCGTTTTTAAGCTTAAAAAGGATTCCTTCTTTGTGTACAGAGCTCCGGAATCTATAGTTATTTTTTTCACAATTGTCCATGATGGACTTGTGTAATGGTTGAATTGATTCTTTTACCTTATTATTTTGGACAAATTATGTCGATAGGTGTGCTGAGTTCACTGTTATTGGACGTTTGGGGGCTTGAATTAACGGCATATAAGATGGTTACACCAATTTGAAATTAGAATAGAACGATCGATCGAATTATTTATACTGATTAGTCCAATGCAAGATCATGTTATAGTATGGAACGAGATCCGCATTATGGAGAATCATGCTATGTAAATCAACAGCCAAAAATTTTAATTTCGAATTCAGTCACTTTTTATTACCGATCATACCACAATTTCTGCAATTCATATTGTCCAAACCAAGGTTTGCTAAGACAAATGAAGTAAGCCAAATATAATATACGAAGTAAGTTGCAGTAGCTACAAAAAAAACATTTCTTTGGACAAGGTAATTCCTGCCTTCGTTTATGAGATAGTTATCAATCGCCACAACATACCTCTACGTACATCAGAACATTAGATACAATTGTAGAAACTGATTAGATTAGGTTAATGATGACATAGTGAACAATGACAACTAAAAGAAAAGTAGACAATTTGTAGGGGCTTGGTTCACAAACCACTCGGTAACCCAATAAGCCTATTGAAATCGAAATACTCTGATCGACCAATAAAAGGACAAATAAATACAAGGTGAAAGATCAGATCAGGGATAAACAATAGAAAGCATATTCATTAATTACAACCAATCAAATTCATTGTGGACAGGATAAGCTATTATTTCTATTTCCAAAAAGATCCCAACAACTCATTACTCTATTATTTGTGTTGCGGATGATGTTGTCTAAGGAAACAATACAGGTTTTATTACTAAAGCACTTAGCTCATAGAAAACAACACTTTCAAAACAGTATCAATGTATGATGTAGGTTGTAAACTATTAAAATTCAAAAACACCAACAGCCCTTTTGAGATTGTTCCACATAACTCTTACCGATAAATGAAAACTAATAAGTACCATTATCCATTGACGACAGTTACGCTTCCGATATACTTGATGGTTTTTTTACTTAACGATACACATTAATCAACCCTAATGATCTTATTACTAGTGTTCTGATAGTTGATTTCATGCTCTTATTAAACTAAATAAAAAGTTATGATAAGGAACTGTGTAACCAGTTGAGTGCAGTCATATCGGACATTAGAATGACATTACTAATGAGGAAAAGATAACAGTACAACAATATTAGGAACTGACTGAGGTAAGAAATGAAACCACTAGATCTCAACTTAGTGGTTTAGACTTTAGATCACAAACAGGTCTGAGGATTATAGTTCCAACCCCTAGTAGGTTCGCAGATGTTTACAGACGCGGGGGTCCATGCTAGGAACTAAACGGCTGTCCAATACTTCCTGGTTTTTAATGGTTATCTGGCTAAATTTAATTTCAATCATTTGAATTACAAATGATGATATTAATTTAATTCTTAAGGGTTTATGAATCATCCCGTTGTTAATATACTGAACTGTAATCAATCTTGGTTGGTAAATATGCATCCTGTACAGAGGAAATACATTTGCAGCTACATTCAGCAGCTAACAAGTCTCAAAAAGGATGAAACCTACATTCTGGATTCCACCGCTCAATACAATCCAACTTTTCTATAAATGATGTCATCATCACCAAACTTCTAGCACATGTGACTAATCTATGACTGTTGATTCACTGAACACAAACAAACAAATCTATATAAAAAGACAACCATTTAGTCACTAAACAATAACTAACGGCAGGATAATTTTATTTAACATGATAACAACTAAACATTTGAATGATAATAATAACAATGCTTGAATAGAATAACACAAACACAGCAAAATCGTGAATCTTTATTGTTATTCTTTGTGATAGTGATGATAATGATGAGGATGATGATGATGATGATGACAATGAAGTTCCAAGAGAAAAAGAAACCGACCAAAAGCAAATAAAAACGAATAGAACCCCCTCTTTTTTACTTTATTATAATAAAAAACGAAAATAAACTGATAAACAAACAAATCGTATTAGAGAAAAAGAAACTCTGATTGACTGACTAACTGAGTAGGACAAGGAAGGAGTTAATTGAGAGAAAGAGAGCGAGTGATAATAACAGTATAATTACCACAAAAATTGTTTCAACCAATCTTTTTTTTTAAAAAAAAGAGAAGAACGACAAATGCACTGGGATAAGCAAAAGAGAGTTTGATTGGGATCGTGAATGTGTGTATCAAAACCTCTTGTTTTCCATACCGACAGATATATGTAACCAAATAACCTGGAACATGTAGAAGACACGTTATTATGATCTTAGAACTTTTATTTGTGTACATTTGTTAACTATTATCTAGTTTCTGTTCATTTAAGATTGTTCCTATTGTTGTATTTCATTAAAAGTGGTTATATTGCAGTAAGTTGATGGATTGCCACTATCTCCATATGTATATGCATGTGAAAGTATAATATTGACTTGACGATTATCACACCATAAGAATTGTTATAAGTATCCTCGTCATAGTCACTATGCTCTAGTTCATTTTCATCAATGTGTAGTGAACGATATAAATGATTCAAAGATGATTCATTGAAATGGGGGTGGGAGGGCAAACATAAGATCAAAACAACCTAAAAAGTGATATAAATGTACACGAATGGAAATGGGGAGTGTTTGTGGTGGGGATGATGACAGAAAAAAAGGAGGTAGGTAGAACGTTACCATCTAAAAATAGTTATTTTACCCTCTTACCACATCGAACAGAGATTTAGAAAAAAAAACAGTAACAATATGAATGAAGAAGTTATCAAAACAAACTGTTATATTCCTGCTGTGGACAGTTGATATCTTCTTGTCTTATAATACATTTACACGGATAGACAAAGTTCCAATGAAAGTTTGTGGGGACATATTACGATGACTAAGGTACATAATTGGAATTATATAATAAGTGTAAAATGAAATATTATTGGATGCATAAAATAGCATCGAATTGATCCTTTGTTGTTGTTGTTTTTTTGTCAATAACCATTTGTACCTTTCGTGTAAACTGATTAGAAAATGAATTGTTCAAAATGATCAGCTGAACCAGTTTCTGTTTTTTTTTTAATAAAGGAAAACCGGGATAGTTAACATACTACTCATTATTAGTATTATTATTAACGGATTAATCTGTTTATTGATAAAAATGCCCTTGGTTATATCATGTCGATTCAAGATTACATTCATATTGGTATGTTTATATTTCCTTTGTGAAACAAAATAACAACCAGATACAAACGTATATATGTATGTATAGTCGTCTATATGTGATTGATGTATTAACTAATATGTATGTTTGTAAGAAAATGTACTTTTGTGATTGTGTTAGATATCTTTCTTAATTTGCCTAAACAGTAGAAAAGAAGAGATAAGGGTTTTGAAACCACGTACACATATATAATGCAAGCATACATTCTTTAAATAGAAAACAAGGTAGCAGTAGGGTGTAATGAAGTTTGACATTTAAAAAAAAAGCAACTTCAATAAACCATAAATCAAATCATTATGTTTATATACGTATAAGATCTTGATACAGAAGAGAGGAAAGTCATTTTTTTTAAAAAAAAAACTGAAAAGATAATAAACAACATACATGGATACTATTAAAAATCTAGTTAGTAAGTAGTATATTGCAAGGAGAATGAGAGAGAGAGAGAGAGAAAAGGAAAGCAAGTTTCGATACCGTGAATGAAATCTTGAAAATAAGACGAGAATATATGTGTAGGCACATGAAGCTATGGTATTATTATTATTATTATTTCATGACAAAAATACAAATGCTTTAGAGGATGATGTAGAAAAATTGGTGATATGCACCTTGTGGTTCTTTTGGGGTTGGTAGGGGGAGGGGTAAAAAGGCATTACACTTACTTACTTACTTACATTCACACATACATCCATACATTAGAAATTATAGGTGGAATTATTATGAAAAACAAGAATTACAGTCGACGTTTTTAGAAAGAGAAGATGAACTGATTGTTTATATGGTTATTCGTTTACTACTCCTTTAGTTTGTTGTACACAATAATGAGGCAGGATAATTTCCAAAAGAGAAGAAAAGCATAGATCAGATAGTATGATTGTAATTTATGAAGAGAAAGATATTTCTTGTCATTATAAAGTTGAAAATTTGTATACTTGTTACACAACTACAAGAGATATTAGAAATGTCAAGATTTTGGCAAGAAATAACCAATATTTACATGAAATTTCAAAAGAGAAATCCACATTGTGACATTGAAAATGAAAACCTATTCATTAATTACCATGTATAATTCGAAGATATTTTAAAATGTGTCTGTGTATGTGTGTATTAGAGAGAGAGAGGGAGGGAGAAAGAGCATAGTACTAATCCATCATAATTACTGCAAAGAATTTCTTCATAAATGTGTACAAGTTATTATTATCCACAGGGGGTGAAAATAAAAGTTGGTTACCTACTTGGAGTGATGTGTGTGTGCATTTGGAAGAAAGTGTACATTGTATTTAAGAGTTTCCTAATCATTAATATAAATACAATTCAAGCGCATAGACAGGGGGATCCAATACCATTTATAACTCATACTAATTTTACTACTATCATTTTTATTAGTAGTAATAACAAATTTTATCAGCAACTTGGGAGGATCGTTCATTTGAAATGTACCTAGGTAGTACCGTTAGTAGTATATAAAAGTATAGATACATCCATACAACATAACTATTACTATCAACACTACAATAATAATAATAATATAACATTACAAATATTGTCGAATAAACACAATATAAGATGACGACAGCAAAGGAAGGCAGTTAATTTACTTTCAAAAGAGAAGAACGTGAACAGTAGCATACAGTCATCATAATCTATGTACAATACTACTATTTATTTCTGAAAGAAGACAAAAAAAAAGACAATTATCACTCGAAGTTGAAGATACCAATAGTAGTCTATCATTAAGCACATGATTGAACAATAATTTACTCTTTTTTCTTCAATTGCACGATCCGGACGATTGATTCAATATTGAATATGGTGGAGAAATCGGGATCAATGTCAATATCAACTCTAAAGATGTAACATATCTGATGTAGTCAATTCCTCTCTCTCTCTCTTCCTCTCTATTCATAGTGAAACTGAAAATTAGATTGTTGTATATTTTGTAGGATGACGTAATAAATTAGGCACAAGACGAACAGATGGCCATTTTCGTGAACTTGAATTCGTTATTGTATTGTTTTTATTATTATTATTATTATTACTACCACTGCGAGTAGTAGTAGTAGTAACAGTCTCGTCACCACAACCATCATTATTCTCCACCTCACCATCATCATCATCATCATCTGGATCACAGCTTAGAGTGGTAGTAGTAGTAGTAATAGTAGCAGTGGTAGCCACCGTTGTCATTACTGTAATCACTTCATTAGTATTGTTTATTAGTGCAATCGCGGTTTTGTTTGTATTATTAATATCAATGGGAATTGTATCTACAGATGTTTTAATTATATTATCATTCACCGATCCATTATCATTATTATTACTGTTATTAATAGTAGTAGTATAACTTGAATCTTCTGCATTCAGTGTCGACATTGATAATAATGATGTTGACGTGGAAAATTTCTCTGGTAATTCTGTTATTCGACTTTGTTCAGTGATTTGTTCCGAGTTAATTATACTACCACTAGAGATGATCTCTGATTCAGAAGCACTACAAGTATAAATAAGAAACTGTTTACCCCTAATGCTAAACAAATAACTGAACATTTAAATGAATTCATAATTGAAATGAAAGAAGTGTTTCTTATCTGTTTGATACAAAGTTCAGTGTCTAAAGAAAAACTACTCTATAGGACAGTTATGTTGTCATTTTGATATCAGTTGAATTAGGGCCTTACATCAATGACTCGGTCTCATGAGTAAGCTATCATTTGGGTACACAGTATCGTTTATTAGCTTTAATAGTACAACTTTACAAGTGAAATGTTCCCATTAGATATGCTATTTATGGGGAAAACAATGAAAATTGTTTCTTTCGACAAGTTAAAAAAAAACCGATATTTAAATAAGCCATTTCATTGGAATACTGATTTATGGGAATTTCCTTCCTTCCTAAGAAGTTCTCCACACACACACACATACACACACACATAATCTCTTTTTCTCGTCCTAACAAACAAAAAGGTGATGAATATTAATCATTAGGATTGTTTTGAAGTCTCAATAAGAAAAAGTCAATAATGTGTATAGTTGAACTGTCATTCTTTTCTAATAATGAACTGACAAGATCAGTAGACAACATAAACTATCATTTGACGATTAGATTAGCTTACTGTAGATATGAGTCGTATGACAATCTCTGTATGAAATTAATCCATTTCTGGATATATTATCTCTTATTATATTAAAACTGTAGAGAATTTGGCAGTAAAGTATGTTTCTTATTGATTGTATGATTGCGCATATCATCACTCACTTTTTTTCCACTCAGTATAAACTCCCATTAATGAGGTTATTACTACTATCAATAGTGATAATAATGATATTATAGCTTGCATTACGAGTTGATCATTAGTAAGGAAATGATTTAAAACTAAGGAAAAGTGAATGGCTGCTTCGTCCTAGTATTTGGCTCCTCAGTGACTCGCCTCAATGATCCTACCGGGATAGTTGACCACTGGATGATGAACCTAGAGATTATTCTAAATTCATGTGTTTGTCATAAGACCTAAAGGTTTAGAGGTTCAATCCCAAACGAGAGTAATGGATGCGCACTACCAAGGCGTCATCAAGTAGGATGAGACAATTGTCCATTGTTTCTTAGTTTTCAATAGCTCTCTAATTAAGATCGACTTGTGATGTAAACTGTGAAAGTTCAACTATCTTAGAAAACTCTCTAAAACAATATTAATAATCATAATAACGCTAACATTTGAATACTACTGATGTAAGTAGTCATAGGAAACGGAGAAACTCACCTCACCATTTCAATATCTGACTTTAACGAATCTACATTATTATTGCTGTGGATGTTGTTGTTAATAGCCGACATTTTGTCAAGCTGCCCACCTTCCGTACCATCACTACTACAATCAACTTGAACAACATCAACGCCAGTTGGATAAGAAGTGATAGTAACAGTTGGAAGAGAATCTTTGAGAATCGCATTCATCATATCATTATTATTATCATCATTATCATCAGTAGTAGAATCAGTGATGATAGAAGTGTTGTTGTAGTCGGTTGTGAAAACATCGTTTGAAAGCAGACTTGTTGTACAAGACATAATATTTGTATACAATGAGGATGATGACGTTATTGATGATGAATATGAAGTAATTGCATTATTATTATTATTATTATTTGTAGGACTATTGTTAGTTGATATCATTATTGTTGAATTGCCAGCAGGTGGAATTATCATTCCTCCTTCAGATTCTTCTATTTTCATAAAATTAGCTTGATTCAAGGCTAAATTACGACTCTGAAAAGTTTCTTGATTTAAACCAGGTAATAATAAAGCTGATAATAGAGGAGATGACTGAGATGGAGTTGTATTAGAGGCACCAATTGTATGAAATGTTGATGATGTACTTAATTCAGGAGAGACATTTGATTTTGGTGAATTAGACGGATTATTCGATTCACCCCCTGTAGTGAATAATTGATGTGATATAATTGGATGTGTTGGTGATGATAATGGAGTTGTTAATTGAGTATCCATAGGAATTGAGGCATCGACTATTCCTGGTACTAATGCTGTTGTGACTTTTGGTGAAACAGTTTCATTAGCTATGGCTACACTATCAGTACGAGTAGATTTTGTGGAACCCTGAAAAGTATCGATGCATCAGATTATTTTTTTAAAAAAGTAAATGAATATTTTTATTTCGTGGATTCAAACAATGTAGAATGAATAAATAATAGATTTGTAATAACCCAATGAGTAGAAAAATTAGATTTTCTGACGTTTCGTGACTAAGTGTAAGTCACTTCTTCAGAGAATAAATAACCAAATTAAAATTAATCCAATAAAGTTGATCGACAGTAATAAACTAAACAACAACACAACATCGTATTTACACCTTTTTTTAATGACGAAAAAAATAGTATCCGAGTTCGAACTAGTTTTTCTAATTCTCATTATTGATCATTTTGTTGCATAATTACTAAGTAGGTAGATTACTATGTCTAAGTATTGCTTTCATCATAAGCTTTTGTTTGACCGACTAACTATTGTTGTACCACTTACCATTCTTAATCTGTTCCCAGTCTATTAATCACAGTCTCCACAATTCACAACCATATTTGGCGATGTAGGGGTATGATATGTCTTTATATAAATCACGTCTTTTAGAAATATAAATATAGCAGAGACTGGTTGCTTTTTTTTTAACTTGAAGCAGGGTGTAGAGAGGAGGTAGCGAATAGTCAACTAACAAGAACTTGGTTCTCGAATCAAAGTCAATAGTGCTGGTTGGATGTGTAATTATCAAAGTCAGAAACATCAAGCTCGAGAATAAATAGAAGACGTGAAATCGACCAAATTTGAATTAGGATCCTGATTAGTTATTTGACACGTAATTTTGGTCAGCAGGGCTTCAAGACATAACAGAGTATTGATCATATTGTGAGTTTACAATATATCATGAATGCCCAATAGTATATATTCGCTTAGGGCGGGGGGGTAGTATAACCATTGACTTGTTTTATGGAAGGGGATTGTTGTTGTTACAGATTCGAATAACCAAATAGCCCATGCTCAACGTTAGTTACTATTTTATTTAGAGACTAATTTATTCAAGCAGGAAATTGAAACACACTACGTAATTCGTATGGTTATATTGCAACATCACCTGAAAGTTCTCCTGAATAAATTATGTAAGCATCTGACAAAAATTGAAGCAATATTGAGGAACTATCTTGTAACGTGGTTATTATTAAATAATAATCATTATGTTAGTATATGTGACTAATTTATATATTTCATTACCGAGGTTCTATTAAATATTTATAACCAGTAGAATCAGACTGTGTCGGATGTGAGGTAGTTATCTACTGAAGATACTGAAGGATGGTTGTACAATATCTGGAATCGATCGAAGTTCAACACTCAAATTCAGTTGTCTAGTAGTCAAGTTCTCACTTCAAGATCTAGGATCCTGCATTCGATCCCCGATGAAGTCATGGGTCTTCAGTCTTGAGCAATGCCATAATATAACGACACAACTATCCTAGTTTGCAACGGATATATAACTTCGGTTCGGTTCGTGACGTCAATAATACATATCATTATTCTAAACATTTCAATAGACTAGTATTTACCTACTCATAAGTAGTTAATGTAAAACATCATCTAAAGAGGATGACAAAATACATAGTAAATTGAAAAATAAATATTAGCTTACTTGATGTTTACCTCCAGTGCTATTGGGATACCAACGTCTATCAAGGAAGAGGAAACCCCCCAAAAAAAACAGTAGAGAATTAATTTATGAAACTTGCATAGAGATTACACAGGAGTACAAGCAAAGAGAGAGCAAACATAAAACTTTAACACCTTTAAACGCATATATATAAATAATCGAGTACTGTATGTTGATATACAAATTGAAATATAAGTTAGAAAAAGGGATAATTTAAAATATATCCCTATGGTTTATCTTAATTAACATGGTCGAGTAGTGAAATAGTCAATACTTTCTTTTTCAGAACTGAATACAGAAAACAGTGAATCCAGGCTTAAAGACAATACAGCCTCGAGGTCATGGGACTTAGATCTAAATAGAACATTGTCTACAGATGTGAAAACAGATCTTCCTAATGTGTTATTATTGTTTGTTAATTGTATCATGAATATTATCATTAAATACTTTAGGAATTCGGCTTCAGAGCTCATATTATAGTTTGGAATCAAGATGTAGAGTATATAATTTAAAATCAGAGTTTGTATCGGGATCTAAAGTTAGTAGTTAGTCTTGTGATGTAAAGTTCAAAACTTAAGATCAATGGTTAGAATTTACGGTTTGAGATAGCATTTTACCGTCAGTCTAGTCTATATTGTATCTTAATATTTCAAGTTTATTACAAGCCTTAAGAAGATTAGATTTCTCTAATACTATAGGTTCCTATTGCGTAAATCAATAACACCAACTAGCACACAAAACTTGATCGCTAACACAAGAAAAAAAAAGACAGAAAACTTCAAAAATCAAATCAGAGCAAACAGAAACAAAACGAAATGGTATAAGTAACGAAAACATGACCTCCAAATATACACACATTTTAGCGAAACTAAAAGCGATAGTGATTAATTAGCTGAAGACAAAGCTCATGAATTAAAAAAAAATTGAATTAGAAAAAAAAAAGACACTTGTGATTACTATTTCTAGTAAGATCTCAGCATTGTTAACAAATTTGAAGTAATCATTTAACCACTTACTTTAGCAGTACTGGAAACTATAGTTCTAACAGCAAATTTCAAAAGGAATATGCTTATTCTAATCCCAAATTTTGAATTCCATATCCAAATAATAAACCTAATCCTAAATTATAAACTCTACAGTTTATCTATTTTTGTATTGTATGTTTGAATCTTCTGATTGATGTTTAGGACTGCAATGATCGGCATCTTGTTGGCATATGTGTATAGTGTGTTGATTGTCTCGATATTGCCTTAAGTCACAAGCATTATAAACAAAGATGAATGGTGGCTAGAAGTGAAATCCAGGACGTACGTTTCGTCCTATTTTGGACTCATCAGCTGGATATACCTGCTAGCCATCATCCATCTCTACATTTCAAACCTCAAATTCTACTCTCAAACCATTAGATTAAGTTCTATATTCCATAGCCTAAATTCTGTTACTAACTTTATCAATTATTCATTGATACTTACTATTTTCTGATTGGCTGAATAAGATTTCAAGTCATTTGAAGAGTTATTCATGCTCATCTAATATTATTTATTTATTTATTTGAACACATATATATTGGTAAAGGAGTGCGCCAAATATATATGCGACACATAAAACAATTAGAACTTAAGAAGGAGAGAAAAACAAGTAAGGAACGTAAACAAAAAAACAATAACGAAGAGATTGGTGCAAGGTAGTGTAATAATAAAAGTAGTAATGGTGGCGGAACAAAAAGGTACAATCAGAAGAAATCTTTCAGTTAGGGAAGATACAACAGCTTTTTACGAAGTAAAAGAAGGTTACAGCAGGATCGCCACTGGCTTCTATTCTGAGCCATATCTGATAACGTCTCTAGCCACTGTGTAGCACCATCTCTCGGACCCCAACCAGGGAGTCGTGAAGGACCAACACAAGCCAGTCCTTTGCAGCTTTCTTTCATGCCACGACACCATGTCATGCACTGACCACCTCTCCGCTTCTTCCAACCAGTCCCAGAGTCGGCAAATAATGCACGACGTGGAATTCTCTGGGACGACATTCGGAGAACATGTCCAAGCCACCGAAGTCGGTGTTTCAAGATGGTGACACCAATTGATTATCATCTCTGTGCCCGAACACACGATGCCGAACCTCTGCATTACTGACATGGTGTTGCCACTGAATGTCAGCAATCCTTCGGAGACAGCGATGATCGAACACAGAGAGTCGTCTAACGTCCTCAACTCGGAGAGGCCAGGTTTCACAAGCATAGAGCAAAACTGCTCTCACCGACGCGTTGTAGATCCGACCTTTTACAGCCAGACTAACATCACGAAGGCGCCAAAGGTGGCCCAGATTGGCATAAGCCGCTCTGGCTTTCACTATTCGTGCATTGATCTCATCACTCACACCCCCACCAGCACTTATGCAGCTACCCAGATACACGAACTTCTCGACTACGTCTATCTGCTCACCATCCAGGGTGAGTACAGGATTAGAATCCTGCCAGTCTTGTAGAAGTACTTTGCACTTCGAAGGTGCAAAGCACATACCATACCTACGGACACTGATTGCCAACTGATTAAGTGCGGATTGCATGCCTTGGGCATTATCGCACAGTAAGACAATATCGTCCGCATACTCAAGGTCGAGAAGTCTTTCTCCAGGCAACAGATCCACACCACCATTACTTACATTCATCAGAGCTGTTTCCAGAATGTCATCGATGGCAAAGTTGAAGAGGAATGGTGAGATTGGGCAACCCTGCCTAACCCCACTGCTCGAATGGAACAATGGAGAGAGGTGGTTGTATGCCCTCACTCTGCCTGAGGTGTTTTTATATAGGGCTTTTAGGATGTTAATAAACTTCTCAGGCACACCCTTCTTCAATAGACAATCCCAGAGAACAGTCCTGTCCAACGAATCGAAGGCAGCCCTGATGTCAAGAAACACTACGATTGTTGGCCTTTGAAAAGTATGGCGGTGTTCTAACATTTGGCGGAGGGTGAAGATATGATCAATACATCCTCGACCAGAACGAAACCCAGCCTGCTCCTCGCGAGTCAATCTTTCTCGGGTTTTGAACAACCTACGAAGTATGACGGAAGCCAATAGCTTGGACGCAATCGGAAGTAGACTTATCCCCCGATAGTTGTTACAGGAACGACGTGAACCCTTTTTAAAGATAGGGACAACTATCGACTCATTCCATGACGTTGGTACACTCTCTAGTTCCCAAACCTTTGTAAACAACGTCGTCAATTCCTTAGTCAAAAAGTCACCACCATCTTTAAAAAGAGCCGGAGGTAAGTCATCTGGGCCAGGTGATTTGTAACGCTTCAAGAGTTGGAGTTCCTTGCGGACTTCCTCCTCATTTGGTGGATCAGTCGTCACCGGCCATGGAGGGCAGGACAGTCTGACCGATGTTGCCGGAGCAGCAGGCCAGTTGAACTGCCCTTCGAAAAATTCTGCCCATCGTCCAAGACGTCGATGGATGTTAGTGATTGGCATCCCATCATCCTCGCAGATTGTTTCACTCACACCAGACTTCTTGCTGCCAGTGGCTCGGATGAGCTGGAAGAGCTTCCGGTAGTTACCAGATGCAGCTGCTGCTTCCAGCTCATTAGCACGCATCGACCACCAGGCTTCTCGGTCCTTACGCAAGCTTTGCCCAATTTCCTTACGTAACATCCTTCGTTTATGGTCAAACTCACGGTCACCCGGAGTAGACCGACGGGCTTCAATGAGTTGTAAGGAACCAGAAGAAACCCAGTGCTTAAAGCGGGACGTTTCGCAAACCCACAACTGACTGTTCCCGCCATTTTCATGGCGTCATGCAATTGCAACCAATGCTCATCTATACTTTTCGGTGGAGTGGTAGCTAGCCTAGAGGCTAGCTCGGTTCGATACTTACTTGCAACAGAAGTTGCAACCAGCTTGCTAACATCAATCCGTTGATGGCGGTCACTTCGTTGTCCACTGAAAAGTAAGGCAAGATTGGCGCAGACCAAGGCATGGTCAGAGTCCAGATAGGTACTCCAAAAGGAGCGGCAGTCTTGTACACAACCACGCCAGCGGTAGCTGATCGCGATGTGATCAATCTGAGTCCAGGCTTGAGATGCAGAGGGAGGACGCCAGGTGGCACATCGGCGATGACTGTGCCGAAAGTTAGTGCTAGCCAGAAACAGGTTGTGGTCTGTGCAAAGTTGCAGTAGACGGTCCCCGTTATCTGACCTGCGACCAACGAGTCCCCATCGGCCACCTAAACGACTCTCTTCTGTGCCTAGACGCCCGACCTGAGCATTCAAGTCTCCGGCTAGTACTACAATATCTGTCGAACGCACTTTCTGGAGAAGAACAGATAACTGGTGGTAAAACTCATCCTTGATTGCATCCGGGCTGCAATCTGTCGGGGCATAGGCGGAGATGACGAAAAGACATCGTTTCTCACGCCGATTTCTTCTCACTTTGATGGAACTTTCTAATCTAACAGCACATAACCGACTGTTAATGGGGATCCAATCGACTAGTGCTGCCTCAGCTCTAGCGCTTAGTGCGACACCAACGCCAGCAAGACCAGACGAAGATGCCACAGGGTCCCCGGATAAGCGCACGTAAAACAAGCTTTTCGAAGCGACAGATGGAGATCGAATTTGTAGTACTTCGCCAGAGTCTTGAATACGGGTCTCGGATAGACAACAACATCGATATTAAGACTTTCCAAAGACATAGCCAGCCCTATCTGTTGTCCGACCTGCATAAGTGTGCGAACGTTGAAGGCAGCCAGTTTGAATGGTGCACGTGGTTTCAGAAAAACTGCTTCAGTACTCATATTCGGTGGTAACATACAATTTTCAACCGGACAGTGACTCGAGAACGTTTAGATACAGTCGAATTTCCACCAAGGACGAGCTGCTGTATAAGTCGAAAAAAATAAGTATAGACAGAGTAGGAATAAAAGAGGGTGAATAATGATGTAGCAAATAATAATAATAGTAATACTAATACTACTACTACTAATAATAATAACAGTATTAATGATAGTAATTGAATCATTTGAATGTTAGTTGAAGCAAGAGAATTAGTTTCCATAGCCATAGACAGTTCAGTTCATTATTTGTGTGTGAGCTGCGACACTGCCCGGGTGCGCAAACCGAAGCAGGTGCTCATCTAATATAATTTAGTTTTATACTTTAAAAAAACTTAATAGGAAAATTGACCAAGTTCCAATGATTGACAAATACAAGAAAACTGATGTATTTAAGAAGTAACATGTATTTGTGAAAGTGAGTACATAGGAAAAACTGAAAGAAGAGAATCTATAAGGTTTTCGGAACGTATTCATCATAAACTGTATCTGAAAAATAGTAAAGTATTCATGAGTGTAATCACTAGACATTTAATGGATAATGGACACAATGCAGATGTCCCAAGACCATTCAAAATAATTAACATACAATCTAAACCACTTTTACTCTGTTTCCTAAAGCCTATTACCATCACAAGTTTTCAATTTGACATTTGTATACAAAAAGGAAGTAAACTTCTTGTTGCCATGGTCAAATGATCTTTACATTTTGGTTGATAAGGTAAAGTTAGAAAAATAATCCCAGTGACATTCTACTCTAGAAGTTAATTTCAATATTATATTAAATAGGTGTCTTGATTATCACTAATTTGTTAATAATTTGTCTTTATTTATTGTCTCTTTATTATTATTTATAACAGAAGGGTTTTTGTTGATATTATAGTAATTTCAATGGTTGAGATCATGAGTCAACCAGGTCTGTTGTGAGATAGTAACTCACTGATGACAATGGTGGATGTGTCGCTCGATGTTGTGGATTGGTTGAAGTTAGACATTAACACCGTTGGATGTCGGCTCAGTGGTCTAGTAGTTAGGGGCTCGTGCACGAGAATGATAGATCCTGAGTTCAAATCCCACGAGGCGGGGTCGTGGATGCGCACCGCCGAGGAGTCCCACAATAGGACGAAACGGTCGTTTAGTGCTTCCAGGTTTTCCATGGTGGTCTAGCTTCAATTGACTCATGATCTCAACCACTGAAATTATTATTTATAACTTTAACCGCTCGTCTCCATTCTTCATGTATTCATTTTTAGTCTATGAAATATTAATCAACCTTAATTATTATGTTAAGTATATTGTTTCCCCTTATTGTATTTTTTTAAGGTCGTTTCGAACTAAATTTCATTGATTATGGTATAACATTTTTCTTTGTAATAATATTTCTATCGTAAATTTAGACCGTTTGGAGATGATGAGAAGCCTTCAAATAAATAGATTTGTCAAATCTACTTGGACAAATTTTTTTTGATAAATTTGTTACTGGATAGCTTGTTACTGCTCTTTATAACCGTTTCCTATAACTCTAAACTATACCAACACTTTAACTTGAATAAGTGAGAAAAAGTGCTATGTATATTAGTTTTATCCTAAAGTTAGCTACGTAGAGAAAATCGAGAGTATTCAAGGAATTTCGTATAACTCTAACACCCCAGAAACTTCTAGAGACGTACTAAATGTAGTAACGATCGAAGTCTTTCATTTTTCTAAAGAACTTCTATTCAATTCTGATTGGATAAAACGTTTTCAGGCATTTTCTGGGTCTTTAAAGTCTTTCACGATGAGTAATTTTTGGACTCGTCAGGTTTTTTTTTAAATCAGATAATTAATAAGGTAACTCGAAAATTGAAAACACACACACAGAGTAAAATCAATAGCGTAGTTTATATCTACCTTATATACCAACATCATTAGAACACTTTCTTGTAATGTTGAAGTGCCATGTGAAAATTGAATAGAAACCATATTTTCTAATTAGAGGTCTATACAATTATAATAAATTTCTTGAAAAGAATAGAAACTCGGGGAAGAAAATTCATTCATTTCAATAGTTGTTGGGTAGAGTCGCTGAAATGTTTCCCACTTGAGTTTGTTAGTCATTTTACATAACAACAGAGTAGAATCATTCTTTTTTTTCTTGATAAGCTCAAGAATAAATGAAACGATCGTAAAGTAAGAATTGGTTGTAATCAGAGAGGGGTTTCGTGGATATTGTAGTAATTTAATAGTTGAATTCATGAGTCCTGGGTTCGAATCTCGCGAGGCGAGATCGTGGGTCAGTCAGTCAGCTACAACGTAGAACCAGTCATATATATGCATCGGTACAAGTTGCCATACCTCATTAACACAACAAGATGGATACCGGATTCATAAAAGTAGTTAATTCAGAGGTGGTAATATATAAAAGAAAGATTGCAATAAGGATATAGTACAGGAAGAAAGAATTAGTTCGTAGAAAGGAAGATATGAAGCGATTTTAATCCCTTAATTTAAGGGAAGACAGAGAGTGTATACACCGACACCATTGTGATCGATTCTGAGCCATGTCACACACAGTCTCCAACCATTGGTTACGATAGTCACGCGGACCCCAACCACTGCTGAGGAGTCCCTTACTAGGACGAAACGGTCGTTCAGTGCTTCCAGGTTTTCTATGGTGGTCTATCTACAATTGACTCATGACCTCAATAATTTGTTGACTAAAACATTAAAAATTCAGTTAATTTTCTTTAAAACACTTGAATAGTTGAAAAAATTTAGTAATTTTGACGATTTAAACAACAGACAACCAATTCGAGCTACATATTGGAATTTATGTGTGATATAATTATTAATCTGAAATAACTCTGGTACTTCTTCACACTAATGGGACAGTAGATTGGTTAAGACGCACAATGAACGACTTATCTTCGTATACTATTCACTTGCTCTATACTAGATACCCAACTAGCACTATTCTACGACACTTCAACACAATTCAAATCAAGAACATGTGACTCGTTTGACTAGTATGTGTTTTATTCAATAGCCGACAATCAACTAAACACAAGGGTTAATGAAATATATGTATAGGACACATAAAATATCTGTTACAGTATCCACAAGTCTATCTAAGAAAACAATCAATCCCTATTTCCTCTCGTCCACACAATATAATCATTACTAAACTTGAAATCTAATACGAATATCCCATTGATTCAAGTGATCATCACACTTTAGTCAGCTAAAAACTATCAAGGACTCAGTCATATATATATATATATATAACAGTTTAGGTGAAAATACCACACCAGGATGAAATCAACAACAGAAATCCCAGAATAGTACGAATAGTAAAATTAACTGTGTCAGTAAAAAAAGAGGCACAGACAATGATTAAAGAAGAAATAATCGCATTGAAATCCTCAACCGATCTAAGTTGAACAACTATTTTAAACCTAGAAGCACTGAACGGCCGTTTTATCCTGGTTTGAGACTCTTCGGCAATGCACAACCACGACCCTGTATAAGTAAATCGAACCAATAACCATCAGTCTTCCACGAGAACAGTTTGATTCACACATGAGGAGTAGTGGATTCGCACGTCTACCGAGGAGTTCTATATAGAGCCAAACGGCTTCAGGTGCTTTCAGGTTTTCAATTATTGTCTAAGTTAAATAAATTCAGGATTTCAATCATATCCACCAATTTCCACAACCCTACATTTACAAGAACTAAGTAATTCGTGAAACTCAAAATCCAATGGAGTGCAAAGAAAGAATGCATCAACACTATTGAGACTGACACTGAATCGTTTCATCCAACTTCTCCAACGTAGTAATCTTCACTTAACAACATGATCCAGTTCAATAATTAATAACATCATGTAGCGATATCAAATCTTAGTTTAGTTATCCAACTTTCTTCCAGCATATTCTTACAAAAGTAAACATTATGCATCAAGATAGGTGATTGATAATCATAAGTAATAGATATCTTAATCATATCAATTGTTTAAGCAACTGATTTATCATATTTACCAAGTATCCTGAACATAACTTGAATGAAGGAATAGAATTATTCTAATTATGTAATAAATAATACAATATAGAAAGTATACTACAAAAAAGAAGTTAGATCAAGAAATCGAATCGTTTGAAATAATGCTTAAGATGTTAGAAAGGAAGAAATAGAAATAATGAAGGAGTTACTATTGATTGAGATCATGAACCGATTGATGTTAGACCACCGTTGAAAACCTGAAAGCACTGGACGGCTATTTAGTCCCACTATGGAACTCCTAAGCAGTGCGCATCCACGATCCTGCTCACAGGACTTGAACACAGGGCCTTAGGTCTTGTGCACGAACGTTTAATCTACAGACCACTGAGCCGTCAGCCAATGGTGTTAATATCTAACCTTAACCAATCCACGAAATTGTGCAAGTTATTATTAAATACTACAAAGTAAAATGTGTAATGAGTGCCAGGGAGCACTTAACTACTGCTTTATCCTAATATGGAACTTCTCATAAGAAGAAGTGTTCAACGATGACCCCATCACAGATTGAAACCAGAACTTTAAGATATCACCAATAATATCAGTAATAAATGTTTTATGCCCAATAATTTTAAAATCGACTAAACACAATTATTCATTATAATATCAAGAATAAATGGAAGTAACTCATTAGTAAATAATACTAGGAATAATACACAATAAGACAGTTAAGGTCTATCAAGCAAAAACTGACTAATTAATAGACAATTGTTATGCAATTGTAACATAAATTTATATAAGAACAATAAACACATAAGCCGGAACTAAACGATACAAAATAATAATTATATTATATATAAAGGAAGAAACAAAGCTTTCCAAAATAAATAAAACGTACACAGACACACACACACACTATGTTACTCTCTCTCTTTTTATAAATAAAAATCAGTCCTTAAATCGATAATCTTGTCTGAAAATCAGCCATCATAATAACAATTAATCAATATGATGTCACAGTTTAACCCATAAACAGTCTACTATACATGAATGAATGTATATGTGTACCTAAACAGATCCACTCTCTCTCTCTCTCTCTGTCATTCTCTTAAACAAACACACACGTATATATATACAGAGAGAGAGAGAGAGGGAGAAAGAAAGAAAACATAGACGGTGAGAGGTAGAGTAAAGAAATTAGTAAAGTAAATAGCGTGTTTGAGAGAGAGAGAGAGAGAGAGAGGAAGATAATAATGAAGACAAATTAAAACTGGCTAGAATAAAGGAAGAATATGTGTGTTTGGATTGTAAACATCTACATACACAATTTCAGACAACTTCAATTTGATCAATAAATAGGTAAATAAACAAACAAAAAACCAACAAACAAATAGATAAACAGACAAACAAAGGAAGGAAGTGAGAAGAGAAGAGGATATATAATAGAATAAGGAATGACAGCCCAGCTGTTGTATTACAAGTACCGTTATGCCTAACATGAAAGAATAGCAGATGATAGAATACTACTATTAATTTTAATAATAATACTAATAATAATAAGAAGAGAAAGACGAAGAAGGACGATTGAATCAATGGAAAACAGAAGACAAGAATAGTACAATCGTCTAGACGTCTGTGTATGTATGTGCACAGTTTACACGTCCATACATGTGTGTGTAGGTAGGTAGGTAGGCACGAATCTTTAAGGATTGTTTCCTCCTAGTTTATTATTATTATTATTATCATTTACTTTGCTCAAGGACATAGAAACATACATGCACCTACATATTCACAAACAAACAAACAAATAAACAAACCTTAAATTCAAACAGGCTTATTGATAAATTTTGATATTTTATTCTATTTTCAAATACAATTACGTAACAGTAAACAAAATGAACGAAAAACACATCTATGTTTAATAGAGAATTATTTAAAAGGGGGGAGGAAGATTGAGAACAATTTCACATTTCTTAACATATTTAAATTAAAGAAAAATCTATGATATTGATAACTCCGCCTGAAGTCTCTCCGGGGGCTACTGCTGGTCCCAAGCCCAGATAAAGGAGGAGGGTTGGGCATGGGGTTAGCGTCCCCATCCCGTAGAAAACTAACTCGCTAAAAAAAACGCTAACCAGAAAGAATTATTCAATGATATTGATAGTAACAACGAATCTATTGAAAGCTAGAAAGTAGTGATATGGAGTAAATATGGTGAGACTATAATTTATGGATGACCTTTGAGTAAAACGCTAAAGTGACCTTGAGAATGTACATCTACTAACTAAGACTAAATGAGGGTTATAAACCAGTGTCAGTCAGTCAGTAACAACGTAGAACTTCGTACGTACATACATCAGTTCGAGTTGCCATACCACATTAGCACAGAGATGCAGTTGTCGATTCAAATCCCATAGTGGTAGAGGTAGTAAGAGTATAAGCAGTAATCGGGAAGACTAGGGTTTGGAGATGTTATTCAAGGAGTATAATCCAGTGAAATAAATTTGGAACGAGAAAAAAGAAAGGGACATGAAGAATTCAGAAGATTAAAATTTGTGAGAACATATAGAGTGGATGCAACTGAGCCATTGCAAACGATTTTGAGCCATGTCATTCAGGGTCTCTAACCATCGGTTGCTATCATCAACCAGGTAGTCTAAACCTACCAACATGACTCAGTCCACTTGTCAGTGACCTCATGGACTTGTGCCATGAAGTGTAATGAATTAGAATTATTATTTACAGTTGATGGTTAAGGTTAGGAATTAGATTTAAAGTTTACATCACGAATTGACATATGATAAAATGCCATAATACTATTTAACCAAAAGGATGAATGAATTTTGCGCCACAATTGAAAATCTGTTATCTTAAATCTGATTGGTTCGTCCATAAATTATAGTCTCGCCATGAAAAGTTTACAACCTTTCATTGTACAAGTTACAAAAAAGTACAATCAGAGACATCGTGGTGGCTGGTAATGTTTATTGAAAAGAATGAACATTATTTAAATGTAAATTCCTAAACTGATAACATTTAACTGGTGATCACTCAATATCTATCGTCAGGATCGACCAAGCAATAAGAAACCGAAATTCGCTCATATATATAATCTGACGTTATACCTTTGGGGTGCCTGCCCAGTTGTTTAAAATTTATTCAATCACCGTTATATCAGAAGATCCTGAAATTGAGACCTGGTGTGGTTGAGGATGTACACTTCTGAAGAATCCCATATTAAAACAAAATAGATACCCAAAGTTTCTTAGTTTTCAAAGACTGTCTAACAAAAGTCAGCTTGTGATGTATACTGTTGGAGGAGTTCCAAAAATATCCCTCATTAAATCCCTAGAGGCCCAGAAACTCCAGGAAACGTTTTGTCCAATCCGCGTTGAATGGAAACTTTGCAGAAATATCTATAAAATGCAAAATCATGTGCATCAGTTTTTATGGGATATTTACCTACCATGCTACTACATTTTGTATGGTTCCAGAAACTTCCGGAAGCCCAAGGCCATTTGAAATACTACTACTACTTTGCGTCTTTTCTCTTATGTTCATGTTGCCATGTAGATGAAAACTTGTGGCTATTAGAAGCGGCTAGAAAACACAATCGAGAGTTCATTTAGCACACTTATCACAATCTATTTAATGAAGTTATTACCGAGCAATTACGAAACGACACATATTGACCATCATTTCTAACGAGCTAGAGCATAATCCTTTTCATAAGAAATATCAATATAACCGTATAATTAAGTGTTTGGCAAAAAGGAACTACGTTGAAATAAAGGTAGACTGGGCTAGCTGAACGAACTATAAAAACACAGTGAATTTTGTTTTTTTTATAAAAACCCCCAAGCATTTATGCAATTCATTATAAAGTATGCTTGGAATAAAAACAGTTTTGACATAGTCCATGTAGAATGTTTAGATCACCCTTATTAATTACTGAATATTCACAACAAATTAGAATATACAATTTTGAGAGGATCGCAATTCTCCATGATATTTGAATGTTCATCACCACCGTAATCAAATGGTTATAGATGATGGCACAAAATTATTTGGGTACCATCTATCTTTCACAACAATACTGGGTAACAGGGGTTCGAACATTCTAGAGGAGATCAATCCACTCAAAACTGTAGATGTGTCTTACTAATTACTCAAAATCAGTATTAAACTTAAGTTGAACATATCCTGACAGCTAAGTAACTAAAGCCAAAGTGACAGGCGTTCCTGAACAAGGTCACTACTAAACTACTTATTTTAAATAAGTAGCTACAACTACCGTCATGATCTAAAAATGCACACTTATTGTACTCAAATTAAAAAGTATCATTTATGCACGTATTTGTTTACATCACATTTGTATTTTTATTTCGCATTTCATCATACAATGCTTTCATTAACAAAACAAACATTGTTCTCTCTCTAAAAAAAATGAATTACTTTAATCTGATTCTAAAACTTAAACTATCGATCAGCTGCTTTCTTCTCATTCAATCCACTCACAGTCAGAACAGTAAGTGTAGGCAAATAAGTAAATACAATGAATGAATGAATGAATGAATGAATGAATGAATGAATGAATGAATGAATGAATGAATGAACAATAGGAACACGTGAATTGTAGTAAGTTTCTCGCTTACGCATAATTCTGAATGTTGTATTCGCCAACCGGTAGAAAAAAAAATACAGACAAAGAAATCAATAACACGGTTGGATTCCTCCCTAAGGTGAATGAGATTTGCAAGTCATTCTTTAGATTATTTCTTTTGTGGTTTGCTGTGTTTTTGGTGTTTTTGTTCCATGGGGAAAAAGTATATATTACACTGAAATGGTAGTAATTTATTTGATTCCTTAATTATTGTTAGTCAAATAATACATTTTTCATGGAAAGGTTTTTTTAGAAATCCGGAATTACACTACGCCTCTCCGTCAGTCTGTAACTAGTAGACTTCAACTGTGTCGAGCGTGAAGTAAATATCGATCGCATTTGGTGGAAGGTGGTTGCGTAATATCGCGAGTTGATTGAAGCTAAATGCGTACATTATTCGATGCCGGGTCAATAGCCTTGAAGACTAAGGGTTCTTGATTGAGACCGAAGGTCTTGAGCTCAACCCCCCCCCGGACAAAAGGATCTTGAATGTACACTGCTGAGGAGTCCTAATGTCTCCTGGTCTTCAATAATTATTTAACTAAGAGTATTCTGTGATGTCAACCATGAAATTCATAAAAACACCTCTAAATCCACTCCCATGCATAGTAATCAACCAATCTTTATGGTGATCTAAAATGTGCATTGTATTAAAAATTTTGTTTAGTTGTAGTTTTTTATGATCTGAAGTTTAATAGTAAGTTAGTTTCATCAAATAAATCTATTCGACTGATCATAATCATTGCAGAGAAAACGTCTCTGTAATCCTAAGTTACAATAATTGCGAGAACCATAGTCAGGTAATCTTCACAGAGCAACGCAGTTCAATCCAACAGTCATTAAATTTATAGAATTATCCAAATTCTTGTTTGAAGACCATTCCTAGCTTTATTTCAGCTCACTCTTAAATCAGCAATCATTCCTCATTGAAGTAGGTCGTACATACTTAACATATATTCTATCCATTTAACTTGATAAAGACTTGCAACTTTATCAATCAATTTGTCATAATTATTTAGTACCCTATATCAAACCTTTACATTACTTACTCGGTGTTCCTAACAAAAACAGAAGCAATGCTTCAAATGTATAAAGTAAGTACAGTTTTCATTATGTTACTACAACTGTTTCTGTCTGTTTGTTTTGTATACAAACTGCACTCAATCACACATACACACATAAAGAAAACAAAAATGTTTATTATTACTGTTATTTTACTTACACTGCTCGTTTAGCCTTACGTCTTTGATATTCACTTTCATCAACAACCCAAACTGAACCAGATGTGGTTTCCAATCGTCGGAAACATTTATGTAATGATAAATTATGCCTTACAGCATTCTGTTAATATAAATAGGGAAAAAAGGAGAGGTGATAACTTTTTTTGATAAAAAAAGTTTTTAAAAAAGGTCAAACAAATGGGAAAAATGTAAAGGACGCAAGTTTTATCACATTAGGATTATGGCAATATTAGAGCAGTGAAATCCCATGATGTGTATTTGGATCTCTCTGCAGGCGAATATAGATGTAGCACCAGCTGTATTCCAATGTCAATATTCATAATATATTGAGATTCAACTAAGGTAGTATATTTCGTTAAAAATGTCAACATGTTATAGACTGAACTATTGGATCCAAATAGTCACAAACTCAAACATGCATAAATCATGAAATGATTTTAGTTAAACAACCATCGGAAATCATAAAACACTGGGCAACTGTTTTGTCCTAATACAGGACTCTTCAACAGTCCCCATTTATGATCTATCCACTATAGATCGAACCCAGGACATTCAGTTTTGCAATATTACAGATTTCTAGAATTTAAAAACGCAAACCATAAAAATGGAGGATCTGTGGTATATAGGTAAAACATCCTGAATTTTATCTCTAGTAGTGAGGATGTGCATGTGTATTGCTAAAGAATCACATATCAAAACGAAACGGTCATTCAGTGCTTTCAAGTTTTCAATGGTGATCTAGTTAAGATCAGTTAGTAATTTAAGTTATGAAAATCCTATGATTAATTCATACCAAACCATTTTCTACTGAACAACTCATCTTTAGCATAAATACTTACTTGCCTATATGAATATCAAGATAATTACTTATAGTTAATCATTATTTTTATCAAATAGTAATTATGTATGTAATCTTTTGTGATCAAATCAAATAATTATTTCAGGTT
The DNA here is from genome assembly GCA_944470405.2 of Schistosoma mattheei. Lineage (NCBI taxonomy): Eukaryota > Metazoa > Platyhelminthes > Trematoda > Strigeidida > Schistosomatidae > Schistosoma > Schistosoma mattheei. The sequence goes on from OX103950.1 coordinate 5,779,814, forward strand.
TTCTATGGTGGTCTAGCTTCAATTGACTCATGATGTCAACTATTGAAATCATTACAATCACCACAAAACCCCTTCTGATACTAATCAACATATGATCACTAGTGACTGGCTTCAAGAGGTATATCCTGAAGTTCTAGTGAGAAGAAGTGACCAATGGAGTTCAATCGGGTCAGTTGTGAGATAGTAACTCACTGATGACAATGGTGGATGTGTCGCTCAATTTCGTGGATTAGTTGAAGTTAGACATTAACACGATTGGATGCCAGCCGTTTCAATGGTGTAGAGGTTAAGTGCTCGCGAGTGAGAATGATAGGTCCTGGTTGGAATCTAGCGAGACGAGGTCATGGATGCACACCGCCGAGGAGTCCCACAATAGAACGGAGCGGCCGTTCGGTGCTTCCAAGTTTTCCACGGTTGTCTAGCTTCAATTGACTCATGATCTCAACTATTGAAATTCTTCTTCCATAAATTTAATGTTATTCAAATCAAACTGACTCTAGTTACATAATAGCAAATACAAACAATTAACCCAATTCAACATTATGCAAATAAACACACAAACAGAGATAGGCAGATAGACAAATATACGTACATGTTGCTTTCATATATAAATGATAAATATTAGTTCTTTCAACAAACGAAAACATCATTAGTTGTCTATCTAGACAATCTACATACTTGTGTAGAACTGTACAAGTGTTCACTTATACATTTTATCCACTGTACCTATCTCTCTACATAAGACAGTTTGTTTATAGAGACTACAAATAAATAAAACTAAGTAAATTAATAAATAAACACCGTAATAGAATTCATTTTATGTCTGTTCACCATCATCGTCATAATGATAACAATAGTGATAGATGTACTTACACATATCAGAGAGACAGAGATATGTGTTCATCTACTTCTAATTGTGACGGAGACTAATTAGGCACAAGCTTTTAACTTGGCATGATCGAAAATTGAAAGCGAACACATCGTTAATAATAATAATAATAATAATAATAATAATAATAATAATAATAATAATAATAATAATAATAATAATAATAATAATAATAACGATATTTGTAAGATTAGCGAGCAACATTTGAAAAAATCCTCCTAGTATCCTATTAACAACATAACTAAACACTAATCACTTTGAAAAGATACTACTACTGGTCATTTAAGTAGTAATATAGTGAGTGGGGGGTGGAGGGAGGATGGAAAGGAAGAACAATTTAAAAAAATAAACATTTAATATGTTGATTGTTAGTGTTTATTTCTATTCTGTAGATGACAACTAATAAATATATTGTAACATCTTGCATTTAAAACACAAACTCACCATGTGTTGTGTGGTGAGAAATAGAAAAAAAACTAGTCGTTTGGTTATCAATATTACTAATATTATCACCATTATTACTACTATTAATTATAAGGGGAATTCAGTAATTGGTTGTTAAGATTTAAATGATTTTTTCTGGTCGGCGTTTTTTAGCAGGGCTGTTTTCTAAGGTATGTGGTGCTGACCCCATGTCCAAACCTCCTCCTCTATTCGGGCTTCGAACTGACAACACGCCCAAAAGGGCTTTCACGAAGAGTCACAGGCGTAAGTAAGTAATCAGGTTGTTAAGATTTAGTCAAAACTTAAGAAGTTATTTTTTGAGGGTTCACATTTTCTCATTATACTGATTGCACAAGCTAATGACTCGATGAATAACATATTGGTCATTTTAATCAAATGGTGCTGAGTTCATGTCCTAATGTGATAAATATAGACAATGGGATATAAATATATTCAGCTTATGACGAGTTCGAAGCAGGACGAAAGGAGCATCCTGAATTCTACTGTTAGTCAGTATAAAACTCTATCAAAAACTCCTCCTACATTTATGGCTGATTATGAAGATAGTACACCACAGAAAAGTTTTTTGAAAGTTAACTAAACGTTTCAGTGAGGACCATGAAAACTAAAAATTTTGGTCAAGAGGAGGAACAATGTCAACCTGACAAGGTGATCAAAACACTGAACACATATTCAGAAGATTCTTAATGAACTGAATTTGAAAAATGTTTACCGTATATACAATTCTAGCAAAATATGTAATTGGAAAGATTCTGTAGGAAACAATAAGGCAACTGAACTGTTTGACTTCTAGATTATCCTTTAAAAGTAATGGAAATGCAGATGAGATTCATAACTTTTTTCACAAAAGAGAAATCTTTTCTAAAGGAACTAGTGCACTTAATTAATGAACACATAATATATACATTAGGCTAATTATCAATACTCTGGCAGACAACAAACCAGCTTCCAGTTGAAGTGAAAATTGGGAAAACACATTGAGAGTGGATAGGTCACAGATTGTGGAAATAACCAAACTGCATAAAAAAGCAAATTCTTAATTGAAATCCTCAAAATTAAAGGAAATGAGGCAGATATAAGAACATATGGCATAGGGAATTGGATGCAGACGTCAAAAGAATGAATACCACTTGGAAAAAACTGGAAAGGAGATCCCAGGACAGAGTAAGTTAGAAAATCCTGGTTTTCAGCCCATGCTCCATGAGGGGTTACAGGTGTAAGTAAGTCAGTAAGAGATTATCGATAAGTAAACAATATTAACAATACTCTAGTTATATAAATCAGCCTATGTGAGACATTTAAAGCTTAATAATCTATCAAAAGATTATGCACTTTAAATAACGAGCTATGAATTTAACCATCCAGTCAGCGTAGAAAGACGTTGTGCATTACTGACGAATTATTCATTCTTCATCTAACTCATACCGTAAGCACCTATCATTCACTGAGTCCAGTAAAGGAAAATAATGCGATGAGATAGATTTAAAGTTTCAACTGTTCACTGTGAGACAACTAATGAGAAATAATGTAAAGACATTGTATCATATTTAAACGTAAATTTCAAATATATGCGGGCTTAACTCTCTTAGAAGAGGGTCAGTTCTCTCAAAACTTCCCGTGTCTTGTTGACGAGTTCCAAATAGCACAAAACCTAGGTTCGACAGGATTTCACATATTGACTACCTCCAACCATCTAATATATCATCAATAAAATACAACAGAAGAAAAGATAGCTCATTTCTTATTCATAGCTTGATCAATACAAGTGGTAAAGATAACTGGAGTATGACAGAACCTAACTGTATTGATACAAAGTATCATTTAAAAACTATACTCAGATGATATGGAATAGTCTATCATAAGATAGGAACACTTTATAGGAATAATATATCGGATTATATTAAGCGGTGACTTGAGTGTGCAACTAATCCACCAACTATTGAGTGGATGAAAGATGTATTACATGTAGCTGGTTGTTGTACTTATTTACTTATTTACGCCTTCTACCCCTCGTCGAGGAATATAGGCCGCTCACCAGCATTCTCCATCCAACCCTGTCCTGGGCAATCCTTTCCAGTTGCTATTCAATCTTTTCATGTCTGTTTCCAATTCTCAACTCTGAGCATTTTTGATCTTCCTCTTTTCTGTTTCCCTTCAGGACTCCAAGTTAGGGCTTGCCTCAACATGCAGTTTGATGATTTCTTCAATATATGTCCTATCCACATCAAATGTCTTTTTCTAATTTCCTCTTCAACTAGAAGCTGGTTTGTTCTCTCTCACAGTAGGCTGTTTCTGATGGTATCCGGCCAACGGACATTGAATATCTTGCGTAGACAACTGTATATAAATCCTTGTACTTTATTGATGATGGTTGTAGTAGTTCTCCAATTTTCAACTCGGTACGGTAGGACTGTCTTTACGTTCGTATTGAAGATTATCACTTCGACATTGGTTGACAGTTGTTTTGAGTTCCTTATCTTCTTCAACTATAGGAATGCGGCCCTTGCTTTGCCGATCCTCGCCTTTACATCCGCATCGGATCCTCCACGTTCATCGATGATGCTGACCAGATACGTGAAATTCTCCACCTCTCCCAGAGTTTCTCGATCAAGTGTGGTTGTGTTGTTGTTCTCTGTGTTGTATCTGAGGATCTTACTTTGTTTCTTTGTGTATGTTGAGGCTTACTGATGCAGAGGCTGCTGTGAAAGTAGTTGCCTTCATCTGCACTTGTTCATGTGTATGGAATAGAAGAGATAGGTCATCTGCAAAGTCCAAATCGTCTAACTGATTCCGAGCTGTCCACTGTATTTCGTGCTTCTCCTCAGATGTCGAGGTCTTCATAATCTAATCGACCACCAGAATAAAGAGAAAGGGGGAGAGTAAGCAGTCTTGTTATACTCAGGTCCTCACTTGGAATGTGTCTGTCAGCTGTCCCCCACGCACGACTTCGCACTATAGTCCGTCGTATGAATTCTCCATGATGTTGACGATCCATAGTGTTCTCCTATCCACACTCTCAAACGCTTTTTCATAATCAAGGAGGTTGATGTATAGTGACGAGTTCCATTCACTCGATTGTTCCACGATTATCCGGAGTGTCGCAATTCGGGCTTTGCACGACCGACCCTTACGGAATCCGACCTGTTGATCTCAAAGTTGTGCATCTATTAAGTCTGTCATCTGGTTCAGCAGCACTTTACTAAAAACCTTTCCTGGTACTGAAAGTAGTGTGATGCCTCTGTAGTTCTCACATTTGCTCGGATCTCCTTTCTTTGGAATCTTGATGAAATATCTTTCTTTCCAGTCTGTTGGTACTTGTTTTTCCTCCCAAATCTTCTTGAATAAAGTGTGAAGCATACTTGCAGTTACTTCTATATCTGACTTCAGAGCTTCAGCTGGTATATTGTCAGATAATGTTGCTTTCCCCCCTTGATTTGTCTGATGGCCATCCTGATTTATTCCGTTGTTAGTGGAGTGACATCCATAGGAAGGTCTGTGTGTTCTGTTTCGATGTCCGGTGGTTTCATTGGGGCTGGTTTACCGAAGAGTTCCTTGAAGTATTCTATCCATCTGTTCCTCTGCTCTTGGATCTCAGTGATTAGCTAGCCTTCATTGTCCTTGACCGGTCTCTCTGGTTTACTATATTTCCCTCCCAGTTTCTTCGTCGTGTCATATAGTTGTCTGATAATTCCTTTTCTTGCGGCCTATCTGCTCTTCTACATAGTCAGCTCTGATGCTACTCTTCACTTGCTTGCTTACTTCTGAGTATTCAGCTTGTGCCGTGAATTCCTCTGCTCTTGTTCGGCTGGTGTGAATTGCTGTCTTCTTGTTCTTTCTTTTCTTGGATCTTGTCCGGGGTTTCTATAAAAATTCGTGCCATAAGATGATGCTTCTTGCAGTCCATAACCTCCTGACATGTTGAAGTTAGTGCTTCTGAGATACATTTCCAATTATCCTCCATCGCAGTTTCTTTTTCTTTGAGTAGATCTTTTAGGGCTTGGAACCCGTTGTTGAAAGTTATTTTGAATTCGTTGAGTTTAACAATACGTCGAAGGAAGGCTGTATTGAACCTTTGTAATGCTGTTTGTCCAATGCTTCTTTAGCTTCAGTTTCATCTTGGCCACAATTAAGTTGTGATTTGAAGCTATACCAGCTTCGCCCCTGGTTCTAACGTCTTCCATTGTCCTTCGGAAATTTTTATTGATACAAATATGATCTATCTGGTTCTCCATGGTGTGATCCGGTGAGACCCATAAAGCATTGTTTATGCGTTTGCGTGGCAATACTGTGCCGCCTAAAACCAATTTGTTGAATGCACTTAGGTTTGTAAATATCTCTCCATTTTTGTTTCCTTCTCTCAATCGGCCCATGTCATCCCATGATATCTTCATAACCGTTATTTTCCATCCCGGCTTTGGCGTTTAGATGTCCTACCGGAATGGTGAGATCCCTTCTTGGGCACTTCACTATGACTGATTGCAGCCTCCCATAAAACTTATATTTATTATCTTCGTCGCTATCATTTGTGAGTGCATAACATTCATTTTGATTCCCTCCTTCTTTGTTTTGAAGGATGCTTTGGTGATCCTGGATCCATGAAATTCCCATCCAATAAGTGCATTTCATGCTTCTTTGGACAGCATCAGAGCATTTCCCTGAGTGTGCAGAGCAATTTCTTATTCGTGTCCAGAGTACAGAATCATCTCTTCGCTGTCTAGATTAGATCCAATGGGTTTTGCTTATTCGGAGCACTACCAAGTTGTATCTTCTCATTTCCGTTGCTATTTAACTGGTCCTTCTGGTTTCCCACATTGTCCGGACGTTCCATTTACCTATAAAAATTGTTTCTCTAATTGCTAGAAGTGGCATCGGTCTCGTGACTTTCGAAAAACCTCGGCTTTCATCATGAGGCATTCCTTTGGGGAGGTAGATGGTCTCTGTTCCCTTCATTCGTATTTACTACCATCTACAAACACTTATGCTTTACATGCATATCACTGGTACACAAGCTTACATACTTACTTACGCCTGTTACTCCTCGTGAAGGAGCATAGGCCACTCACCAGCATTCTCCATCCAACCCTGTCCTGGGCAATCCTTTCCAGTTGCTATTCAATCTTTTCATGTCTGTTTCCAATTCTCAACTCTGAGCATTTTTGATCTTCCTCTTTTCTGTTTCCCTTCAGGACTCCAAGTTAGGGCTTGCCTCAACATGCAGTTTGATGATTTCTTCAATATATGTCCTATCCACATCAAATGTCTTTTTCTAATTTCCTCTTCAACTAGAAGCTGGTTTGTTCTCTCTCACAGTAGGCTGTTTCTGATGGTATCCGGCCAACGGACATTGAATATCTTGCGTAGACAACTGTATATAAATCCTTGTACTTTATTGATGATGGTTGTAGTAGTTCTCCAATTTTCAACTCGGTACGGTAGGACTGTCTGCATCTGAACCTCCTTGTTCATCGATGATGCTTCCTAGGTATGTGAAGGACTCTACATCTTCCAGAGTTTCGCCATCAAGAGTGATTGGATTGCTGTTCTCCGTTTGAATTTGAGGACCTTGGTTTTCCCTTTGTGTATGCTGAGGCCTACTGATGCAGAGACTGCTGCTACACTGGCTGTCTTCATCTGCATCTGTTCGTGTGTACGTGATAGGAGGGCTAGGTCGTCTGCGAAGTCCAAATCGTCTAATTGATTCTGAGCTGTCCATTGTATTCCGTGTTTTCCTTCAGATGTCGAGGTCTTCATAATCCAGTCGACCACCAGAAGAAAGAGGAAGGGAGAGAGTAAACAGCCTTGTCTGACTCCAGTCCTTACTTGGAATGCATCTGTCAGCTGTCCTCCATGCACTACTTTGCACTGTAGTCCGTCGTATGAGTTCCGGATAATGTTGACAATCTTCTCAGGAACTCCGTAGTGTCGAAGAAGTTTCCATAATGTCCTCCTATCTACACTGTCGAATGCCTTTTCATAATCAATGAAGTTGATGTATAGTGATGAGTTCCACTCAACTGATTGTTCGACGATGATCCGTAGTGTTGCAATTTGGTCTGTGCACGACCGATCCTTACGGAATCCAGCTTGTTGATCTCGAAGTTGGGCGTCTACTGCATCCTTCATCCGGTTCAGCAACACTCTGTTGAAGACTTTCCCTGGTATTGACAGTAGTGTAATGCCTCTGTAGTTTTCACATTTGCTCAGATCTCCTTTCTTTGGAATCTTGACGAGGTGTCCTTCTTTCCAGTCCATCGGCACTTGTTCCTCCTCCCAAATCTTTTTGAATAGAAGGTATAGCATGCTTGTGGTTGCTTCGATGTCTGATTTCAGTGCTTCAGCTGGTATGTTGTCGGGTCCTGCTGCTTTCCCGTTCTTGATTTGTCTGACGGCCATTCTAATTTCTTCCGTCGTTGGTGGGTTGACATCTATAGGAAGATCTATGTGTGCTGCTTCGATGTCCGGTGGATTCATTGGAGCCGGCCTATTCAGGAGTTCCTCGAAGTATTCTACCCATCTGTTACGCTGTTGTTGAATTTCGGTGATTGGCTTGCCTTCTTTGTCTTTGACCGGCCTCTCTGGTTTACTGTATTTCCCTGCTAGTTTCTTCGTTGTATCGTAAAGCTGTTTCATATTTCCTTCTCTAGCAGCTTTTTCTGCCGTCGTTGCTAGTTCTTCCACGTATTTCTTCTTGTCGGCTCTAATGCTCCTCTTCACTTGTTTGTTTGCTTCTATGTATTCAGCTTGTGCTTGGACTTTCTCTGCTCGTGTTCGGCTGTTGTTAATTGCTGCCTTCTTGTTCTTCCTTTCTTTGATCTTGTCCAGTGTTTCTATAGAGATCCATTCCTTATGATGGTGTTTCTTTAGGCCCAGAACCTCTTGACACGTTGAAGTTAATGCTTCCTTGATGCCTTTCCAGTTGTCCTCCATAGTAGTTTCTTCTTCTTCAGTAGATCTTGTAAGGCTTGGAACCTGTTGTTGAGAGCTATCTTGAATTCATTGAGTTTGTCAGTATCTCGAAGGAAGGCTGTATTGAACCTTTGTAGTGCTGTTTGTCCACTTGTCCAGTTCTTTTTTAGCTTCAGTTTTAAATTGGCTACAACTAGGTGGTGATCTGAAGCTACGTCAGCACCTCTCCTGGTTCTCACATCTTCCATTGTCCTTCGGAATTTTTTGTTGATGCAAATATGATCTATTTGGTTCTCTGTAGTGTGGAAATATTGTGCCTCCTATGACCAATTTGTTGAATGCACACAAACTTGCAAATCTTTCTCCATTTTCGTTTCTCTGTCCCAGTCCATGTCGTCCCATAATATCTCCATATCCAGTGTTGTCTATTCCGACTTTGGCATTTAGATCTCCCATCAGAATAGTTAGGTCCTTTCTTGGGCATTTCTCAATGATTGACTGCAGCCGCTCGTAGAACTGACCTTTAATGTCGTCGTTGCTATCATTGGTGGGTCCATAACATTGGATAATATTCATTGTGATCCCCTCCTTCTTTGTTTTGAATGATGCTTTGATGATTCTGGATCCGTGAGACTCCCATCCTACAAGTGCATTTCGTGCTACTTTGGACAGCATAAGAGCGACTCCCTGAGTGTGTGGAGCATTGTCCTCCTCGTGACCGGAGTATAGCAGCATCTCTCCCGTAGCTAGCCTTTTCTGTCCAGCTTGGGTCCAGTGGGTTTCGCTGATTCCCAGTACTGCTAAGTTGTATCTCCTCATTTCCATTGCTATTTGACTGGTCTTCCCGGTTTCCCACATTGTTCGAACGTTCCATGTACCTATAAAAATTTTTGCTCTGGTTGTTAGAAGGGGCATCGGCCTCGTGGCTTCCGAAGGAACTCGGCTTTCACCATGAAGCGTCATAATTCTTCTAACTGAAGACCTTCTAACTCCCAGGGCAGAGTTTAAATGGTTTGAATAATTTTTTCTGGTAAGCGTTTTTTTAGCGAGTTAGTTTTCTACGGGATGGGGACGCTAACCCCATGCCCAACCCTCCTCCTTTACCCGGGCTTGGGACCGGCAGTAACCCTATTAGAGCTACAGGCAGAGTTGGTACACAAGCTTGCGCTCATGTATTTCATAGCAAACATATGGACATAAACACTCTTATGAGAGGATAGATTATCACTGCTCGCTTCAATTTTGTTTCATACCCATCATTTTTTTGTTTTATCCCGGTAATTTACTTAACATTATACATGTTTTGTTAATTGGATAGTTATTAACTGAATCATAAGAATTTCGTCATGTTTTTGCATAACGGAAATAGTATAAATTTAGAAAAGTAGGGAACCCATGGGAGTTTTGTTCATAGATGACTATTAATCATCTGCAGAACATTAAATCATTCAACTTTAGGAATATAAAAACTGCTAAAAATCCTTTGTCCAAGCAGTAAATCTTTCATCATAGACGATAGACATTTATTGTTAGATGGTTGAAGGTGATCGGTAGTAACCCCTTACAAGAAAGTTCGCTACGTCACGAGTAACTCCATTGGGAATATCTATAATAATAACAATGATTGATGTATATGAGATTCTCTTGAAGAGCACCAAAGTACTCTCGAATTTGTAGACATACCCTATTTGTGCTAACAAGTAACATAACCAACACGAAACGCAGATCAAGGGAGAAGTTCCTACCACTTACCGCTAATCATCATCTGATGTAATAAATCCAATGTCAAACCACTTAAACGAATGGCCTGGATTGAAACTTGATCGATTAGATTCTATCATCTCTAAAGACTAATCCAAAGATGAAAATGATTAATATGCAGTGATTGATCAATCAGAGTACAACTATGTGTTTCCTTTATTATTAACACATTTCCTTAATTATTTTCTTTGAATAATGAAATCGAAAGAACAAAACAGACAAGAACAAATAACTCACTTTCCATGTAGCTTCATTTTGTCGAAAATAAGCAAATTCACGTTGTAACCATACGTAAATTGCACTTAATGATAATTGTTGTCCCGGTGATTCTAATATTGCTTGACGTATTAAATTAGCATAAGTGAATCTGGGACGTGCACAATGTGATCGATAGTATTGTCTTTGAGCTAATGATGTATTATTATTATTATTGTTTGCAGTTGAAGAGGTACCATTTGTACTTGACGTGGCTGTCGTCTTTGTTGTCTGTGATGTTGTTGTAGTTGGTATTGTTGTGACAGCTGCAGTGGTCATCACTGATGTCAAAGATGAAGTTCCTGTTGATGATGATACTACTGCCGGTACTACGATTACTGCGGATGACAACGATGTTTGTTGTTGTGACGATGATGATGTGTATGCAAGATTTTCACATGTCATCACTAATGAATTTTCAGAATCCATAGCTTCTGGTATATTACAGTGAACTTTAAGGTGGAGGGCGGAAAATACAAAAAAAACAAATCAATAAAGGTTTTAACTGAAGCATAAATACAAACTGATAAGTATTCACACGTTAGTAGGAATAGGTCAGTTAGTCGTAGCTAGAAGCAGAGTAGAACCTAGTGTGGTTCAATTTAAATCATTATACTATATCAGCTCAGAGTGATGAACTTATCAAGGAAAAAGATTCAATAACAGAAACACACTAGAAATAGACAAGATGATTCACGAGGAAATAAGAAATTCGTGGGCTAATCATGTATAAGACAATTTTAGAACTCAGGATCTAAGTAAGAAAACAAATTGGAGATGAATCTGCACTATTGTGGTCGATTCTGAACTATGGTTATTCAACATCTTTAACCATTGGTTACGATAATCGAATGAATCCTAACCGATTAGTTTGCATCCATAGAAGTGGATCAGTTCAACAGTCAATGATCATTTCATGGAAAAATGCCGTGTTTAGGTGAAGTCCTCTTTAATTTTTTCCCAACACATCATCCCTATTATTTTCATTGATTTATCAATTAGGAAGTTAAATAAGTACATGGTTAGGATAAAAAGGTTTCATCAGTAGTGCTTTTTCTTCAACGATAGACATTTTCGGAGTATTGAAGATACTCAAACTCCTAGACAACAATTTATTTTCTGGTTATTTTCGTGTGTGATAAATCATCATTCTTCTGACATTTAAAATATGCAATATCTAGCATTTAGAACATTTTTCCGGCTATTTAGTGAGTGAGTGCTGATTATTAGTGCATGATTTTCACTGACGACTTCTTTTTATTTATCTGAAGTTATCCACATATGTCTTCTTGAGTATACGCTCTAGAGCATCCCAACATTGCCTTAAGAAAGAACAGATGAAGGGAAACTTAGAGCCTGAAATGAAAACCTCAGAGAAAATTATGCTGTTACATGCATTACTCAGTAAATAGATGGAAAAATGCCTCAAACTGCTTGATATTGTACACATATTAAGTATTGTAAAACAACTGAGCTACAAATTCATGAACACATATCCTATTCTGCTATTTTACTTTCTATAATATAAATCTAAATTTCTAATTCTTCATCTTTAATATCTCCCTGAGAACCAAATTTCGATTTGACCATAGTTAAAGGCTTTTTTCTTAGCGATCAGTTGTTATTTTAGTGTGCTAAGTTTTCTGCACTATTTGTAAAGTCGTTGTACATGTGTTTATGCGCATATATGCTGCTTTCTTGGAACAGAATCACACTTGATGGTGAAGCTCTGAAAGAGGTAGAAGCCTATGCATACCGAGGCAGTACCATTAATAAACAAGGTGGATCCAATGCAGATGCGAAGGCTTGAGTCCTCAAAGTGAGGACAGCATTCATACAAATGAAGAATATTAGGAGCTCAAAACAATTGTCAAACAACACCAAAGTCAGAATTTTCAACATGAGTGTCAAAACAGTTGTTCTACGGAGGTGAGAATTCAAGAACTGCTACAACCATCATTAAGTAAATACGAGTATTTATAAAGAACTGTCTACTCAAGATACTGCAGACCCATTGTCAAGTGACCATCAACAATAATTGACTGTGACAGAGAACAAACTAGTTGAACAGAAATTCTAAGGAAAGATGCTGAGGCTGGATAATTCACACTTTGCAGAAATAATCAAACTGTACCACATAGCAAGCCGTAACTTGAGGTTGTCAAGGTAAGAGGAAAAGACGCAGATCAGAGGACACGTTGCACCAGGAATTTAAGGCAAACATAAAAAAGATGAATAGCACTTAGAGATCCCAGGAAAAGTTAGTGTCAGATTCCAGCCTTATTCTCTAATGAAGGGCAATTAGCTGAAGTATATAAGTTGTTTGCTTTGATCAGTCTTTGCTGATCTTTAACCAAATATGTCTCACTTATCTTTTGGAGTAATCGGGGATGGGAGTGCAAAGGAAATTCTGATAGTATCAAAGAGTCGGTTGACTGGTAAACTGACTAGAATATATATGACACACTGCGCTGTCAGCTGTACAAAAAACATTATAAACTATTTAAGAATGTGCAAATCATGTAAATAGTTCCCAAAGTTGAAGAGTTTATTTTACTTTATTTCAACAATTTCAGCTTTACGATTAATAGAATGCTGTCATCAGTTCGTGATTTAAACTATGGGAACTTTACGATCCCTACAAATTCCCCTTCTCTATACAAATAATGATCATGTCCACACCAGTTACTAGCTTTAAGATGAAACTTCTGGAGTTTTAGTGCGAAGCTATGAACATTAGAGTTCAACCTTTTCAGAAATGAGGCAGACAATGGGAGTTTAAAGTTAGGTATGCACACTAATGGATGACGGTTCAGTAGTCTAGAAGTTAGGCACTAGAACACGAGAATGAAGACTCTGAATTCGATTCCCGGATATATGGTCGCGGATGAGTAATGCTAAGAAACCTCTTATTACGACAGAACGGTTGCCTAGCGCTTCAAATGGTAGTGGTCTAGCTATGATTATTTCGTGATTCAATTTATGATCATTGCCAAATGTTTCAAAGAAGATATCAGGAAAACATGGATCTATGGGTTTTCTGGTTTATCTACACTCTGTGGTATATAGTTTGTCTAATTAAAAGATATAATGTGTTTGCTGATCGGCAGACTGATATACTTCTGCATATGACTTTGATTTTTATTGATAGTCATTCAGACCGTTGATTAATTTATATGATCAACTTTTGATTCTTCGAATCAATCATGTTGCAAATTAGATTTAACATAGCTCAATAACTAACAAAAAATTCGTATACATAAGAAATTGATTAAAATATATGAGTGGGTTGTAAGTTGTTAATCATAAATATCTTCGAAGAGTTCCTCGATCATCGTGGAACGACCAAACAAAACAATGTTGAGGTTTAAAGTAGATTGTGAAGCAAAAATGGCAAGTCAATTAATGAGATTGTGAATTTACACCAATTGAAGCAGTTGAGACAATGTGTTACATTTAGCTAACCACCGTCCACTTTGGAGATGATGTTATTGAGTGTAGTAGTAAATTGGAATAAAACTAGGGTTGGTCAAACCAAAACTTAGCATCATTCCATGAAGGCATTAACTGTTAGTCTAAGGTTATAAATAGATACTAGTCTAATATAAATAACAGTTAGTTAATTAGTCCCCAGTAGCATTATACTTCAATTCAATACAATCAGAGAGCAAACTTTAAAAGAAAAAGAAAACCAAATTAGTGGAAAATTAAATTAAAAATAAAAAATGAAAACCTGAACATGTTACAACTATAGTTTAAATGAAGCAAGCGAAATTTCAGAATAGAAGATTAAGAACTATATTTAACTGAAGATAAATGTATAAGTGGCACTGTGTAACCTAGTCTGGTCTAGATCACGTTTCCTTAACTGAATTCAAAAGTCATAAATAAAAAGATTATCACATGGCCCCTTTTTTTTAGAAAGTTTGCATTTGCTAACACGAATTAGACACAGTCAGTAACTTCATAGATGAACACCATATTTTGACATTCTGGTCTCGTTTCTTTTAATCTAATTCTATCACAGATAGTATTGTACAATAGGTTCACAATGATAAGAAGAAAAACAATACGGTTTGAAATGATAGATTGGAAAAGTATGTATGAAGAGATAATGAAATTCACAATCGACAAAAGGCGGTCTACTTGAATATCTGGGCTACTTGTTCCTATCATCTAAATACTTCAACAGGTTATCTGCTTTTTGTTTGTTTTAACACATTATGTCTATTCATCGCATAATCTACTCAGGCGCATTTATGAATAGTTTATGAACTTTCGCTGTACAACTTACAAAATAATACAATCAGAGACATCGTGGTAGCTGGCAATATTCATTGAAAAGAATAAACATTATTCATATGTCTTTTCCTGAGCTGCTAACATCAAACTGACGATCACTAATTGGCAGAGTGAACTGTAATCAATTTCTACTAAGTCTAAACATATCGCATAACTGTAGTGTAATCACAACTTAAGAATCCTTGTCAAATGATTCACAAGGCGACTTCTCATTGTTATTACAAGATTTCAATATTTATCGTCGGGATCGATCAAGTAATAAGAAAAGGATACTTGTTGAAATACTTTAGGCTAAAGATTCTATATTGTACTAAAAATATATTGAATAATAATAATGATAATAATAATAATAATAATAAAAGTCTTGCTTAAATTCTCTTCCTAGCCGGTTCGCATTATCCCCAATTTGTTTTACTCGTCAACTAAAACACTAAAGAGAAGACGCGAATTGCAAGTAAAAACTTTACTTCATAATTCATCTATGTACGGAAAAACGAAGATATCTATAGAGTTATACACTTCTTTTGAACTTCTGTAAATTCCTGAAACCATATTAAATATGGTTATTGTTGTGGACGAGAACACAGGTGGGGACACCCAATGTGCTAAAGATTCCTTTGACCAAATGTGAAAACCGTACGTTCAGTACTTTACTTGCAAATCCTCCGCCAATTGTCTCAAACGTCATCGTTACTTCACTGCCATAACGATTGCTCTCTGTTCCCATTCTCTTGTATTCGATCATCCCAACCTTCTGTTGTCATGTTTTCCACATTCGATTGGTCCTATATACTACTTATGTCTGTCAACATAAGTAGCATACAACACAACAGCATAGGTAAATATTCAATTGAAACTGTGGCACGTGATCCTAGACGTTTCTGAGATCTGATCAAACGCTGATTGGAAAAAACGTTTTCTGGAATTTCTGGGCCACTGGGGATGATGATGAGGGATATTTTTGGGACCCCTCGCAAAGGAAAGAAGATGAAGTTTGAGTACATCTGAGTCAACCTGAACGATTTTGAGTCATATCACTCAAAGTCTTCAACTATTTGACTATAGTTGTCTAGCAAGCATAACCCAACCAGGTAATCTTCATCGGCAAGCATAACTCAAACAGCAATGGTTATTGACCTCATGAATCGCCCCCAAATTTTAATTTTATACCATTAACATTCTTCTAACCTACTTCTGAAATACCAAGAATCGATCACCGTAGTAGGTGATGGCTAGAGACACAATAAAGATTCGCAACCTTCATCATCAACCGATTTGTCACAATTGCCAAGTATCCTATGTATAATCTCAACATTACTCACTCAGTCATTCTACAAAACTCGAGAAAAACGCTTCAAAGACAACTCTATAATTAACAAAATTAAAGTAGTGCAAGGAAAAATGAAGTTAATGGGGAAATTATTCGATTTGTAAATAGATGAGAGAAAGTAAAAACAGAAAGAGAGAGAACTTTGTTTTCTAGCTACTTATATGTCATTTCTCGGAACAATAATGATTATAGAAATAATAACAACAAAGATCATAACAGAGAAGAATGATGGTGGCAACAATAACAACATTAATGCTTGGAGCTAAAAGAAACAAAACAAAACATAACTGACGGTGACGTAAACATCGTCATCGTTACCAACAATAACAAAATAGGATGATGATGATAATGATAACAACAATCATACTGTAAACAAATACAAGTTGTCCGATATTAATTTATGTAAATAAACTGGATTTTACATCATAAGTGTAAATAATAACAATAACAATAATAAAAATAAGAGAGAGAGCTAAGAGAGAAAACTTTTTGGTCTGATTTGTTTATTCTCTCGTTGAGCGATTGCAGTATTTTCTTTTTGAATGGTTAAGATCATGAGTCGAAGTGAGACATTAACAACGTTGGATGCCGGCCAACTCAGTGGTATGGTGGTTAAGCGCTCGCTCGCGAGACTGATAGGTCCTGGGTTCGAGTCTCGCGAGGAGAGGCCATGGGTCCCACAACGGGACGAAACGGCCGTCCAGTGCTCTTAATTTTTCCACGGTGATCTAGCTTCAATTGACTCATGACCTCAACCACTGAAATTACTATAATATCCACAAAACCCTTTTGATATTTTCTTTTTGTTCGGAAAAAGTGATTAGTAAGAAGTTAGACCAATAGAACTAGGTTTTTCATTGAGTCTATAATTAATAGACGAGCCAACGATATTTAAAATAACAAGTCTTGGATGTAGGCACGTTATTCATTTGTAGCATTTCGGCATTCAAGTTGATCTCATTTCATAATGAATCCCAATTACTCATACTAATTTGACCCTAGTATGTAGGGAAGTCATCTCAAGGTCACTTCAACATCGCTCAAAGGTCGTCTGTCATTTATAGTCTCATAGGTATTTTTTAGTAGGTTGGTACAGTATTCATCCATCACCAAGGCGTTTCAACAATCTCAAAGAAATCGATGCCTTGATTATAGGATCCAACTAAGTGTTAGTCATAAAATTCGTTACCAAATTATTATTCAGGCTTAAATCGATCTTTTTAAATTCCAAATGTGGCTGAACTCCTGATGAGTGATAAGTAAAATAAATCATTGACTCAAGCTTTCATCATCAACTGTTCAATCAATATACCCTATTGTGACCATATTGATAAGTTATCGACAAAATGCTATCAACGTTAAAATAAAGACAACTTTGTTGTCCCTTCATTTTCATACCATTCACTCCCTGTTCCCGTTCTCTCCAATTCGATCTTTTCAACCTGTTGCTGGCAGGCATTCCATTTTCGATTGGCTTTACATACTACTTATATTTGTCAACATAAGTAGCACGCACCACACTACTACTCAGATACATATATTCATTTTGTTTGACAAAGCAAAGTAAAGTTTGAAATTCATTATTCTCAATATAAGTATGTGACCCGTGCAATTTACATGAATATTCATCATTATTGGAACAAACAGTTTGACAGAAATAGAACCTGTTCAGTAGGACAGGATTTTGCTGATGTTCTATTGTTCTCTAAGCTGAATGTTGGTTTTAACACACGAACAAACTACACAGTTCGCGGAATGTAAAACTCAAAAAAAGAAGATGAAAGAAATCATCATGAACTACACTCTCGTTCTCTTTCTCTCTGATATCAGAGTGTTTGGCGAAACCGGCAAATATTGGCAAACAATTAAATTCAATTGATGGGTTTTTCAGAAAAGAAACTCGTATTGTTTTTTGTCACTGTTTGTTACTATCCAATACAAACAATGCAGAACCTGTCAAGTATATATATCTGAACCGGTTCACATTAACAGAGAGAGAGAGAGAACTATTAAGACAAATACCATAATAGTCGAATTAGTAACATTATCAGTGGAACTAGAAAATACTAAGCGCAATTATTATGATTCGAGAAGGAAGAACGAATTTCCAGAATAAAAAGTACAGGTATTTGATGATAAAGAGTGAATGTAAATGCGCCATTGTGACCAATTCTGAGTCATATCATTCAAAGCCTTAACCATTTGGCCATGATAATTGAGCAGATTCGAACCACGTAGTTTAAACCGACATACACGACTCAGCTCAATAGTCAACAACTTCATGGAATGATGTTACGCGTTATTTTGGGTACCAATTGCTGTCTTATAACCTAATCCTACACCAGTGAACATCACCCATCGAAGTAGGAGATGGTTGGGCATACGTAACACATGCCGTATCAGTTGATGAAAATCAACAAACCCATCATCTCATTTACCATCTTTATTTAGCACTACGTATGTGTGACCTCAACATTGCTCACTTGATGTTCCAAACATACAGGTGTATGGCTTTAAAGGCACCCATTGGTTAAAAATCAATAACCTGAGAATATTCGCTATTTTTGAAGGCCATATTTTATAGCCATAAAGTAGAACAGGACAAATATACTAATGTGTCGTCCTTCGGTTAATTGACAGACAAATTGCCTATGCTTGCAGTGACAAAATGTAGCAAAAGCTTAGCAAGCTTTCTGAATCTGTGCTGTGACGTTGTCAGATACTTAAATGTTTATTCACAACTAGGATTTTAAAAATTTTTTCATTGTCTTCCTGTGTGTTTGGAGAATTATCGTTTCAATCATGTTAATCAAATGGATGAATGTAGTCGATCAAATAATCAATATTTAACACATTAGTATTTCAGTCAAATCTCTCTCTCTCTCTATGTATATCAACCTACTTTGTCCACTATTCCCCTCCCCTCCAAAAAAAACACACTATCACTGTCTAATGGATGAAATGTTATTGTTTTCCGTCATTTCTTCTATTAAAATAAGAAACAACTTGTGTTATGATTGAAAATTTAACTGTATTCTATTGTTCTCAGTTGGTATTCCCCTCTCTCCCGACAAGTCAGGAGTAGTTGAGGTACATGAGGTACATCTGTTTATCATCTATATAATCTCATATACAAATGACGTAATAAACAATGTCTTTACTATTTTGAAACATGGTAAAAACAAGAGAAAACATAAACAATCTATCCCTCCCCCCCACACTACTCCTAACAGCAAGAAAAACTATGCAAACAAACAAACAAGTAAATAAAAGAGAGATAGAAAAAGAAGGCCTGGTGTGCAAATAAAAAAATTTAAATACACACACACACATACACAAATAATTTCATTCTTTGCCTTAGTGATTTTACTGGATATAATTAAGGTACATTTTGATTTTTTTTTTAAAACCATGTTGATGGTAATATGTCACTCATTCAAGAACTTATTCTATCAACTTCTCATTTCGATTATCAGATTGTCATAATCTCATGCTTGTGTTAATTCTCATTACTGTCGATTAGTTTTATTATTAAATGTAAGAGCAGTTTATGTATTTACTGAGTCGTCAGTTCATTTTTCTTTACTCTTTTCTCTTCCAGATTCTTTTATACACTGCTTCTTACATTCTCCTCCCCCCCTCCAGAACACAAGGTACCTTCAAGTTAGATGCAAGCCTACTAAAGACTGAACGTTATAAATAATAATCTTGGTGATGATTATAACGATGATCAGATATTTTGTGGAGATAGGATACGGTAGAGGGAATATATAATACTGAGGGGAAATGAAAAATTCCTCTTCTCGTGAAAATCAGTTTATTCTCTCCTTCACTCTAGCTTGCTCTTACACTTACTCTGTATACGTGTGTGTATGTCTTTACCATAAAGGAAACTTAAACACTGACTTAAAAACACTATTTATTATTATTATTATTAATGGCTTTATTCAATATTATATTTTGGTACAACATAGAATTCTCAGCATCATCGTCATCCCCGTCGTTATGGAGTTGTAAAAATTGTTGAATGTTGTTGAGATTACGAACTGATCTAAATTAGAAAACTACTGAAAATCATAAGGTACTGGATAAGAGACAAGAACAGCTCAAATCAAAGCATATTATATCATAAACCTATAAAATTACATTATCTATCCATTTCCATTGGTACTACTTCTCCGTATATGACATAATCATCTCCGAATTCAATGAGACTTTTTTTTTAAATTAATTAATCCCTATTTCAAATAAGTACCATTTAAGAGATTTAATTCGGAGTTGGGTTGATGTTATCCATCATTTTATCTGCGTTAATGTAATTTATTTTATTTAGCATTTTGGAACTTTTTTTCGTTCACTCAGTACGTGAGTGGTGCATGCTAGAATGCAGTTCTCACTAAAGGTTTCATTTCAAGGGTCTCGAGTTATCCTCAACTATGTGCTATGAACAAGTCAATGTAACAGAGCCCAACATCTAGGATGAAAAACGTGAATTGATTGAAAGTTAGTGCTTTACAATAAATCTCTAGTAATAAGTAACGCTCATTGACTAAATGAACGGAATAACAACTGAAAAGGCTGGATATAACACATTACTCGAACATGCAAAATGTGACAGATAACATCAACCGAAAAGTTGTTATCACAATAATAATAATAAAGGTTATAATCTGAAAACTAACCTTCGCAGTTATTTAACATAAATAAGAGAAGCTCCTTCTCTAGAAATATGTCCCTTGAGATAGGTGGTATCTCAGTCGTAAAACCTTAGTTACCTATCTAGACAACAAACAACCACTTACTAAAGTCAAAAGTGGGTTATAAATTCATGTGAAAAATTGAGATTGAGAGTTAAAGCTACATGTATTGTTAAAGATTGAAATAAGGGTTTTCACCATTTATTGACATTAGGTATAATGTCTAGGCTAGATTCCTTGTGAAGGAGTCGTAAACACACAGTCCCGAGAAGTTCTATATTAAGAAGAAAACGTTTTATTGTGCTTTCAACTGTTCAATGGTTGTCTAATCTAGATCAGTTCATGATTTCAATGTCAAACAAAACAAGCTGGTTAGTCAATTGTAGTAGAAAAATTCTAATTGTTCACTTATCCTTGAAACGCTTGCTGATAAGGTTGTCTAGAAAGACAAGATTAAACATCCGGAAGCTCAAATACTATAACATACTTCTGAAATTCCTTATCTTAAGCTACAACTAAATTACCACAGCATATGAAGGTAAACCCCATTATCCAGTGTGGGGATTTGTGGAGATTGTATTGTTTTCACAGTTGAATTCACAAGCCGATCTAAGCTAGACCTTCATTTAAAACCTGGAGGCACTGGACGGCCGTTTCATCCTAGTACCTGACTTCTCAGTGGTCAGCATCCACGATCCCGATGACGGCCCAGTGGTTTAGAGGTTAGGCGTTCGCTCTAGACCAAAGGTTCTGGTCTGAGTCCCACGTGTGAGGTCGCGGGTGTGAATTGATGAGGAGTTCCATGCTGGGACGAAACTACCGTCCAGTGCTTCCAGGTTTTCAATGGTGATCTAGCTTAGATCGCCTCATGAATTCAACCGTGAAAACCCTATTATTTTAAGACTATTATCAAACGATATCACAATAATAATGATATCAGTAAAATAAGTATACAGCGGAAATGAACTAACAAAAACAATCTGATCGAAGGTATACATGAATAGATACATACTTGTGGACTTATCGGAATTTTCAATAGTTCTACCTTGTTTTTCCAATTCTATAATAGATGATTCCTGATTAACAGATGATTTCATTTGATGTTCTCTAGCTCTTGTTCTAGCACCAATACTATTACTACTATTATTATTACTATTAGATGACTTCCCTACTACTGACATAGTAGTGGTGATCGCAGCCATGGGCAACGAAGTCACCGTTGTTACTGCCGTTGATGTTAAAGTTATTGCTGGAAGCGGTGGTGGTGTTGGTGTTGTTGTTATCATCAATTCGTCTTGTCTAGTTGCATCGAACCAACGTTGTTTAACAGCTTTATCAAACAATGATGATGTGAGGCTTGTATGCGAAGTGGTAGTAGTGACAGCGACAGCTGTAGGAGCGGCGGGAGGTGGAGGCGGAGGAGCAGGAACAATGGGAGTTGTGGTATTCGAGTCGAAAAATACACCGTTTGCTGAGGCGGGATTAGAAGCAGCTACAGCCGCTGCAGCGGCGGCGGCGGCTGCTGCTGCTGCCGCGGCAGCAGTTGTATCAAATTCTTTAGGATCAAAATTTGTGGTATTGCCGCCACCGACACCAATACTATTGCTACTATTATTATTCGCAGCAGCAGTTGATCTTGGAAGCCATGACATTGACGCAGGGTTAGATAAACCGGAAGCTGCTGCCGCCGCAGCTGCAACCGCCATAGCCGCGGCAGCTGCGTTCGCTGATGTCGATTGATGCGGAAGTTGAGTATCAGTTGCAGTTTGAAATTGACCAGTTAGGACAGGATGATGAGTTGACATACTGGTGATGATTTGATTTTGCAAACTTGAAACACTTGACAATAATGCTGCCGCTGCACTAGCTATTAAAGCTGGATGACATGAAGTCGGTGGTGTAGATGGTGAGGGAATAGTTAATTTATCCACTATATTATTGTTGGATGATGAACAATCATTTGGATTATTTGGAAATACGGGTAGAGCAGGTGGCAAATTACAATTATTAATATTATTAGTAGTAGTATTATTACTACCATTATTATTACTGGGAATTTGATTTACCAATGTATTTGAATTATAATTTGTATCTAATGTTGAATGATGATTCGATGTAGACCAACGTGATGTTAATGAATGTACTGCACTACGTCTATGATGTAATGGTAAATCACGTAGCACAGACATTGCAGTGCAATCAGGTATAATTAATTGATCTGTACACCATGATTCTGAAGTAGTTGTTGTATTACTATAAACTGGACTACAATGCATTGGATTATCAGTACGATAGATTGAATTAATATTTTGTACTTGGGATTCGTATACGGAATCTGAAAACAAACATACATATATATATACATGATACCAATTATTTAAGTGTAGTTTATCATGTTAAAAAAGCAAACAACAAGGCTTACATATTTGGTAGGAATAATGCAATTAATGAAAAATGTTAAAGGTGTATAGGAAGTTTTCTCACTTCTTGATTACATATATACCGTAGGAGGATATTTCCTCTTGAAGTATATGAAATATGAACAATCTAGATTACAGTCAGTCTTGATTATCCGAAAGCATGACTCAGTGTTCAAGGAACAATAGCTTGAATCTGATTATATGGATAACATGGCTCAGAATTGGTCACAATAGCGTTGATTCATCCACTTTCTTTCTTCACTTAGATCATGAGTTCTAAAGATATCCTATATTGTTTTATTTCACAAATTCATTCATTTTCCTCAAATTATACTATGTCTGATCATTTCTAATACAAATAATACTGGTGGTCTAACATTGATCGGTTCATGATCTCAATTAAAACTCAACAATCTCCACAACCCTATACTGATAAATAATACTGTCGTTATATGTCCATAACTCTAGCATCACTCAATGGTGATATGGTGTAACAACTTGAACCTGAGATAATGCCGTGAGTAATATGAAAGTATAACATTTGAGACTATCATATGAAGGATTATTGATATTGTTATATCATAAATATTAGATTTTTAGACTATTATATTTTTATATTAGTCTGATTCTAAGGTTTCGTTTGACCCATGAATAGTTATCATATGTATCGTCAGTTCAGATTTATCATCAACAATTATGTTCCTATTACTCTAGTTTGTATTACTTATGAGTAAATTATGTACACATTACAATTTTCGAATATTGTTACAAGAGTTTTGAGTCATGATTGTATAAAGTACAATTAAGGATTAATCTATGTTCACCTTCTGATTGAGCATCTTATATGATGCATGCGTATCAACGATACATAAGCTTACGCTGATGCACATCATAACATACACATGGGTATGAGCACTCTTAGAGGGATTGATGGTTGTCTCTCCATATTTTTCATAGAGCAAATTGTCTTTTCTCTTTTTTGCACTTATAAGGTGTATATATGTCCGAGGTACGAAGACTTACGTCCATACACATCTTGAAATAAACAGCCAAAAGCGTTCTTAAAAGAGGGCTGATGGTCACTACTCTTCTCGACTGTACTTGCTGCACCTCTATTTTTAGCTTGAGCGGATTTTGTTTCATAGGTTAGGTCTGTTTTGTCATATGGCAGACTGTCTACTCGGTCTCACTCGGGTCAAGCCCAGCGCGTTCATAATCTACATAAACAAATTACGCGAGCCGAGACTCATCTAATTCATATTTATATTCATGCACAAACTGTATCCCTATACGATTTTGGTGCCTTAAATTGTGGGTTTCTGAGTAAACCAGTTACGGAAGTGTGGTGGATTAGTCTGATCTCCGCCCAACTTAGATACTGAGATTTCCCCCACGACGCAGCAGTTCCACGAGGAGGTCTTAAGTCGTATTTCACTGGATTGTACTACTTTCTGATAGGCTATTACCACTTTTCGTCTGGTAATTTCTTTGTGCCGAGAGTTGTTCCATTATAACTTCTGAAATGCTGTGTCCTTTTTGGGTACCATCGTTGGAGATTGTTGTCGAAGAGTTGCTTGTGAGTGAATTCCCCTCGAATTGAAATAATCTTGACCGTTCGTAATTAACGATCACTGTAGACTCAACTGAACAGAACACAAGTTACAATAGTATTCACCACAAACTAATTTCAAAAGACGTACCATTGAAAACCAAGGAGCGCTGAATAGCCATTTTGTCTCAGTTTAGGACTCCCAAGTAGTGCTAACGAAACACCTACTCGGATAGTCAACAGCTTTCTCAATGCAACCTACAGTAAGTTCATCCAATTAGGAATACTGTTATATCTTAGTGAAGATATATATATATATATATCTTGTACAAATATTATTTCCTGTTATATGGTGTGATGTCCGTTTTGACTTGTATATTAACCAGGTATGTTTGAAATAAACAATTCGTATAGTGGAAGCTGGTATTGGTATTCTGGACTCAACTGGCAGGGCTAGGAGGAAAAGGAACCAATAAGGACGCTAGGCTGCTCATACCGGTCGATACGTCATTGGTTTGTCACAGTGCTAAGATTGTGTAAGTCGTATTCCCATTGGCAAATAAGTCACGTGATGAATAACCGAACATCAAGCCACAATAAATACAACCTACGAATCAAACTAATCTCTACAAAATCTCCTTCACTTAAATTAGAAACCGATTTAAGTCACATGACCATTGAAAACCTGGAAGCACTGGAAGGCCGTTTCGTCCTAGTATGGGTTTCCTCAGAAGTGTGAATTTACAAACCCGCATGCAAGAACAGAACCCTAAACCTTCGGTCACATGCTCGAACACTTAACCTCTTGACAACTGAAATCGACATCCAATGGTGTTAATGTCTAACTTCAATCAATTCACGATACTTTACGACCATCTTATATCGTCTTCGGTGGGTAACTGCCTCACTCCAAACATGATAAGTCTCCTCTGGTCACAACTTCTTACTATAACTCCAAGAATCCCCTTTAAAAGCTAGTGACTATTGATCACATGATAATTGACAATATAACATTGTGGAGATTGGTGACTTTCATTGAAATCAATGAAACTTAACATTTTCCACAGTACTATATTGACAAATCCCTTTAAGTTCAATCTATTACTATCTACTATACAATCGACTGAAAAACTAAATCCAAAGAAATAACTAACTTGATTCTAATTCTGTCTTATCCGGCAATTCCAATGTTCCATTTGCCAGGGAATTAACGGTAGAATCTAAATGTCCATTTGTATTCCATTTAAAGGAACCAACTTGATTAATTGTTTGATTATTATTATTAGTATTGCTATTACATCCAGGAAAACAATTTAATGAACAATTTCCAAATGATGCAGGAACTGAATTACATAATGATGATGATGATAATGATGAATTAGTTGACCATTCAAAACTTGTACCACCACAACGCGCTCTACTGATTAGATGTCGTACCATTGCATTTAAACGTTGTGATTCTTTACGAACCTAAATCATATCAATAATAATAATAATAGATCGTAAATGGAAAAAAACTAAATGAAATCAATGCATGGACGAAAATTTAAGACCTTTCATTACTCCATATATTAACAGTAATTATGCAATTATTAGTGACTAATTTCGAGAGGTAAATCCCGAAGTTCTGTTGAGATGCAATTAGTGGAATTTAATCAATAGTGTCGATTTTTATATCAATTCCCCACTGTCAGCCACAATCCAATATAAACAAAAACTCTGACTAAATAGCCATCCGCTGAGGATGCACATATGCGCGAACGAGACTCATCGATTGTAGTCGTAAACACCAACAACGGTAAAATACAAGCCCTTAAGAACACATAAAGTTCAATACTATTTGGATAAGTCAATCCTTTTTGTTAGACTAGAATGGTCAAACGTCTATATATAGAGAGCGTCAGTTAACCATTCAGTCAGTCCGTCAGTTGACCGCTACGTTGAACCAGGTATGTATATACATCAGTTCAAGTTCCTACACTCTATTAGCATATAGACCGGATTTTTAGGCCAAATCCTAGAGTACCAGAGGTAGTAACAGCATCAGTGGTAGTAGAAAAGATCAAACATAAAAAATACGGATAAAAAAATAGATTGGTGAAGCGAAAAAAGTATCACGGACTCAAAACTTTACAATATAGGAGAATATGAAGATTCAATGAACTTCCGTCATCTCAAACGATTCTGAATTATGTCATTCAAAGTCTCCAATCATTGGTTACGATAATCACGCTAATCCCAACCACATAGTCTACACCTAGCTACATGACTTAGTCTAATTGTCAGTGATTTCATAACCTGGTGTCATGTTTTGGTTTGGCTGCCCCTAGTTTTCTTTCAGTCTACTCCTACACCACACAACATTCGCCGTCGAGGTGGATAGTGGTTAAGAAAACGTAACACACATCTCAACCACCCCACTTTGTGAAGATTTACTACCTCGTCAGTCGATTTGCCATCTTTACCTTACTTTCTCGGTGGTCCCAAAATACATGAGTGATACTTCCAAGACATCAACAACCAAATACTGATAACTTATAAATATCACCTATTCTGAATACTCATATTTCATACCCATGAAGTCAAATGAAGCAAGCTACTACTCAGTAAACAGGTCATTTAGTTGACAGACGGATATCTTCAGTCAGTCGGTTGGTCGATCGACCATAACCAATATAAAATCCCCCAAGTAATTGACAATAATTGATTCCAACTGTTAAAATAATCATAAATTTTATATCTAGTTAAATTTTTCGAAGGCTCTCAACATTCTTACTGGTTTCATCGCTAGTTAAACTTCAACTTTAATCAGCTTATTTTCAGAATGGGGGGTTGTGAAGATTGTAGTAAACTAATAGTTGAATTCATGAGTTGGTTTAAGCTAGACCACCTTAGAATATCTGGAAGCACTGGACGGTTATTTCGTCCTAGTATGGAACTCCTCAGTATTGCGCACCCACGATCCCATATATAGGACCCGAACCCATACTGGAGCGAAACGACCGTCCAGCGCTTCCAGGTTTTCCATGGTGGTTTAGCTTAAATCGACCCATGAATTCAACCATTTTATTTGTTTATTACTTTGTTGAAAATAATTGGACACATACACAGGAAAGTTTCATCATATATAACAATAATTCTTATATGGATGAAAGAAAAGACACTTACTGTTCTCAAGTACAATTCTAACCTTGATGCACATACTTCAACTTGAGCAAGGGCTTGTAATGATAATTGATGTGTTTTATTCAAGTGTCTATAATAATAAAAATAATAATAATAATGAGAGATGGGAAAACACATGCGTTTGAACTGGGAAAAAATATAGGAAAAAGGAAGAGAGATAGATAAGCGAAACTATCTAGTGTTATATTAATTGTATGGTTGATAGATTTTCTATTCTTCACACTTTTATGTTTATGGAATAGATGTAATATGGCCAGTAGTAAAATCCAGGAAACGTAATTCTTCAAGTTTCAGACTCATCAGATTGATGTACCCGCACATTACAGTTTTGATATTTATTACATTGCGGTTAGTGCCTAATACCTTTCACTCCAAAAGCTCAAAGTGTTATCCCCAAATTAATAAGTCTAGATAACCGTTAAATTATTCAACGAATATGATATTTATACCACTATTAGTCTTAATTAAAAATATATCAATACTAGGACGCAAGTACATTCAACTGACAAGTTGGAAATAGTATGAGATGCCCATCTACTGTATTCCACTGTTTTCCCTAATTTATTTATTCTGTAAAACATTCGACAGAATCCCTATATCAAAGCAATCTGTACTAGATTCACATATATCAACAAAGACTGATCGTAAATTCGGTTCTGAATATCAACAACGGGATAATTCAAACTCTTACCAATAATGACATAAACCATATGTATATATATACTTATGCTGGCAGATATAAGTAGTATGTGGCAGCAATCGGAATTAAAATGCCTGTCAATAGAAGACTGAATTGAAGAGAACGAGAAGGGAAACAGTGAAAAATTGTAATAACAATAGAATTGAAAGAATTATGGAGCATATAAAGGACGACTGAAGGTAGATGTGAAAATGATATATTCAATGTATAGTTTACATGTATATAAGTAACTAACTGTAAGCTAGTTAGTGTCAGTCAGTAGCTCCAACCATTACAGACATAGAGAAAAAAATAAAGAATTCTAAGTACATTAAAAGTTACTGAGATGGCAAATACGGGGTATAATTTTCTTCTCTATCAATATTTTAAGACAGAAAAAATGATAGTCGAATGAATACACTGGAATTTAAACATTTTATATATAATGGATAAGTCAGTCAGTTAGTCGCAACGTAGAACCTCGTACCTGTGAAGCGCGGAGTAGTAGACGTAGTAACTGAAAAGATAAGACATAGAAGATATGATTTCAAACAAAAAAATTATCACGGATTCAAAACTTTACAATCTAAGATAAGATGAAGATTCAATGAACTTCCATCATCACAAACGATTCTGAATCATGTCATCCACAGTCTCCAATCATTGGTTACGATAATCATGCCAATCACAACCACGTAGTCTACACCTATCTACATGGCTTAGTTTAACTCTCAGTGATGTCATAAGCTGATGTCATGCTTTGGTTTGGCATTGCTGCAGATGCTGGTTGTCTGAGGAAAACACCTGACTGTTGTCAACCTCCTCCCACAGTCATCAGTAAAACCTCACTCTCGGACATTAAGTTAGTACTTTTAGTCTTACCATTATCCAACCGACATCCCTGACATGGCAGAACCTAAAAGAACATGTTTTCCACCCAATATAGCTTGACTGAGTCATCACAATAGACAAGCCTGACCACCACATCAAATCAGCAGCTACAGTCAGAATATATGGTGGGTAGATAGAAATTGTTATATCAATTTAACCAGCGATTCCGTCTGGAGTCTTTAGAGTGAAAAATACCTTGCAGAAATAACTCCAATCAGTCAAATCGGTGGACGATCTTCGCAATTGAAGATGAGTAAACGGCAGCTGCTGATTGTTACGAATATAAAATATGCCTTTTGAAAAATCTCATCTCGAATTTATTTTTGAAATAAATATTGCGATGTCGTACAATCTATGCCGAAAATTCCTTACTGTATCAAAAATTGCAGTACTAAACTAAGCTGGTGTTTTTATTATTACTGTCACTACTTAGCAAAGGTTTCCCCTCGTGAATATATATATATATATATATATATATATATATATATATAATTTCATCTCACTGTATTAATGTGATATGATAACTTGAACCGATGAACACGTATATCAGGTTCTAATTGTTTATGACCAACTGATCAAATGAATATCGAGACAACACTCTCAAGCTGCACATATATACACAATAGAGATTGAGCAATTGCAAACCCTAACATCAACAACGTTAAAACACAAGCCCTTACAAATAAAATTTATACCTGTTGCATAAGTTAATGAATATTTAGAATCAACAGCTAAGTGCATAGCACGCTGAACATTTAAAGTGATAGGTATTGTGTTCCAGAATTAGTGTGAACATCAACACTGAGATACAAGTTTATACAGTTGACGAGTCCCAGATAGAACGAAACGCCCCTCCTATTTTCTGTTACTATTCACGAATCCAACTTTAATGAATATTATAAATATGCTTTCTTAATTCTGATGTTCCAACATTAATTCTTGGGTGGTTTTGTTAATTAATTAAACTGTCCAAACTTATTTGTTCTAATTCTAGACACACAAACAATTGATTAATCATGTTTTAAACTATAAAAATCATTCAGTTTGCTTCTTATTCCCCCTCCCCCTATTGTTTACATTGTTTCCCTTTATTAACTCCAGATTTGTGTGAGTATGTGCATTTATCCCTGTATATGTAGTCTATCTCAAAATTGTAACAAACTGAGAGAAACCAAACGCTAAATATGTTTCAATTTTGTACACCATTTACACTTTCTATCCTTTTTCTTCCATAAGAATATAAATGGATGTCTATAAAGCGGACCAACTACAAACAAACAAACAATAAACAAACGAACAAACAAGTAAACAAACAAGCACATATCCATTGACCTTGACCCGGTTTCTGTTTTCTAAACATGAGATTTATCTGTCTAGACATACAGTTTGGTTTACTGAAATGACGTAAACTAGATTAAAACCAATTTATTTTCGATACAACAGCTGATTAACTGCGACTGGCCGACACCTAGTTCAAGACATTGTGACATTAATAAATAGTAGACAAGTGAATGATGATTAGATGGAAAAAACTAGGACATACAATATACATACAGATAAACATATGTAACCAATATACGTTAACGAAAAGATAATACCACTTATGCTACTTATGGATTTGAGTAGTGTGATATTCTGTCGAGAAAGTTAATGTTCATCCATTTTATAGGCCAAATAACAGTTTCACATGTCATGAGTAAAACTTATCACCTTTCATACATATATACACATAATCAGACTGATCTCAATGAAGAGGTTGTGTATGGTGTCAAAATGTTGGCACAGATACGAAAATCTCTTTCGTTTTGTATTAACTTGTGCTACAGTTGAGTAACTGTCTACTCTCTGCTACTTTATAACCGTAAAACATGATATTTGCAATTAGTTAATCAATGAGTAGTGGCCAATAAGATATTTGTCTAGTCACTGAGTGCTGATCGAATTTTCATCATTCAGGTTGTAATGTGGTCTCTGGTCTAAATGACTCAATATCGTGTGCACCATGCTAAGATATAAGGTAGTTTTTTGAGGTAATCAACAGAAAACCCTATAATGACTTAGGTTTTGTGCTAGTTACTACTTTTCACCAAGATGTACTTGTTATCTTGAGAGAACTGACGCTCCCAATAGAATCATAACCTGAGTTACCAAGCTTCATAGTCAGACACGTTATCACCGATCTATTCAGACTGAGAATGATCTCCCTTTTTGACCAAAGATATCAAAGAGATTAGATGAAAGTATGAATTTAACATTTGCCAATACACTTATTGGAACCTATTTATCTATACATATTTCGAACACCCCCTAAACCTTAAAAATAATTTTTTTTAATGGTCTACATCAATTATTTAAAATCAGGAAGCGATCGATAGTTGTTCAATAGTGACTAATTTTGAGAGATAATTCATGGAGACTTAGCGAGAATCTATGATCCATGGAATTCAACCATATTAAATGTGAAGCAATTATCTAACGGTACCATTGAGATATGGTCTCGTGAATCGATTTTAGTTGGACATATAAACCACCTACAATTGACTGATCACTATGTGGTGATGAATGTCATGTACGTCAAGTAGTTCTGAGTGCAGATCGAATCCTATCGACCGAATTGCAATATGGCCAACAATCTAGGTAACTTGACATTGCGTGCACTATGTTGAGACAAGATAAGCTGTAACGACACTGGAATTGTTCATTGCTACACGAATCCACACTTAAACATGACATCTTACTTCTGTTACCAGGATTTTCAAATGTTGCTTCACAAGGGATAAATGTATCGTAAAAATTATTCAACATTTACATCTTTCTAAATTATCTACTCTTATGTAAATAAATATTTCTCTCCATTACATGTTACATTGATTATTGTATCAACCTGATAATACCTGGAAACTGGTATACATTTCAAATCAGTTATCAGAAAGCATTTGAGTTAGCTCACTGTTCATAATCTTGATGAAATTTCGATTAGTAGATCAGTGAGAAAATGAGTTGTGCGTTTGAAATGAAAGCTACTGAATCCAGGTCCCAATGGAATTGAAATCAACATTGTGATACAGGTATATCAATACAACTGACGAGTGACCAACTGGACTCAATTAGCTGCAATCCATCTATCCTATATGATAATTTCCAGGACAAACTTATTTATTTAGACTTGCAAGTACAGTACATCTGAGGGGAACGGTGTTGAAAATCAATCATAGGTAAGTGCGTTGCTAAACCTTAATGAAGTTGCGACAACGACAACTGTCTAATGACCCCCCTCGAGTGGTTCACACTTTGCATCAGTTTATGATCAAAATAAGTCGATAACCGTAATCGTATGTTAGTTAATTAGATGATATTTGTTACAAGGTGTATATTGGAACTTTTTGAAGGAACTAATACTTCATAATTGGTATTTAGGACTAGACAATTATAATGGTTTAGCAGAGTGAGATAGTGACTCAAGACGCGTGTATCATCCAACTTTAGGACTCATCGTTCGAATACATCAGCATCGAAATATTGATGTTCAACAGACGCACAGAGAGGCTCGAACCCAGAACCCTTGCCTTTTAAAGACGTCAAAAACATTAGCCATTGAGCTACTACTACTACTACTGAGCCCAATCGGAAAACATTAACCCTTGGAAGTATCATTATTATCATTAATAGTAAACAATTTTGAAAATGCCGTTTTCTTTTATGTTATAGACATTTCTATTTTCAAACAATTAATTAACAAAAATGTAAAACCATCGAATTCTAACTAAAACCAACAATTTTGATGATGCCGATATTAATGGCGTCACTGTTAAGTCAAAGAGAGAGAGAAGAAAATGCCTAGTTTCACTTGTACACTTTTAATGAAGTGTTCGCACAGATACTGTGTCACATGCACACACACACACACACGTATGTACTACACATCGAAGTAAAACACAACTAACATACCCCTTCTCCCCATATATATGCATTTACAACTGAAGCCTAACGAAGTACTTCTTTTCAGTGTATAAGTAGATTAGTGTGTGCGTGTGTGTATTAATATGTATATTTTAAAAAGCATGGTACACTACATACCACCATCAGTAACATCCATAAGTACACTATCTCTATAATCAGGAATGAAGAGTAAACAATTAATAACGGTATATATATTCTACATAAATGACATTTGAAATGTTAGATAACCAATCCACTAGAATAACACATAATGAACATACATATATACACACAAACAAACATAAGTATACATTATTCATTATTGAGAAGCCAAAAATTTGGCACCATCACAATGGAATACAAAGTACAAGTGTAACTCTTTCCCTCTCTCTCTGTATTCATACATACCAGTGTCGAATGTAGGCTTCTCTAACTAACCTACTGATAACTTCATTGTTCCACTTTGATTCTTTCTTCTTCTACACTGAGTTCTTAAAATTGTAGCATAGGCCAACTCATATTTCTGTTGATAAAGATGAATAATATTATCATTGATAAATAGATACACACACACACACTCAAACATAAACATTTGTAATAATAATTATGATAATCTTTCGAAGAAGAAGAAGAAAAAAAAAGTTAATGATCAATCGTCGTTGTCACCATTGTCTATCATCTGCCACTTCTGTCATATGATTCGATTATGTGGATTAAACAAATATTTATCACTTAACGCTAATAATAACAATAATAATACTCTTAGTTTATTCAGTGAGAAACAACATGTGAAAAAAAACACCACACACTACTCAAGTATAAAGAATGTTTATTTGCATAGCAGCATTATTACATAGATAAACATTTACGAAATGGCGCATATATACATATATATATATACTTCGGATGTATGTATGCTGTAAGCAAAGACGTCAACTATACTTGTTGATCATTAATACTGATATCAACTGATTGGGTTTCTCAACCAAAAAGAACAAAAAAATAGTTTTCTATCCCCTCGAATATAGTTTTTGTTTGTATTTGTGTATGCGGTCGTGTACGTGTTTCTAAGCCGAAATACTGAGTGATGTTTTGTTTCGTTTTGTTGTTATTATCTTGATTACATAAATTAATGCAACTTTTCTTCTCAAAACAATTAGAACAAAATTGTAGTTAAGTGGGTAATGATTTGGTAAATAATATTTTTCTTCTATTCTGTACATAAAAACAAATCCAGGTGAAAATAGTAGTCAGTGCAGCAGCAACCTCTGCAGGAGTAGAGCTCAACACACAAGGGAAAAGATACTAAAATGCAACACAGAGAACACCAACCAAATCACACTTGATGAAGAAGCTTTGGAAGAGGTAGAAGTCATTACGTACCTGAATAGCGTCATTGATAGACAAGAGAGACCTGATATAGCTAACACCGGTCAGAATTTTTAATACAAATATCAAGACAGTTCTGTTGTACAAAGCTGGAACCTCCAAAACTACTACAACCATCAACAAAAAGGTACAGGAATTTAGAAACAGTTTTCCATGCAAGATACTTAGTACACGTTGGTTAAACGCCATCAGCAACAACCTACTTTGGGAGAAAGCAAACCAACTTCCAGCTGAAGATCAGGTTATGGAAAAATACTGGAGATGGGTAGGACATACATTGAGGTAATCATCAAACTGTATCATGAGGCAAGCCCTAGCTTAGAACCCTCATGAGAAGAAGAAAAGAGGTAGATTAAAGAACACTGCATCGGGAACTGGAGGTGAATATGATAAGAATGAGTAGCACTTGGAAACAACTGGAAGGGAGAAAGCCCAGAAAAGAGAAGGTTGGAGAATCCTGGTTGGCGGCAATAGTCGTGAGTAAGAAATTTGTTAAGATTGATGAGGATGAGAATGGAGAACAGATTGTATTTCAATGAAAAAAGACTTTCTTTTACAGAAATATTTCACGGTATTATTAAGTTGACTTTAACATGACGCTGGAGTTATTAATTGTCGGTTAGTCGGTTACGCGAAACGTAGAAAGCCTGGACACACATGTGAGCATCAACTCAAATTGATACACCCCACGTTATTGGCAAAACGAGATGAGGAATTGTCAAAATAAACCTCCGAAAAGTAGCAGAGATCATTTGTTGCACAAATAGATAAATATTATAGTTTACAGCCAAAGAAACCTCATTGAGTGAATACACAAAATGAAGATGTTTCAGAGAAAACGATTTGGTGAAATAATGACTTTTGGACGGCCTTTGAGCAACGCAAAGATGATCTTGGAAAAACTCATCGATTTAACTAGGGTCAAAAGAGGGTTATAAACTGGCATAAGGAATTAGGATTATGATTTATAGTTAGACATTAAGATTAAGAATTAGAGTTGGGGTTTTCATCACAAACTGGCATCAGCTATAATGCTAAAATGCTATTTAACCATATGGATGGATTAATTTCAAGCCGAAATCCAAGACTTGCTGCCTTAAGCCTCATTGATTCATTCATAAATTAGTGTTAAATTTCATGACCGTTTCACAAGTGAATGGCAATCTCGACTCAGTAGTTAAGTAAATAAATTGTTTGGTATTTGAAGTGACAGTTCATTAGGTTTGAATCCAGAAATGGACACCAGCTCAGAGATGCTTCTGTGGTGCATGCTACCTATTTTGACAGATATAAGTAGTATGTAACACCAGCCGTGAATCCAATGTCTATGAGCAGAAAGTTGAGATTATTGAAATGAAGAGAAGAAAGAAGGAAACTGAAAGCAATCAAGATAACAACAAGAATGGAGGAATAATGACGTTTGTAAGAGACACTTCAAAGTATGTGTTCAAATGATGTATTTCATGTATGATTTTCACATTTTACTAAACCATTGTGTGATTGTGCATTAAACATTAAATTGGTCTTCCCCCATCTGAGTGTTCGTTCACTACATATCTACTACCAGCTGATGAATCTTAATCAAAATGGAACGTTCTTCCTCTGTTGACGTCTAATTAAAAGTCTACTTGATCTATAAAAACCTATGACATAATGATTAGGTTGGGTCAATCTGTACAGAATGCACAATATGCTAAATATGATTGATCACAAATTATTCAAGAATATCAATAATGAGACAGATCAAAAGCACTTAAATTATCATTTAATAAATGCGTCAGATTTACATTATCATTAGCTCGTAGCAATTGACTGTGTTATACCCTAATCATAGATTGTAGCATTAGTAACAGTGTATTGAACCATTCATATTCATTGATAAACTATTCATGAAATGGTCTATGTGTAAACTGTCATCATCAGTAATCATGTTCATTAGTGTTGAAATTGGAATTTATAAGTGATATTTTTCGTCATAAATAAGTAATTGAGTTCATAAAAACTCATGATTTCAATCTGTGAAATTTCTAAAAATCTCCACAAAAACCTATTCTGATAATAATAGTCACCTACTCACTAGTGACTGACTTCAGGAGACAATCCTGGAGTTCTAGTGAGAAGTCGTTACCAGCAGTGGAGTTCAACAAGGTCTGTTGTGAGATAGTAACTCACTGAAGACAAAGGTGTACGGTGGCGCAACTTCGTGGATTGGTTGAAGTTAGACATTAACACCGTTGGATCCCAGCCGGCTCAGTGGTTTAGTTGGTTTAGCGCCTGGTACTAGAGTGATAGGTCCTGGGTTGGAATCTCGCGAGGTTCAGGATCGTGGATGCGCACTGCTGAGGAGTTCCATACTAGGACGAAACAGCCGTCCAGTGCTTCCAGGTTTTCCATAGTGCTCTAGCTTCAATTGACTCATGATTTCAACTTGTGAAAGTTCTAAAAATCTCCACAAAACCCATTCTGATAATATAAATTAATGTCAATTCGAAATTCGTGCATTATGTAAAGTTGTTTAGTTCAAGTTGATGTTTAATACTTAAAAAGTGTACACGTTTCATTCATTCTTTTTTCAAAAGAATTTCAACTACCATGATACTTTTTGATGATGATGATAAGAATGATGTCATATCAATGAATTATTCATACTTTAATAATCTTATATATAACTCCCTCCATACACACACACAAGCACAAAAAAATAATCATTAATTGACTCCAATCAGATTGATTTACTTTAGCCCTAGTTACAACTGGTTGATGAATGTTACCTTCAGAAAAATCTTCTAATGATATAAATATCAAATAACATTTAATAAAATTTGAGTTGATAACAACTACATTGTATTTTAAAAATGTTTAGCTGCTTAATTGTTCTGTCACCTACTATTCATTAGTTCATTTAATGTAGGGTTTACTGTAGATTTTCATTATAATCATGAACTGATCAATGTCAGACAATCGTCAAAAACCTAGAAACACTGAACTGTCCTTTTGTCATAGTATAGTGCATATCCACGATCCATCACAAGGCAATCTGACCGAAAACCTTCAGTCTCACGCAAGAACGTTTAACCTTCAGATCAATGAGCCTGCATCCAACGGTGTTGATATCTAACTCCAATCAATACACAATATTGCACGACCATCTTCTATTATTTCTAGTGGGTAAGTGCCTTACACTCGACACCGATTAGCCCTATTGATCACGGCTTCTTATTAGAACTCTCGAAATTCCCTCTTGAAGTTAGTCACTAGTGAGCACATGATAATTGTCAGTATGAGGGTTGCTGATATTGTTGAATTGCATTGAAGTTAGACATTAACACTGTCGTCTAGAGGTTAAGGGTTCTTAACCGAGACC
Source organism: Schistosoma mattheei (assembly GCA_944470405.2). Lineage (NCBI taxonomy): Eukaryota > Metazoa > Platyhelminthes > Trematoda > Strigeidida > Schistosomatidae > Schistosoma > Schistosoma mattheei. The sequence goes on from OX103950.1 coordinate 5,817,836, forward strand.
TAAAGTCTTGGGTTCAATTCCTTTGCATGGGGTCGTGGATGCGTACTGCCACTGAGGAGTCTCATACTAGGATGAAATAGACCATCCAGTGCCTTCAGGTTTTCAATAGTTGTCTAACTTGGATCAGTTCATGATTTCAATGAAAGTCAACAGTCTTGAACAGTAAATGATTCAATAGAAACGATGTACTGTTGTATTATTAAAATCCGATTGATAATATCTCTACAAACAGTTCTTAATCGACATTATTATTGTTGTAACTGAACGAGTATCAGAAACATTGAACTGTTTTCTACCTGATGTTACTGTTTGTATTTCTGTTATAAAGCTATCTAAGTACTTAAAATTTATTGTATTTTTTGTATTCTTATTGTGATGCATTAACTATTGTTGTGTGTTGGTACCTCTCTTAAGTTACTGTTAATTTATTATGGACCTATTACTCAGTTCTCTTCTTATTATGACGTAGTTATCCTGTTTTTTTTTGTAATTTCTTAATTATGCTGATGCGTGGTCAAGATTTTACACGATATCATTGTATTAGTTTTGAGTCATGATTAAATCGAGTATGGTCGAAGTTGGGTACTGACTTCGTTTTGGACTCAAGACAAGTGATAGAGAAAGGCGTAAGTATATCTAGATAATAAAAGCCTAACTTGCATCAGATCGAAGTTAACGGTACAAAACAGACATTTAACTCGTCAAGTCTACGATACTAGGTTACAGAAGATATAGTAGATGGCAAAAGGTAAACATTTATAATAAGAACTCTGATTTGTGACTTTAATACCTGATATCGATCAGTGCACTCAAGCTATAACAAATTCACAATCATATCATTATAATCATAAACACACATGACCTATTCATTCACTTCGTTATCATACATGTATTACCAAATATGATCCTACAGTTCGATTAATATGACATAATTTTTCAACACTGATTCATGTTAGTTAGTATGCAACATTGTAGCTTGTTCACAAATAGGATCATGGATACACATTGCTAAGGAGCGTCATATAGGAATAAAAACAGTTGATCGATAGTTTCCTGGATTTTTTTCCCAATTAAAATCAGTCGATGATGTAAACAACAATCCACACAAACCCTCAATTCGTAATGATATGACACAATTTACATAACATATAAATTAAAATAAAGGGTTTATGATAGCACTCTTGTTCAAACAGTGAGATTATTATTGAATTCCTAAGTAGCCATAGCTCAACATTAACATATATTCATCATATAATTTAAAGTTATAAAATGCAATTCCATGTATGTGTGAGTGTGTGTATGAAAGAGAAAAACTGATGAAGTACAGCACTGATGATGAATTTAATAATAACTTGGGGAGAAACGCTGAATACTCTCTCATTTATGGAGGTGTTTTTGTTTATCCCTTCAAAGACAGTTGAACTGAGAGATATAGTCTTAATACAATACAATTTCCAGAACATTTAATAAGGGTATACTCAATATCCAGCTAGATATGTCAGTGATCACTTTATACAATGATCAATCAGTTTAAATAACTCAGTAATACATTATTTCAGTCATGGATTGAAAGTTTCAGTGATAATTTCTTAGAATATGAAAGTGTGTGAAGAAGATCCGAACCATACAAGGACCAACAGTCCACAGGAGTTTACAGGTAGACTTTGTTAACATGTGTTAACTAGCATAAAACACAGGTCTAGGGTTTTTAACTGATTCCCTCCGACTAATTCATTGAAAACACCTCCACGATATTCAATAACTTTCTAATTGATATCAATCATGATGAAAATAATTTTTCAACTGAATTCATTTACATAAAACATTTAACTAAGCTATGTGTACATCAATTTATCAATAACGGATAAAACAAATATGGTATTTCACTGATTGAAATCATGAGTCAATTGAAGCTAGACCACCATGGAAAACCTGGAAGCACTGGACGGCCGTTTCGTTTTAGTATGGGACTCCTTGGCAGTGCGCATCCACGATCTCGCACCCCGCGGGATTCGAACCCAGAGTCTATCGGTCTCGCACCAGGCGCTTAGCCAACTAGACCACTGAGTTGGCCGGCATTCAATGGTGTTAATGTCTAACTTCATCTAATCCACCACTGTACATCATTGTCTTCAGTGAGTTCTTATCTCACAACAGACCTGGTTGAACTCCACTGCTGGTAACGACTTCTCACTAGAACTCCAGGAGTATCTCTTGAAGTCAGTCACTAGTGAGCAGATGATTATTGTCAGAAGGGGTTTGTGGAGATTTTAGAAATTTCACAGATTGAAATCATGAGTCAATTGAAGCTAGACTGGCGCGAGACCGATAGGTCCTGGGTTGGAATCTCGCGGGGTGCGGAATCGTGGACGCGCACTGTCAAGGAGTCCCATACTAAAACGAAACGGCCGTCCAGTGCTTCCAGGTTTTCCATGGTGGTCTAGCTTCAATTGACTCATGATTTCAATCTGCGAAATTTCTAAAGTCTCCACAAACCTCTTCTGATAAATATGGTATTACTATTATTAATACCGAAAGTATTTACTAACAACAATTTAGTTGCCCTATTTACACTATTTGTTTATGGGTATCTTTTCATTTGACACTAGTTAAGTAAACTGTGCATACATTCCATCGATATTATTATTATGATTACTATGATTATTATTATTATCACTACTACCGTAACGATAAATGACCCTTCAATTCCAGCCCCTTACAAATACAATTAATAAATAATTCAGTAATTTACAGAGAAATATTCTCTATACAGTTGTTTATCATTCATTTCATATAACTAACTATGTATTGCATCATAATTCCTGTCACATTTTGTAAACAATACACTCTTTTCTAATTGGCAGTAGTCAAGTTTATACATATAATATGATGTCACAATTGTATAACTAATAAACAGTAGACTATTCATTTTATGCAAAACATAATTGTTTACATACAGAATGTGTTGTTTAATACATAATTACGTTTCATTTTATATTAAGATGGTGTGTTTAAAATTGAGAGAGACACAAATAGAAAGAGAGAAAGAGAAAGGAAGAGGATAAGTTGCATTAAGATCAGATTTGAGTAGACAAACAACGATAAATGTTTAACATGTCATAGTTTTATAATTCATCCATTAACATTGGATCTTAACATTGTCATTGGAGTTCATGAATTCCCCTTAGATAAAGTTAGTTTCAAATTGTAAGTCAAGCCATGATGATCATCTCTAAATGATAATTCTTGAGAGATAACAAGTATGAGTCAATCTATCAGACTCGAAACAACTTACAACTTGGCATAAGTATGCACTGGTTTTAAATATTCTTACTGAACACTGTCAAAGTGGTATGAAATTAACAAGACCAACGCAAAAGAATTGGAATAATAATAATAGAAGTCTCAATTGTAGTAAAATGTCGATTAAGTTCACTAACTCAGTAGATAATGTGTGTTGGTCTTTTAAGTGAAAAGTACTAAAGTCAGGTCCTAATGTGGACACAAACACTGAGATGCAAGTGTATCTAATTGATGAATCTCTAATAGGATGAAAAATCACTAATGGACATCACATATCACATATATTGAGATTAGTTTGAAAAGGAAGGAAGAATTGAACGAGTAAGAAATGTGATATCCAAAACGAGATATTAAAAGTTAAGAAATAGAGGAAAATACAGAAACGATTCCATTTGCACTATTAGAACTTCACAAACTATTACAAAACAATGTATATCTAACTATCAATAAGGCTTATACCACAATGTAATGGTCATTTGTGTACTTCTGACGCTTCTAGCTTTCTTAAAACCTACCCACTATTACTTAAACCAGCCAGCAGTATATATAGGTGATGGTTGGGCATACTTGATCACATTTCCCTGAAATTTTAGTTGATCAAGTTACAAAGCCTCAATAATTGACTCATCATCTTTATTATAACACTATTTTTATTTTAAAATAATTAAAATAGAATGAAGATAGGCTTTAACACTGACGATTCAAAAGTGATTAATTATGTTCACACAATATCGTACACTGATTGAAGTTAGATTTGTGCATTACTAAATCCGGGCTTAGTTACCTGAATATTAAGTGTTCACACACCGAAGGTTCTCGGTTCAATTACCGGGTGAGGAATCGTGAATCCTTACAAATAGACAGGTTGTGGAGAAAACAACAGTATTGCAAACTCTGAACCAATTTTACGTAATTGATAAGTCTACTATTGGTATCTTCTACAGGTTACTCTGCGTGTATGTCCTTATGAATATAGATTGTTCATCTTTTATAAGGACCTAATTAGATGGTTAAGAGTCGTCAAATGTTCTTGGTCAGAGATTAGTATTCAGGGTACGGATTAGGGTTTAAGGGTTAGAGTTGCCATTACGAACTGACATTAGTTGTGACGTAAAAATGCTCTGTAAGAATTTAGATCAATGGATTTCGCTCAAACATCCAAAAGACCCTGCCTGACAAGTTTGTCCACAAAATGTAGTGCCATCAGGTTAAGGCATGCTTCAAGATTAACGGATTACGTTTAGGACTTAGAGATAGTATCTGATTGCCTATTATATGCAATTAAATAAGACAGAGTTGAGGATTTGATACATTTAACACTATCGTCTTTACTCGACGGTTGAAAAAGTAGTTTCTTTCTTATGATTTTAAACGTTTTAACCAGTATAAAAAGGTACTTTTATTGTTTATCTGAATTCCGCACAAAAACCAGAAGTTTCGTTCTCCATTCTGATCGGCACATACCTGTACTTTTAGCAAAACAATTGATAACTTCGTCAAATTTCTATTTTAAATCACAGGTTTATTATGTAAGCCACTCACGAACACAGGTTTATCGACATGACTTTGAATCACATATTAAGCCTGAGGGAAACGGATACTACTCGACCATTGAAGTCACAGTAGACCAGGTGGGGTTTCGACTAGGGATCGTATGATTGGATGCCAAGTAAATTAACCACTTTTAAGTTACTGGTCTACTGAATCAGTTTGAATTCATCTATGTTGTCTTTATCACCTTCAGTGACTCATGGTTTCATAATCCATGGATCATTAATTAAAATAGATATTTTAAAGAATTTTTGGCTGGAAAATCCTGGACTAAGATTTTGTGTTAGCGTTTGTTAGAAAATCATAGTTGAAATACTGAATGAACCTCAACATCTGATAAGTTTCAAATCTACAATGTAGTGTCACAGTGAGACTCAAGATAAATCATTCAAACTGAAGGCCACACTGAAACTTGATCAACATGGACAGTTCTGTCAGTATTAAGAGATAGACAATAGGTTATTACCAAGTGAACGGTCGATACAAACACCTCAGTACCACAGGATATTGTATAAAAAGTTTAAATCCAACGAACAGTATCAGTCCCTTTAATTTTAAAGGTATGTTATGTTGATGATTGCCAACTGGTATGAAACCAAGATTCAATGATTCCTGTAGACTCCCTCAAATTACGTAACACTTAGACATACCTTTATGGAATATAAATATATATTTAAGCACACAGCCTTGCAAATTTATGTTTCATAATGCCAATTTATTCGTTTCTTAACCCAGAGGTAGTATAGTGGAATAGTTGTACCTCAAAACTATTAATGATATCAATAATATTAGATATGAATGATTATCAGTAGAATTCATGGTTTTCATCTGTATCAATAGTTCAATGAATAATGCGATGGTATTTAAAGTGCAAAATGTTTGATTCATAACTCTCAATGTAAATATTCAAGTGATGAACTCCAAATAAGATGTTTGGTCAGTTCTAGCTTTCTTCCAACTTACTTTTACGCTGGCGAACATGGCGCTTTGAGGTACGGGTAGTAAAACATATCTAATCCATGTCCTACTCGTTTCATTTAAAGAAAACTCACTACCTCACCAAAAGTTTTTCCGGTCCTCATCTAATACCATCAACCCCCTGCGTCTAACTCAATGATCCTAATACAACCATGTAAAATGCTTTGAAGGCATCTCTTCATTCACTACATGAATTTAATATTAAAAAGAGCTTTTTTGTAACAATGAAGACTTACTCAATAAACGATGTATCTGGACCAAGAATAGCTCCACAACCTGGCCAATCACATACTTGTCCAGCAATAAGTAATGCTCTAGCAGGATCAGTTGTTAATGCTGGTAAATTGGTACCTAATGTTGGATTATTACCAATTTTCAAACCAGTTATTGTTGTAGATGATAATGATGATGAGGGGTTTGTTGTTACTGGTATTGCTGGTGTCATTATCGTGGAGTTTGTATTCTCCCGACCACTAACACCACTGTTAACATTGTCTTCGGAGCATGAAATTGTCATTAATTGACTTGAATCAAATGTGTTGGAAAGAAGACATCGTTGTTCCAGTGATTTATGCAATTGATCTAATTCACCGATAAGAATTTTCTCATATAAAGCTATAAAGGTAAACAGATATGTTAAACAAAATGACAACATTGAGGTTATGTGAAAAAAATAAAACAAAACACACATTTTAAACAATTTACTCCAATGGGGACAATAGTAATAATAGTGAAACTAAAGACAGAACAATATTGAATGTACTAAACATTATCCGTAAAAATAAATTACTCAATGTGTCGAGTGTGAGGAAGTTACCCGGCAAATACATTGAAAGATGTTTGAGTGATATTACAGATTGATAGAAGTTAGACATATACATCATTGGATAATGAGTTCGATTACTGGTGGTGATGGTAGTCGATATGCGCTACTGAAGAGTTCAGTAATAGGGGAAAACGGACGTCCAATGCTTCCAGGTTTCCAATGTTTTTGTAACTTAGATCGGTTTTTGATTTAAATCAAATTTCAATAATCTCCACAACCTCATACTGATATTCCACATAAATTTAATTTATGAGAAATAAACAGCACTTCCTCAATGTTAAATAACAAATTAATAGCATGGGACTGAATGATTTATAGATTGGTAACAATATTTATAAACATTCAGTGATCAACCATTGTAAATATCTCAATCCTACAGGAGGTTAGTCACTACCTGAATAGTTCAATGGTAATGTTTCAGACTGCGAAATTGAGAGTAACAGTTCCTTAAACATTCCAGGTACGCCTTACTGATGGGTGATAACTCGCACGAAACCTAGATCCGCGGTATTTTATAATTAACTCCAACTACAATCTAACATTTCAACATACTACATGTGATATCAACTCACTTAGATCAAGGACTAGATTGTCAACTGATTAATAGAATTCAACTGGACGAACATGATGGTGACCACTATTCAACTATCACTTAATATTTCTAACAGAACTATTAAGGTGTGTAGGGAGGGGAAAAGGAATGGTTTATACAAACCTTTCTTTATTTGAAGCGAGCTCTATGTATTGACTGAGATAATGAAAGGAGAATCTCGTTTCTTTTTTTTCACAATAAAATATAGAGAATACTGCGATGTTATTTTAGGCTTGATTGGAACTTCTCAACAGCTGACCCATCACGAACTTTTACATTTCACAAAAAGTATAATAACTTTAAACAATTAGGTTGAATTTTCAATATTGGGTTGTGGAGATTGTTGAATTTCATTGAAATCATGAACCTATTAAAGTTACATAACTATTGAAAACCTGGAAGCACCAGACAGCTGTTTCATTCTAGTATGGGGCTCCTCAGTAGCAGTGCACATCCACAGCCATCCAGTGCTTCCAGGTTTTCAATCATAGTTTAAATTAAATTAGTTCATGATTTTAATGAAAACAATCATAATAAAGAAATGTTTATCAATGGAAGCTTTATTAAAGTTTACATTTCCCTAAGTTTAATGTTATACTGAAACGAATGAATGACCCTTTGGCATGTTTACAAATATCTTAATTAAATACAAATAATTTGTAGTAAAGTGAGAATTTCCATTTTGATATTTGCTAGAATGAATCATATTCCATCAAAGTTACCATATGGTTTACAAGATCTTTCATTGGACATTGCTGAAATTATTGAAAACCATGTTCACAAACTTAACCTTTGTATAACAAAAAAAGTTTTTACAACTATTCTCGCTACTTTGACCATCGATATGAGTGGGCGTTTAGCCGAACTTTGATTAAACCCTTACCTTAAATAATATTTAAATAATTTTTGGTAAGTCTATACTTTATGGACGTCTTTGAACGACGATAAAGTGACCTTGAGAAAGGACACCTACTGATTAGGAGTAAATGAGGGTTATAAAGCAGTTAGAATTCTACTTTAAAGTTGATGGTTCCAGTTAGGAATTAGATTTAGGGTTTTCATCACGAACTGGCATCAACTATAATGTCAAAAATTTATTTAGCCAAATGTATACATGAATTTCGCGCCAAAATCCGTGACTCGTTATCTTAAACCTGGTTGGTTCACCCATAAATTCTGGTCTCGCCTAATTTTCTAATTTCTTCCACCTTTGTAGTTTTACATATTCTCAACATTCATCTCTTGATTCTTAGATAACTACTGTAATACTAACCATTTGGTTAGTTCTTTCTGTTGATACATTATACAATGTAGCAACTATAGGGTTTTTCGAATAATTGAGATTAGATGGTGGTTGGAGGTAGTCGACAGGAAACCCTGGACTCGGGTTTCATGCTACTTGGCACTCGTCAGCAAGGTGCTCCCTAACGGATTTGATTTCGTGTCACCCAGTTTCACAATCAGAGACGTTACCACTGAGCTATCCGGGCCGCAACTGACCTCCTGTAGGACTGAGATGTAATCACAATTGATTGATCACTAAGTGGTGATCAATGTCATGTGTCAAGTCCTTATTTAGTGCAGATCGAACGCTATCAACTATGTTGCAATGTGGCCACCAGTCTAAATAAGGAATTGACACATATGGCATTGATCCCCACCCAGTGATCAATCAATTGTGATTTTCGAATAAATATTTCGATTTATAGTAAATTTTTCTTAACAGTGTTTGATTTTGTTTAAGCAAATTAAATCATACCTGAGTTTTTTCCACAATCTAATGGATATTAAAAATGAAAGATACAAAGAAGTCAGTCAGTCAGTCAGTTGGTCACAATCAACATAAAATATCGCATAAGTGCGCTCCACACCAAGTTGTCATATAAATTTTTTTCAAATGACAAAAATGCTGATAAAGCGATCAAATGTGTTGACAATAATGATGGGAATGATTGAGCATTAAGAAGATAGTTTTAAAAGACAATGAATAGACGTATATACGGAAGAATAGTGAAACTCGAAGTTTAGAAAGAGAAAAATAAGGAAAATTAAAACCGAGCAGTTATGACTGAGATTCTGAGCCATGGTCAACCTAACATCTCCAAACATCGGTTGTGGTTATTAAACCAATGGCTTAGTCTAGCAGATAATAACTTCATGATCTAATCCTACGTGTTGTTTTCGTCGTGTACAAGCTTTCTTTTAGCTTAACCCTATACTGAAAAACATTATTCATGCATAACAAAGACATATTCTAAAAGAAATACCTGTTCTTAATCATTATTAAAGTGGTAATTTAGCTCATGAAAGTATTGCTTCAATGTAAGCTGTCGTTTATGATAAATCTTTGATTTAAAAAAGATGGATGCTTTTACACATGATTAGTCAGATCATTTGGAAATACAACATATTTTGGAAGTTGAAGTTAAAAATGTCAGCAATTCCATGGTGTAATTTCCATTCTAGATGTATTTTTTAAAAGATTAAACATGTAGATTATTGGATTTCAGAATGATAAACGATGATCTTCGTCTCGATTTTAGTAACTAATCATTTCTAAATAACCACACCCAGAATCTTTAGATCTCTTATTGATTCAACCTGTAGTTAATCTCACAGAGTGGAAGAACAAAAAACTAAACGAAATAAAGTGAATTCGTGTTATTCTGTTCAGTTCTTTGTTCTTCTGGATCATCAGTCATAGTAACAAGAGATCACAGAGATAAAATAATTTATTGATTATGTAAGGGATTCATTGAGCACAAAGTAACAGCAATTAAGAATAGCATGAGTTGAGATCAGGTAGTTAGAAACAAAGATTCTGAATTCGAAAGAAGCGATTTAATTGAGTTAAATTGTAAGAACGGTGTAAAAAACTGATGGTAAAGTCACGATGGTAAGGAAAAGTTTGCAACTGTTTCCTTTTGGATATAGGAGTCCAGCTTGAGTCGCTTGATATCTTCGGGGAATTTCAAAAGAATGGAGTTCGACTGTCGAATAATGAATGTTGAGAGATTTCAGTCCATCAAATTGATGTCACATATCATATAGATGTTTTGAAATTACACTGCTAAAAGCCTTCAATCCCAGTGACCTGAGACTTTTTGGGATATGTTCTTGGAATCGAACGTAGGCCCTTATTTTTGTTCTACTAATGTAACTACTTTGGTATACACATGTAAAGTTGTACGAACAGTTGGCGGTAAAATGAAAGAGGTACATATCGATCTTTGATTAGAGTAAAAAATGTAATGTTCTATAAAAGATAATCAGCTTAACTGTAGGATGAATTCTGGTCAGTGTAGTTTTTTAATTTTCTGTTTATTGTCAATCCAACATCGTTGCCTTTAAATCTATGTTAAATGAAAATAGGTTTTTTGTTTTCTCATTTCTCATTAATAAATTTCTTTGGAGACCCGTTTTTTCCTTAAGTATTCCTTCACATTCATTGCTTCGACTTTTAGTGTATCATTGGTACATACCCTTACCATTCTGTGAAAGTATTTTGAAAAGTACTTTTTTGTAAATAATTGGTTAAAAACTATTAACATTCAAATAAACGCCGTTCCACATATCTTTTTGATAAACTGAACGTTGAACGGTACCACCACCATACCCTTGAGAAGGTGGGGCTTATTATCCGTTTCCTGTTCCCCAGTAAATTCAACATTTTTACGAACGCCGTTAAAAAGGTTCAACAGGTGTTTTTTGTTGTTGACCATTACAAATATTAAAAGTATCATCAACATTACCTTGAATAATACATCATTTCATTATTCATTCCCTTTAAGCTTCTTAGTGTGTCATATAATAAATAATATGTAATTTTAACTTCATCCCACAATTTATTTCCCACTTTGTATCCAACTTATAAAAATTAAAGAAAGTTGTGAGAAGATGAAGATTAAACCATCCAGTTGAGAAAACTTCGTACCACTAAAAACAAATATTTTCGGCGAGACTATAATTTATGGACGAACCAATCAGAGTTACAATAATAGGTCTTAGATTTTGGCGCGAAATTCACTCACCCATTTGGCTAAATAGTCTTGGCATTATAGCTAATGTCAATTCGTGATGAAAACCTTAAATCTAATTCCTAACCCTAACCATCAACTGTAAATCATAATCTTTATTCTTCAACCCCCTTTATAACCCTCATTTAGCCCTAGTTAGTAGGCAAACACTCCAAGGTCACTTTATCGTCGCTCAAAGATCGTCCATAAACTTTAGTCTCACTATATTTTCTTGATTGCGAAACTTGTACACATTAGTTCAATTTGAAAAATTAATTATCATCATGTTTTAATGTATTAGTTGAGGCACCATTATTGATGAGTAGGGAGCACCAAGTAACCATTTCGTCCTAGTATAGGACTCCATAACAGTACATATCCATAAATTATCTAGCTCCATCGACCGAACTTCGAGGCCAGCTTAATACATTTAGACCAGTGAGTTTGAATTAAAACGATTCAGAAATTTACCAATTCAAACAGTTTGCGTTAGTGTAATGCTGATTAATAGCAACGATACTCAGCTAATGATGATTCTCCCAATTCTTAAACGAACTGTACTCATAAATCAAACTAATCACTACATGATCCTTCAACTATTTTAGCAAACAAAATGATTTGATCAGAGATGGATAGTGGTTAACAGTTAAACCCAGGACGCGTATTTCGTTTTATAACGGATTCGTCAGTTGAGTGTGCCTGTCACATCCCAGATTAGATATTCACCCGAGACTCAAACTGTGTCTCGTTCGCTTCAAACACCATCATGTTATCTACTTAGCTACTGAATTCAGATAGCCACTAGATTGTGTAGTGTGGTGAGTTTATATATATATATATATATATATATATATATATATATATATATATATATATATCAGTTCGAGTCCCTGAGAGAACAATAACTGCAAGACACGGGGACATCCAGCTGAAGGGCCCCCATATAGAACGAAACACGCGTTCTCCATTCTATTGCTAGCCACTATCTGTCCCTGCTTAAAATTGTGACCTAATCGTAATATTAAGGCAATCTGCACAGGATGAATATATTCCAAAAGAGACTGATCAATTGCATTCCTGAACATTGATGGGAAGATCTAAACAACCTAGATGTATACAAATTCAAATGAATTATTAGCTGTGATGTAAATCCCATAGATCACTGATTGGGTTCTAAGCTCTAAGTAGGTGAGATAACATACAATTCTTATGTCAGAGATTGTTTGTAACTCATCAACTATAAGTTTGTGTATTCGATTTTAAGTTACAACAATGTTTATGCAAAAGCTTGTCATACTTAAAGACTGTCCAAACAACTGATGTAGGTGAATATATTATCAATTGGACCTTATAATTTGAACAATTGAAAAGTGTCAAATGATCTAACCGCTCAACTACCTCCACAAAGTGTAGTATACTAACACATAATAACAATTGAATTGGCTTCATTTCAGATATTCTATTAAACTATTCAACGATTACACAGGTTGAAGTCATGAGTCAATTGAAGGTAGACCACCATGGAAAACCTGGAAGCACTGGATGGCCGTATCGTCCTAGTATGTGACTCCTCAGCAGTGCGCATCCACGATTCCGCACCCCGTGGGATTCGAACCCAGGACCTAATTACTTCGCGCGCAAGCACTTAACCAATAGATTCGCACTACTGAGGAGTCCCATACTATGAAGAAACGGCCGTCCAGTGCTTCCAAGTTTTCCATGGTGGTCTAGCTTCAATTGACTCATGATTTCAACCAGTGAAATTTATAAAAATCTCCACGAAAACCCATTCTGATATTCAACAATTAGTTTAATTAATGCATATGAAGTCGAAAAGTAAAAAAACAAAAACAATAATGATTTTCTTATATTGACACTTGATCAGCTGATTTGTTTCATATAAAATAAGAAAACAATTTGATCGAAAACTGTTATTTGTCACTTGTTGAGAGAACACATCTATGTATCTGTGTATGTATCTATGTGTATTTTATGTATGTATATATGTTAATCATGTTAAAGGTGTCAATTATATTCATTAAAACAACAAATTATAATCAATAAACAAATAAACATTAGGGTCTATAAAACATCGAGCTAAAATCAATTGAGTAAACAAAATGTTCTAAGAAATAAACAAACTGATAGTTTTAACAGATTGAATTAATTGAGTTAATTATTATTAAAGTTTGTAGGTTTACACCAAGTATTGATTTTAGTTAGATAACCAATGAAAACCAGAACCAAGTGGAAATTGATTCAGTCTAATCTGAGGCTCATCAGTGGTACACATTCACAACTGTTGTATAACTACAGTTTACTGAACTTCTTCATACTTCTAGATAATATTTAAAGTAAAAACGGTTACTAAGCTCTTTCATTCAGAATTTTTATAAGATTAATTGATTGACTAACTTGCTTTAGCTAAACAGCCAACCAATAAAAAACGAAGAGTTACTGAATAGTTTATTTTGTTCTAGCATGCAAGTCGACATTATTGAAACCCTGAAGGCCACTGTAAAAGTCTGAAATACAGACAACCTTGGGTGAACTATCAGCCAATCAGGAATCAGCGCCGTTATGATACAATTAGAAATACAAAACAATGAAACAACAGTGGAATAACAGCTTTGATATGAATAATTAACCCTCACATGTCAAATTATCCCTTGTAGTAAATAAAAAAAGGCCAACTTTATACATTTATACATGCGTATTAAGTGTCGCGCTAGTGTTCCGAGTTAGGGTTATCACCCATAGTTTTTGTCATCAATTGACATCATCTATTATGCAAAACGTTTAGCGTTAGGTATTAAAAGTCAAAGTGGAGTTTCGAGTTAGATTTATAAACTATTAACTGACATCAGCTATAATACAATCTTTTGCTACCTTTATGTTTGCAAACCTGAGAAACTGAGGGTTAGGATTTAGAACAAATTTAAGAAAGGGAGAATACTATCTAGTTTCAGTGAACGCTTTTGATTACACAATGAATCACATCAAGTACTTTAACACAATTTGACTTCAGAGCATTTATATTACATCATTTAGCTTAATAGATATTTTATATTAATTCCTAGCATTTTAAGAATCATATATTCCCAATTTTTCACTTCGTTAATAATAACATACATGTACTTAAAATTTCACATGAAATACATGGGACGTCATCTTAGTTCTGATTGGTTTATTCAAGACCGTCAGTATATAAACCATTGAAATTACTACAATCTTTATAAAACCCGTCTGATATTATTCAACATATGCTCACTAGTGACTGGCTTCACGAGGTATATCCTGGAGTTCTAGTGAGAAGTAATGAACAGTGGAGTTCAACCAGGTCTGTTGTGAGATAGGTACTCACTGAAGACAATGGTGGGTGTGTCTCTCAATTTCGTGGATTGGTTGAAGTTAGACATTAGCACCGTTGGATACCGGCCCAGTGGTCTAGTGGTTAAGTGCTCGCGCGCGAAACCAGTAGGTCCTGGGTTCGAACCTCGCAAGGGGCGGGGTCGTGGATGTGCGCTGCTGGGGAGTCCCACAATGGAACGAAATGGCCGTCCAGTGCTTCCAGGTTTTCCATGGTGATCTAGCTTCAACTGAATCATGATCTTCACCACTGATATTATACTTTTACTCAACCTACTGCTAATACCTCTCTCTCCCTCAACTTACTACTCTGACACACTAGTTAACAACATTATCTAACTGGTGTATACAATGATTAAGGGCATATGCATAACATACAAGTTTCCAATCAATTCAGTATTAGATGAAAAGTTATAGGAAAACAAAAATCGCCAAATTGTTTCAAGAAATATCATATTATCTACGGAACCAGGTTGTTTAACACTTTATTAGCTGGTTGAAATCATGAGTCAATTGAAGCTAGATCACCATGGAAAACCTGAAAGCACTGGATGGCCGTATCGTCCTAGTATGCGACTCCTCAGCAGTGCGCATCCACGATTCCACACCCACGAGATTTGAACTCAGGATCTATCAGTCTCGTTCCAGGCGCTTAGCCAACCAGACCACTGAGTTGGCCGGCATCCAATGGTGTTAATGTCTAACTTCAACCAATCCACGAAGTTGCGACACCGTACACCATTGTCTTCAGTGAGCTGATATCTCACAACAGACCTGGTTGAACTCCACTGCTGGTAACGACTTTCCACTAGAACTCCAGGAGTGTCTCGTGAAGTCAGTCACTAGTAAGCAGGTGATTATTATTATTATTATCAGAATGGGTTATTGTGGAGATTTTTAGAAATCCATTCTGATAATACTTTATTAGTTGTAAACTTTAAAAAAAAAAGTTTTTTTTTGACAATTGACTTTTATTAAATTATTCTTTATAGAGTTAGTTGTTTAGATCAACACAGTTTATGATAGACAAGTAATAAGTAATATGTGATTATGAACAAATAATAAACTGGCACATGATTCTTAAAAATAAATACCCTTTTTTTGGAAAAAATATATATATATATACATATACATAGTTATTATTAACGTTATTAGTCGTCCCTAAAAGTCACATTTCTCTCTTTTCTTACGCACAATCCCCCATGTACATTATAGGTTGTCTGTCTGTCTGTCTATCTATCTATCTATCAGTTTGTCTGTCAGTCTATCTATCAATATGTATATTAGTTTACTATTCTCGTCTCGAAACTATTTTCCGATCATATGAATTGTACACATTTAATAAACTATAATCAACAAACTTGTGTACACGAACCTAAGGGTATATAAACACAAATATATATGTATATATATATATATATATACACGCACTTGGATATACATTAATAAATATCAATATATGCATGTAGATACATACATATCTATTCAAATATGTTACTACACACAAACATTATAATTCAAGGACTTTGTTGTTGTTGTTGTTGTTGTTATTGTGTTAATAATAATATGTCTGACCTGGTTTTAGCCGTCTGTTTTTAACATATACATACGCACATTTAGTCAACGCAACAATAAACGACAATGTTTAAATGGATTTATGTACAACATTAGTATTTGTAAATGGCAAATCTAAAGTAAAGTTTTCTTGTTGTTTTCGCTGTTATTATTATTATTATTATTCTTGTTTGTCCATATACTACCTAGTGGATTAGATACAATCACCGAGAATCTATTTGTTCATTGAATACTATTATGATTATTATTGACAAAGAATATCAACACAAATGAAGAATACTCTTCTTTCTCTTCTTACGAGAAAAAGATAAGGAGAAAAAAGAGACGGTGAAATCGACCAACTTGGTAGACAATACAGAGTAGTAGTGGTATTTTGTGTTATACCAATTATTATTATCCTTATAGCATAACCATTGTAATAGAAGTAGTGCAAGAAAATTATTAAGCCGACTGAAAACAATAACTTTAAAAATCTTCCCAATATCTGCTATTGAGTAGGGAGGGATGAGCATACTGAGAAGCAGTTCGTTTTAATCGACTTTATGGCTAATTTCTTACTGTACTATATCCGACTTAATGTGTTCTTTGGCCTTCTTCTTTTCCGTTTCCCTTCAGGATTCCAAATAAGGACTTGCCTCGTGATGCAGTTAGACGATTTGCGTGATGTATGTCCTATCCATTTCCATCGTCTTTTCCTAATTTCTTCTTCAGCTGGAAGTTGGTTTGTTCTCTCACACAGAAGGCTGTTGCTGATGATATCCGGCCAATGGATGTTGAGTATCTTGCGTAGACAACTATTTATAAATACTTGTACCTTCTTGATGGTAGTTGTTGTAGTTCTCCAAGTTTCAGCTCCGTACAGTAGAACTGCCTTGACTTTGGTATTGAAGACTCTAAATTCGATATTGGTTGAAAGTTCCATATGTTCTTCAATTGTAGGAATGTGACCCTTGCTTTGCCAATCCTCGCCTTTACGTCTGCATCTGAACCTCCTTGTTCATCGGTGATGCTTCCCTTTTATGTGAAGGATTCTACATCTTCCAGAGTTTCGCCATCAAGAGTGATTGGATTGCTGATCTCCGTTTTGAATTTGAGGACCTTGGTTTTCCCCTTGTATATCCTTACATAAAACCTTTCTTTTATAAATTACCACCATTTAGTTAACTGCTTCTATGAATCTGGTGTTCGTCTTGCTGTGCTAATGAGGTATGGCAACTTGAACCGATGCATATATGTGCCTGGTCCTACGTTGTACCTGAGTGACTGACTAACTGATAGCTGCTTTCCAAAATATAGGATAATTGTGAGTTACTAGTAACATGATCACAGAGGCCTTCGAAGTGTTGCTCGAGTATGTTAGGAATATTGGTTGAGAAATGCACGGTACTACGTAGATATAGCAAATCGGTTGATCAGGTAATGAATCTTCAACAATTAAGTTAGTTAGGATATTTAATATACAGATCTAATCAATCCCTACCTTGATGCAAAATCCTGTCTGCTGTTGGGGCAGGTTAAAAGAAAGTCATGCCATGAAGTAAATAACTATTGGACTGAGTTGTGTTTATATGTCCAGATCACATAATTGGGACTGCTGTAAAAATTTAAGACATCAGGTGACATGGAACGGAAACCCTCATAACGGCACAGATCCATTCACTCTTTGTCTTCATTTAGATCTTAAGTATTATAGTTGTCTCACATTTTTGGCACGAATGTATTACTTTTTCTCTAATCATATTCTCTACACCTAATCTTTTCTATTATTACTGATATGTCTTCATAATTTCATCTGGCTGTATTGGTGCGATATGACAACTTGGACAAATATATATATATATATATATATATATATATATATATATATATATATATATATATATATATATATATATATATATACTAGGTTCTATTTCCCAAACGACTGACCAATTAAATGAATATTTTCAAAGAGGAGAACACTAATAAAGAGCGTCAGTTTGTAAATATGTTGTACTAACGAGGACAGGTTTAATGATATGCTTTATTGCTCATATGTCCATCCTGAGAGTATTGCTAAATGTAAATAATGATTGTGGCTAGCAGTAGAATCTATAATGTGCACTTCATCTTATTTGGAATTTGTCAGCTGGATGTGCCTGCATCCTCAGTGTTGATGGTTATCACACAAAGACTTGAATCTAGTACTTCTAGTTTCAAATCCTACTGAATTATCCACTACTGAACTACTGAGTCCAAATACCCACTAACTTGATTAATGAGCATAAAGTTCTATATTTATGTAAAGCTTTGAGTAGATAATGTAGCTGAGAAGAAGACGAATATAGAAAATAAGCATTGTGTGATAATCATACAATAATATAAGAAATACTAGTAATCTCATCTTATGCTATAGAAAAAAATGTGACAAACTACCAAGTGACACATATACCTAACTTTTCTAGAGATATGTTTAATATTTCACACATTGAACTAGAAATTCCGTCCAAGAGTCTTTATCAACATAGAACCTGATGTTAGTGTGCAACAGTTCAAATTACAACAAACCTCATGTCATTAAAACAAAAGATAACTAATAAGATGAAAACAGTAGATGCGCGATAAATTCGAAAGTAATGAAAATCTAAATACTCGAAAGATAGTTCAAAATGGAATATATTTAAATGAAG
Organism: Schistosoma mattheei; assembly: GCA_944470405.2. Classification (NCBI taxonomy): domain Eukaryota; kingdom Metazoa; phylum Platyhelminthes; class Trematoda; order Strigeidida; family Schistosomatidae; genus Schistosoma; species Schistosoma mattheei. Next base: position 5,836,715 of record OX103950.1, read on the forward strand.
GATGGAAATTCAGGAATAATTAATTAACTCAAAACTTAGAGGAAAATAGAGAATGAATGTAACTATTGTAAACACTGGGACTAATTTCGAGAGATATTATTACTACTTGACGTCTTATCCAATCACGAATTGTATTGATCACTACAATGTCAAGGTCTACACCGTCCAACTACACATGTAGTAACACTGGCTTTCACTTGGTGATCACAGACAAACCATTATTATAAATTTAAACTGGATAAAGGTGAATAGTAAAATGAAATCATTGAACTTGAAATACAAAAACAACTAGTGAACACAAATTGTATCAGTATACATTAGAAAAAAAGCTAGTTTAAGCAAGGAACATAACTTCATTAAGGATTGAAGAGACCATTCGTTTTTCAATATAGAGTTGAGGAAACTGTAAAATGTCACTGAAATAATGAACCAATCAATGTTAGACAACCATTGAGAACCTGAAAGCACTGAACGGGCGTTTCATCTTAGTGCGGGACTCCTCAACAGCGCGCATTCACGATCCCATACGCAAGAATCAGACCCAAGACCTTAGTTCTCACAAGTGAATGCTTAAAATCTGGAATACTGGGTTGACATCCAATAATGTGGAAATATAACAAACTTACACTGTCTTTGATGGGTAACCTGTCTCATATCCGACACGATTTAATTCCCCAGATCACAGATCCTGACTCGAACGCCGGAATTCACCTCCCGTAACTAGTTACTAGTGAGCACATGATAAATTTTGATAAAATCCAACAACCTCAACTACACGTTTATCAAACTTTCCTATTTCCAATATAAATATGTGCATATATCCTAATATCTAAGATAATTTAATCAAGTAAACCTTATGTCTCATTGTCACAATATCACAAATTTCGTACACATTGTATGTTAAGAGTATGCCATGTTTATTTAGAGATTTATTATTTAGTAATATACTCCGCCTGGAATCCCTCCGGGGGCTACTGCCGGCCCCAAGCCCGAGTAAAGGAGAAGGGTTGGGCATGGGGTTAGCGACCCCATCCCGTAGAAAACTAACTCGCTAAAAAACGTTAATATACATATAATATATATAAGAAGCTAGTTGATTTAATATGTTCAAATAACTTCCAAACATTACAGTAAAAAAGGGAGATCCAATCAGCCAGTGTACACACGAACACACGTAAATATATCAATTTATATATATCAGAATATGATGAAGTGACTATAGTTAAAAATGTAAACAATCAATAAATCTGAATTCAGTAAGTCTCAAAGTTAAAATCACTCCATGAAATATGAAATTCCTGAATGTGATCTCTGATTGAATTAATGAATAGTCATTATGGACAATTCATTTTCATACAAAGTGCTTGCTAGGTTAAATTGGTTGTTTGACTGATGTAAAGTCAAAGTACCTATAATATTCCGAGGTAAAAAACAATCAACATAGCTATGATTGACTTTAAATTGTGATATCTCATAAATTTCCGTTTAAGTGTAACTGTTTCAAAATTTTTTTGGCCTGAATAACTGTATTTATTTTTTTGCACGACCTAACTATCCTTCTTCTTCTCCTCCTAACTGAGTATTCGAAAGTAAACAAATCGATTCAATGAAGCTACTTATATACTACTTTCATTAAATGATCAATGTTTATAAACGTGCTATTGCTGTGACCGACTTAGTTTGATGTCGTCAAAAAATATATACCCGGAAGTATTCCAGTCCATATTACTCTATGGCTGTGAAATATTGTCTATGTATAGACATCACTGCAGCATTGTTCGAGCACTGTAGTACAACCGAGTGAGCAATACTGAAATTAACTGTAGAATACCAGATAGAGACGGTGAATCGACCGACAAGATTGTGAATCTTCATCGACTGATATTGTTAAGACATGTATTACGTATGCCTATTTCTAACCTCGTACCTACCTCAGTGGAAAAATTTTCTCGTTATGGAAGTCAGTTGAAAGATAGAGGTATGAAAATTAAGACGTCAAGTACCAATGGTCTCAGCCATAATAGTTGAGGTTCCGACTGAGGTTAGTGCAATAACCACGATCATTGGTTGGAGACGTTAATTGATATGGATCAAGATCGGTCACAACAACCCAGATGGTTTCACTCTTTATCATTCCTTTAGATTTTGAGTCGAAGTCTTCTTGCATATACACCTATTCATTGTCTTTTTGGATCATATTCCTAATATCCAGTCCTTTGCATTGGTTTTCTCACTTCATTATTTTAATTCATATGTAATTCATCATGTTAATCTCATCTCTTTGTTGTTCTCCAGTGTTCATCAGTATTATTGGAATTTTTTCAACTGAATTCAGTTCAATGATGAGTGTTATTTTCAAACAAACACAACTGATCCACAAGATTATCGTATTCTGTGATGAACAAACACTCAGGTAGGGAAGACCAATTTGATGTTTAATGCACAATCACACAATGGTTTAGCAAAATATGAAAATCATACATTTGAACATACTTTGAAGTGTCTCTTACAAGCTTCATTGTCCCTTCATTCTTGTCGTTATCTTGATTGCTCTCAGTTTCCTTATGTCTTCTCTTCATTTCAATCTTCAACCTTCTGCTCACAGATATCCCACTTCCGTCTGGTGCTACATACCATTTACACCACACTTCTACCACTACTTAGAACTTTGTCTTGATAATTTCCTCTCGCTAATGTTGATATGATGTGATCACTTAAACTAATGCACATCTATCTCAGCTTGTACCATATTCATAACTAACTAATCAAATCATTACAAATCACTATACAAACTAAATGGAAAAGACAACAACAATTGATATTTCACTGACCAAATTGTAAACAATCAGTAAGTCAATGAGTGAATTAACTAATTAATTAATCAATCAAACTAGTCACATGAAATTACACACACAAAAAAATCTCTTATGTTAAGATCATGTCATATGAATGTGTGCAATGATAGCACTAACATATTTATTGTTGACTTTCATGGGTATCGCGATAGTAACTATTGATCTTCTCTTTTAATTATTATTATTATTTACGAATGGCAAGTTTAATGTTTATGTATGAATCCATGCCTCCCTCCATCGATTCATTTGTTTATTTATTCAGTATCACAACATCAATCACAATAAAACAAACAAACACATGTGTGTGCATTCAGTGTGATTTATTTAATTCATACAACAACAACAACAACAATATATGAACAATATTTACCTTACTGAACAGAAAAACAAAGAAGAAGAAAAAACAGTACAAAACAAAATAAAATTCTTTAATGATACACATAATACACATTTGATGAAAGATCAACCAACAATTTACTAAATGAGTACAGTCAGTCAGTAACAACGTAGAACTTCGTACGTATGTACATCAGTTCGAGTTGTCATACCACATTAGCACAGAGATGCAGTTGTCGATTCAAATCCCGTAGTGGTAGAGGTAGTAAAAATATAAGCAGTAATCGGAAACATTGGGGTTTGAAGATGTTATTTAAAGAGTATAATCCAGTGACATAAATTTGAGAAGCGAAAAATGAGACTAGGAGGAATCAGGAGATTAAAATTTGGGAGGACACAAAGAGTGGATGCGCCTGCACCATTGCAAACGATTTTGAGCCATGTCATTCAAGGTTTATAACCATCGGTTGCTATCATCTTGCGGTCCCCAACCAGGTAGTCTACACCTACCAACATAACTCAGTCTACTTGTCAGTGACTTCATGAATTTGTGCCATGTTTTGGTCTAGCCGCCCCTAGCTTTCTTCCAACCTACTCCTACACCATAAAACATCGCACGTCGAGGCAGTCGGTGGGCATACGTAACACATGTCCCAGACATCTCAACTGATGAAGTTTCACTACTTCATCAATTGATTTGCTATCCTTACCTAGTACCCGTTTCCTAACAACTGCGTTACTTACTCGATGGTCCCAGGATATACGAGAAATGTTTCGAAGACATTTATGATCGAATACTAGTAACCTACGAATATCCTCTACTCTTACCGGCCAATTTTATTTGAACAAGAAAAGTATTAAAAGAAAGGATTTATTTACAGTACAATTTAATCGCCTGGAAATGTCATTGATCAACAAACTCGTCTATTTTTTTTTAAATCATGAACTGATCTTAGTAAGACCAGCTTTAAAAACCAGAAGACAGTTAGATAGTCGTTTTGTCCAATATATGGGACTGCTACTACTCGTCAACAGTGCACGTCCACGATCTCGCTATAGGGATTCGAATCCAAGACAAACAGTTTCGCACATGAACACTTAACATGGAGACCAGTAAATTGAGATTCAATGGTGTACAAGTATAGCTTCAATCATTTCACGATTTTGTGCGACCATTTTTCATTGACTTCAGTGGGTACCTTCCTCACACATGACAGGATTGAACTATATCGGTTACGTTTATTTTTATTGATGAAGAATAATGTATATTCGAGATGTTGATGAAGATTTATAGCTTAGGTGAATGAATGATTTTGGTGTAGTTTCGTTTCCTGAATTGAGTAGTTTGATCGGGAAATTTTTGTTGTGCATTATTAATAACATTATCAAGTAAAAACTTTGGCAGAAATGAACTAAAAGAATTTCTTCACTACATATGACTGACAGCTTGTTCTGCCAACATCAACCTTGACTGGTTGTTGTTAGTGACCCTTGTTATGTCATTGTATGGTTATTTTGACTAGCTTCAAGGTTAAAGGTTGGCAGGACGAGTCGTCCACCATGTATAAAGGGTAATTCGAAGAGCTTATTTCAACCTAAATTATATGTTAATGATGTTGTCTAGAAGAATAGTGAAAACTCCTCGGCTAAACTAACTAAATCAGAAAATGAAACTTTATGAAAATAAAAATAAAAAAATAATTAAATGACAATCTGAAAATCACTCACAGTCAGTCGATCATAAACAACATAGTTCCTTGTACATTTGGTTGTGTGTTTCACTCACATTTTCATATCACATCAGGATGATGAAATGGAAATAAACAACTACTACAAATAACAACAATGACTTGGATCGTTTTGTGTTTTCAACGAAATTAAATAATCTCTATAATAGTATAATGAACATTATCATATGCTCACTAGTGACTAACTGCCACAAGAAATTTCCGAAGTTCTGATCAGAAGCCATGAACAGTGAAGCTTAACTGTATTGGATGTCAGGCAATTACCCTCTAAAGACAATTTAAGATTGTCTTAGAAGTTAGACTTTTACATCACTGGATGCCGGTTCAGTGGTTTGGAAGTTAATCATTCGCACGCGAGAACTAGGGTCTTGGGTTCGAGTCTCACATGAGGATCGTGGGTGCGCACTGATGAGAAGTCCCATACTAGGACCAAAAGGCCATCCAATGCTTTCAGGTTTTCCATGGCGGTCTAGCTTTAATTGACTCATGAATTCAACTATAAAATTACTAAAATCTCCACAAAACCCCTTCCGATAATTATCAGCCAATAATGCGTAATAAACGTAGACCCTTACAAAATATACCTTGAACTGGTTGAAGTTAGAGATTAACAGCGTCAGATATAGGCTCAGTGGCCTAGAAGTTAAGAGTGTGTGTGCAATACTGAAGGCTCTGGATTCGAATCCCGCATGCGGGATCGTGAATGTGCACTGTTAAGAAGTCCTATACTAGGATGAAACAGCCGTCTGGTCCTTTCAGGTTCTCAGTGGTGATCTAGCATCAATCGGTTCATGATCTCAATTAAAACTCAACAAACTCCACAATCCTATACTGAAAATAGCAAGACAAACAGTGAAGAAGTTGAAATAATGTTTTAGGAATGAAAATGAAAAAGACTAAACATCAGAAACATGGCTAGAGGAAAAAGGATGAAGGAACACTATAAATAAAAATGTAAAGTACGATAAAGAGTGAATTTGAGCCATTGTGATTATCCCTCAAGTATATTCCCCAACGTTTCCAATGACAGATCTAAGTTATCGCATGGTTGCCAACATGATGGTAGTCTGCATCTACCAACATGGGACCCAGATTAATAAATCAACGACTGTATACTTCACTGCACGGCAGACTATTCACAACGAACAGAATAGCTAGTCTTTTTTCAAAAAATAAAGATACCTATACTACTAATAAATTCTATTTTCCTAATTTTATAAATGTTTATTAATTAAAAATGAAATAAACACTAGAAAAGTAAAAATCATAATCTTAATTACAATAAGTAGGGAAAGCGGGGTGGGGTGAGAAAATATACAGAGAATAGAAAGATATTTATACCTTTATACCACAACTACATAGTATGTTCATGTATACATATGTACATACAATATGTTTCCGCTATAATAATTATAGGAAGTTAATTATATTTCCCAAATAGATTATTTGTTAGTGTCACTATTTATTATTATTATTATTATTATTATTATTATTATTATTATTATTATTAATGATAACAATAATGTGAATTGTTATAAATAGAGTTATCATAGTGGATGATAACGAAACTACGATTTGATAACTTGTATATACAACACAAACCCCTCCCCCTCATCAAATCAAATTACCATTTACGGTAGAAATACAGATATATATATATCAGTAGCTATGTAAAACAACACTCAGTCGGTAAGTCAGCCTTTTATTAATAACATGAGACTTACTAGTATGCATAAAATACATTCATTCAAGCTGTTACACATTATAACGACATGAAAGAGACAGAATTAAAGAAGTTGAAATAAAACTACATGACATAAGGATCTGACAATGAAGTTTTGTATTTTGAAGTTACAATTAAGTTAGCCGGATAAATGTATGTATATACTTCACAATAAATATAAAACGTGTTGTTGTTTTGAAAACTGGTATTGTTTGACGTCTGACCTTCACATGGTTATATTATTAAAATACTCATCATTATGCTGAAGATAACATAATATAGCAGAATATCGAGTATAGAGATAAGAGCCAACTGTGATCAAATGTTGTAGTAATTTAGAAATCAGCTCATCAAAGTAACCTTGAATGAATGTGTTTATATGTGATTGATCATCTGTGATAGCCTTGCTGCCATTTTTTTCGGAAATAAATGTTTCTCTACTTTATTTTATCATTATCAGTTTGGAAGCTTATTGAAGTTTTTAAATCCTAGTGATATCATGAATCAACCTAAGTGAGATAATCAACGAAAACTAGAAAATACTAGACAGATGTTTTGTCATATTAAGGAGTTCCTCAGGAATGTGCATTCACCACCCCCAGCCTAGGGAATCGAAAGCAGGACCTTCGATCTTGCTATGTGAGCTTAACCATGCGATGATTTAAGAGTTTGATTTTAATCAGTTTGAGAAATTATGAAACCATAGGATGCTCGCTTACTGATCTAAAGGTTGAGCTCTCATCACAAGATGGCATGTCCTAGGTTTTATCTCTGATGGGATCGATGATGAACCTTGTTGATGAGTCCCTTGCCAGGACGAAACAACTATCCAGTTTTTGATGCTATTTCAAGTGAAATCGGTCTGGGACGAATATTACCTACAAATTAAACCAATCTCTACGATTCACCAAAAAAATGTTTTATATATATATAGAAAATCTACAGGAAGCAATGAGTCAAGGGCTAAAACTGGTTGGCGCTCATCGACAAACAACGCATGTAAGCAGTCAATTCTGACCCGAATAACTTAGTGGTAACATCGTTACTAACTGAAACAATGTGCAGTCAAATACTACAGGAAGAGAAGGATATCTGTTCCTTTAAGATTCCAGTTAGACCCTGTTGACTAGTATTGGTTATCATAAAATCTAAACTCAGGGAGTCTTTTCAATTGATTCCAAATACCTAACATCGTGCAATACTGTCGTATCAGTTAGACTAATAGGCGCACCCCAACCCGATTGATGAAATTCAATACGTGCTATGGAGACAAGATGATCATGATATTGGTTACTGATACTTATTGATTAATCAGTATGCTCTCCAGACTATTTAACAAACTTATTTATTCGTAAACAATGGATGCAACTGAAGCCGAAAAAATCTGAATCTCGATGACATTTCCATCAACAGTATCCAGCTTTTTTTAAGTTCAACTACAAGACTTAATGCTTAATTATTTCAAAATTTCATTTCAATTAACCAATCAAAAATTTCCATCTATCATGTTGAATATAAGATTACCGCTTAACATTCAAGGTATCCAACATGTATACAACACCCAAGCAAAACACTTCACTTAGAATAACTCGAACAAGGATAAAACCTCAATCATCACTTAACGCATACATAATTCGAACTGTGATATACAATATCATTTAAGTAATCATTATATACATAGAAACAAACAAACGATTAGAAACAAATGTAGTAAACATCGATTTGTGTACACAATAGTTTGAAATTCCCTATTTGGAAGACATTTTAGTACCTGTAATGTTTCACAGACTACACTACAACTATAAAATTAAACAAAACAATTTTTATTTTCAATACACTATTGATGTTTTTCTAGTATGTTTCGATTGTGTTTATTTACAATTTTCTTCTTCTTTAAACTATTCGATATTTTCTTTATTTTATTATTCACAATGACACCCCCCCGTTTAAAAAAAATGTGGAAAAGAAAAACTGAATTCTAATATTACTATGAATATAGAACATGTGTGCGTGGAAACAGTAACAGTGGTGGTGGTGGTGGTGATGATGATGATGATGATAAACACTAATCAATATAATGAGAAAAACTATTGGTAACCTACTAGTATTACTACTACTAGCAGTATTAGTGGTAGTATAATAACATAATTGGAGAATTTTCAATAATTTATATTATTCCATAATTTTATCTTATGCAAAGTTTATTGGAGTAATGAGAGAAAAACAAACTCTATGAAACTTCACTAACCAATCTCCTAGATTAATTGATTTCTGTAGTTTTGATGAATATTTATTAAATAATTGTTTAATGATATTGTTATGTAGTATTAAGTGTATTAATCCACTTGTTTGACTCATTAATTGATGCTACCATAAATATTACCACTCATAAGTAACAATTCAACTAAGAAACGTAAATGTAGGAGGTTTCTGAAGATTGTTAAATTTTGAAGTTTCACAATATTGATTTACACCAGTTAGGCAATCACTGAAAAATAGGAAGTATTGGAGTCCCACAGTGAACATCAACTCTCTGAGATGCAGGTACATCCAGCTGACGAGTCCATAATAGGACGAAACGCGCGTCCTGGATTCCACTGCTAGCAACTATCCATCATTGCTTACAAATAGCTTGTGAATTAAGGTAATATCGAGGTATACGCACAGTATGCACATACGCCAATAACAGACTGATCAGTTGCAATCCTAAATAACAATGGAAAGATACAAGCCAAACAATACCAAGTGTATTGGATAATTGTTTCATCGTGGTATAGAACTTTCCAATGACAACGCACATCCACAACCCGACCACTTCGGGTCAAATCCAGGGATTTAATGCTCCGAGGTAAGCATTTAACCTTCATTCATGTCAGTTATTTGATGTCCAGTGGTTTATATTTCTAATTTCAATGAACTTGTGATATTACGTGACTAAGGTCAGTTCGTGATCGAAACTAAAATAATGATATATCTACTACAGAGTTTTGTGACAAAAGCTATCCTAGTGATATCACCCTAGGCTCATATATTGTAATCCGTTGTGATTGTTTTATATCGTATTGAAAAGTAATCATGTGAGTTGTGACCTTCGTAATAAATAGAGACATTTGTGGTCACCCTCATTTGATATTTTGTTGTTATGACTGAAGATTCAAGCAGGTAGGAATTTTGTGTAATCTATCTTCGATTGTATAACAAATATGGTAATGGAGCTTGTAAACGTGTTTTCTACGAGGCATAGACAAGAAGCATAACATACAGTTAACCGATGTTTGGTGACTTGTTTTTTCTAAGTTGAGAATTATGTAGTAGCTAAAACAACCAATTTCAGTATGGAATATATTTTTTTTTCTCAGCTTTAAGCATATTGAAAAATAATTAGTCAGTCTTCGGGTAATTTAAATAATGGAAACCTGTTCAACTCAACTTTTGGTGTGTATGTTATGTAGCGAATTTATCATGATTTACATTCCTACTATATATATCGTGAACTGACTTTAGTCGGGGAATCCATTAAAAACCAAAAAAGTAATGAAAAATTTGAGATTATCCACTGAAGATCCTAGTCAGGGGTTAAATCCACACTATTCAGGCGTCTAAATGAAGGTGATTGAATTACTTCCAGACCACTAAATTTGGTGTAACGTGGGTTCATACTCACAAACTCAATTAAATATCCCTTACCCATCTATTGGTAACAATTATCATGCACCTGACATGGTGGAATCGAATTAGTCATAACTTCTTATTGGGATTAAGACATTAAACGAAAGTCAGTCAACAATATAAATGATCACAATCAGTAGTAGACTGATTAAATGTCGAAAATCCATCGCTATATATATCTTGAATATTTATTCAATATATATATTTTTCCAACTCTGAACACCACGAACAACGAATAGAGATTCCTTTCACCCTTATTAATTTAATCAGTTCTGCCTTGTTCATAGATAAGAGACAAACTGTTGATAAGAAATGTATTAGATCTACAAATAGAAGGAAACGGAGATTAGTACAAACGCAGTCGTTGGTGATAAATAATGCATTTATAGTGATATTAGTACTGAATTAACATAAGTAAAGATTTTGAGATGCAGTTCCAACAATTCTAGTGTGAAACTGTACAGTTCAATCACATCAGATGTGAAAAAGCAATCCATCAATGGAAATGAAAGATGGTCGTGTAGGATCGTGAATTGATGACATATAGATAAATACACTATTGGACTCCAACTCAGTGGTCCAGAAGTTAAACAGTCACACACACCAGAGACAGAAGATCCAGTATTCAGTCTTCAGTGAGATCATTTATATTACACTTCTGAGGAGTCCTATACTAAACCAGAACAACTGTCCAGTACGTCCTCGTTCTTAAAAGTTATCGAACTAATATCAGTCTGTGATGTAAACTACAAATATTCTACATTCCTTACAGAACCCTACCAAACTTACCAACGACATATGAAACTAGGGATGATACAATGCAACAGCATATTGTGAGAAAGCAGAGCTAAATTGATAAGAAAGATAAGTTTCTTTACAAAAGTTTCATACAATTCTATCATTTAGATAAATTATGATAAATTACAACCAATACTCGTAAAAGAAGAATATAAATTTACTGTTTGTTTTTTCCTTAATCTATCCTCAATTCAGTAGTCAAAAATTATTGTTTTAACTCTATTGAAGGAGAAGTAATTTCTACGTTTCATGGAATGACTGAGTAATCAATGTTAAGGTACAGGCGTTGATGAGGTTGCAAATCTTCATCGGTTGATATAGGTTAGGATAAGTGTCGCGTATATTTAACCATCGTTTACATGGATGGACGATGTTTGATGATGTAGAAGTAAATTGGAAGCAAGGTAGAAATAGCCAAACAAACACATGGCATCTATCCACGGAATCATGAACTGTTGGTTCGAACCATGTTTGTAGATGAAAACTGTTTGGTTGTGGTCGACGTGGTAATCCACATCAGGATGGTTCGAGACTTTGGGTGAGATGGGTTAGAATTATTTACAATGTCACAGATACAGTCAATCTTTATTCTCTTGTCAATCACTAACTCCAGTATCTCTATATAAATACCTTCCTATTTTATCTTATTGAACTCTATTCCAAATATTCAATCGTTCTCATTGTCATTACCACTGTATTATTTTGATTCCTCTGTTATTTATCTTGTGTCAATGTGATATGGGAAATTGACTCAACATAGATCTTTGGTAAAGCTAACTTTGATCAAAACTAACTGACTGGGAGAAAAACAAAAAGATAACTCTTACAAATCCCTGCTTTTAGAGAATCATATGAACATTCCTCAACCTTATAAGACATGGTTATTATATGTGCATAATTCATAGTGTACACATCATTGAAACAATGAGGAAAGTACTTTTTAAAAAAAATCTTTAGGATGTAGATAAAGTACACATATTACTGATAAACACTAAGAATTAAAAAAGAAACTTCGTTGTACATGTTGCTTGGTCGATTGTCGTCAAACAATGAATATAAGTCATTTTATTAAGAATGGCGATTATTATTGATATCTGACTATTATTATTAATAATAATGTTAGTGATAATAATAATAATAATTATAATAATAGTAAAACAATGATAATAATGATAGTATAGTGAACGAGAACACAAGCGGGAACAACGAAATATATTTGAGCACAAAATTACAGAATGTCTTGATAAAATCTGAGAACCATACAGTAAATACTTTATTTGCACAATATCAATCAGACTTTATTGTTCCCTCATTTCCATATCAATTAATCTCTGTTCTCGTTCTCTTCCCTTCAATTTTCTCAACCTTCTACCGTCAGGCATTCTACTTTCGATGGATTATATATACTACTTATATCTGTGGACATCAGTAGAACATACCACAATAGTAGTAGTAGTAGTCTTACTGAGAAATAAGAGAAACACGTTCCTCGTACCTGATCAACTTCAATTAGCCACGTAAATAATTCATATGCAACATTTGAACTTAATTCAATTTGGTAATGAACGTTTGTCACATCAATTCTATGCACCCACTTAGAGTACAACACATCATGTACATAATTGTGATTATTGTATAACAACACAGTTTGATGATAATGACTAGGATGTGTATAATAGGAGTATATAAATATTAATAAATGTATAGATATGTGTATATTTATAAATTAATTTAACCTTATTATTATTTGACTTGATCAATGAATGACCTCATGCTTCAAACTCTATCGTAAAATAACACATACACACATACACACAACACCAGTTAAATCAACATCATTATCATTATCAGTATTATCATCATCAATAGAAGTAGTATTTAGAAATATAAAAATTTTGTTTTTCTGATCGATCTTCTATGTAAAATATGAAAAGAAAATAATTAACAAATATTGATCGACCATTAGTACCAGCAGTAGACTTCTAATAATAAACTGTGTAACGAAAAAATATTGTCATTGTTAGTATGTGTACCGAAAGGGGGGAAGTGGTTGTGGAAATTATTAAATATTATTGATATCTAGAATCAATTATTAAAGATTAGGGAGAATTGAACAATTGTTTCATCCTAGTCTGGGACTACTCATTAATAGACAGAACTACTTTGGAAACGGATCGATTGATAGTGGACGCAGTAATAATGATTACATAATCTTAGGAGAAATATAATTAGTCAATTGACGGAAACTTGAGTGATTCCCAAATATTGACTTTAAATGAATATTTATACGCAACCTTTAAAGATCGTTTTACAAGACAGGTACGTAGTTGGGTAGATAATGAAAAGTAAATACTATCGGACAGAAAATTATTCAACATTATAGTAGCTTTCAAGTCATATATATATAACTTCCATACATGTAATAGTTAGTTCAAAATACAATTCCTAATAAATAATTGGATACCGGCTCAGTGGCCTGAAGGCTAAGCGCTCATACGCGAGACTAATAGGTCCTGGGTTCGAATCTTGCGAGGCGGGATCGTGGATGTGCACCGCTGATGAGTTCGACGATAGGACGAAAAGGCCGTCCAGTGCTTCCAGGTTTTCCATGGTGGTCTAGCTTCAATTGACTCATGATCTCAACCATTGAAATTACTATAATATCAACAAAACCCTTCTGAAAATAATATATTGGGAATTCTTGTTCACACTTTTATAATTAATCAGCTTCTATATGATGCTTCCCAATTTCTATAGATGGTCTAGTTAAAATCAGTTCGTGATAAACTATTAATTAAACGTTTATTAGTCATTAGCTTCGAAAAGAATCCCTATAACTCCGTTGAACACTTATTACCGATAGATTACTACCAAATTCACTGACATTGGAAATATACACCAGTAAAATCCGATCGAATGGTCAACGTTATCGTGGCCACCTTAATACCCAATGGTTCTGGTTTCGAAATTATATTGCACCATAGGTGTACACTTTTAAAGAACTCAACCGTAGCTGTTATCATGAAGTGAAGATCTATCGACGATTATATGGTGGTCACTAACTCGGATGACAAAATACTTCATATGAATTTTGTATATGGTCAAATATGATTTCAAGACGCGAATCATGGTTTTATATTCATTAGTACATATCAACAAATTGAATTAGTATATTAGATGCTCATTACTCTTATAGAATTGTGAGATGACAACAACACTTAAAATAATACAACAGTCATCATACTATTCAAGCTTTGAATTCTATCAACCATTAATTGTTTTCTGTATGTTTTACTTCTCTGAACAATTTAAGAACAACAGAATTCGTAGAAAAATCATTCATTCTGAATTTAATCATAATTTCTAGTCAACCAAATTTCGGTCTTATACGTATAAACGTTAATTAATTCATGAGAGTAGAATAAGAAATTTCCTTGCTTTCTTTTGTAATCATTGTATAATAAATGTTATTACCAGTATCAATATGATTACTAAGAACATTAGAAAGTTTTTAGAAACATGACACTAAGATCAATCATCAATCAATAAACATATCGAAATCGACCCGACTTATCAGCCAATTAGGAAGATCATGGACAAATATAAGATCAAGAATCGGATCAAAGGGAGATACAATCAAAACGAAGATGTATAAAATGATAAGTTAAAGGTCAGCAATAACCAATCTAGGATCGAAGTTGACAGGACTTCGCTTCTATCTGAAGTTTATGCTGATGATACTGTTAAGAACAATGAAAGTTGCACAACTATATTATCCAGCTCAGTGGACAAAATTTCACCAAAATAACTACTATTATTAATCATCCACCTATTTGTCCACCTATCTATCAATCCACAATCTCAAGATCTATCTTGCTACTTCCCATAACAATCAATATAAACATGATTCTGTCTCATTACAATGTCAAAACAAGAAACGACTTCAACTAAAACAATCATCTAAGCATAACCGCCCATATGAGAATTTATCAGCACATAAACAAAACTGACACTGTTGTAAACACCAAAGATTTAATGACGAATAATCATGTTGTCTTCCACATTTCCCCACCCCTCCACATCGTCATCATTATTACTATGATATACTGATTGGTGGACAAACAACAGACTATTACTACCAGGGAAGATAGATAAACAGACAGGTGCAAATAGAGAGATAAACAGACAAAAAAGAACAATTTCAACAAGGTCGTTTCATAGTAAGCAATGTTTACTTATAAAAAGTTAGACAGTTGAGATGCAATAATATATTCTAGAGTTCGACGCCAATTTAATGAATCTGTTGTCAGCTTTAAAATAAGTACTATATATGTGTATACACAATTAACGTGTGTATACTACCAATCACTATTTCTACTAATCCCGTAGAAAAGATAAAAACGAAAAAAGAGATATGATAATTATCTTTTCTTGTACAACAATTTCAATTGATCTTAATGATAGTCTAGATATAGACAATATTTACACAGAGTGAAAACAATTAATTACACCTAAGTAAGGTTACAACAAAAAGAACCATTAAAAATACAAAATAACATATTGTAGGATAAACAAACAAACAAACAAGCAAGCTGGTAACCGCTTCCATGACAGAGATATTTCCAATACATCATACCTCTCTCTCCTTTTCCCATCACCTTGCATTGATCGAACATATGAGAGAGAATTACGATGTACACACACACACATTTTAAAAAGAGGCATATAAACACAATTTTATTAATAAGGTCGAGAGAGTTGACCTAATAACAGACATTCCCAGTCTCTTTTGGCTGTACTGACATATTTGTAGTATGTAGTGTGTGTATGTGTATGTACAAGTTGTTTTCTCCAAATCCATTTATGACTCATCTATCCGTGCATAACATATATATGTACCATGTCCTTTTAAAGCTCATGCATTTAAAAAGTACAAATTTACCAATAAATCACTCCTGTTATTTACTTTATTTGTGTTATATTAAAAAGCTTAGCCGATAAAAACAAAAAATGAAGGTCATTACTACGACTACTACTAATACTACTATTGTTATTATTACTACTACTACTACTATGTACAGATGAATCATCCATTGTCTTTCATGATAAATACACTATAAAAAAGACATTATTGACTAACAACACAATGTCAACAAATACCAACAGGATTATTATTATTATTATTATTATTATTATATAGTGTAATTAATAATTATCAGAAGGGGTTTATGGAGATTTTAGAAATTTCACAGATTGAAATCATGAGTCAATTGAAGCTAGACCACCATGGAAAACCTGGAAGTACTGGACGATCGTTTCATCCTAGTATGGGACTCCTCAGCAGTGCGCGCATCCACGATCCCGAAACGACCATCCAGTGCTTCCAGGTTTTCCATGGTGGTCTAGCTTCAATTGACTCATAATTAATAATTATTAATATTGAAGAGTAGAGAAGCAGCCACGGAAAAATGCAAGTCGTCGAGATAAACGTATGATCTCAATTGATGTGCCGTATAATTTATAAATGAACAATGTCAAGAAATGATGATGATGATGATAATAATAGTAATGAATTTCGATGTGTACTTTTACAAAACAACCTATCAATAGATGCAAATAGTAGACGAAAAAGATGTAAACAAATTTTTGTAAATACTCAGAATATTTCACACATATTTCCCTTTATCATTTTGAAAAGAGCAAGAACAAAGATTCTAACAGAATAGCATAAATTCATTTTATTTCGTAGGTTTTCGTCAGCTGCTTACAACCTGTGATATTTAAAAATCATGTTACCGCCAACTGTATTTAGAAATTTACGTGTACCTCCCAAAGCAGCTACATCGGCCGAACTGAAAGGAGAGCATATCTTAGATTTTTTAAACATGTTCCAAAAAGTCTTATAACAAGAGAAAGAAAGACTCTGAATACTGCAATCACTAAACATCTCCTTGATACAGGACATCAGGTAGATACCTTACAATCCTTTAGGGTGATTAGTAAGCAGCCAAACTCCAGTCTTCTGAAGTTTGCTGAAGCCATTGCCATCAGGCGTCAAAAACCTGACCTATGTATTCAAAAGGAGACGATGGTTAATCTTTTCTTGCCTTGGTGACAAATATTCTTTCGCTACACCTTAAAAAACAATTTTTTTCCTTTTTTTCTTTTGTATTGATTACATCATTGATTTATTTTATTTTTCAACTATCCTTCAGCTGAACTCTACTCACTATATTCCTATCAATGTTTATTCATTATGTAATCAATTGTTTCTAACTCACTTTTGAACTGTTGTCACAATGAATGTTGTAGAACATTCTTTTACATAAGGTATATATTTACAATATTCAGCCTATTAATTTCATTTACACCCATGATATACTTTACGAATATATCTTCAATATAACTTCCAAACAAACCCTCTCATGTAAGCAGTTTAAACCCATTATGTAATTATGATTTTTAAATATCACAAGTTGTAAGCAGCTGACGAGAACCTACGAAATAAAATGAATTCATGCTATTCTGCTAGAATCTTTGTTCTTGGTCTCTTCAATACTCAGAATAATTCAATGATGTTGTCTTATTTGAAATAAACAGTCTATTAGATTAAACCTTTTCTCTTCTTTCCTCGTTTCCCATTTACCATGCAGAAAATATTCCAAGTGAATTTTTATTATTATTTACATAAAACATAAACAACCAGATCATCTATTAAGCACACTATTCATCATTTCATAAAAAGAGTGTGCATTTTCATGAGAATGCAAACATACATCTAAACTTTAAGAGACCTAAATGAAGATACTCCTTTTACCGTCATCTTCAAACATTGAACACCTAAAATAAAGAAACTATAGTGTCTTACTGCTAATGTTTAATCTGTAAATTTCATTCTTGAATTAAGTAAATTTGACCATCACTAGGATTAGATACGACTCATTATAATATTGATTATTGTTTGGTGACAAAATGATAAAATCAATACTGTTTATATTCATGTACTCATAATTAACGTATAGTCTGGTGAACATGTTCCTCAAACCAAGTTACCATATCACGTTAAACATGACGAGATGAAATTTTACACGATAAATAGTAAAGGAGTCGAAAAAATGGTTGTGGCAATGACAGTGAGAAAGACGAATCAGTGTGAATATATTTTGAAAACGTATGATGAAAAAGTGTGTATAAATATTGCAATACAAAAGGTATATGAAGTGCGCTATTGTGACCGATTCTGAACCAAATTACCTGACATCTTAGACCACTGATTGCGGTGGTATCAATGAAATAGTCAGTATTACAATAATTATAGATAAATGACAGTATATAGAGAATAAACTGATGCACATAGTCCATTAGTAGAATACCTTACAAGTCATAAATAGCGGTTCAAGCTGGCCCATATTTGGCTTTATTTATATTTGAAGTATTTATCCACCACAAGCAATGGATGAAGGGTTGCACAAGATCTTGGATTGAACGAATTTATATTTCCACATCGCTAGATACCGGCTTAGTGATCTAGATAACAGGCATTCGCATACGAGAACGAAAGTCTTCGGTTCGATTCTACGAGCGGGGTCGTGGATGCGTACTGCTGAGGAGTGCATGCTAATTCGAAACGGCTGTTCAATGCTCCCAGGTTTTTAATGGCAGTCTAACTAAGATCGGTTTGTGATTCCGACTATGAAAATACTACAATCTCCGCAGATCCTCTATACTAATAATAATCATGTGTTCACTGATGGCGAACTTTACGACGTTACTTCTGGAGTTTTAGTAGGAATTCGTGACGAGTGGAGTTTATTTCGTGTAGGGTATAACATAATTATCCACCCCAGGAAAGTTAATAGTCTGATTTTTCATTCGTTTAGAACTATGTGTTATGCAAGATTAGACTGACAACGAGCGGCTTATCTGTTAAACCGCTCGATCGAAAATTTGAACCTTCCCCATATCCCATGTACTTCGACAATATGACTATCGTTCATCACAAACAGTATGGCTCAATGCCAAGCACATTAGCATGTATTCAGTAAACGAATACAAATTAAATATATTTCGTATCAGCATCATAATGACACACAGACGCATACTTACACACAAAAAATATGCTACAAAAGTACACTATTTCTGTTAACTTGATAGATGATAACAAATAACTAATCAACAGCTGTTTATCAACCTAAATACTAGATTGATGAACAGAACTCATTCTGAACATTCACCACGATTTACTTCTAAGAATATTTATCCAAAATATTAAGAACAAAATGAACAATTAAATTAAGTTTTTTTGAGCATTCAAAGGGTTTTCTGCAAATTCATTAAAAGTACTTTAGAAAATAAAGGTCTGGGCACCCGGGTAGTATCCCAGCCCTCACATAAATCGAAAGATTTACGTGGTGCATATCTATTTGGTGCCTCCTTGTACCAATGTTTGTGTTTAAATAAATAAATAATAAATAGAAAATAAAGGTGCTTAAGTTTCAGTTGACTAACTAATGAACATCACGTTCCACTTCAAACTCAATAACAATTTATATACCTATTTGAATCATCACTTAATGATATTGTTCCTACTAGAAATATACTTCAAACGCCTTTTATTTTTACAATGAATATCAAATTTTATTACATTAACTGATCATTTAATGCTAACCCATAGTTGTAAAATTTTTCTTTTGAAAATGGTCTTCATCACTGATTGACTTCACTTAGAAAATTATGTTATGAACACTAGAAGTGATGTACGTAGTTCTACGTTGTTACCAACTGACTGACTGACTTAAAAAAAAATCGATTTAAAACCATGAAGAAATGATTGACTGTTTTATCCCAGTATGAAACAGTAAATATTCACGTAAATTATCTTCAGATTGGACAAAAATTCACAAACTTTACATGCTAAGAAAATCAAGTTATCTGTCTAGTCCTGACAACGGATGAAATTCTTCTGAACCAGTTAAGATATGACCACTATTAGACTGAATAATTCGACACATGATGCAGTTTTTTATATATTTTATGACAGATAGTTTTGAAAGCAATCAATAGAAAATATGAAAAAAACTCAGTGAAGTAGCTAACGAAGTCAGTCTTATTTAAAATAGCATTTGATATGAATATGAATTTAATGGGAGATGGAAAATAAATACAACTACTCTATTGAGATCGATCATTGGCTATACGATTCAACACTTTTAACCATAGTTTCTAATTATCACATAACTTTCAACTAGTATATCTACACCTGTTCATTTAGTTTACATCAAAAGTTAATGGTTTCATGCATCGATGTCATGTTTTGATTTCCTTATACTACTTATATCTGTTAGCATAAGTAACATACACCATAGTAACACAATTGTTATTATGAGATAACCAAAAACTGATATTTGGAAAAAAAGTCTATATACATCACAGTCATATGCTGAATAGATTATATAG
This sequence comes from Schistosoma mattheei, assembly GCA_944470405.2. Classification (NCBI taxonomy): domain Eukaryota; kingdom Metazoa; phylum Platyhelminthes; class Trematoda; order Strigeidida; family Schistosomatidae; genus Schistosoma; species Schistosoma mattheei. The sequence goes on from OX103950.1 coordinate 5,857,300, forward strand.
TCAGTTATATACTCTTAGTTGAATTTATTATTGAAAGAATCAATCAGTAAGAGTTTTTCATCATTCCCTCCCCCATAGATAGTTACCAAATCTGTGTCACGTGACAAAAATCGATAATAGAATATATATATATATATATATATATATAGGCTGAAGATAGTTGGCTAGATTTTGAGAATTCAAATTTTACAATGTATGTTTACAGAAGAAAACAAAAGAGAAATTTAAAAAAAGAAAGGAAATTCGACATTATTCATTTATTTTGATTATGAAAATTTTAATGTTGTTGAATAAGGAAATGAATGTGAATTGGTTACTGTTTGCTTTTGTTTTGTTTCTTCTTTTCAATGGGATATGTGAAAATGATCATGAATAATATATATATATATTAGATGGTGGTTGGAAGTAGTCGACAGGAAACCCTGAACCTGGGTTTCATGCTACTTGGCACTCGTCAGCAAGGTGTACCTGTAATCTTGAGGGAACTAGTGCTCCCTGGCGGATTCGATCCTGTATCACACAGCTTCACAGTCAGAGACGTTACCACTGAGCTATCCATGCCGCGACCGACCTCCTGTGGGACTGAGATGTAATCACAATTGATTGACCACTAGTCGATAGCATTCGATCTTCAGTAAGAAGGACTTGATACACATGACATTGATCACCACCCAGTGATCAATCAATCGTGAAAAAATATATATAAAAACTAGGCTAAGAATAGAACTCATCAATTCATGCATACATGCAGTCAGTCAGCAACAACGGAGGATCAGACACATATATGCATCGATCCAAGTTGTCATACCTCATTAGCACAACAAAATGAACACCGGATTCATAGAAGTAGTTAATTCAGTGGTAGTAATATATAAAAGAAAGATTGCATATAAGGATATAGTACAGGAAGAATTAGTTTGTAGAAAGATATGAAGCAATTTTAATCTCATAGTTTAAGGGAGAACAGAGTGTATACACCGACGCTATTGTGATCGATTCTGAGCCATATCACCCAGAGTCTCCAATCATTGGTTACGATAGTCACGCGGACCCCAATCAAGTAGTCTGCATCTACCGACATGGCTAAGACTAGAAGTTAATGACTTCAATGACTGATGCCACGTTTTGGTTTGGCCGCCCCTAACTTTCTTCTAACCATCCCCAACAGTAGTCAGTATTGCGCGTCATGATAGTCGGTGTTCAGGCATACATGCAGTCAGTTCTACACAATACATTGTATTTTAGATTATATTAGTTTGGTAGTTTACCGCATCTTACAAAAGCCCCATGGTTATAAGTCAAGTACATAAACCTATATTTAAAAAGTTAGTAGGTACTGAATTTTATAGTTGAATTCATGAGTCGGTCTAAACTAGACTACCTTTGTGTTGGGTGGAGACAGTTATCCACCTCAGACAATGGACGAAGGGTTGCGCAAGATTATGGATCGATTGAAGTTAGATATTAACACCATTGGATGATAACTCAGTGGTCTAGAAGTTAAGTGTTTGCGTCGCGCATGCGGGATCGTAAATGAGCTCTGTTGAGGAGTCCCGTACTAGAACGAGACGGCCGTCCAGTGCTTTCAGATATTCAATGGTAGTCTAGCTTAGATCGATTCATAAATTTAACTATTAAAATTACTACAATCTCCAAAAATCTCCATTCTGAAAATACTGATTTGAAAATTTAAGTGAGTTAAACATCAAGGCACAAAACGTCAGAAATTTATATTGTGATTCAATGTTAGAAAAAAATAGCAGTGAAAATACGGTAAGCAGAACATATGAATGATTTTCTTCACCCGTGTAAATACATTTACACATGGTACTCCTCTGATTACCGTTATATCAAAACTGAAATGATAAATTATTTAACACTTTCCCAATTATTTTTATATTTGCTTCAAAATTTTATGTAGATGTCAAATTAAAGATCATTAAAGTGAATTACTGGATCAAGGGAGGTCAAAGAGACTTTTATAAAATACACTTTAAAAAGAGAGAATATTTGGTACATAGAAAAGATTAGTAATATTCTGTAGCTTTGTATAAAACAAACCCAATTTTCTTATGGTTTTTATAATATTTGCTGGATCTGTTTAAAATCATTTCCATTTAGGCAATGAAAAATAACACAACAACAACAACAACAACAGTAGTATGAATCGTTTCCCTATGGATTTAAATTAATTGGGACTTTTAAAAGTCAACGTTTTCTTTCCCATTTTGTTTATATTTCTGTTTCTAGATCATATGACACTATATTTTATTGATTAAATATTCCCCATATCATCATCATCATTACCATTACAATATAAATATATACACTCTTTAAGTTATGAAACCAAGATTTCAGTCAGTTTTTTTCCCATTTTTCAGTTCAAATGTATCTGCAAACAGTTAAAAAATAAATGAGAACTGATGATCTCTTTTAGAATTCATTGGGGCGGTCAGACCAAAACATGGAACAAGTCCATGAAGTCATTGACAAGTGGACTGAGTCATGTTAATAGGTGTAGACTACTTGGTTGGGGACCGCAAGATGATAGCAACCGATTGTTAGAGACCCTGAATGACATGGCTCAAAATTGTTTGCAATGGCTCAGGTGCATCCACTCTTTCTGTTCTCCCAAATTCGAATCTTCTGAATTCTTCATGTCCTTTATTTTCTTTCCAAATTTATTTCACTGGATTATACTCCTTGAATAACATCTTCAAACCCTAATGTTTCCGATTACTGCTTATACTGTTACTACGTCTACCACTACGGGATTTGAATCGACAACTGCATCTCTGTGCTAATGTGGTATGACAACTCGAACTGATGTACGTACGTAAGAAGTTCTACGTTGTTACTGACTGACTGACTGAAAATTCACTGAAGTTAAGATATCTCTCTCTCAAAAAAAACTCTTCATACTTGTTCAATAGAACAACATATAGTATATGTATGATTTTACAATTCTAATCTGTATTGTAACCTTGAATTAACTGAAAGCAACTTCTTTTGGGTCTTGTACATTTACATAAAGTTACAATTCGACAATCTAGCCAATTGAGTTACAGAAAATGTATTACATAATTAAATACACCTCTTTACTGATTACAACATTGATAGCACTAATAAATTGTTAGATACAATTCAACTAGTAAATAGCATAGAATAATTAAAATCAACTTTAAAATGCTAGTTTATGATAATTGAAATGTTTGATTTATAAGGGAGAGAAGCTATGATCAATGGAGTTAAATCATGTTAGGCTTGAGACAGGTATAATCAATGCCAATGGATGATGATCATATAATATCGCAAATCAATTGAAGTTAAAAATGTAAATCAGTGAATTCTAACTCAATGAATAAGGATTAAGCGCTAATCGATGTGTCTAAAGGTTAGAAGTCCAATGTTTAGTAGATATTCACGACTGAAAAGTTCCGTACTATGACGAAACAGTTACTCCCTAGTTTTCCGTGGTTATCTATTTAGCTGACGTCAATTCATAATCTAAGCTGAAAAATCGAACAATACCCATAGACCTTGTTCAGTAATAAGGCTGAAATTGTTTTGAAAGGAATGCAAATGAAGAAAAAAAAACGAAATCGATGATTAATGGAACATATATTAATTCATTACATTTCCTAATATTTAAGTGAAGACGACCGTTTACATATATGAATCTAAGGATTCACATTAGACTATTATTAACACCTTGTCTTTTAAAAAGTGGAGAAATAAAATTAATCAAGGAAAATAAAGAAAAATACAAATATATATAGTGACTACAATAACATTGTCACACATCGAACTATCATGGTCGATAAAAAAGTGGAGAAAACTACAATGACCACGAATTAGTAGAATATCAGATAACTTAGAAACAAATAAATTTCGAGCAGTGATAACATGTTCAAAGCTATGATGAAAAATGGTTGATTTTGGAACCATAAACTATGAAATAGTTAACCAAATAAATAGTGTAACAAAATCAAAAAGTGACCAGAAAAATAATCGGAACAAAACTAAGAATAGATATGCCTGCATAGAAGTTGAAGAATACATCAAAGGAAACTACGAGAAAATAAATGTAATATCAGATAGTTTATTTTGTCAATGTAAAATCCAACTAAAATGAGATGACTACCCAAAACAATGTGATGACATGTCATGGAACAGAAAAGGGAGCGTAGTATGATAATTACAATAAAATTATCGATATACACCTTGTGAATGAAAGTAAAACGCAGAGAGATTTTATTTCTTTTAGAAAGACACCTTACTGTTTATTTAATAGACGTAAAAACACCATAACACGATAATCACTGGCTTCGATTTTAAATTATGTATAATTCAACTTTCAACTACCTAATGGTGTGCTTTTTGAAATTTCCGACAACAGATACAAAGCTGACATAACCATCTGTGATTCAATAAACCTATCACTGCTTTACTTGTTCCTGGTCAATACTGATATCAGAGAAGTGCTCAATAAAAAGCCGCTGAGACCTTACAAACAAAATACGACCAAAACACTTGAACTGGTGATCTAAACTCACCGTACTAATTAAATAACGAGATTAATTCTATATAAATATACTATCTGATCATTAATTCTAATATCGTATATACCGTTACCAAGATTCTTAAAGTTCTCTCTATAATTCCGATAAAATACATAAGATTACTAAGATCAGTTTGACAAGCTGTAGCTTTACATTAACTTATTTACAATATAGATAGCACAGTGCATTCAGTGAAGCTATGAATATAACAAAGCTTATGAATATTGAAAATCCCAGAAGACATTTGATGCTAAAACCAACTATAGTCTCCTAATGTCGGAAAAACTATTTAACAAATCATCTTAGAATCAATCATAATACTTGGAAAAGAAAATTATTCAGAAAGAATAGTGTGTAATTGATGGAAATATACAACCTAGAAGTAATCTTTCACATTTCCCTACATTGAACGATTTAAAACTTTTATATTGTTGGTGTAACTTAAATTTATATAGACTAACCTATAGATGATAATATATATATCGGTCATATTCTATCCATCCAATTCCGACTAAGATACATCAGTTTAAAAATAAAATAAAATGAGTATTTGTTTTGGTGTGTATTAGCAAATGACTGAAAGAAAAAAGCCAAATGAAAGTTTACTCAGATCTATACCCACAATGATATTATCACTGTGTCATATACCTTGGAAGTTGATGGATGATTTCTCTGGTTTACTGTTGAGATGAGTAACACAACTTTCAACTAGGACTAGATATTAATTGTTTGTCGAATGGCACAATGTCATTTTATAATTTATCAGCATACAATTTATTAAGTACATGGGAATTGTTACAACTTAACACAATAAGGAGATAAAATACATATCTGTATGGTTTTGCAGCGTGTCTTGTTTTTTCAATGTTCAATATACATGAAGTATCGAGCATTTTCAGGCATCTTTTTATTCATCTACTTATTGAGTAAATACTGTATATAAGAGCATAAATTTCACTGAAAACATCATCATTACAAGCTATAACTTTCACTCTATTTACTTTTTTATTCTCATTTGGAATGTTGTGTATGCGCTCTACAGTAGTGTGTTCATAAACTTTAATATGTAACAATCACCTATTAAGTAAATGGCGAAATGTTTGAACTTTATGTGATTTTAACTACATGTAAACATCAATATAAATAAATACTATAACAATAAAACAATTTGAACTCACCATGTACTGAATTCTTCCCACTAGTCGTTGTTGTTGTTGTTGTTATCGATGTTTGAGATTGATTCAAAAGTTCCGAAAGATAAGCAGACATTGATGAGATTTGCTGTTGTGATTGTTTTAAACTAGACTGTTGTTGTTGTTGAAATGGTTGATGTCCTATTGAATCTTCACATAATTTTGTATTTATAATTGTTCCATTACTTGTTTGTTGTTGTATTTGATGTGTTGTATTGTTATTAACAAGTAAACTAGATTGTGTTAAATGAGGTTTTAATAAACCAAGTAATGTATATGGTGTAACAGGTGGTATCCATAATGGTGATTTACATTGTGAATTATCATCTGTTAAATTTACACGAGTTTGACGATCCAAATCCACACCGTTATTATTGTTATTATTATTATTTAATAAACCATTTGCTGTTTGGGTTAAATTCATTTCAAGAAAAGAGGACGGGACAGTATTTCCCATAATTAGATCAGTATTCGAATGAGTAATATTTGATCTGTCTGTTAATAATAATGATGATGATGACGATGACGATGATAGAAATTGTGATTGCATTGAATAATGATGACTCATGACACACAACAACACACCACAATTAAACTGTGGTTTAGTACCATATGTTCTAATATTATATTATAAACCTGGATTAGTAATTAATAATGATAATAATGTTTATTGTTTGTTTGTTCTTTCCATGAATCAAAATGAATATTGCATAACGTGTGCTTAAGTTTAAATTGTTGACAACTGTACAACTAACCATACACACATATATATGTATATATATATAAGACCAGATAAATGACCTAAATTTTGCCAAGGCTAAGTAAATTAGAATGTTTTTTTTTTGTAATTTTGACAACCAATCCAGACATCAACTCAAAAGCATGACATGTATACACATTTAGTGCTGCTAATTCAATAGTCTCATTATATATATATAAACATGTCGATAATACGTGTGTCTACTAAACTACCTTTGCTTAGAGTTTAAATATAGTTCTATTTATAATTGTGTGTTCATTCTTTAATTTCGTAAACAATTTCACTTACCATAATATAGATGTATATATATATAGATACAAGCAAACACATTTAGCACACGTGCCACATTGGATATATCCAGGCTCCCACAATTTTGTTGTTGTTGTTGAATTTAACCAATCATTTTTTCACCCGCTTAACCAATCCAATCATTTCCACCCCCGAATAGTTTTAATGGGCTGAGCAGATATCTGGTCTGACCTTCGGAAAGTTTCATGATTGGGCAAGTAAAATGACTAGTCAAGGATATTAATTAATTGTCTATAGTTCATAAAGTGTATAAGAAAATGCTTTTAACGTGTATGCTGGGATGTATTTTTGTTGTTGGGGGATACAACATGGAATTCCCCTGCAATAACAGTGAATGAAATTAAGATAGGAACCATTGAGGGTAAAAATAATAATAATAATAACATTTCTAAAAGAAATATTTATTGGTTTGTATTTATTTACTTGTTATGTATTTTAACACATAGATATTGGTACAAGAAGGCACCAAATACATATGCGTCACACAAATCTCATTCGATATGTGTGAGGGCTGTGATACTGCCCGGGTACCCGAACCGAAACAGGTGGTTTTCTTAGGGGGCCACTCCCCGAGCCTTCTACCTGAAGGTCTGATCCACAAGGCAGTGAGCATCGTAAGGAGATGCAGTCCCATGGAAGCCGGTGACCAACAATTGGTTCATACGCCATTTGTTCCCGCAGGATACTGGGGCCCATGTGCACCATTGGTTTGGAATCCGGTTAAAGCGCCGGACATTCGCTTTTCGTCCTCTCAATTTCGTAAACAACACCGTGGTGCGAGAAGGCAGTGAGTAGGACTTCCCTGGCAGAGGCTATATACGCGTGGCCATGTGAGATCATTTCGAGAAGGAGAGCGGACTCTCTCTACTCTCGGCTTGACTTATTTTTCGATTCATCTGAAACTTTCTACATGTCATTGTAAATTATTACAAATTAGTAACAATAGAGTAGGAAGTTAGAAACTTCAACCCATCTAGATTCCAATAAATTTCACCACATTCAGTATAAGGACTAGTGAAGTTGTTGTTAGCTTAGTTTTAACAATAATCAAGTTTTTTTATGACACACTAATCATGTATCTTATTCGATTCTAATATCTGAATCAAAATTCAGAGAACTACAAAAATCCTTGATTCTATGGAGATTTAGATTAACAGGATCAAACTAAAACAAAGAAGACGGTTTACTTCTAGGACATCTTATCTTCATTTGCAGAAACTGAAGAAACATAAGAAAAAATCTTACTAATAAAGTGGAAATACTTAGATTCTAGTCTAAAGATGTATTCTGTAAATGATTTGGTTATTTGTCATAGAGTAGCATAAATTGGGAAACCACTGTAATGTGCGAAAGGTTAAACAGCTAACACAAAATTCACGTCATTATTTCCGCAATATTCATTAATGACTTCACATTGGGATCTCGAACCCAAAGATTTGCATTCCGCTGTTACCAAAATATCATTAAGCTATTGCATTTTGATACAGTCGGTCTACAGTTTAACTTCAGTCTCTTTATGTTATAATGTGGTGCTTATCGATCGATTAGGCTGTGAATTTTCTTTTTCTAAGCTGGTTGAGACATGTGTTACGCTTCCCTTACCATCACCTACGTCGATATGCTGTATTAACGGTGTAGAAATAAGTTCAAAGGAAGCTAGGGTTTACCTAACCAAAAACTCGTCATCAGTTCATGAAATCACTGACTGTTGATCTGACCCATGTTTGTAGATGCAGACCATGTAATTAGGATCCATGCAATTGCCAAGACCAGTGGTTGGAGACTTTGAATGATATGGCTGATAATCGTTCACGTTAGCGTAGATACATTCACTATTTATCTTATACTATATCTTGAACTTCATTTTTCATTCCTCTACATAAATCTTGTCATTCTGCTTTTGCGAACCATATTCTCAATGTTTAGTCTTTATCGTTGTCATTACTATAACATTATTATCGATCGCTTCCACCATACATCATCCCAGTTTTATCTCATTTGGATAATATGCGGCATGACAACTTGAGCTAACAGATACTTATCCCAAGCTCTATGTTGATCATAACTTACTAACCAACTGACAATACTTTACCAATATAATACACGAGTTATTTATTTTCGCACAATTAAAATGATTAACTACACGAGTCGCAGCTTCCCATCTTAGTTAATTTATGAGCATGGATAACATGGATAAAGATTAGCATTTTAGCCGAAATGAATGAAATAGTCAAGATTATAACAGCAAGATATTTGTCTCAGTGTATCGAGTACCATGTTATTGAGACCTTTCCGTCCTTTAGTTGTCAGTCCCCAATGTTTGCTTATGAAGGAACGATTGAGCCAATCATGTTGCTTACTTGATAAGGGCAACTGGCACAGAACACCTGGACAATTCTCCTTCAATGCAGGAAGAAGACGAAGTGTTAGGGAAACTCGATGTTCAACCAGAACAACTTGAAAATGGTACAAATCAGTATTTATATATTTAGTGACAAACGCATAACTTTCAATCGGAAACCAATCAGAAAGGAGCCAAGTTCGTATGAAAGACGGAACTAGTAAAAACGCAATCGTGGTTAACATTATTAATGATAGTTTAACATTATTAACAAATTGCTAAGCAATCTTCTGATCGCCTTAGCATTATGTTGTAACTTAGATGGTCCGTACTGATCTGTTTTTTTAATGAGGATGCCTATTTTTCTTCACTGCTTTGATTATAAATTAAATACACAATAAGAATGGCGATGATTGACTGTTGATTCTTTCCTTTTATTATTGATAGTAGTAATAACTAAATAATTCATTAGTTTTCGGAAGGTTCACTTTCATACTACAGAGGATCGAGAAAGCAACATCAAGGTCATGATGTACGAATCGTTATAAAACGATATTTATCTCAGCATATCAAATCAGGATAAGTAACGTGTGCGAATGCCCAATTTTAATGAAGAAACTATCATTATGTATTTCGAAAAACACTCATCTATGAATCCGAAAATGCAATGAATATGAATGAACTTAAAGTCATATAAGATATAGTGATATTTCTTTCTTGTGTTTGTGAGGGTTACTGTTGAAGTTAGAAGTTGGAGAAAATCATAAAAATAATCTATTCAGTAACATATTACTAGCCATAAACACGTAGTGTGTTGTGTGTTACTGATGTCGACAGATATAAGTAGTATGTATCACCAATCGAAGGTGGAATGCCTGGTGGCAAATTGAGAACATCAAAGAAAAAAGAACGGGAACGGAGAGAGGTTGATATTAAAACGAAGGAACATTCAATTATGAGACAGTTGATTGACATTTTGCAAATAAAGTATTTACTGTATGGTTTCTAGATTTTACCAAGAGGCTCTGTAGTTTTTCAAAATACACTTGATTGTCCCTATTTGTGCTCTCGTTCACTACAGCAGTATCTATGTTAAGCTCTTTCGTTACCCAGTATACCTTGGAAATTATTCAACTCTTCCTAAATCAGAACAAGAAGTAAAGTAGTTCTGTCGATATGTCATGCTAATGAATTTTTTAAATATAATTTTCATTGTTTATCATGGTCGAAATGAAAGAAAGTATTCAAGTTACCACTTGTTAACAGAAATAAATTTCGCGATGATTTCACATAGCATTGACAGAATGCTTTTGTATAGTTTGAATAACAAACTTGTCTTAGATAGACCACCACTGAAAATCTGGAAGCACCAAACGGCCGTTTCGTCCTACTACGGGACTCCTTAACAGTGCCCATCTACCAGCCCTCGTCCGGGCATAAAACCCACAACCTCCAGTCATACATGAAAACTCTGAACCTATAGATCTAACTGTGTACATATCTAACTTCAGTCATCTGTTGTCTGAAATGGGCGATTATCTCACGTCCGGCGTAGTTTAACTCCATAGGTTATAGCTTCTCACCAGAACTCCAGGAACTGAGTGTGATTATCATTAATATACGGGAATTTATGGAAATTGTAGAACTTTATTCAGTTTAAACTATGAAACAGTGGTTAATCTATTACTGAGTAGTAAACTTAGTTATATAGAGCATCCTGATTATTGTCTCCAACCATTCAACGTCAAAAAGCAATGCAGAAAATGTTGAGTCACTTAGACACTAGTGTCCACATTTGCGAATTGATTAAAATAATTCAGTCTATACTATGAAGTCTAGATAAATGTATGACACCGCTTACTATCAAACAGTAAACATTTTACAATTAAATAAATTAAACTGAGTATATACAAATGATAAATAACTTATAAGTCAAGACAAGTATCTTTCTAGAAAGACAATGACAACTTCATGATCGAAGGAATCAACTCTAAGAACGAAATCTCACTCTCAAATAATCACAAATTATGATGATAACATCAGTCATACAGTATTGATCATGGTGTATTACTTTACAAATTATTAATGTTAATGAAGACGATTATATTATAGTAATAAAATTAAGTAATAACTCTTTCATCTTATCAATTTTTCCAGCTCACTCTCAGATACACCAACATTAGAATATAATAATAGTTAAATTGGAACTCCTTTATTTGGAATAGTTTGTCGAATATGTAAGCAAATATGCTCAAAGATATACATTCCATTACAAAGCAAACCTTTCAGTATACATAGATATATGTAATTTAGTATTCATGAAATTACAAACAACATGGTAGACAAATATAAACTAGAGTATATATACATGCTGTTTGTAAAAATACGTTCTGAAGAAAGGTGTTAAGTAAATCATGTGTGTTGTATTCATCAGAAATTAATCTCAGTTAAGGTACTGTTAAAAACCAGGGAGCATTGGATAGCTGTTCCATCCTAATATGAGACCGCTTCAATCAAAGCTACAATATTCAGTTCACTAGTGATTTATTTCAAGGTGCTCCTGAAGTTCTAATGAGAAGTTCTGTCTGATAGTTCTGATGAGTCAGAAGTGAAACACCTGTAATCACTGGAATCGGATAGATCATCTTGGTGTATAACAAGTTGACTAAAGTTATAAGTATACTACTGTACACCAACCAAATGGTTAAGCACTTTCCACAAAACTCGAAGGTTCTATAGTTTTACATTGTTGAGGAGACTTATATTAAGATGAAACAACTGTCCAGCGGTCTTCAGTTTTCAATAGCACCCCAAATGAGACTATTCTTTGACGAATGAAACTCACAAGCTAAACTTATCTCTTTAAAACCCATTTAACTAAATTAAAATATTTAGACATTGGCCACAAACTCATGTAAACTTTGTATCCAGATGATTTGTGTCAACCTAATTAGTTATTATTTTTATAGGAAAAGAAGGATACAAGTAGAGCAAATAATATGTTTTATCGTGTGTACAGTTGTAAAAAAGTGACTTCCCTAAAATATCACCGGGATGGGATCAGCCATTTACGTGAGAGGCGGTGTATGTGTGGTTTGCTGACTGAATACTTTTACCGACTTAGGTTCTTTAAAAGAATCAATACTGAATACTTAGTAAAATACTAATTCCACGGGATTACTTGTTTTTATTAATAAACAAACTAGGAAGTTCAGTAATCAGTATTGAAAGGAAATCCAGTTCATAGAAGGATTCCAGTTATAGTCTACTAATAAGTTGCGAAAACATTCGTGATATGCTAAAAACCACGCTAAACGAAAGCCACAACATTAAAAGACGAAACTACGTAGGTAATTACTATTATTATTATTATTATTATTATTATTATTATTACTATTATTATTATTATTATTGAGCAAATTGAAATACCACTATTGCGATAGTATAGAAATGGACTAGTCATTGGTTGGCTGGTTTGTGACCTTCAGCTTCAGCCTTGACTACTGATTGGTCAACTGATACCTAATTCAAACTCATACTGTTATGGCTTAATATTCTGTTTATTAATTGCAAAGTTCTAATTTTCTAAGTAATTTTTTCAGTTAGTTACGTCTTTTGAAATCAGTTTGCAGTTGGTGATTAATTTAGTGGACCATTTCAACTATTCCAATATCTTTTCAACCAATTATCAGAACAGCATTTATTCTTGGAAAATAACAGACAATTTACTCTCTTAGTTGTTACGACGATATATTTGCAAAATGAAATACACTGTAAGGATAGTTGCCCTAGCTCATTGAAATCCTAGTTACATGGTGCTGGAGCTAATAAGACGTTATCGCTGGGATATTTTCCATTTCATTAGCCCCACCTTTCATTTAAATAACAACATCATGTCACTTAATCTTAAGTAGTTTAATAGGTATTTAAATAATTGTTTTCTATCAGAAGACCGCATAAAGCAACAAATGACGTTTAATTTTCCATGTCATAGTGAATAATATTTCGTTCCGTTACGAGGAATGGACCCTATAGTTCATCTAAGTAGTAAATAAGTCTCTTCTTATTAAGATACTGGGAAAAAATATAAGCTATTCTAGACACTGACAGTCAACGTTGTCAATGTTAAGGACTGGAACTGGTTATTCTCCATTGGTATATGTGCATCTTGAGCGGATCACCCCAGTACTGCTAGTTAGTCACAAGGTTTTAGTAATATTGGAGGGTGGCTGACTATCAATGGAATTCATGACTTACTTTTCATCCTGTTTGAGACTTATCAGCTGAATATACACTCACCTCAGTCCTAATGTTAAGCACACTGGACTTTGAACCAAGTATCTTTTGCATCAAATACTAGCAAGTCATCCATTGAACTACTGAGCTCAGTTAACCATGAATTTGTTCAATGCATATCGATCTTTGTTTTAATCTATTTCTACCTCTATTGACAAGTTTTAATCCGGGATGAAATGCACTACAAGTTACTATTAAACTTCAATTTCGATAGTTTATTTTGCGTAATCAAAAAAAATTCATTATTCAATGCAAAATACAATTGACACATGATTCTAATTTTGATCGAGATTAGTAAACAATCGAAAAACTCAAATTGAAGATCATTTAAAATCTAAAATTCAAATGAGTTTGATATAGAATAAAGTCCAAAATACACATTGAAAAAGTAAATAAAAAATTAATCAATCTGTAACTTTTCATTTAACTCTATTAATTTTTTTTATTGAGATCATGAACAGATTGTTGTTAGACCACCTTTGGAAACCTGGAAGCACTGGATGGCCGTTTCGTCCTATTGTGGGACTCCTCAGCACTGCGCATCCACTATCCCGCTCGCGGGATTCGAACCCAGGGCCTTTAGTCTCGCGCGCGAACGCTCAACCTACTGGACCACTGAGCAGGCATCCAATGCTGATAGTGTCTAACGTCAACCAATCCACGAAATTGCACGACCAACTTCCATTGTATTGAGGTAGATGGCTGTCTCTACCTGACACGGATTAGCTCCACTAGTCACGGCTTCTCACTAGAACTCCGAGAATTCCCTCACGAAGCTAGTCACTAGTGAGCACATGTTGATTACTAGTATAGTGGCTGTGGAGATTATTAAGTTTTTGATTGAGATCATGAATAGATTGATGTTAGACCACCTTTGGAACCCTGGAAGCACTGGACAGCCGTTTCGTCCTATTAATTCTGTTGGATTATAGAAAGAAAATAAAGAAAGAAAGAGAGAAAATGTCATAAAAAGTTATAAACAAGGAATAGATGAGATAATTTCTAGATTTGTTTATTTTATAAATCATTATCAGAAGGGGTCTTGTGGAAAGTGCTAAACCATTTGATTGGTGTACAGTAGTATACTTATAACTTTAGTCAACTTGTTATACACCAAGATGATCTATCCGATTCCAGTGATTACAGGTGTTTCACTTCTGACTCATCAGAACTATCAGACAGAACTTCTCATTAGAACTTCAGGAGCACCTTGAAATAAATCACTAGTGAACTGAATATTGTAGCTTTGATTGAAGCGGTCTCATATTAGGATGGAACAGCTATCCAATGCTCCCTGGTTTTTAACAGTACCTTAACTGAGATTAATTTCTGATGAATACAACACACATGATTTACTTAACACCTTTCTTCAGAACGTATTTTTACAAACAGCATGTATATATAGTTGAAGTTAGACATTAACACCATTGAATGCCGGCTGGCTCAGTGGTCTAATGGTTAAGCGCTCACACGCGAAACTGATAGGTCGTGAGTTGGAATCTTGCGGAGGTGCGGGATCATTGATGCACACTGCTAAGGAATCTCATACTAGGTGCTTCTAGGTTTTCCATAGTGGTCTAGCTTCATTGACTCATGATTTCAACTATTGAACTTACTAAAATCACCACAAAACCCCTTTTGACAAAATGTAATTATTATATAAACTGTTAGAAATAACGTGACAACACTACAGCATAATGTATACATTGAATGAATTAAGCTTTCTTTTTAATTTAAGGTCAATTTCAATAATGTTTGTAATGATATAATACAAAGAAGTACAATAATAGTTTCTTTTGATTAATCTATAGATTGTTATAATCATACACGAAATTGATAATGATAATCTTAGTAATATAATAATTGATCAGTTGATTATATATTTGTCAACTTAAACATTGAATTATTGAAGTTATCAGCTTACTTACATGTATTAATAAACATTATAAATAGAGTAATCATATACCATACAGTAATAAGACTAGATTAGATGATTGTTTTAGAACGATTAATATGATTTATTTTATGCATAGATTACTGACTCGTTATCCATATTATTATTAAGTTAAGTAGTCTTTAAAAAATATACACAACAAAAATGAACATGTTTAAAGTGATGTTATTTATTGGTAAAGAATATGATACGAGAACATATAATGCATATACTACAAAAAGGAGGTACTGGACGGCCATTTCTTCCTAGTATGGGACTCCTCAATAATGTGCATCCATGATCCCGCATGCGGGATTCCAAACCACGACATATGGTCTCACGCGCAAACACTTAACGTCTAGACTACTGAGTAAGGCATCCAATGGTGTTAATGCCTAACTTTAATCAATCCACGATATTGCATAACTGTCCTCCATTTTCTTGAGTGAGTAAATGCCTCACAACAGATATGGATGAACTCCATCGGCCACGGCTTCTCACTAGAACTCAATCAATTTAAGCTCAACAATCTCCACAAGCCTTAACTGAGTGATATCGCCTGAAATTAATGATAAATAAAGTTTCGTCATTGTATGTAACAAAAATCTGCTTTCATATTGACTTGTGTTTAAATTGCGACAAAATATATGAAAACTTTATCAACTGGTGAATCTATTACATTAAAAGCATTGAATTGGTGAATATTTGGTGGTAGATATTCTCAACTATCATTAATTCAAGATTTATCAATGATAACTACTAACTTTTGAACAAGGACAAACTCCACCGGTATGGATATCCAACGAGAATTCATTTCGAATGCATCTCGAAGTTAAGCATTGGTAATCAGATAATTACAGATAGGTTGAGAGCTTTTGACGTGGTATTCGTCTCGGATCGACTTCGGATTCTTGGATTTGAATATCAATCTAACTACTGTCAATCCATGACGAATAGTAACTACAAATTAAATCGTTACCCATAAATCAGTCAAAGCATAGTCGCTCGTTTTGTGTTGAGTTAAATAATTTAAGACATTACACAATAAACAAAATCATAATGTAATAATACAATAGTACGAAAAGGAAAAGTCATATAGATCCTTGTCCCAATTTAAAATTCGTCATTGGTTCGAAATCAAGAAGTAACGAAGAATCGACACTGAAACCTCTAGCAAGTAAACAGCAGCATATTCCAACTTTGAGGTCATGCAGTTCAGGAATCCTAAAGTAGAACAATACAATCGAAAAAATCCTCATGCCTTCGACGACTGATAAGACTGGAAAAAATCGTATCTAATTTTATGAGTTATTAGAGTTTCCTCCGTTTTATCAAAATGATAGCACATATGTAATCCATGTGCTACACATCTCAATCGATAATCATTCACACCATCAAATTTCGGTCTCGATCGCGAACGCCTCGCATCAAAATAACTAACACGGAATACAATCATATACAAATGTAAACTCAAGCAATCCACAATATTATACGACTATCTCTCGTTGTCTACAATCCGTAACTATCTCATCCGACATGGTTCAGCTTCACAAGTCACGTATTCTCAATACAACTATTCGAATTCCCTATCGAGACAAATCAACAGTACTTCCACCTATTCAACTCTGGTCTACATTACATCAATTCATCATTTCAATCACATTCAACAGTCTCCACAACACCACACACTGAACACGAATTTTCAAATGCATCGAACACTCTCATTCAAATATCACTACTCATATAATCATTTCACCATCCGCAAAGTATACTTAATAATAATAATAATAATAATAATAATAATAATAATCACCATTTCTATCTCAAACATCACGCAACACACGACTCAACACAAACACTAAATATATGACAAATCAAACTGCTATACACTGTTATACTACTCAATGTCTGTTTACACTCATAATTTCACAGACAACGTGGACATCTCACTACACCACACATCACACAACATTCGTGAAATGTGATCACACAACACAACAATCAACAAACACAACTCTACACACAGTTCAATCATTCACAATAATACAACTCAAATCACTATTATCTCTCATCAGTCCAAATCCTAAACTGATTACTACACAATCAGTAACATTGATCGATATAAACTACTGATCAATTGAGTGATGAGCGGTGAGTGGTGAGTGGTGTGTGAGGTGAAATCAATATCTGTTGTCTTGTTCAACCAGTCAATGTTCGATGCACTGTTCGTTGTAACTCGTACTGTCAACTGGAAACCACAACATTGTCATTTATCAACAAATGAATTTACATTGTGAGTAGTTTATTGTTGTGAATGAAAATGTGATCCGAGAAAGAAGTGAGAGGAAAACACAATAAGTTTGTGAGAAATGATTCTCACAAATGGACAGAACTATCATTCAACAAATTAAAAATTCCTAAACAACATTGGCAAATGCGTAAATCCATAGATAAATGTAACTAGGTTTCTCAAAGTTATGAATAAATCACGATGATTAAATACTACTATTACCTACGCTGTTTTATTATTTATTGAAACACATGAGCATTTGTACAATAAGGCACCAAATATATATGTGCCACAATTCATCATTCGATTTGTGTGAGGGCTTGGATGTAGTACGAGTACCCAAACCGAAGTAGTTAGTTTTCTTAGGTGGCCACTTCTCGAGCCTTTGACCTCTAGGTCTAATCCATAAGGCAGTGGTGCAACGTTAGGAGATGCAGTTCCATGGTAGCTGGCGATTAGCAATAGGTTCATATGCCATATACTCTATCAGGGTCCTGGAGCCTATGTTTATCATTGGTTTGGAATCACGGTTTTCCAACTCTCCTAGGTGGTTCCTCCATATCTATCAGCTCAGCTGGACATTCGCTTTTTGTCCACTTGATTTCGTAAACAACATCCCACTGAGAAAAGTCAGTGAATAAAAATTTCCTGACAATGACTGTACACCAGTGGGAACATGAGAGCATTTCAACGTGGAGAGCGAAATCTCACCATCCTCGGTCGTATTAGGGCATTTAAGGGCACACTACGACTTCCATTATGGATGATAAATACTAATCCAGAGTAATAATAGTGACAATAATGAGATGACATACTTAATCGTAATGATTAGTAGATTGACTTATTTTAACAGAGGTAAACTTGTAATAATTCTTACTACGTGTTTTAAAGATTTAGAGAAAAGAAATGAAATGCTTAATATCATTGTACTTTAAACCAACCAGATAAACTTTTATCTTATTTAAAAAAATCGAATTATTTTTTACCATAGCACATTCTGGTAACAGTGGTGATAATGATAAATCTTAATTCGAACTTAATTTTACATCATATACTGTGGTCGAAATCATTTAGAACACTCGTGCGAACAGTCAACGATTAGTGAACAACTATTTTGGTGGAGTTTTGTTCTCTGAACTGGATGGTTTAGTCGTGGATCTTTCATCGTTTTCCACAACCAAACCATCCAGTTCAGAGAATAAAACTCCATCAAAATCATCCCTCTGAGTTATAAATCTTCTCTACCATCTCAATGAACAATTATTTAGTTCAAGTCCGAGACTATTCAATAGTAGATATCAAATGGATATTTACAGATCATATCAGGAATAGAATACTTTTAGGTCACTGATACTGAGTCGACTAACTTTTGTATTTAAAATATGAATCAGTAACATTGTATTACATTGATGATAATAAGTGATCATTGTGCCATGTCACTGAATCAAAGTAATGGCTTATATGCACTACGGCCAATGTGGAGCTTGAATTTTGTAGATCTTATTCGATGCATTAGTTTCAAGAGCATGCTACTGAGATCTTTGTATTTAGTTGGAACTACTGAGTAGTGCTCTAGTTGATGCGAATCAGTCAGTAAATCAGTTGTAATTAAGTAGTCAATCTTTAAAAGTCTTCTTAGCCTATCGATCAAATACTATTGGTTATCCAGAGACTTATGTATTAATAGAATCCCACCCAACAAAATAGGTGAAGCCTATAGGCCCTTCCAAAGAAAAGAATGTCCAACTGTAGCACTAGAGAAAGCAAAGTAAATGAACACGTTTGTGTGTAAGTAGGGAAATCGATATCTGTAATACAGGAGGATACCTTACAGCCTACACTTTTCTGTAGTTCAGACGAACACGTTATGATCTACGCTTTCCTATCACTTTTGGAAAGTTTCAAAAAATAAAAAGCGTTTAGAGCCAATAATGTACACATCAGTATGGAACGTGGAACTACTACAAGTATGTTTTACATGTATGTATAGAGGACCTACATCAAAGACATATACATTCTACAGTACACATATAGGGATAGATGATCGTGGTCACAACTATACGTTACATTTGTATATGGAAGGATAGGTCGAGGCCTACACATTCCATAGTACCACATAGATGTAGAAGCAAAGATCCCAGTCCGTAGCTCAGCGACTTCCAAATACTGGATAAATAGCAAGTAAACAAATCAATCAGGAAATAATTCATCATGGGGGACATGCTCTCATCACGCTCATACCATAAACAAGTTTATTGTAAGTCCTTGTTCACTGATTACGATACACTTTATTGTATTCGCTCCCACCCGCTTCCTCCAGACTTAATGGACCTGTCCAGAGTAAATCCGACTGAGCATCAGAAGAAAAGTTTCTCCCTAGCACCACACACACGCTTTTCAATATAAGATTAACCACCTTTCTTTATTAATTAGATCTTAAGACAGAGTAGCTGATTATTTCGATCTCTATCTGTGATAGAGTGGGCAGTCAGCTCGACCACCACCATTTTGAGCAGAGTGAGTGATCAATTGAGTTTCTACTTGACCGTCCACGTTAACTTATGAACACAGTCTACTAACTCCAGGGCACCAAGTAGAAATGAGGGTTAGTCATTCCCCTGGAGAGACTTAATTACTTTAAATATAATTGATAAATTTCATTTACAAAGTTAAAAATAAGATCAGAAATTTGGGTCAATATAGAATTTACTCATATTCATATTTATCAGGTGTAAAATGATTACTGCTTTAAGATTTGAATGAACTCATGAATTTATTTATGGAAGAAATGTATAAGTTATGATAACAATGGGACGATACAAGTAGACAAAATCAAGTGAATATAACTTCATCCCATTGCACAAACAGGTGGTTATTAGGACTCTGTAGCTGAATGGATAACGCGATGGCGTTTCAAGCGAACGGTACTGGGTTCGAGTCTCAGAGTGAACATCAACTCTGAGATGCAAGTACACCCAGCTGACGAGTCCCAAATAGGACGAAACGCGCGTCCTGGATTCCACTACTAGTCACTATCGATCTTTGCTTATAAAGCTTGTGACTTCAGAAAATATCGAAATTAATTACCAGTAAGCACACAACTAACTGAAGTGAGAAATGTAAACCATTGATTCCTGAATCAATGGTCTAAAGGATAATCACTCTCAGCGGGATCAGACGGCTTTAAGTTGGATCCCTAGTGTGGTCATAGATGTGCATTGCTAATAAATCCTAGGCTAGAATGAAACAGCTGTCCAGTGCTTTCTGTTTTTCACTGGTTTTCCATCTGAGGCCAGTTTATGATGTCAACCATAAAATTCAATAATCTCAACAAATACTCTACACATATTAAGCTTATCCTAAAAAATTCCTTAATTCTGCTGTTCTTTGTTGACTAGTATGGGAGTGAATTGTAAACAATAATGATTTTTAAATCAGTAGCATAGTTTATCACTCTATATAGTCGTTAATACCTGGTTGTAATAACATTGGACTATATGGGATCGGCCGGATAATCGTTATATACCTGACATTATCCATAATATCTTCAGTATTCAGTAAATGTGTTTCATCTAATACTTTCTTCTATTTTTCTGCTTATTCACTAAGATGGATATCGAAATGTAATTTTCATTGGAGATTTCTTTTCAAGCTCTAACTTGTGTTTTTCATCTGGCACTACATTGAAATGTTCACATCAGACGATGGTGGATAACTGCGATCGTTTAAAATGAAATTCTTCATGGAAATCACATTCTAAGATGCAGTAATTATCTAATAAATGCCTAAAGATGTTGGATACAATGCGTACTTATTGAATAGTGAGAACGTTTTGTACCATCTCAGCCTCGAGATACTCAATAGTTTTCTGTTAATATGTGAATAATCATTATTTTATTCCATGTGCTTCATTCTTAGAATTCACTATTACTGATTAATTAATTTTATTTTTTACAATCTTTACGGTTGTTATTGTTTCTAACCTTTTTATTTTGATCCGCTAATTTTTACATTTGATCTTGTTTATGACATTTCATAGGGTTAATTTAAAAATTAACGTCAGTATGGGATTGCGGAGATCATTGAATTTCATTGTCATGTGCTCATTAGTGACCAACGTCGAGAGGAAATTTTTAGATTTCTAGTGAGAAGCCGTGACCAGTAGGGTTAAACAACTATGTTCGTGATATTATGATATCATCTTGGTATCGGCGGATGGAACGTAAACCAGAAACGCAATAATAGGACGAAGCTAAGCTATTACTCTGAACCCCAACCCTACTAACTGAAGGAAGAAGATCGGGGCAATATATAATTCTAAAAGCAGCCCGGAAGAACAAATAACAGCCACTCAATTGACGCGTAGTGCATATAATATTAAAATATCCTTGAAAAGCGTCACAAAATATTGTACTGAAAGAAGAAACGAACCAATAGAGTTTAAGGAAACACAAACTGGAGGTAATAATGAGCGCGTTCGGCGCGAAAATGAGAAATTCTAACTTCACTATTAAGCCGAAAAATATAGTTTATCAAGTGATTTCCGAGGATCCAGCATCCTCGACATAAACCATGTAGGCAGTTACACACTGAAGACAGTGAGAGATGGTCACGTAATGTCGTGAATTGATTAAAGTTAGATTTGTATATCAACTGGATAATTCAAGTATTTCTATATTTTGATAATTTTTAGTGGAAAAGTACAATATCGACACAACTTGGTTTACAGAATTGTAGAAAGTATTCATTTATTCAAATCAACATACAGTGTATGTTTTTACAGGCCTAAAATACTTTGAACGAGAAACTTATCAAACAATGAACATAACATATTATCGGTAAACTGGACAGTTTAACATATCATTTGAATAGTTCATTTTGTATCTAATTAAGAAACTGAATACCTATGAATAACAAACAAGTTGTATGTAGCCGCTATTGGTGATTTATTTGACAATGGTATATTATACTTCACAAGCTAGTGTTAACTTGATTGAATTCATCTAGAATAAAGTTTCTAGTCCGTCATTTCCATCTTAAACGAGGTATTACCCACAAACTTAACGCCTCTTGGTAAGCACAGTAATAAACCCATTCAGATAAACGAAGTCTTTTGTCGTTATATTTCCAACTGAATCAGACTGCTCATTAAATATTATTCTTTATTCATTGTACTAAGCATTTGCAGTCATTTCCCCGTCCATCTGGTTAGTTCTCGCTGTAAAATATATTAGCGTATAATTGTTTATTAGAACTAGATGTTGGGATGATCCACGTTGAACAAGTCCATATCAGACGATTGTATATAACTCCAGACGTCAAATGAGTATAAAATCTATGTATGGCCGATGTATATCTTCACGTAGTAGATAATAATAACTGTAAAAATTATGACTGTGAGTATATATGTATGTACGTAGGCGTATGAATGCATATATGTGTGCTTTCATACGAAAAGTACACTAAAATCGACACATAGCTTCTGGGGATCGACACTTGTTAAACGTCTTAATTTTGTAATTTTATTTTGGAAATTTGAAATTCACATTTTCGCACCAAAGGTGCCCACCTTTACCTTTATCACTTGGATGCACCTTAAATGTCATTGGTTTATTTCCTCTTTTAATACGCTATTTTGTGACGTTCCCCAAATACATTTTTGCACTGTATATATACTCTTGAGTTGCATGCCTGTTCATTCGTGCTTCTGGCTACTTGCGGAATATACTTCCCCTTGGTTGAATCTGATCATCTAGTTAGCAGGTCTGGAGCGTAGTGGAATAGTTTAGCTTGTCCTGTTGTTGTGTTATTGATCTTTCGTTCTGTTTACCGATTTTAGGTGATATTGGAACAATGACAAGATGGTTCCTTTTTTTTTAATAACGACAGCCACAATGAAAAACAATCAAGAACAGAAAGAAAACGATGAAATCCTATTTTCAAAATAGCAAGAAATCAATGGAGAACGAAATTACTTAACGTGTGAATTGATTCACTCTTGAAAATAATTTAACCGGTGTTTAAATAATTTCCTTAGAATTTTGAGCGGTAATTATGAAATCAACTAATCTTGACATTATCATTATGTTCGAGAAAAAAAGAAAAATTTTTGTGGATATTATAGTAGTTGAGTTTATGAGTCAATTGAAGCTAGACCATTATGGAAGATCTGGAAGCACTGGATGGCCGTGGACACTGACTCGATTTCGTGGATTGGTTGAAGTTAAATACTAACACTGTTGCATGCCGGCTCAGTGGTCTGGAGATTAGGCGCTCACATGCGAAACCGGTAGGTCCTGGGTTCGAGTCCCACGGGGTCGGATCGTGGATGTGCACTGCTGAGGAGTCCCACAGTAGGACGAATCGGTCGTCTAGTGCTTCCAGGTTTTCCATGGTGGACTAGCTTAAATTGATTCATGAACCCAACGATTAAATAAGTATATAGTTATGTTCATGATTTGTCAGTTTACTTATTTGTTACTTGGAAATAATCGACAGTAAATTTGTAACGAACATCTAATCAAGTGTGGATAACCAATTTATTGTTTAATACAAAATAAAATAATATTTTGGTAAAATATGAGAACCATACATTGGATATTTCATTATGCCCGACCGTTGTTGCTACCTTGACGTGGTGGTCGGGCTTG
Organism: Schistosoma mattheei; assembly: GCA_944470405.2. Taxonomy (NCBI): domain Eukaryota; kingdom Metazoa; phylum Platyhelminthes; class Trematoda; order Strigeidida; family Schistosomatidae; genus Schistosoma; species Schistosoma mattheei. The sequence continues at coordinate 5,881,634 of OX103950.1, forward strand.
CCTATCGTGATGAAGCAACCGAGCTATACTGGCTGGAACAACCGTTCCTCAAGGTCCTACCATGCCAGACAGGTCGGTTGATGAGCGGTAAGACTAAAAGCAACAAACCTAAGGTCCGAAGGCGAAGTCGTACTGTTGACTGCACAGAGGTGTGACAGCAGTAAGGTGTTCCCTTCAGACAACCAGCATGACAGCGATGCTGCCTTCCCACAGGGAGAGGCGGGGTTAGAAAAGGTAAACCTAAAACTGCATACCCCTTCTTATCCCATGGATATCCGTCTCCGGCGGTAAGGTCTCAACAAGTACGGAGCTAACACAAAAATTACTCATAAAAAGGTCGTGTGTGACCGACCCCAAGCAGTCGTCACTTGGGCACTGCAGTCACGCTCTCAGGTCAATGAGACCATCTCTAATCCAATTTCTTTTTCAGGTACCCCCAGAAGAACCCTTCCACGGTGTGAGCAATCGGGAAGCGATAACCACCCTCATACCTCTAACAGCACTCAAGACCACTGTATTCACTGACTAACTACTTCATTGTGCAAATCTTCCATCAATTTTACTTTATATTCTATATGGTCTTTCACATTCACTATTCCTTTCTATTTTATTCAAATCGAGCTTCTTAACCTTCCGTTGTCAGACTTTCCACACCTGATTATTGTTACATACTACTTATGCCGACAGATATAAGTAGCATACATCACGCAGTTACGCTAAACAATAAGAATATATTTGTTTGTAATTGAGAAATGATTTCAACTGAATTCATTTACATAATTATTTATACACTTCATTACATAATATGTATGCATATATGCACAGATTTACACGTATGCCAATATTGTTTAGAAATTTTTAATTCGTTGAATGATAGTTCTGTCCATTTGAAAATCATTTCTCACAAACTTATTGTGTTTTCCTCTCACTTCTTTCTCGGATCACATTTTCATTCACAACAATAAACTACTCACAATGTAAATTCATTTGTTGATAAATGACAATGTTGTGGTTTCCAGTTGACAGTATGAGTTACAACCAACAGTGCATCGAACATTGACTGGTTGAACAAGACAACAGATATTGGTTTCACCTCACACACCACTCACCACTCACCGCTCATCACTCAATTGATCAGTAGTTTATATCGATCAATGTTACTGATTGTGTAGTAATCAGTTTAGGATTTGGACTGATGAGAGATAATAGTGATTTGAGTTGTATTATTGTGAATGATTGAACTGTGTGTAGAGTTGTGTTTGTTGATTGTTGTGTTGTGTGATCACATCTCACGAATGTTGTGTGATGTGTGGTGTAGTGAGTGTCCAAAGACAGTGAGTAGTCCAAGTGTATGACAGTTTGATTTGTCATATATTTAGTGTTTGTGTTGAGTCGTGTGTTGCGTGATGTTTGAGATAGAAATGGTGATTATTATTATTATTGTTATTATTATTATTAAGTATATTTTGTGGATGGTGAAATCATGATGTGAGTAGTGATATTTGAATGAGTTTGTTCGATGCATTTGAAAATTCGTGTTCAGTGTGGTGTTGTGGAGACTGTTGAATGTGATTGAAATGATGGATTGATGTAATGTAGACCAGAGTTGAATAGGTGGAAGTACTGTTGATTTGCGTCGATAGGGAATTCGAATAGTTGTAGTGAGAAGACGTGACTTGTGTAGCTGAACCATGTCGGATGATATAGTTACGGATTGTAGACAACGAGAGATAGTCGTATAATGTTGTGGATTGCTTGAGTTTACATTTGTATATGATTGTATTCCCTGTTAGTTGTTTAGATGTTAAGCGTTTGCGCGCGTGAGATCGTAGGTGTTGGATTCAACTCCGTTATTGTATTGTGGATGCATACTTGTGAGGAATTACATATCATGAGGGAGCTGTCGTACAATGCTTCTTGGTTTTCAGTCGTCATCTATAATTGATCGTTTCATGATTTCGATTTTAAAAAATTGTGTTTATCATCGTTTGAAACGTGTTGAATACGGATTACATAAGTGTAATCGTTGCCTACATCATTGTACATTCCTAATAGTGATATGATTAGGTTCGACGATATATGGGAGCGATTAGTCTAAAATGTTGCATCAGCTCTTATAAACACATATTGTTTCTTTGAACGTTTTTAATAGATTTAATCCAGTTGATTACATTGGGCTTGTACAATTACAATGAACAATAATGACAGACTCTGGGTAATTGGACTTTAGATTGATTATGGTTAATAGACACAATCTTCCCCTAAATCTTGAGTCCCAGTATTATCTTAAAACGTCTCATTCCAAAGCTTCATTCAATTCTTCTCCAACGATATTTTACTTATTCAATGTATTCTTTCTATTATTATTATTATTATTATTATTATTATTATTATTATTATTATTATTATTAATGTTTAAATTGGTGTTATGTCGAATTTTATTCAAATCGCCGATCTCACTTTTATGTTATGATGTTATGCAACAAATTTGATCCGATGCACATCTATGTCGAATTCTACATTTATTAAGAATGACTGATTGTTGTACATTGAAGTTGGATTATTTAAGTTGATAACTCACTATACATTTCCGTTACTTCCATTTACTGAACTTCAGGTTCTAGTCTAGTTACGCTTGTTTTGATTTAAACAAATAGATATAATTATCAAGATATACCAGAAAAGGTCGACGTCATAACCTGAATATATGGAATATAGTTGAGAAAGATTTTAATGGATAAGTGTTGAGACCACTGAAATTCAAATGAACATTACAGCGAAATTGTAACTAATATAGTTAGTTAGATTTTTATTCATCCATTCATGTATATCTGTTAATAACTCTGTGTGGGACCATTCCAGGGTTACTCTTGGTCCCAAACGCAACTAGTTTTGGAGGGTTGAGTAAGGAGTTAGCAACCTCATCCAATAAAAGAGAACTACTAAAAATAACACTGACCAGAAAACAATCGCATATACATATATAAATTGTGGCAAAATGTAGTTAAGGAGACTGGTGAAAATCTATCCTAAATATCAAACACAAGAAATTTCTGAAGTCCTTATTCATTTAGTCATATCTATATCTAAATACCAGACTGTTAATGATTGGTTTCGAGACGAATTTTTCAACAGTTTAGGTAAGAAATCATGATTTATGGTATTCCCTCACAAAATTAGTAAAGTTGGAATGCATAAAAACCATTGAATTCTAACTCATTAGTTACATTAGTAACGAGAATTGAAGATTGTGGATTCGATTCATGTCAGAGTTATGATCACGCACTACAAATGAGATTTTTACCAGGATGAAAGTTTTGCCTATTTCTTCCTGGTTCCTAAATAAGTTATACGGTGTGAATATCAATCTTCGATATAAATTCACTTAAATTTCCATATCATGTACTAACTTTGAATAAAAAACCATTGAAAATCAAGTAGTAGTCGGTAGCTGTTTTCTTGTAATATGAAAATGCGCACTAGTGTGAATACACCACCGTAGTGTGGATCAAACACAGAGGAATTCATGTCTCCTAAGAAGAGCTTAACCTGGAATGACTGAATTGATTTCTAATAAATTAGCATTTCTAAATTCATTCACTTTCTAATAATGTGTCATCATCATCATCATCATCATCATCATCATAAACAAGTAGAAATATATTCTGGTTAATAGTTGGTTTTCTTGTAACCCCCAACTTTGAATAATGTTGATTCGACAAGTTAAATTATAAAGTTGATTGATTATCTCAAACAATCTGAACATTTTTTTCTTTCTTTGAATCATTCAACATGAATGTGCAGACAGAGTATACATATTGGTTATAATAATAATAATACTGATAATTCTAATATACTATTATTGTGCATTATTGATTCCTCCGTTCAATGTTACAATATCGGTGATTACATTTTTCATTTTAATGCTTATTTACTTAATTGTGATCAAATCACATCAATCATGTTAATTATTTCGATGGTTTGTATTAGACTACATTATGAAGACATAATCAATCGTATTGAACAATTGCTTCATTTTAATTGAGGAATATTTGTAGTGTAAGTACTTAGATGGTGGTTGGAGGTAGTCGACAGTAAACCCTGGACCCGGGTTCCGTGCTACTTGGCACTCGTCAGCAAGGTGTACCTGTAATCTTGAGGGAGTTGGTGCTCCCTGTCGGATTCGATCTCGTGTCACCCAGCTTCACAGTCAGAGACGTTACCACTGAGCTATCCGAGCCGTGACTGACCTCCTGTAGGATTGAGATGTTATCACAATTGATTGATCACTGGGTGGCGATAATCTCATGCTTGTCTAGTCTTTATTAGTGCAGATCGAATTCTATCGATCATGCTGCAATGTGGCCACCAGTCTAAATAAGGAATTGACACTTTTAAACACCAAAAAGCAATATGTAGTTGTTTCATCATATCATATTACTCTTCAGCGACTCACACTACAAATCTTACAAGGAGGTGATCTGTGGCCCTAGAGCTATTACACTACTTTTTAAAGTAATAATCTGGTAGTCAGTCACTTTTGTACATTTAATTTTAACGTTTATCCACTTGATATTCCGTGTTTCGTATTCATCATATTGATGAAGTTATAAATATTTATTCGATAGTTCATTTATTCAATTACAAATGTTTGAAGTAATCAGAGATCAATCTACATTTAATTATTGAAATAAACAACAACAAAAAAACGGCGCATTTTTTTGCACTATTCTTAATACTTGTTTACTTGTGAAAATTGAAATCTGTGGACCTGTGAAGTGTATATCTATATGTATCAATGTAAATACATATGTGCCTGCGTTGATATTCGTCGGTAATGGCATCTTAAAGGTCATGTCATGGACTGATCTTGAAAATTAGGATGTATTAGACAGTCATTTCGTCCCAAGATAGGACTCCTCAACAGTATGCATTTACGACCATATTGAAGATCAAACAAAAAAACATTTAGATGTCATAGAGATGGCCCGGTTTTTAGACCACTGAGCGGCTTCTTAATTATTTAATTACACCTGTTACCCCTCGTCGAGAAACATAGGCCGTCCATCAGCACTCTCCATCCAACCCTGTCCTGGGCAATCCTTTCCAGTTACTATTCATCCTTTTCATATCTGCTTTCAATTCCCCATGCTACAATAAAACAACATAGTTCTTACTGATTACTATAACATGTAAGATATGATACATTTTGTGATATGTACAAATTGAACTGTTTTTCCTTGAAGTATAAAAGCTCTATCGAAAGTCATATCTTCTATCTTTTTTACTTGAACATAGTTGTAATTGCATAAATTGTCGATGTGTATTAATCAATTGTTCTATCAAACAGCGCGGATCTGCTTTAGTTTTGAAATCATCTCCCAATTATGTTCATATTTTAAACGCCAACGACAATATACGAATTGTAACATAAAGACTTCTCAATTCTCACTGGTTCCACAGGTTGGTTAACAAATTTAGATCAGTAGAATGGAAACAATTTTTATTGAGATCACAAACTGATCTTAAACAACCATCGAAAACTAGGAAAACAATTGACAATTGTTTTGTTTCATTGTAAGATTACTCAGTAGTGTGTGTGTGTCAGTGATTCCATTGGGAATGAAAAGCAAAAAGTATGGAATTAACAGTTAGAGTCAAACCGGCATGTGTTTAACTTCAACCTATTCGCAATATTGCTCAATCATTATTCATTCTTTTCGTGCTCTCAACAACACCCAGCATTCTCCACAAACCATCGTAGTGAGAAATAATTGTATTGAGAGTTGTTTATAAATTCATATATTTGAGTCTTCGAAAAGCTAGAAAATGCCTTGTATCGCTTTGAACCAATCAGTGTTTAGGGAAATTTTCGGAAAAATCTAGAGTCCGGTCTTAAAAATGATTTTTTTTCTACCTGATTAATCGAACAACCAGGTAATTACTAATAATAGACATTGAAGAGGAAGAATGTTGTATTAGTAAAATCTCAGTGAATGAATTTGAAGTAAATCCAACGTTTCGCCTGGCAATCTGATCCAAGCTTTTTCAAGTAAATAGTATCTGTTGTTTCGAAACTTCTATAAATTGAAGGTTCTCGATACCCATTTAAATGCCGTTTGTTTTCTATGAGTAAACAAATGTTGAAAGAAAAACTTCACCTGCTTTTCAGATAACAGAAGCCTAGAAACTGCTTGTAATTTCAGTGTCATGTTCGTCCCGCTAACCATACCTAACACAATGAACATAATGAAGTACTAGAAATCCGTTGTACGCAAACACAGTTCATGAATTCCCGTCTATCTATTTAACGCATACAACAAATATCCTACTATAACAACATAGAATTATTTCAGTGTTCTTCAACTTATTTTCAGTACAGATTAAAGTCGCTGCCCCAAATACCCTGGTACGGCCGAGAGTGGGGAGAGTCAGCTCTCCCCCTCAAAATGCTCTCACATGGCCACGCGTATGTAGCCTCTGCCAGGGAAGTCCTACTCACTGCCTTCCCACAACATGGGTGTTGTTTACGGAATTGAGAGGACGAAAAGCGAATGTCCGACGCTTTAACCGGGTCAGTGGACATGGAGAGTTCACCTGAGGGAGTTGGAAAACCATCATTACAAACCAATGGTGCACATTGGTTCCAGTACTTTGAGGGAACAAATAGCGCATGAACCTATCGTTGGTCACCGGCTACCATGTGATCGCATCTCTTTACGATGCTCCACTGTCTTGTGGATCAGACACTTAAGTCGAAGGCTCCGCGTGTGTCCACCTAAGAAAACCACCTGTTTCTGTTTGAGCACCTTGGCAGTATCGCGGTCCTCACACAAATCAAGTGAGATTTGTGTGGAGCATATGTATCTGGTGGCCCCTTGTATCAGTATTTATGTGTTCAAATAAATAAATAAATCTTTTTCAGTATAGATTAAAGTCACTGAAAGAATTTTTTTTAAACGTTGAAGGATCGGAAACTTTCTTCATTCCATTTTATTCAACAATAGGTATCAACGACCATACACAGGATAGAATCTGTGATCCTAAATTCTCGTGGTAAGTGTATGATTCTTATCCAATATGATTGGTGGGTAAATATCCGATTTGAGATTTCGTTAACTTCATAGTTCACAATGTCCTACTGATATTCACGGAAATCAAGTTAGTTTGCTAATTACTGATTATTATCCTGTCATTATTAGTAAGGATTCGAGTTATCCAGCGTTGATATTCAGCACTAAATTTCAATTAATCTTTATTGTCACACATGTATTCTATGTGGTTTGAATCGAAATAATCATTTTGTTAAAAGCTAGGATAGATAAAATCTGTCTAAGGGTAGAATTCAGGATGTGCGTTCCATCCTATTTGGAATTCTTAAGCTGAATATACATAATTAGCTTCAATACGAATCCTTGAAGTATTGGTAAGAAATGCCATTATAAGTGTCGTTAACGTGTTGGCGCTTTAATCAAGACAATTTTTAGTGGATGGAATGTGTCTAGCAGTAAGGTTTATGATGACTGATTTTTCATATTTAAGACTTGGCATCTGGATGTTCGTACATTCAAGTGATAATAAACGGGTTAGATGTCGAACCCAATACCTTTTAATTTATGTTAAGGTGAAGTGAGTTCTCTGAAAATTTCATATCACTTCAAGGCAATCATTTAATCAATGATCATTGACATCCTCAGAGATATTGAAAGTAGACAGTATCGAATAAATACTATGGTCTCGTTTGAGACTTTGCTCAAGTATACATTCTTGATCATGTATGAAATAGTGTATCACAAGACCTCAGAATTTCATAACCCGTAGGTTAACATTTAACTTTGAAAAAAGTCTACAACTAGATTTGAGTTTTCTGGTTGTTAAGAAAATATCGAACCATGAAAAACACTATTCTTCAGTATTCTCTTGTTTATAAAAAATACATGAAATATACTCGGAATGTTCATGTTGCCAAACATTTATCATTTCATCTATAAACATAAGTGTATGGGTGGATTTGTTTCATGTGGACTGGTTGTATGACTTAGAGGTGAGGTGAAATCGACTGAAAGTGTGTTGGATAGTGGTGATACGAGTTTATCAAGTGTGTGTGAGACAGTGTAGCCAGAATAATTAGATGTGAATGGGAACAATGTGTACAATTGTAGTGGCGGTAGTTGCGTTCGGTGGAACTGATCGATTTTGTAGGTGGTGTTGGCGATTGAAAAATAGATTGTGTGTGTGTGGGATGCTAAAAGCCGGCGACACCTATCTATCTATCTATCTATCTATCTATCCACACATCTATTTATTTATTTATTTATCTACAAACGATGCTATCGTTAGAATAAACTTAGAAAAATAAAATAGTTATTAATATCCCTACCAACCTCACTATCTATCCTGTAAACACGAAATTTCACTGTCCGCATATTGATATTGTTTACCCTGTATTCTCTTGACTTTCCCATAAACTATTTATCCTAAGCGGAACAACTTTACATCACTTTGGAAATTCATTGTCTAGCTTGGCAAGCTAAAACTGATGATAACAAGTATCTTGTTGCAAATCGATGTGTTGATAGTGGTTTTGTGGATTATTAGGTTAAATTCGTCACAGACTAGATGTCCAGCGTTCCATTATTCTCAATAATTCACTTAATGACATCAATGTGTGACAAATAGGAATTTGTGGAATATATTGAATTTTCTGTAGTTTTCATTGTAGACTTATCTTAGTTAATGAATGATTGGGAACGAAGGATTACTGGTTACTTATTTCATCCTATGCTGGATTCCTTAACAGTATGCATTGATCAATCCGTCAGTGATCAATTTCAGGAATTTCATATTCCACGGAGATAGTTTAACCTCTTTGATTGTTGAAAACTTCACTTGGTGAGACGAACCAATCAGATTTAAAATAGCAGGTTTTAGATTTCGGTACGAAATTCATTCACTCGTTTGGCTAAATACCATTTTGGCATTATAGCTGATGATGAAAACAATAAATTCTAATCCTAATTTCTCACACTAATTTATAACCGCCATTTAACCCTTAGTAAACAGGTGGACATTCCAAGGTCATTTTAGTGCTACTCAAAGGTCGTTCATAAATTATAGTCTCACACTTCACTTTCGTTGTTTCCAATACTAATTAATTGTAATCAAATCATACTACTGAATTATAAAAGTAGAATAAAAATGTATTAGAATCTTTATGAGATTTTGGGCTCAACTTATTTGAAGTATATTTAGATTAATTAATTAAAATTAAAGGTAAAATTTATTTACAATATTGAACATTTTTGCTCTTTCAAAAATATCAGCATTTGTATCAATTCGACGGCAAATCAATAAGTATCAGAAGGGGTTTTGTGGTTGAAATCATGAGTCACTGAAGCTAGACCACTATGGAAAACCTGGAAGTACTGGACGGCCCTTTCGTTCTATTATGAAACCCTTCAACAGTGAGCATTCAAGACCCCACTCCCCAGGATTCGAACCCAGGACCTATCATTCTCGTGCGCGAGCGCTCAACCACCAGACAACTGAGCCAGTATCCAACGGTGTCTAATGATGTCTAACTTCAACTAATCCACGAAATTGAGTGATACATTCATCATTTCCACAGATTGAAATCATGAGTCAGTTGAAGCTAGACCACCATGGAAAACCTGGAAGCACTGGACGGCCGTTTCGTCTCATTCCCATTCGAGATTTCACCGTTGCATATGGCAACCAAGGAAAATGAAGCAAGAACTATTATTTACATTATTGTAATTCATAATAGAGACAATGTTTCGTTCTCTGTCATTTTCGTTGGTTTACATGAAAAATGTAAATTTTTCTACGACGAATATACCACTGTATCATGGCTACGGACTTATCAATTGTAGTGGAGTCGATCATGATGGAAGAAAAATCACAACATAGACAAAATTCGTACCTCCAATGAAAATTATCCGAAAATATCTATAATTGAGTGCCTAAATAAAGGAAAACATGATCATCATTACCTACTACAATTCATTTGTGGTGTGTTCTACGGATGTCGATAAATATAGGTAGTATGTATTACCAACTGAAAGTGAAGTGCCTTGTAGCAGAAGGTTGAGAAAATCGAAGAGAAGAGAATGAGAAAAGAGATTGATTGCTATGGAAATGAAGGAACAATGAAGTCTAAGACAATTGATTGACATTTTGCAAATACAGTATTTACTGTATAGTAAACATATTTTACCAAGATATTCTGTAATGTTGTATTAGAATACATTTGGTTGCCCTTCACTGGTGTTCTTGTTCACTACACATTTAGATGACTTGACAATATGGAGTTTATTCCCAGCCCATTTTGTTTTTATTAAAATTACAAAATAATATCATATTAATAGAAGTTGATAACTACGATATCTGAAATCATGCAAAAACTGCTTAATGAAAGTATGCTATTCACTTGTTAAAGATCACATTTACTGTGTTCTAATGCTGACTTCATGCTGAACATAATTGATTGGATAAGAGCTGACAACTTGATAGATATACTTTTTACTATACTGTCTTTTTTCGTGGATCAATACTACGAGCATGTATGGGTGAAAAAAATATAATCCAAATGTGGTGTATGCTACTTATGTCTATTGATATAAGTAGTATGTAGCACCAATCGGGAATGAAAAACGTGACAGCAGAAGGCTAAGATGGTCGAGTTGAAGAGAATAGGATGGAAAATAGAAGGGAATTGTGAACTGGAAGGTTCATATAGAATGTGAAGTAAAGTTGACTGAGGATTCGCAAAATGGAGTACTCAATGTATGGTTCCTATATTTTACCAAGACATTGTAATTTTGTCTTAAAATGCATTGATTCTCTTCACTTGTATTTCTGTTCATTGCACAAATTATTTTGATAGTCAATGTCATTTCAACCGAATTGTTTATCATATTTCATTTGTAAATTGAAACAAATATCATTACTAAATAAAGATGGATAGTGGCTAGTATTGAAACTCAGGATGCGTGTTTCGTTCTATTTGGGACTCATCAGCCAGGTTTACGTGCATCCCACAGTTGATGTTTACTCTGTGATCTGAGTCCAGTATGGTTCGCTTCAAACTCCTTCTGATAGCCACTTGCTTGAGCAATGGGGTGAAGTTTAAATTCACTTGATATTGTTTACTTGAATTTTCCCATTGATGTTTACAAAACTGCAATTCATCAGTCTCTTATTGGCATATGTGCATTTTTGCTTATGATGCTTGTGACTTAAGGCAATATCGAGGTAATCCTCACAGTATGCACATATGCTAATAAGAGACTGGTCAATTGCAGTTTTGTAAACATCAATGAGAAAATTCAAGTAAACAATACCAAGTGAATTGAAATATCATTATTGATTACTGGTGATATTATTCAAGACAGTTTTTTTATTAATTAAATATTCGTATCAGTGGTCTAGTGGTTAAGCGCTTGTGGGCGAGACTGATATGTCCTGGTTTCGAATCTCGCGAAGCAGGATCGTGGATGTGCACTGCCACTAAGGAGGAGTCTCACAATAGGATAAAACGGCCGTCCAGTGCTTCCAAGTTTTCCATGGTGGTCTAACTTCTATTGACTTATGATTTCAATCTGTGAAAATAAAGAACAACTTGACTGTTTCCTTTTCTTTATTCATTATTTTCATTTTGTTCGTTACACAATTGAAGAGAAAACAACAAAATACAACAATCAATTAAAGGAAATGAATCGAGAAAATGTAGACATGTAAACATACATACATACATACATAGATAAACACAATAAGTTTACATGGATGAAAGCAAGAACAGACAAGAGAATGAAAGTTTACTGAGTATGTACATTTACACATACACACATACATAATTAGACAGAATGTATTTAAACAAGTATTTGTATAGTAACCTTATCAACAAATTGTTTATTGGACAAGTGATGATGAGATAAGTTAGTATTTAGGAAATACTTTGGTCAGACATTATTATTATTATTAGTTTGCCGAATGTATATTATTTATGTATACAGAAAATCACAAGGTAAGTTGGATAAATATACACAGATACATATAAATATATAACTCAAGGCCATTGTTCTAGAATAAACAAAGTCTGTTAGCTAGGATTTCATCAATTGAATACTGACATACATTTAGCCACATTTTAAACACATATACACATACATTAATGAAAGTACATGCAGATTTATACAAATTTATGAATGTACAATACTGTATTTATAAATGTCTTATAGTTGATTATAATATCGGTAAGGTTATTTAGTCTACTATTACTGTTTATTCTAGTTTTGGCTTCTTACTCAATCACTCACTCACTCAGTCGATTACTTACTTACTTACTTACTTACTTACTTACTTACTTACTTACTTGCTTACTTACTTACTTTCACCCATCTGATCTCACAGACTGACTAATTAATTAGTACTGGTTGAAAATAGCAGTAATTTTCATGTATTATACTTAAACCTAGAATTAATAAGAATATGGTAAGGCATATAGTTAAAAATTAATAATGAATTTAATGATGAGAAATCATGTACTAAGATGAAACAACTAACCGTTTCCCGAACCGGGATCAATCTGTAATGTATAAAGCCTACAACTAAGCAACAAAGTAAATAATTCCTAGAGTTATTATTCTTTCAGTATATGTAAGGATGATTTAGTCAGAATTGCGAAAACTACTTTCGAGTTTTTATGCGAAGTTCAAAAGCGGATGAATTATATCTGGCATCATATAAGAAATTCAATGACAAAACTTTTGTACAGTACTCAACATATTGGAAATTATAATCATCTTTTTCATATGGTGAAAATAGCAGTGTGAAATATATCAGATTTTTACTGTTCTTATATAGATTACACAATAGCTAGCATATCAATCAACAGGGTCCATTTTAATTCTAATTATTTTTAATGGTAAATTTACCAAAGGTATTAATGTCTGACTTCAACCAATTCAATAATCTAGAGTTTAAATGTTTGCAAGCGAAACCGAAGATCTTGGGTTCGAGTTTCACATGCGGAATCATGGATTCGCACTGTTGAAAAGTCTTATACTAGGACGAAACGACTATCTGATGCTTCCAAGTTTTTAATTATGTTCCAACATTGATCGATTATGATCTCCATCAAAATTTAATGTTTGTTTATTGATTATAAATCGATATAATGAAATTAAAACTGTACAAGAAATAATGATTTCCATTAATGACTTCCGTTTTAGAATTTTTATCTTTTTAACTCTTCAACGAATTTCATAATCAATATTTTGTTGACTATGAAGAATTTTCTATAAAATTATTAACTATAAATATATACACAGTAAGAAGAAAGTTTTACATTAGTTCTTAAAAGAACCAAATATCAAACCGATTCTTTACAACATGAACAGTAAAGCTCAATCATATGGTATAAGCACCAAGATTCCTGGTAGACCATTGGTTATAAGAAGGATCCAGAAAAACATCTTTCCTATGAATATATCTATAATTAGCTAGATGAAATTATTCAACGAAATTTACACTATTTCAAGATTGCAAAACTGATAATAAGCCTTCTAAAAATCATTCCATTTTTCCAGGTTTTATTACTTCTGTTGAAAAATATATTTTATCTATACAGAATCTTTGCATCACTGAAGAATGGATAACATTACTACTGAATAGTCAAATGGTAATGTTCATTTTCTATAAAACAATTGACCGAATATTGCGTAGCATTAGAGATATAAGACGGAATAACTGGTTATACAAAGTTTTTCTTGGATTTCAATGTTATGCTGAACAGTAAATATCAACAGGGGTTAACTACAACATTATGGTAACTTAATAGTCAGAGACTATTATTTGAGAAAGGCTGAAAAATGGTAAATATTAAGTATTATTCTGATATTTTTTATGAACTGCTTATTGTAGGCTGGATTTCTGTCAACAAGAATGAATGATCTTGGGTTTTATACTAGTTGACACTTGTCAACAGGGAATATCTGTAATCGTGACGTGAATTGACTATTCTCCTAAATAACTGACCATATTACAACTTGGTCGACAGAATTTGACCAGCACCAACAGATTGGACAAAAATAGCATTAGTCTTTGATGCATCCCCCTTCATCTCAGTTCCTGCAGTTGAACCCAAAAGCCAGACATTTTTTAGGAAGGAAAGGTACTAGGTTGGTCCAATCGGACATATCAGTTTATGATCAAATGATAAGCAAGAGATACTGACGAGTGCATGCTATTAGTCAAGATTTGGCTAAATTTTCTGAGGAAGATATATATATATATATGGTAATCTTGAAGTTAGGACAGGCTGCGCATTACGTGTACAAGGGTACTTGTTCCTTAATTTAACTAAGTCTGCTTTTCAACCATTTATCTTGGACCATCCTGGTTGGTTTGTGATTGACGAGTTTAAAAATATGTCATCTAATTTTTACAACAATCACAACTAAGATTTCTATCATTTTACATGTCTTGTTATTGAGTCAATATTCCTGATGTTATGATGTACAGGAGTAAATAATTGCTGGGTACTTTGTCACCAACACTTTCATCGCTAATCACTCTAATTATTAAGTTTTATACCAGATGATCCTGATTGAATACTTTGTCTATTTTAATGACAGCTTCAATAAACCACGTATCCTGTCCATTGACTAGCGAGTGATTAGAAAGCTGTTTCGTGAGTAAAACTATCAGTATGACGTTTTGAGTCCGTTAACTGAGGTTGCCATAATAACAGTATCTACTCAAAAAAATACTCGAAACGATCTGAGTGCAACTGAATTAACTTTTACAAATATTTGTACTTGGTTTAGAGCCATATTCTGAGTGTAAGGGTCAGTGATGCTGTGGTGTGCGCTACTGATGTCGACAGATATAAGTAGTATATATCATCAATCGAAAGTGAAATACCTGGTGGCAAAAGGTTAAGGAGATCGAAGAAAAGAGACCGACAACAGAGAATGATTGCTGTGGAAATGAAAAGACAGTGAAGTCTGAGACGATTGATTGGCATTTTGCAAATGAAGAATTTACTGTATGGTTCTCAGATTTTACTAAGATGTTCTGTAACTTCGTGTTGAAATACATCAGGTTGTCCTAACTTGTGTTCTCGCTCACTACAATGCTACCTGTCTGTTTAGGTCAAAGTGGTTTGCGACAGGTCCAAATATAAAGCTTAGTGTTTGAAAGTCGGTGGTTTTAATTATCAGGTCACTGCTCCGACAATATCATGTATCATTTTTGTCCGGTATATGGGGTTGTAATTTTGTCACTAGGGGTTCTTGGAAATTGTTAAATTTTTAAAATGTACAAAATGGACTGATCTTAGTTCAATAACTACTGAAAACAAGAAACATTGGAGAGTTCTTTCGTTATAATATAGAATACCTCACTAATGTCCATCGATAACTTCACCGGTGGTGGATAATTATCAATTTAACTCAATGGAAGGTAATCGCACTATATCATGAATTAATTGAAGTTGAAAATTTACACCACCGAATTCTGACTTACTGTTTCAAAGACTTGAACGCTTGCAGTGAGATCTGATAGTCCTCGGTTTGTTCTTAAGTGAGATAATTAGTGATTAATACCTAGGAGTCATATATTAGAACGAGACAGTAATCCAGTTCTTCCTGTTTTTCAATGGTTACTAGTGTAAGGGTTGTGGAGATTATTAAATTTTTGATTGAGATCATGAACCGATTGATGTTAGACCACTGTTGAAAACCTGGAAGCAATTTACGGCTGTTTCGTCCTATTGTGGGATTGGTTGATGTTAGACACTAACACTATTGGATGCCGGCTCAGTGTTCCAGTACGTTAAGCGTTCGCGCGCGAGACCGAAGGCCCTGGGTTCGAATCCCGTGAGCAGGATCGTGGATGCGCACTGCTGAGGAGTCCCATAATAGGACGAAACGGCCATCCTGTGCTTTCAGGTTTCCAACGGTGGTCTAACCTCAATCGGTTCATGTTTTCAATGGTTGTTTAAACAAGATTAGTTCATATACTCAATCAACTGTTTTAATGAATACTTGTGTGTACATATAGTTATCAATTCAAAATGTTGTTAGTTATTTGTAAATGTTCTATGTGTGTTTTTTAAATGATTGGCTGTCACAATTATTCAAGGTTTATAATTCAACTACTTACTAATTCTAATCAGTAGTTATATAAACACAAGTTTTGCAAATGAAATTATTTTATTAAAAGTATGCTCGGTTTTAATTTTAGCTTTCATGATGAATTCAATATACATAAACAGTCATGCCTTCAAATAGGAATTGAACCTATGGCAAGATACCAGCCTTGAAACCTGATTATCTAGACATTATTAGCAAAAAGCCATAACTCAATGTAACATTTGAATATTGTAGAAAATTAATACAAAATCACACCCGTTTATCTTTACTAAGAATATGGCTTCATATAACTTAAGATATGTCTATCTAGTCAACCTGATATTGTGTAATCATCTTCTTATAAATGTGCAAACGTATCCTTTCGTTACATAATCACTAACTAACATAATTACTTCTTTTGATTCAAACAACAAAAAGACAACAATTCAGAAAGACAAATTCAACACGATGATGTTATATCAAATGGAAGAAGCACTTTACTGGAGAACATAAATGCGTTGTCCGCCTAATTACACTTGAAAACTGACTAGAAGTTAAACAATATGTCATGTTATCGTCAATAAAATCAGTCAGGCTAATAGCGGTCATGAATTTAACTGAAAAAATCCCATTTTTAATTTGGGATTAAGAGGAGTTGAAGTATACCGAAAACATTTTTTAACTTTAAGTTAGTGAACATAGCAAGGTAGATTTCATTTACCAATCGATAATGACTCAGGCAATTAATCAAATGGTAATCATGAACCAATCAATTTTAGAACACTGTTAAAAAACCTGTAAGCACTGGACTCTCCAGCAATGCGCATCTATGATCTTGAGAGTCTGGAGGTCCTGGGTTTGAGTCCCGTGTATGGGGTCATTGATGAGCACTGCTGAGGAGTCCCATATTAGGACGAGACATCCATCGAGTGCTTCCAGGTTTCCAATGGTCGTTTAGCATTGATCGGTTCATGAATTCAATGATGTTTTTCTTTGTCCACTGACTTATTTGAATATAAATACTGTTAGACGACTAACCATGCATATTATGTCATAATTTGTAAAATATATTGGTGAAAGTATAATTTATTGACAACCTTCGGCAACGCTTATAACGACTTTGAGAAATTTTAGTTAAATTTTGGCCAGCGAGAATACAGGTGATGAAAATAGATACTTCAGTATATAAAAACTCAGAAAGCTTATAGCTGGAAATATATGATTATTGAGTTTTAGGAGATATCTATCTATCCATCTATCTATCTATCTATCTATCTATCTATCTATCTATCTATCTATCTATCTATCTATCTATCTATCTATCTATCTATCTATCTATCTATCTATCTATCTATCTATCTATCTATCTATCTATCTATCTATCTATCTATCTATCTATCTATCTATCTATCTATCTATCTATCTATCTATCTATCTATCTATCTATCTATCTATCTATCTATCTATCTATCTATCTATCTATCTATCTATCTATCTATCTATCTATCTATCTATCTATCTATCTATCTATCTATCTATCTATCTATCTATCTATCTATCTATCTATCTATCTATCTATCTATCTATCTATCTATCTATCTATCTATCTATCTATCTATCTATCTATCTATCTATCTATCTATCTATCTATCTATCTATCTATCTATCTATCTATCTATCTATCTATCTATCTAAGATCACGTAAGATCAGTTTGTGGTGTAAACTACTGGAGTTCAACAACCTCCACAAACTCCCTATAATATTAATAATGATATGGCCCCTAGTGACTAACTTCAAGCAGTCAACCTTGAAGTTGTAGCATATTGAATGTGAGCTATTTACTCACTAATGTCTTTGGGAGATAGTTATATAATACTGCAAACTAAATGAAGCAATTTATGTATATAACAGTAAGCCAACTTGACAGTCTTATGCTTGAATGCTCTCAGCAGGATCTGATGATACTAGATTCAACCCACTATTAAGTGGCATTAATTCACTTTTGAGAAGTTCTATACTACGACTAAACAGTTATCCAGTATTCATAATTACTATGGTGGTAAATATAATCAATTCAAAAAATAAATTTCAATAAAACTAATGAATATTGACAAATGTCATTCATATTCACCGGTATTATATTTAACCAATCAAAATCAACAATGAATTTGGTACCGCTTCCGTTTTTTAATCTGTGTACAGTATCAAGGATGTTCTGTCTAATTAAAGTGAAGGAATATTACACAGAATTGTATAATTTTCACTAGAATTACTATTTTTTTTCATTCGGTATATTGAGATGCGCTACAGTGTGCTATTCACAGAAGATATAATGTAGACAACTTCTTCACTGAGAATTACACATTCATTTGCAGTATTGACACCCTAAATTCACCATCTCAAAATTACGAAAAAAATGTTTGGAAATGCTAGATATTATATTTTTATTAAGCATTGAAAAATAAATGGTTAACTCCACATAGGATGATAACGATAATTAGAAATAAAGTCTGTTTACTGTAATTAAAATAGACATTATATTGGACTTTTTGTAAGCAATGATGCATAATGGCTAGCAGTGGAATCCAGGACGCGCGTTTCGTCCTATCTGGGACTCGTCAGCTGGATGTACCTGCACCTCAGGGTTGATGTTCACTCTGGGACTCGAACCCAGTAGCATTCGCTTCGAACGCCATCTCGTTATCCACTCAGCAACTGAGTCCTGATAGCCACTCAATGGGAAGATAAAAGTCAAACAATACCAAGTAAATTATATTGGACTGTTTAATGATAGATAGACAGATTGTTAGTTAGATTGTTTGTTATAATGGTGGATATGGAGGATCTATCTAGGAGAGTTGGTAATCATGAACCAATCAATTTTAGAACACTGTTAAAAACCTGTAAGCACTGGTTTACAATGTAGACAATTCAGTTTGTTGTGAATGATGTTACCTTGATAAACATGATTGTGATGATGATTTCGGAGATTATTTAATTGTGTAGGTAGTATTTGTCATAATTTCCCATTAGTTAAATTCTCTTCGAATTTTGTTTAAATCACGTTGCAATGTAGACACTAGTCTAAGCGAATTGACATTATGTATACTATGTTCTTACTTTTAGTGTTTAGAGGAGGTCGAAAGAAGCCGCTCAACTCATAGCTACAACTAATTAACATCAATTTGACAGTGAATACAAATGTCAATTCATTTAGACTAGCTGACCACATTGCAACCTAGTGAAAGGAATTCAAACAGGGTCATTGAAAACTAGACAAGCATAACATTGGTAACTACTTAATGATTCATCAATTATAACTGTTTGTTGTAGTATAATATTTATAAATTTTGAAAGTTGATTTGGCCCTCTTGGATAAGCTGTATTCGCGAGACCAAGAATATTTCTTGAAAAAAGTTCAAAGGTGGTTCTGAAAACGCTGGGAAATATTTTATTCAATCAACATTGAACAGAAGTATCTCAGAAACATCTAGAAATTGAAGAGTCACGTGTCACATTTCTGACAGTATGATTACCTATCCCACTACTATGTTTAATAGAGTTCCCGAACCTTCCAGAAGCTCAAGGTCATTTGAATTGCTATAAATACCCTCAATTTTCTGTACATAAGCTAACCATGGAGTAAAATGTTCTTTCCACATTTCGCGCATTTTCTCTCTTGTTCAAGTTATTGTGTTTAGTTATTTATCTAATTAGACATATAAGCATTGGTACAAAAAAGCACCAAATATACATGCGCCACATAAATCATTCGATTTGTGTGAGGGCTCGGATACCACCCGGATACCCAAACCGAAATAGGTGGTTTTCTTAAAGGGCCACACCTGAAGCTTTTGACCTCAAGGTCTAATCTACAAGTCAGTGGAACAACGTTAGGAGATACAGTTCGATGATAGCCGATGACCAATAATAGGTTGATACACCATTTGTTTCTTCAGTATCCTGTAACCCATGTACACTATTGGTTTGGAATGATAGTTTACCAACTCCCCTAGGTGGATCCTCCGCGTCCACCAACCGTCTTTAAGCGCCAGACATTCGCTTTCCGTCTTTCCAATTTGGTAATCAACACCTCTGCTGAGAAAAGGCAGTGAGTAGGACTACCGTGACAGTGGCTGTATACGCATGGCTATGTGACAGCATTTCGAGAAGGAGAGCTGACTCTTCCTACCCTTGGCCATTACAGGGCCTTTGGGGGAAAGTGTAGATTTGGCCTGTTATTATTAGAAGAGCATAAGAAACCGATTCAAGCGTTCAGTCAGAAGATCTACCAAGTTCATTGTCTTTTCTGGACAAGTTTATATTTTTCTGATGGGTACATATGCCATGTCTAGGATGTATGTAGTAAGTGGGTAATAGGTCATGACATATCTAGAGATAACAGTCAGGATTTTACTACTATTTTGGTATTTGTAACTCATTTCAAGAGGGTAGGTGGAAGACTCTTTTTGTGACAAGTATTCATTGCATGTAAACCAAAAATACATGACTCAAATCGACTTATGTATTGTATAACATACAAACAAGCACAGAGGCCATTTTAGGAGAGTAAAGTTGTCTTCCTACTCGTTAGTGTAAAATCCCAGTTGTGCAATTATACTTTACATACACACTTGAAATACACAGATTGGTTTTGTTTTTGTGGAAACATGTACTATATACACATCTGAAAGACATTAATCACATCGACGTATAACTCTCAAAGTACATACACAGGCACAAACGCTCCGGCCTGTGTTGTTCACACCAAGATAAATGTAATATTTAGATCTGATTTCACAATAGTATTGGATTAGACCGATCTTCCCTCCCATATTGATTCATAAGGTGCAACCTCGAAGTTCCCTGAGCACCACAATCAGCTCTGGATCAGATTTTACATAGGAAAATAATTTTCAGTTAAGTTTAATTATATCTCCAAACTTGAGAACATTTTAACGTGATCAATTAAAACTTATGACACATTTCAGTCTATCATAATAGAATATGAAATTGTTTTGTGAATTCGCACTATTGAAGAGTCTCATACTAGGACGAAACGGCCGTCTATCGCTTCCAGGTTTTACATGGTGTTCTAGCTTTAATTGACTCATGATATCAACTATTTTGAATTTAATCTGATTGGTGTGGACTAAATTTAACTCGAACAAACACTTCAACAAAATATTCATTTATTTCAGTTTTGTTGATATTCACTCGTATTTATATTATTTTTACATCCTCATTTGAGTATGTGCTTTTTCCTCAGCTATCCAACGTCTTGTAAGAGTTTTAATGATGTTCTCGATTTGGAAATGAATCATTCTGTGATCAGTAGTTAATATTCCAGTTTGGTTTCTATGCCATCACGTTGAAGTCAATAACTCAATCCTGATTAATTTAGAATAGTAATTCGACTTTAATCAATAACCGTTTCAAATAATCTATACTTTAAAACATTTAACGGAAATCTATAAATAAAAAAAACTATCTCATTCTACTTCTTTCTAGAATCTAATAAGAATAATTATTTTAAAAAATCAATATTTCACCATACGTACAAGACAATAAAGATCGATAGGTTCTGGGTTCGAAACTCGCGGGGTGGGATCATGAATGCGCACAACTGAGAAGTCCCATACAAGGACGAAATGGCCATCTAGTGCTTCCAGGTTTTCCATGATGGTCTAGCTTTAATTGACTCATGAATTCAACTATTGAAATTACAATAGAAACTAATGAGTTTCGTTTCCATGACCATATTTCTAGATAATTGATTTATTTACTTTAACATTATGTGAAATTTTAAAAGATAATCACTAAGAATTCTCTAGATGTTTCTACTTTAATAATCTTAATGATTTAATTGTATAAAGGATTTGTAAAGATTGTAGAACTTTCATAGTTTAAATCATGTACAAATTTTAGTTAGACAATCTCTACAAATTTCCCATAATAATAGTAATCATGTGTTAATTAGTGATTTGTTTCAAGATGTAACTTTTAGAGTTCTCGTGAGAAACTGTGATCAAAGGAGTTTAACTGTGTTTCGTGTGTAGGCAATGTGTAGAACTAGTGAAATGTCACTGAGCCCTAAGCAAATCATCCGGCAGTTAGGTCACTGAATATCGAACAGACCATCGATCCCTGTGAAGGTCAAGGACGACCAACGCGCACCAGTTGGTTTTATGCCATGGACTGGTCCATGCGGCGGTTATCTTACTTTCATTTGTATCTACTTTAACTAAAATGTTTCTGTAATAACCTCCTTTGTCCTGTACAGTCTTCAAAGCTTCTATAGTACCTTGATACGTTGATGGGATAATCCATGTAAGGTGCTGACCACGAGGTGTGACTTCGACGTTAGCTGGTTCATCACGCCATTCCCGTCTAACTCTAGTAGGCCCCCAATCATTCAACATAGATCATCTACACTGGTGATTTACAAAGGTATTCATTAAAAACAATAGAACATGGTCATGTAATATCGCGAATAGATTGTACAATTCCTAACTGATACATTATTAACTCCCGACTAATTGATCTAGAAGTGAATTGTTCATACTTGAGGCTAAAGCTCATTGATTTGGCTCTGTGATGTGTAGTACTGATGAGTATCATACTAGAATGAAATAACTCTCTATTTATGTTATAACTTGTGGCCTGTGTACCCTGTTAATGTATAAAGGATCAATGACACGTAAAACCTGTACGAGCAATCTAGAGTCCTGATTGGTCCTGCTTTCCACCTACCCCAGCCAGTTAAGTCCAGAACACCAATCTCAGCCTCTGCGATATGAATCATTTATTTCAAGCACACTGGGTTTATATACCAACCAGACAGACCACATCGTACCAGTAAAATAGGAAACAACATTTGTACAAGACTTAGCCAAATGTGTCTGTGAATGTGGG
This sequence comes from Schistosoma mattheei, assembly GCA_944470405.2. Classification (NCBI taxonomy): domain Eukaryota; kingdom Metazoa; phylum Platyhelminthes; class Trematoda; order Strigeidida; family Schistosomatidae; genus Schistosoma; species Schistosoma mattheei. Next base: position 5,904,707 of record OX103950.1, read on the forward strand.
AGATAGTAACTGATGAACTGGGCATAATTTAAGAATGGGAAATCGTAGAATAATAGTTCATAGGTCAAAATAAAGCTCACAATAAGATGGACATGAATATGAATAGTTTAGTTATTTAACAATTATACAATAAAAATATACGTATAGTATTGATCCATAAATGGATTCCAAAAGTTACCATTCATTATGCTTATCGGGACATAACAATTTACTTTCAAGTTTTCAATGATAGAAACTGAATAACAACACATTATCATTATTTCAATAATTGAGATCATGAGTTAATTAAAGCTAGACCACCACCATGAAAAACCTGAAAACACTGGACTGCCGTTTCATCCTATTGTGGAACTCTCCAACAATACACATCCACAATCCTATCTTACAAGATTCGAATCCAGCCCCCATATCAACACATCCATCATTCTATTTAATAAATAGAATTTAATATATTTATTATTATTATTATTATTATTATTATAGTAAATTTTCTATTTATTCCATGAATGTACTTTTAATTATTTAGACTTGTCAAATTGAAGGTCATTTAAAAAATGGCATAAAATGTACATGGAAAACTTTGTATACATTTTCTATTTAATGTCTATATGTCTCTCTCCCTCCCTCCCTCTCTCTCTATATATATAAGGTCTAGTAGACCTGTCTATCTATCGATTTATGTACATTTATTCTTTTTAGATAAACAATAGAAATAAGTTTATCTGTTTATCTGGGATATAAAAAGATAAATGAGAGGGGGAGGGACAGAGGGAGGGAGGGAGAGAGAGAGAGAAGGGATGAAGTGAGATAGACGGAGAAAAACTAGAACAAATAATCATCTCATTTGAATACAAACAAATAACAGTCAGTAAATAAGCATTTACTATCAATGTTTATGAATAGATTATATTCATCAATTCATTATTAACTCTATATGATGTACTCCGTTAATTTCTATGTTAGAAAACATTGAATTGGATAGAGATGATGATGATGATAATAGGAAGATGTAGACAGAATATTCATAATAATAATAATAATAATAATAATAATAATAATAATAATAATAGTACAATCTCAAGGTCATATTTCATCGATTTCGTCCAAAATATGATAGTAACTATGTGGTTTCATTATTAAAAAAAATCAATATATGGTTAATAATTAGTGTTTTTTAATAGTTGAGATCATAAACAAATTGAAGCTAGACTACGATGAAAAACCTGGAAGTATTGGATGGCCGATTTGTCCTACTGTGGGACTTCTCAACAGTGCTCATTGACGATCACATCTCGAGAGATTCAAACGCAGGATCTATCAGTGTTTGTATATGTTTCTTGTTTTGTCATTGTGTGTGTATATATGTGTGATTGTGTAGTAGTGTAACTAGTGTAACGACCGCTTCGTCCTAGTATTTGTTTACTGTAATAACTAACTAACCAATCGATGTTTAGTACTGCAATTGATCAGCCTCTTATTGGCATATGTGCATCCTGTGAGGATTGTCTCGATATTTCCTTAAGTCACAATCATTATAAGCAAAAACAGATGATGGTTAGCAATGCAGTCCAGGACGCACGTTTCATCCTACTTCGGACTTGTCAGCTGGTTCTACCTTCACCCTAGAGTTGATTGTTCACTCAGCGACTCGAACTCAATATCGTTTGCTTCAGATACCATCGCAAACAGTACTGAATTTGATTCCTGAATAAATTGCCTCGATGTTGTCTATAGTCACAATTTTTTTAAAAATAATGAATAATGGCTAGCGACAGAATCAATATGGAGTGCGTTTCTATTTATTTAATTGGACTTTGTACCTACGTCACAGTATTGATGTTTACACAGGAAGTTGAACTCATTTGCCTTTGTTATATCCCAACGATGTATAATCCATACATATATAATAGCTTTTCTAGCCAATACTTCGTGAACCCATTTTGAAACTTATTATCAGTGAGCCTCATAGTTAGTAATTGTTTAGGTATTGATTGTTATTCTTATGTTTTGTGTAGATTGTAGAATTTTCACAGATCCCGAATCACTGCTGAATTTTCCCATACTAGGACGAAGTAGTCTTTTAGTGCTTACATCTTTTCATTGGTAATCTAACTTAAATCAGTTCATGATACAAAATCTATGAAGACTCTTTTATCTCCGAAAATCCTCTTTATACGCTAAGGAGTCCCATACTAGGAAGAAACGGCCGTCCAGTGCTTCCAGGTTTTCCATGGTGGTCTAGCTTCAATTGACTCATGATTTCAACTTGTGAAAAAGAAATTTGTTACACTACTGTATAACTAATGTTGATACTGGATTACTATAATAAAATTCATAGTATTGAATAAAGCTAGAAGGATTATTGATTAATACATGGTTATAGTGGAACATTAGTCATCAAAGACATTGACATTGGATTATATCGTGATTTAACTTGGAAATTTCTGCCATTAGACACTAACCCCGTGAGTCTCGAGGTTAGACGTTCACTCTGAGGGTTTTGAGTTCGGTCCTTGCTTAGTTTATTGTGTATATTTGTGAAAAATCCCGATATAATAAGAAAAAAAACAACTGTCCAGTTCCTCCCTGATTGTGAATATTTCCTAATCTATATTTAACAAAAATCTATATTCGAGAACCAGATCAACAATCAACATACGTACATAGAATGTTTTCATAATATGGAGACCGGAAGGATTATTCAAGTAGCTGGAGGTGCTTAGAGTAAGTTAAACCTATTGGACGCAGGCTGGTCGGAAAAGTTTAGCCTTGGTTGAGTTTCTATTGTGCTTTGGTCATAAAAAAGAATATGCTTCGTACAGACAGACAGTTGCATTGATGCTATCCAAAGAAGCGCGAAAAGCACCTATAGGATGGGAATCTCATGGATACAGAATCATCAAAGGATTCTTCAAAACAAAGAAGGAAGGGATTACAAGGAGTGGTATCCAGCGCTTTGTACCCACCAGTGATAAAAGTGGAGATGATAAAGATCAGTCTCATGTGAAGCTGCATTTGATCGTAGATAAGTGCTCAGGAAATGACCTGAACATCCTTATGGAAGATGTAGCTGACGTAGCTTCGGATCACCATCTAGTGTTTGCCAAAATGAAACGGATGCTAAAGAAGCACTGGATAACTAGAGAACAAGCATTACAAAAGTTGGATACCGCCGCCCTTTGAGATACTGAATAATGCAGTGAATTCGAGATAGCTCTGAGCAATAAGTTCCACTTAAAGAAGAGGAAACTACTATAAAGAACAACTTGAAAGGGATTGAAGCAATAACTTCAGCATAACAGGAAGTGATAAGCGTAAGTAAGTAAATCATCCGATTAAACTGAACTTACATGTTAGCGTTTATGTATTATCATATTACACACAGATATAATTGTATTTAATGAAAATATTTATCATAATTATTTCAAACAACACAAGAAATCGTTCTAGAAATTTCCACGTTAAGTGATTCGCTAATATCTTAAGCTCATTTGTTTTTACCATGGTGTGCTACTAATGTCGACAGATATAAGTAGTATGTATCACCAATTGAAAATGAAATGCTTAGTGGAAGAAGGTTGAGAAAATCAAAGAGAAGAGAATGAGAACGGGGAGTAATTTTTATGGAAACGAAGGAACAATGAAGTCTGAGACAATTGATTGACATTTTGCAAATAAGGAATTTATTGTATGGCTCTCAGATTTCACTAAGATGCTCTGTAATTTTATGTTTATATACATTTGGTTATCCCCACTGCCGTTTTTCTGGTAAACTAAATAAACTCCACTATGAAAGTAATCAATGTAGAAGTTGGTAAAAAGTAAATAGAACAAAAAGACAATTAGTGTTGATATTAAGTATAAAATTTTATTCATGCACATTAGCAACTGGTTTCTAGAGGCGATTGCCGGAATAAGAAGCTGTGACCAGTGAAGTTTAACCATGTTGAGTATGAATCAGTTACCCATTGTTGATATTAGATAATGATGATAGAGCATAGAGAATTGATTGAGGTTAAGTATGTCAAACAATGAGTGATGGTTCAATAATTTAAAGCTTAAGCTCTCGTTTTGAGACTGAGTGCCCTGGGTTAGATCCCAGATAGGGTGGTGGGTATGTCGTTTTCAATAGACCTATACTCGGACGAAACAGTTGCCAGCGTTTCTTGGTTTTCAATGGTTGTTTAACTAAAGTCAGTCCATGATGCAAACTATGAGATTTAAGTGTTTATTAAAATAACTATGAATGACTTATAAAGTAATTGAAAGACTGGTTAAACGAGATGATCTTGAGAAAAATACATTGGAAGCAGAGAGATTGAATAATAAGTCATTTTTAACTCACTATAATGCTGACTATTATGATGGCTGAGGAATGCAGAACTGTTGTACAAACTTTTTATGGGTACGGAAATGTGATTTGTTAAGGTAGATAATGATGTATTCGGTTATATGTAATGAACTTGAGGGGCATTTTAATTTCAGGAAAACAAACTTCCCAGGAACTTTTGTTATCTTAGTCACTGTCCTAGTCTGGGTCATATATTTGTTGATAAGTTTTAATGGAATTGTGTTCATGTTAAATGATAAGTCTGTTGCTGGAACTCTTATTACTAACTCCCTAGCTGCTTCTAATAACCTCAGACTCTTTTCACACTTCAACTCGAACAATAGAGAAAAAACGCAAAACTTGTGTAAGAACTTTACCATGAAGTTAAAAAAAAGACTATATTTACAAAGTTGTATCTAGCCTTGAACCTCTCGAACCTTCTCGAAACATTAAAAAAGCTGGCAACACCAATATCCAACGAAGAACGAGATACATGCTTCTTCACTTTCTGAATGTTTTTGAGAAGCTTCTATTCGACGCTGATCGAATAATTATGTACTCTCATTTCATCGATATGATTACGTGTGTTATATGTGGTCTAAATAAATTAAATGGATACTTGTAGTCGCATATTTGACAATCCATTGCTCTGATTTGAGGTTTTAGTCACTCAGTCAGTCAATCAATTATAAGCGATGTAAGGTTATGTGACCTACCGATTACGTAACGGATACTGTGATAAACTGGTCATAATTAGTACTGATGATTTGTGCAAATTGTAAAATTTTCATGGATTTAAAATCATGTATTGATCTTAACTAGATCACCATTGAAAACCAGGAAGCATTTGACAGCCGTTTCGTCCTAGTTATGGCACTCCTCAAAAAATGCATATCCACGAACCCAATCCCAGGAATCGAACCTGGTAACGGATGAGGGTTATGCAATATTGTGAACTGATTGAAGTTAGACATGCACATCAAAAGATGCTGCCCAGTGGCCTAGACATTAAGCTTTCATGTTTGAGAATGAAGGCCCTGAATTCAAATCCTTGTGTCTGGGTGGTGGATTCGCACCATTGAAGAATTCCATATCCAAATGAAATAACTGTAGAGTTGTTCTATTTTTTCAATGGTGATCTAGCTAAAATTGGACATCGGCTCCCATAATGGTTTGGTTTGCGCAAATTTATCCAAGCAACTTTGGTAAGGTTGTAATGGCCGTTATTATGTCAAGCCCACATAGGCTATTCTAGCTTCTGGACAGACAAGCTTATTCATTTTCCCCAAGCTATATTTTGACCTTGTCAACTATTCGCTTACCAACCTTGACTATTTTTACGTGAGCGTATATGTGTACACTGCTTAACCTACTCATCACACGTCTGTAGTTTATTATTGTTTAACTATAAATAACGATTTACGCTTGGTTAAATCGAGTTGGCTCACATGCCTTCTCCAGTTGGTTTCCCATAGCTCTCTCCTCTTTGCTTTTTTCGCTTTGTTTCTTTGATCGTTTGTCTGGATCAACGATCGTATGAAATATACGTATTCGAAAAACATTCTCGTATTTCATCTATTTTAATTCAGTTATTCATTAACGCGTGTTAAGTCGATGATTATGTACGAGGGTGACCAGGATGTATATTTTGATGACAATCATAATAAGATTTAACTGCAGTCAGACAAAGAGTCACCAAAAAGATGATCTCAGGATTAATCAGTCCTCGTTAATAAATGTCAATCTGTCACTGGTAACGCAAACCACGAGAGTATTTTTGTGAATTAAATTTCCCCATAGTGTTTATCATCCTTTGATTGGTTACCATAACCTTTTATTTGCTTATCTTAAATATGCTTCCAGATCACGTTTCTGCTGATAATTTGATAGAGGTTTAATATTTCAATCTGTTTACTTCAGTCTTCTTCCTGTATTTCTTCGTATTAGCAGATGAGTGTTGTGGTGTGATGTGTCACTTACTATTCTATCAAGTCCTCAATAGAATCTATTCATATTCAAATAACATCAATTATTCCGTAATTAGCAACTACTTTACATCCGTACTGGATCTCAATCAAAAGCATATAACATAGTTAACACTAACTAACAATGTTTGCTTTTTAGAAATGTTCACATAAATTACAATGGGAAATTCAATTAATGATCGATAAAATGTTCATAACAGACAATGAAAAGGTCAATTAGTTACTTATATATAATGAGTAGTAGCGTAGCACCATCCGTTTAATGTAAATTTGATCATCAGACGTCCTTCAAAAAGTGACCAATCAAAAGCCACTAAACTTTATTTGAATTTTTTGGTAGACTTATACCAACAAGATGATGTTCTAAATTCACTTTGTGTTGTTTTACTTGTATCTTCCCGTTGTTATTTAGGACTGTAATTGATCAGTATCATGTTGGCATATGTGCATCTTGTGCGGATCGCCTCGATATAGCATTAAGTCACAAGCTTTTTAAGCAAAGACGGATAGTGGATAGCAGTGGAATCCAGTTTGATGCGCATTCCATCCTATTTGGGACTCATCAGCCGGAGTGAACATCAACTCTAGGATTCAAGTTCATCCAGTTGACGAGTCCCAAATAAGACGAAACGCGCGTCAAACTGGATTTCATTCCTAGCCACTATCCATTTTTGCTTAAAAAAGATGATGTTTTAGTGATAATAATCTGTAATTTTGATGAATAAGATCACTATACATAGAACATTTATGAGCATTTATGGTATACAGAGATTTTGATTAAGTACAATAATCTGCACAAAAACAACAAATAAATCAAATGGAAATCTTTTAAATGCTGATGTGATCACGTAAACATTATCATGTGTAACTCAAATCTACCTTAAAGATGTTCTTCGTCAAAGACGATGATAGAGTTTATTTATGTCCACCAATTTCTAGCATACAATTAAATGAATTGAATAAGATAGTCCTGATTAGTTTTCTCTAGGCAGATGATTGAAATATTCACATGATCATGAATTGATTCCTGTCTATATCATCTGATAAATAATGATAATATGTGTTGATATGACTTTCGAGACGTATAACATAGCCTCTAGAGGCCTTATAGGAACCAAAAAGTTTCTATTCCAATCAAAGCCTCATGGAGCTTTCTAAAATATCAACATTGTATACTACGATTGGACAGTAGCATAACTTGCCTCCCTGTGCATTGCTTGTATTGATTGTTACCCAACAATCATTTCTGCTGTTGTTGTTTATTTCTGTCTTCTAATTTTGTAACTATGGTGTTCTATTACCTTCGAATGTCATTAGTCACATATATATGTATATATATATCATAGTCTGCGTCAATCAAATAGGCAAATGTAATCATATAACTATCTATCGATCAGATCATTAAGTGGCATTTTATTATTGTTATGTATTACAATCTTTTGTTATATTTACACCTACATTGTAAACATTCACATTTATCATATGAACTAGACATTAATGATAAACATCATTTTTCCCGTAGTCTAGGTGTTTTAAATCTTATTTCATTAAAATCACCTAGATTTTAGACATTCAATAGAAAAATCTTGTACATCACCTATATATACATAGGACATCATTATTACTTATAATAATTAAGTAAACAATAGATATGATGTTGTATCCCGATAAGAATAATGGATGGTAACTTTTGGGATCCATTTATAGACCAATACTATGAGTATATTTTTATTGTATAATTGTTATGTAACTAAACTGTTCATATTCATGTCCCTCTTAATGTGAGCTTTATTTTGATCTATGAACCATTATTATACGTTTCACCATTCATGAATTATTCCCTGTCTGTTAATCGCTACCTTCCACATTCACAGACACATTTGGCTAAGTCTTGTACAAATGTTGTTTCCTATTTTATTGGTACGTTGTGGTCTGTTTGATTGGTATATAAACTCAGTATGTTTGAAATATAAGGATTCATATTGCAGAGGCTGAGATCGGTGTTCTGGACTTAACTGGCTGCTAGGCGGAAAGCGGGACCAATTGGAACTCTAGGCTGCTCGCTAATTCGCTGCTCTCTAATCTGCAATCATCAAGTTCTAACAGTTGGCGACGGGGTAAAAAAACGATCCAAGGCCAAGCCAATCAAAAGAAAGACAAAACAAAATGATGGTTGTATTATGTCATTGATAAACAAAGTTGAATATTCACATTAAATAGAAATATCAGTATAAGGTTATGGAGATTGTAATAATTTCCTTTTTAGTAATTAACCATTGAAAGCTTTGGAAGTACTGAGTGGTTGAATGTTCATTGTTCGAATCCCTGTGAATGGGATCGTGGACGCGTATTGCTAAGAAGTTTCATTATTAGAACGAAATAACCGTCTAGTGTTTCTAGGTTTTTAATGGTTATTCAATATCAATCAATTCTTGATCTCGTTCAAGAATATAAATATATTTTAATAGTTGAGATCATGAATCAATTGAAGCTAGAACAACATGGAAAATGTGGAAGCACTGGACTGCCGTTTCGTCTTATTGTGGGATGTGTCACTCAATTCCGTGAATTGGTTGAAGTTAGACATTAACACTGTTGGATGCCGTGTCATTAGTCTAGAGATTAAGCATTCACACGCGAGACCGAAAATCATGAGTTTGAGTCCTACAGATCTACAGATTGTAGAAACGCACTGTTGAGGAGTCCCATACTAAGATGAAACAGCCGTCTAGTACTTCCAGGTTATCCATGGTGGTCTAGCTTCAATTGACTAATGATCTCAATTATTAAAATTACTTTAATATTCACAAAACCCCTTTCTGATATAAATATATTACGTGTGTGTGTGTATGCACACATATCTACATTTATACATACATATACAATATGTTTGTTTCCCAGTTGTATTCCTACAGAAACAGACACATATTCTCTCACATACAGATGTAACAAGTACGTTAGTATGTGTGTATGTATGTATGTTTGTATGGTTGTGTATCATTATACTGTCTATATTATGTATGTCTGTATGTTATATGTCTACATACATTACCAGCTAGACATGTAGATGAGATAAATAATAGAATAGAAAATAATAAATATTTACCGTAAATATATCGATTTTTTTCAAATGGTGCATTTTGAAAAATAAAATAAATGAGAATAAATAAGAAAGAAAAAAGAAAAGAAAAAGGAAAAAAAGAATTTAGTTGTATCCAACTTTATTTTATTTCTAAATTTCTTTTTCTCTTTTTTTTTAATAGTCAGGTAAATATAAATAAAAGAATGAAATAACTTTACTAGATAGAAGTAATATGATCAGAAGGGGTTTTGTAGAGATTTTAGACATAACACTAGTTGAAATTATGAGTCATTTGAAGTTAGACCACCATGGAAAACCTGAAAGCATTGGAAGGCTGTCTCGTCCTAGTATGGGACTCCTCAACAGTGCTCATCTACGATCCTGTACTCCATGAGATTCGAACCCAGGATTTATCAGTCTCTCGTCAATCGCTTAACCAACTAGACCACTGAACTGGCATGATTTATATATGATTTATAAAAATGTTGAATGTTTAAACAAGATTCCGAGCTAAGATGAATTGACCATTCAATATTTCCAGATTCTCAATAATGGTCTAACATTTATCGATTTATAATCTTAATTAAAAACTTAAGAATCATCACAACCATTAGTTACTGTCAAGGAAGTCCTAATCACTGCCTTCTCGACGCGGGGATGTTGTTTACGAAATTATGAGGATGAAAAGTGAATGTCGGACGCTTTAACCAAGTTGGTGGATATGAAACCCTCATTCCCAACCAATGGTGTACATGGGTTCTAGTATCCTGAAGGAACAAATGGCGTATGAATCAAAAGTTGGTCACAGGCCACCATAGGACTGCATCTCCTGACGTCGCTCCACTAGTTTGTGGATTAGACTTTCAGGTTACAGGTTCGAGGTGCGCCCCCTTAAGAAAACCACCTGCTTCGATTTCGGCACCTGGGAAGTATCCTAGCCCTCACACAAATCAAGTGGCTTGTGTGGCGCATATGTAGTCGGTGCCCCTTTGTACCAATATTTATGTGGTTAAGCGCTCGCGCGCTAGACTGATAAGTCTTGGGTTCGAATCGCGCGAGGCGGGATCGTGGATACCCACTGCTAATGAGTCTCACATTAGGTTGAAATGGCCGTCCAGAGCTTCCAGGTTTTCCATGGTGATCCAGCTTCATCCATTGAAAATCAACATTTATGTGTTCAAATAAAATAATAAATACTGAAGATGTAAATATTTTCAAAGTGTAAACTAATAAAGGTATATTGTAAAATTGTTATTTAAAATTATTGTTTATTCGCTTCTTGTGATGTAACAACAGTTTGCTGTAGTCCTGGTTCACATCATAGATTAGTATTACTTCAAAATATTTTTCATAGTTGAATCCATGAGTCTATAAAAGCTAGACCATCATGGAAAACTTAAAAACACTAGACGGCCGTTTCATCCTAGTATGGTACTCCTCAGCAGTGCCCATCCACAAATCCACAATCTGATAATAATCATTATGTGCTCACTAGTGAATGGCTTGAAGGGGGTATTTCCTCGAGTTCTAGTGAGAAGCAGAGTGACTAGTGGAGTTCAACCGTGTCTGCTGAGAGGCAGTTACTCACTGAAGACAATGGTGGACGGTCGCACAATATCCTGAACTGGTTGAAGTTAAGCGTTAATACCGTTGGACGCCGATCAAGTGATCTAGAGTTTGAGCTTTCGCGTGCGAAGCCGAAGGTCCTGGGTTTGAATCCTTCGATAGGGATCGTGGATGCCCTCTATTGAGAAGGACGAAACGGCTGTTCATTGCTCTTAGGTTTTCCATAGTGGTTCAACTATCAAATTACTACAATCTCCACAAACCCACATTCTGACAATAAAAGATTTTCGTGGAAATAAGAGATTTATTAAATAGTTATTTCAGTTTAGATTCAAACTCATTATCACTCAGCTTCCCAGTGTAAGCTGTAAACATCGGGCTATTCTGAGTTCAACTGATCTCATACTCACTGTGTTTTTTTTGCTACATGTTCAACGAATTTCATTTCAAAATGGTAACTAAAACTTCTACAATTTCATGTTACAATGTTGATCATCCTTTTTCCAATATTCAATAAAAATGTAATATCTAGCATTTCTTAGTACTTTTACATTTATATAAGGCGTCAGTATTGCAAATGGATGTGTAATTCTCAGTGGAGACTACGTTTTAGTCATCAGATATGGGCCATATAAATCATTCGGTTTATGTGAGGACTAGGATACTGACCGCGTCCCCAAGCCGAAGCGGGTGGTTTTCTAAAGGGGACACACCCGACGTTTTTGACCTAAAGGTCTATTCCACAAACCAATGGAACAACGTCAGAAGATACAGTCCCATGGTAGCTGGTGACCAACGATTGGTTCATATGCCATTTGTTTCCTTAGGATCCTGAAGACCATGTACACCATTGATTTGGAATGAGGGTTTTTAAACTATGCTAGGTGGATCCTCCGTATCCATCAACCCAGTTAAAACGCCAGACATCCTCTTTTCAATTCGATAAACAACACCCCCCCCTCAACGAGAAAGTAATAAGTAGAACTTCTGCGGTTGTGGTTGTATGCACGTGGCCACTTGAAAGCATTTCTAGAGGGAGAGTTGACTCTCCCTACGCTCGGACGTATCTAGGATATTTAGGGCATTTGTCTACATATAACTTCTTTGAATATCACACTATATCACATCTCAATATACCGAATGAAAAAAGTAAATGTAATGAGAATTATACTGTTTTGTGTAATATTTATTCACAATAAATAAACAGAAAAAAAAAATCTAAAAAATAATTGATACTTTATACAAGATTAAGTTTGTAATATATATATCCATTTATTGATCTTATCCCAAATGGATATTCATTCAAGGAGAACATTTTCAATTTATTGATTTCTCTGTTTGTTTACATTTTCTAGTTTTGTTTTTATTTTGTCTTTCACTAAAGATCAACTGATGATGATCATATTGTTTTCTGTTTATATATATAAACATATATATGTTTACTAGTATGGGGTTGTGGAGACTATTAAGTTTTAATTGAGATCTTGAACCAATTGATGTTAGACCATCACAATTGAAAACCTGGAAGCACTGGACGGCCGTTTCGTCCTATTGTGGGACTCCTCAGCAGTTGATGTTAGAAACTATCACCATTGGATGCCGGCTCAGTGGTCCAGTTGGTTAAGCGTTCGCGCGCGAGACCGAAGGCCCTGGGTTCGAATCCCGCTCGCGGGGTCGTGGATGCGCACTGCTGAGGAGTCCCACAATAGGACGAAACGGCCGTCCAGTGCTTCCAGGTTTTCAATTGTGATGGTCTAACATCAATTGGTTCAAGATCTCAATTAAAATATGTATGTTTATTGAATCCAATTGACTTGACAGATTATTCAATAAATTAGTATCTATGTGAAATAAATAAAAACTATCAATTATCCTTTAAAGTAAAACAAACTTTTCTTAGTCTTTTTTTTTTCTCTTTTTCTTTTAAATGATGTAATCAAAGAGAAGATTGATCAATGAAAAAAACAAACAAACTGTTTCATGAATCTTGATCATATGAGTTAAATTGACCTTGAGAAACATAAAATGTGACTATATATATTCAAATAAGAATATAAATTTTAGAAAAAAAAACATAAACAATTTTATTCTTTTATACTTACTTACTTACTTACTTAGTTACTTACGCCTGTTACTCCCAATGGAGCATAGGCCGCTGACCAGCATTCTCCAACCTTTTATAGATAAATATTAATTAGGTTTAGAGGTGGTATACATATAAAGATGGTAATATTGAATAATGATTAAAATGTTGAGTTGTAATTCAATGGTATAAGGTTAATAAGAGTAGAGGATATTCGTAGGTTAGTAGTATTCGATCATAGGTGTGTTCGAAACATTGTTTGTATATTCTGGGACCATCGAGTAAGTAATGCAGTTGTTAGGAGATGGGTACTAGGTAAGGATGACAAATCCATTGATGACGTAGTGAAACTTCATCAATGGAGATGGCTGGGATATGTGTTACATGTGCCCAACCACCGAATGCCTCGACATGCGATGTTTTATGGTGTAGGAGTAGGATGGAAGAAAGCTAGGGGTGGTCAGACCAAAACATGTCACAAGTCTATAAAGTCACTGACAAGTAAACTGAGTCATGTTGGTAGGTATAGGACTGTCTGATTAGGATCCGCGAGACGATAGTAATCGATGGTTAGAGACTCTGAATGTGACATGGCTCAAAATCGTTTGCAATGGCTCAGGTGCATCCACTCTTTATGTTCTCCCAAATTCTAATCTTCTGAATTCTTCATGTCCATTTTTTTCTCTTTCCAAATTTGTTTCACTGTATTATACTCTTTGAATAACATCTTCAAACCCTATTCTTTCCTATTACTGCTAATACTTTTACTACCTCTACCACTATGGAATTTGAATTGACAATTGTATCTGTGTGCTAATGCGGTATGGCAACTCGAACTGATGTACGTACGTACGAAGTTCCACGTCGTTACTGACTGACTGGTATAAGTTTGTAATTATGTTTATACCAACATTTGTTAGATATGAAATTCAGACTGGTTGATCTAAGTCAGAAGTTGTACTACTGATCACACCATGTGGTATTATATGTGAAAGATGTTTGCTTCTGATGGTGAGAATCTTAAGGAATATATCTTCCCAGGTCCCAGAAAATTTCATTGGTAGCAGTGCTGTCTAAAATGGAAAGTGAAAACATATCAAAACTATCTACAAATGGAGTGTCACTAGCATCAAGAATCTATTTCTAGAGCCTTAAAGTTACTCTTCCAAGTGCTCTGGTGCACTCGATGGGGTGAGCAGAGTCCGCTCTCTCTCTCTCTCAAAATTCCCCCATATATCAACGCGTAGATAGCAGCTACTAGGAATTCCTAATCACTGCCTTGTCCAAGCAGTGGTGTTGTTCACGAAATCGCGATGGTTTATGCCGAGTTAGTGTGTACGGAGAATTCACTTAGGGAAGTTGAAATATACTGATTCAAAACCAATGGTGCTCACGGGCCTCTAGGTCCTAGGTGGAGGTGAGAAATGGTGTATGGAGCTATTATTGGACACTGGCTATTATGGGACTACAGTCCCTGAAGTTAGTCCACTGCCTTAAGGATTAGAACTCTAGGTCAAAGGCTCAAGAAGTGGCACCATAAGAAGACCATCTATCTCGTTTTATGCATCCAAATAGTATCCAAATTCACAGAAAAATTGAATGATAAATAGTTAGTGAGGCATATATAAGTTTTTTGATGCCTCTTTGTACCAGTGTTTATATGTCTATAAAGCCTTTACTACTAGTTCAGCCTATTTTTCAACTATTTTAATAACAGGAAATCCCATAAAATCTGTTTAGTTACTTCGTTTATTTATCATTGTTTAGTCAAAGGTTTTAGATTGAGGCTAATGAAAAACTAGAAATTTTTATAAAACTATAAATCTCTTTCGCTGATATTTTGAAACATGACGCATCTTAAAATTTCTTACTGTCCACTGACATCATTGTTGAGAACCTAATTGAATATGGTAAGTTATTTGGGCTTGATAGTTTTTTCAAAAACGTTCAACTACTTATAAGTAGTTAAAAAATAAATACTAAAACTATCGTCTAATCCATTTGTTTTTAAAACATGTTCAAGATGTAAATAGGATGGGTAAAAAAAGGGTGAAGCAAACATTAAGTCTTTTTATGTACAAATGACGTGTTCACATATGCATACATATAAATATATAAATATATATCTGTGTCTGTATAGAAATAATTAATGAAAATGCTTGGAACTAAACGGGAAGTCTAGAAATTAGAACAGATTTGTGTTGTCGAGAATTACAATATTATTAATATTAATAATATAGAAGAGATAGTATATTCTAATGAGAAGAGAAGAAAAAAAACTCAGACATTCCTTGAATGACGCTTATTATCCTATATAGAAGAGAATACAACAAACAACTAAGTAATCGTCGATAAACAATGAAGATAGACGTGAATGTATAAATATAGACTTCTATTATATGCATATATATATATATATATATAGGTAGGCAATAAGAAGAATAAATACAAACACGTAAATATTCTAAACTATTCACAGAGAAAGAGAGAGAGAGGAAGAGAGAGAAGGTATGGAGTTAAGAAAACAAAACAAACATCGATAGACAAGAAGAAGAAGAAGAAGAAGAAGAAGAAGAAGAAGAAGAAGAAGAAGAAGAAGAAGAAACAAAAAGCACCTTCTTTTGGTATGATTATTTCAAGGTTATATAGTGAATGAATTAGTTTGTACTTTTATATGGATGATAATAAAAGTAACTATAACATGTAAATAAATAGACATACATATATAAATAGATACAACTATACAGGGTAGATACTAATGAATATGAAAGTATAGTTACTTAAAAGAAAGAAGTTAAAAAGTAGAAAAGAAAGAAAGTAAAAAGGAACTATATATGATATGGTCTATCATATAAAAAAGGGTAAATAATAGAAATATGTATGTATGTATATATAGATGTTCAAAAGGTGGATGAACTCTTACTTGGTAGTATAAACCACACAATAGATTTATCTGGATAGTTTAAAAAAAATGGGTTGTTTTTTTCTATTAATCTCTATTTTCAGACAGTAGATTGTAGATTTTTGTATGTGTCTAGTAATTATCAAGTTATTCTCATTAATTAATGATAATTGTTATTATCAGAATTGGGTTTGTGGAGAGTTTAATAATTTCAATGGTTGAAATCATGAGTCAATTGAAGCTAGACCACCATGGAAAACCTGAAAGTACTGAACGGCCGTTTCGTCCTAGTATGGGACTCCTCAGTAGTGAGCATCCATTTCTCACTAGTGACTCACTTCAAGAGGTATTTTTTTGAGTTCTAGTGAGAAGCCGTTACTAGTGTGGTTCAACTAGGTCTGTTATGAGATATCAGCTCACTGAAGACAATGGTGTACAGTGTTGCGATTTCGTGGATTATTTGAAGTTAGACAAGGTTGGATACCAGCTCAGTCGTCTAGTGGTTAAGCGCTCGCGCGCGAGACTGATAGGTCCCGGGATGCAATCTCGCGGGGGGCGGGATCGTGTATGCGCACTGCTGAGGGGTTCCATACCAGGACGAAACGGCCGTCCAGTGTTTCCAGATTTTCCATGGTGGTCTAACTTCAATTGACTCATGATTTCAGCTATTGATTATTATTATTGTTATTATGAGTGAAGACGAATGGTGGATAGTAGTGGAATCTAGAATGAGTGTTTCGTTCTATTCGGTACTTGTCAGCTAGATGTACTTGCATAATAGAATTGATGTTCACTATCATGATTTGAAAAATGAATTTTCAGAAAAGGGCTATAGTAATTTAATCGTTGAATTCATGGGTCAATCCAACCTAGATCATGATCTCATTCGCGAGATGCTATTGAGGAGTCTTATACTAGGACGAAACGGCCATCCAGTGCTTCTAGGTTTTCTATGATGGTCCAGCTTTAATTGACTGATGAATTCAACTAATAAAAATGAATTTTACGCCATAAATCGTATTTTTTGTTCTGTTTAAATGCATCAATGAATTAAGTTGTATGTAATTCATGTTCCTCTTATTATAGGCTTTGTTTTGACCTATGAACTATCATTATATGATTTACTGTTCTTGAGTTATGTCCAATTTGATAATTACTATCTCTTACATTCACAGCCACTTTTGGCTAAATCTTATACAAATGTTGTTTTCTATTTTTGTGGTGCGATATAGTCTGTCTGGTTTTTATATGAACGCAGTATGTTTGACATATATAGTTCATATCGCAGAGGTTAAGATTGGTATTCTGGATTCAACAGGCAGGGTTAAGCAGAAAGAAGGACCAATGAGAACTCTAGACTGTTCGTACGAGTTTTACGCGTCAGTGGTTCGATCGATAACTCACTGTTCTGTAATTGACGGTATCAGTACGTCATATATTGATAGAAGCACAAGGCCACAATATATAACAATCTATAAACAAGATGTAGAATTTTCATTGAAATTTATTGGAAATATACTCATTCGGAATGACTAGCTATTAATCTTTCACAGCCGGGTCCCTATTAGTCGAAAGCGAAATATATGGATATGAAGAACTTGTAATCGCGAGGTTATAGGTTACGAACTGAACCTCTTTAAGAAATTGCCTAATGAAAACCTGTATCCATTCATATTTATTGACAAGAATATAAAACCCAAACCTCCTAAAGTACAAACAGCTTCCGTACCAATGAAAACTCTTTATATGAATGTTGATTTTAAAGGTGATATAGCAACCAACATCAACAGAATGTTTTTTTGCAACAACTTTACAATTAATGTTCTCCAGCCAACCAATGTTCAGTAACAATCTAAAGGATAAATGATCTCATTTGAAGAATTCCATGTGGGTATATCAATTTACCTGTTTGTGTAAACCCAGGTACATAGGTCGTTAGATGTGTATTTTATCCAAAATAATTCGAGAATATTGTTTAGCTTGGTTGAAAAGAGGTAGAAATGACTCAATAAAAAAATCAATAGTTGAACACCTTGTGAACACAGGTTATCCTATCAAAACTAACTCTGCGCCTTAAAGGACATCGCGTTATCCACTTAGCTACTGAGTCCTGATAGCCACTTGCTTGTGTAATTGTGTGAAGTTTGAATTCATTTGGTATTGAAGCGAACGGTACTGGGTTCGAGTCTCAGAGTAGACATCAACTCTAAGATGCAGGTACATCCAGCTGATGAGTTCGAAATAGGATGAAACGCGCGTCTTGGATTGCACTGCTAACTACCATCCACTTTTCTTATGATGTTTTTGACCTAAGGCAATATTGAGGTAATATGCAAAGTATGCACATATATCAATAAGAGATCGATCAATTGCAGTCCTAAACATCAATGGGAAGATTCAAGTAAATAATGCCAAGCGGATTGTCTGGGTTCATTTTTCAAGGTTAGTTTGAAAGATATAAATCATCGTTTCATGAAGAATTTTCTTCGGATTAGTATAGATAAAGTTTCGTTTAATACTTATAGGTGTTATGCTAACATATTGAGTTATCATTTCAGTTCATGTTACTTTGATGTAAAATGTTGATGATAAGTTTGTCAGGAATTAGAGATTTTCTTTTCAAGACAACCTAACTTACGATATTGATTAGATAACATGTGAGATCATGATATACTAGTCGGGGAAGGTAATGATATAATGATTATAGCAACTGAATCTTAACCATTAGATTTCAAGTGAAAGCATATTTTCATATATATATCAGTAAGAGCAGTTGGGTAATATTATTATATCTTATAAACAAAATGTGTGGTTAGTATAAACTATGTTAAAACACTTACTAATTGAGTCCTTTAAAGTTAAATTCTAGAAGATTAGATGCCCTGGTACGGCCGAGAGTGGGGAGAGTCAGCTATCCCTCTCGAAATGTTCTCACATGGCCGCGCGTATATAGCCCCTGCCAGGGAAATCCTACTCACTGACTTCTCGTGGCGGGGGTGTTGTTTACGAAATTGAGAGGACGAAAAGCGAACGTCCGGCGCTTTGACCGGGTTGGTGGACATGGAGAGTCTACCTAGGGGAGTTGGAAAACCCTGATTCCAAACCAATGGTGTACATGGGCTCCAGTATCCTGAAGGAACAAATGACGTATGAACCAATCGTTGGTCACCGGCTACCATTGGACTGCATCACCTTACGTTGCTCCACTGCCTTGTGGATCAGACCTTTAGGTCGAAGGTTCCGGGTGTGGTTCTCTAAGAAAACCACCTGCTTCGGTTTGGGCACCCGGGCAAGTACCACAGCCCTCACACAAACCGAATGACTTATGTGGCGCATATGTATTTGGTGCCTCATTGTACCAATATATATGTGTTAAAATAAATAAATAAATAAGATGTTGAAAGACGAACACGCAAACATACAAACTTTCTTAGATAGATTGAAGAGATGTAAGAATTTTACATAATTTTGTAAATTACTTAGATATGCGGATTGTGGTAATAGTTTTAATTATTTGCTGTAAAGTAATTCAGTGTCCGTTTTGTAATTGTGATTAACTACATAATCTGAATGTTATGAATTCGATTCCGAATGATTCATTATGTATAGGTGAGGAAGTCTGCAATAGAACCATTCTATGCATCTCAGTTTTCAGTAGTTCTTCGATTTGTGTAGTAATTTTGTCTAAAAATCATGCTAAATCACCAATGTAACTTTTAAAGCTAGCCACTTAATTGTTTTCAGTGTAAACAATTGAAATTCACAGTATGGGGTTGTAAAGATTGTTGAATTTCATTGAGACTTTAAACTAATCTAAGTTTGATAAGCGCTGGATACATGATTCGTTATAATATGGAACTATTCACAAATACCCACCTACCATCTCATATGAGGCATGGGGTTAGCGACCCCATCCCGTAGAAAACTAACTCGCTAAAAAACGCTAATTATCTCATACGAGGAACTCAAACCCAGGACGTTCTTTCTCACGCGCAAACGCATAACCTCTAGATTCCTGAGCGGGCATCCAACGCTATAAATGTGTAATTTTAATCAATTCACGATATTGTGTAACCATCTTCTATTGTCTTAGGTGAGTAACTCCATCATAGTTAACACGGTTCAGTTTCACCGGTCACTGCTTTACACTAGAATTTCGGAAACTAGTGAACATATAATAATTTTCAGTATGAGTTTCTGGAGATTGTTGACTTTCATTGAAGTCATGACCCAGTCTAAGAAATTCAACAATATTCTCTGTGAAACCCCTTTTAAGGTATATATATATTGTCTAGAGTGGATTGTAATTCGTGAAAATCTACACTTTATATATTATGTTGTTTGAAAAATAACTCCTCATTTGTAAAAAAAGCATGAATTGATCTCAATAGGTTCTCAGCTGATATTATCCGTATTCTTTTCAGTATTCAATAGATGGATAGTTTATATCAAGTACCTTCGTCCATTTTTCCGTTCATTTTATAGATAAATGATCAACAATGCTGAGTACAATGTATTTAGTAAACATTGTAAGCGTGTGGTGTGTGCTACTGGTGTCGACAGATATAAGTAGTATGTGTATCATCAATCGAAAGTGAGATGTCTAATGGCAGAAGATCGAAGAGAAAGAGAATAGAGAATGATTGGTGTGGAACTGAAAGATCAGTGAAGTTTGAGATGATTAATTGACATTTTACAAATGAAGTAATTACTGTATGGTTTACTAAGACGTTCCGTAACTATGCATTCAAATAAATTTGATTGTCCCCACTTGCGTTTTTGTTCACTACAAGCGTTTACTAATAACATTGCCACAAAATTCTCTTATCTCAAATACAATTTTAATAGTTGAATTCATAAGTCAATTAAAGCTAGACTACCATGGAAAACCTGGAACAACCACTGAATGACCATTTCATCTTAATTTGGGATTCCTCAGTAATGCTCAATCACGATCCCGCTCACAGGATTCGAATCCACGTGCTTCGAGGTTTTCCATAATGGACTCATGAATTCAATTATTCCATTCAATTATGTTTCTTTATAACGTTGAGGGTTACAACATTTTCTCTCTGTATTATGATCATCAAGTTTCCAATTTCAATCACAGCATATTCATTGATTTATTTATTGTTTACGCAAATCCATGATCATCTAGACGTATTTTGTCTGATCGAATGAGCATACGTACACTCTTACACACAAACACACATATATATAGAGAGAGAAACGGTAAACATTTTCATCGTAACCATTGAGATATTATAAGACATTGGATTGTTCAATTATTTTTGTCTATTTGTTGTTCTTCATTTAAAATACATATACATCGATTGTTTTAAACAAACATAAATATAAATATGTAAATAGGTTCAATTAAATTGAATTAGGACTAAAGTGTTAGTAAAATATAAACAATCTCCTTCCACAATAGGACGAAACGGCCGTCCAGTGATTCTAGGTTTTCCATAGTGGTCTTATTTTATTGTTGTCTATTTAAACACATAAACATTGGTATAGAAAGGCACCAAATAGATATGTGCCACTTAAATCATTTGATTTGTGTGAAGACTGGGATACTGTTTAGGTGCCCAAACCGAAGCGGGTGGTTTTCTTAAGGGGCCTTTGACCTAAAGGTCTATTCCACAAGGCACTAGAGCAACGTTAAGAGATGCAATCCTATGGTAGCCGGTGACCAACGATTGGTTCATATGCCATTTGTTTCCTTAGGATCCTGAAGACCGTGTACACCATTGATTTGGAATGAGGGTTTTTAAATTCTACTAGGTGAATTCTCCGTGTCCACCAACCCGGTTAAAACGTCAGATATTCGCTTTTCTTCCTCTCAATTTGTTAAATAACACCCCCGCAACGAGAAATTAGTGAGTAGGACTTCCCTGATAGTGGCCGTATACGCATGAGGAGGTTGTAAGTGATCAATAATGATTAGTTTGAAGCTTAGCATTCCCTTAGTTTTCAGTGGTTCAAATTTGTAAACATGATAGAATATACATTGAAGAAAAACATCAGACCAATTTTAAAATATCATAACATTTTTCTTATATTGTATTGTAATAAAGGGGAATGAGTGCGTGCATAAGAGATAGAGACATAAAATAAGGAAAAGAAAAACTTTAGAGACAAGGAAGAAATCCAGACTACAATCGAAAAAAGGGATAATAACAACAACACTGTCCAAAAGTTAGGTTATTATTATTATCATTAGTAGCATTATTGATAGTATATATTTGTTTCCAATCAATGAAGACAAATCATGCTACGAATCAAAAGATTTCAGTCAGTCAGTCAGTAACAACGTAGAACTTCGTACGTACGTACATCAGTTCGAGTTGCCACACCACATTAGCATAGAGATGCAGTGGTCGATTCAAATCCCGTAGCGGTAGAGGTAATAAGAATATAAGCAGTAGTCGGGAAGATTAGTGTTTGGAGATGTTACTTAAAGAGTATAATACGGTGAAATAAATTTGAGAGGAGGAAAAAAAGAGACAAGGAGGAATAAGGAGATCAAAATTTGGGAGAACACAAAGAGTGTATGCACCTGCGCCATTGCAAACGATTTTGAGCCATGTCATTCAGGGTCTCTAATCATCGGTTGCCATCATCTCGCGGTCCCCAACCAGGTAGTCTACACCTACCAACATGACTCAGCCCACTTGTCAGTGACTTCATGGACTTGTGCCATGTTTTGGTCTGGCCGCCCCTAGCTTTCTTTCAACCTACTCTTATACCACTGAACATGGCACGTCGAGGCAGTCGGTCGTTGGGAATCAAAAGATTTTAGCTGTTACCATTCAAGAAGAAAACAAACAAACAAACAAACAAGTTTTTCCTTTTGATTTAGATTATTTATAGTCTATAATGAATGAAAATGTGTTTGAGAGAGGGGGGGATATCTGAAAAACGATAACACTAATAGTACTGTATGTATATATCGATGCATTCACGCTTACTTATTTAATTAGAAGCAGAAAGCAAACAAGGGGGAAGAAGGGTTTTTTATTTCAATAACACTAACTATATTGATAATAATAATAGTAATGGCATCATATTGCAGATATAAAACCGTCTTGTGTATATCGAAATTTCTGCCTATTTGTATATATATATATATATATATATATATATATATATATATATATATATGTGTATGCAAAGTCAAGGATAATCCACACAAACAACACCTTCTATACAAGTATATTAACGATGGTAATAATTATGTTGGTAGTAATAATAGTGTTGATAATTATAATAAAGTTAGGGTAAATAATATTTTACACAGCATGTAACTACTACTACTACTATTATGCCTACTACCATTCGACGATCTACCACCTTGTTTCTTAGTAATTCATGTAGTTGTGACGTAGAGACATAGAGCAAGAGAGAGAGAGAGAGAGAGGAAGATGAAAAAGTCTGAATAACTATGAATGATTTGAAATGATAAATTAGTTTTCACCTTCTAGAAAGAAGCTGGTAAGTTAACATATATATATTATATTCGTCGGGAAAAAACACACAAAAATCAAACAAACATTTGTTATTGAGAAATAGCTTCAATTTAAATTCAGTTGATATTGTTTACTTGAATCTTCTTATTGATGTTTAGGACTGCAATTGATCAGTCTCTTATTGTTATATGTGCATATTTCCTTAATTCACATGCATTATAAGCAAAGATGGATTCAGTAACTAAGTGGATGACGCGGTGGAGTTTGAAGCGAACGGTACTGGGTTCAAGTTCAACAGTGAACATCAACTCTAAGATTCAGGTATATCCAGCTGATGAGTCCAGAATAAAATGAAACTCCCATCCGAGATCCCACTGCCAGCCACTATTTTCTTATGTTTGAGATTTAAAGGTAATACTCTCCCACAGAACCTGGACGTTTTGATTACTAATCGATGGTGAAGTCATTCATGTCAGCTGTTGAGGAATTCCACATCAGGACAAGATGGTCCCATGGTTTTTAATAGCTGACTACATGAATCCATTCCGTGATGTAAACTATACATTGAATAATTCCTACAAATTTCTTGAGCTAAAAATTTAAGTTTTGAGTATGAAAATATTGACTAATGATTGAACAAAATATTCGATTTCGGCAAACTAAATGTTTTCTCAATATTTAGTAGCTATGAATATAAAGTTACGGGTTATAGTTTATTAGGATTCACCTGAAAGTAAATGGTGTACGTTCTACAACTGATGACTTACCAGTTATGCTGAACATGTGACGATGTTAATGAGCTAACTGGGGAACGACTATATGTGTCTGAGTTAGTGGTGACATTAGATGGTTGGAGGCAATGGCTAAGAACTTATCTGTTTAGATTTGTGTTAGTAGGTTTTTTTCACACATACGAATCTGCAGTCTTGACAGATTTGATGTACTGACAGGTATCGGACTGAACCCAGCTATCTCCTCCACGTCTACTCGTTTGTGATGCAGTCATAGAAGCTACAACCAAGTTGTTCGTTTAACGAATAATTTTCTGTAGGACAAAGGTATTTGTACATTAATTGGTTCCTTAATAACTGCTGATTAAAGATCAATTGTCGAGGAAAGGATGTCGACTATTTAATAGATTACATTCGTCAAATATGTGACATAAAAACAAAGGGTATTTCATTCAAATCTCGACATTATGATCTTTTTACCCATTTCACAGTATACATAATTAGGACTTATGGTTTTTTTAACGCATCCAATCAATTTGAAATTTCCACATATTTAGTGAGAGGCTGTGGCCATTGGAGTCCAATTTGTGTCGGGTGGAGACAGTTGTCCACCTCAGACAATGAATAAAGGGTTTAGTAAGATCATGGATCGATTGAAGTTAGACATTAACACCGTTGGATGCCGACTTGGTTGGTAAAGTTTATACAGGTATATGAAAATATTAAAATAATCAAGGTAGTTTACGAGTCAGTGATCACAATACAATAGACTGTATAATAGGCAAAAAGTATAAATTTTAATAGTGAGATAATAGGTATAATAGTTGTGAGAAGAATAACAAAGGTTTAAATCAATGTTTCATAATAGAAAGTAGGTCGAAGATTTGGGAAAATAAGACATTGAAATGAGTTGAGTCGGCTTTCCGAGAACTGCAACAGAGCCTCTAGAAGCCCTAGAGGAGCCGAAGAGTTCTAGCCAGTCAGAGCATGATGGAGCTATATAGAATGTCAACGTGGCGTGTTACTATTGGTCAGTAGCATAATATATCTTTTAGCGGATTGTCTAAAATATGATGTTGATTTAACAAATGTTAACATATATAAATACCCGTATTTTCTGTACAAAAACGAACCTTGGAGTAAAGTATTTTCTCGCATACTTAGCGTCTTCTCTCTTGTATTCAGGTCGCTGTATAGTTCTAGCTTGTGGGTTTCCAGAATAGCTTAGGAAACGAATATAGCGTTCAATTCGCAAGACTTATCAAAATGATATCTAATAAAATCACTGTAACTGTGCCTTAAGTAGAGTTCAAATAATTAAAAAAAAGTGAGTGAAAACAAAGGGTACAGAAAATAATAATAATAAGTGAACTGGTTTGTTAAGCCTAACTCGACCAATGAAGGGATAAAAGTGTCATAAATTCCTTATGAATAAACAGCTTGGGTAGATAGCTAGGGTCCAATAGATTCTGATATATACAAGAACAAAATAAATAGAAACATACATTACTTTGAATGGTTTAGGTCTATCTGTTACATAATCACTATTGACCAAATGTGATAGAACGGGGCTGAATATTATTTTTGTTATGCTTTTCACCGATCACGAAGAAAGGTATTCACTAACCTGTTTAATTATATGTCCGCTACAGTGTTTTCCATAAGAGCGGCCGAATTTGTTGATACACAACAGATACTAGGTTTGAGTTTTAGTAGAAACAATAACATTGGGATGTATGTAAATTCAATTCAAAAATCACAAGTAAGATGAAACGTGCATCCTGCATCCAACTGACAGTCATTATTCAATTTTACTAAAGTTTGTTGAAAATTCAGAGAAACAGAACATAAGAAGGAAGATTTCGAGAACTATATGAACAGAAATCCATGATTAGGTAAGATATCAATAAATGGTATCACGCATGAAGATGGCGATAGTTGAACTAAGCTATCTAGATGGGTATAGACTACTTGGTTAAGGTCTACGTTTGTCCCCTCAGAATCCTGGAGCCCATGTTCACCATTGGTTTGGAATCAGAGTTTCGCAACTCCCCCCAGGTGAGTCTTCCATATCCACCAACCCGATTAAAGCGTCGAACATACGCTTTTCATCCCCTTGATTTCATAAACAACAATCCCACCACGAGAAGGCAGTGAGTAGGACTTCTCTGATAGTGGCTGTATACGCGAGGCCATTTCAGAGTTTTTCGAGAGGGAGAACTAACTCCACCCTCCCTCGGCCATATCGGGGCTTTAGCGAATTCACTAAGCAACAGCTTCGTTTATTTAACTTCGAGCCACTTTCCTTCAAGTATATGAGGGTTAGTAAATGATAATATGGAATTTTTTAGACGGTAGATTGAAGTTTCTTAATTTTTAAAATAGAAGAACCCAATTGTATAAATATTCATTTACATGGCTTATAAGACAGTGTTCATTCTATTTCTAACGATTACTTCTTACTTTAAATCATATTCTCAACTGTAAGTCATGTTTCGTATCTAAATTTTATACACTGACCTAAAATACTAATTGTGGATCAAACTCTTAACTACAAATCAAAAATCAAACATCCTATTCTTGATCTTTATTTGGGAATTTTATTCAGTAAATTACTCAATAACTGAATTCACGAATCGATCTAAGCTAGATCAACATTGAAAACCTGGAAGCACTGGATGGTTATAAATATTGTGACACCGACTATATGTGAAAACTTGGTTTGAGGTGCATATTTTTGTTACAAGAAGTGTTTATTTTCATAGTGACAAGTAATTTATAGTTACATTATTCTTGTATATATGAATTAAGAACTTTACTTCGCCAAATACATGATTTACGCGAACTGATTTCCTTTGACTAATGAATATGTTACCTGAAATCTATTCAGTTTAGGATTCTGAAATTGAGAGGACGAAAAGCAAATTTCCGACGCTTTAACCAGGTTGGCGGACACGGAGGGTCCAACTAGGGGAGTTGGAAAACTCTCATTCCAAACCAACGGTGCACATGGGCTACGGTGGCATATGAACCTATTGTTGGTCACCGGCTACCATGGGACTGCATCTCCTAACGTTGTTCCACTGACTTGTGTAAGTCGAAGGCTCAGGGAATGGCCGCTTATGAAAATCACCTGTTTCGGTTTGGGTACCCGGGCAGAATCATAGCGCTCACACAAACCAATGATAACTACTACTGGCTTCATTGTTATTGTATGGCATATATATATATATATATATATATATATATATATATATATATATATATATATATATATTTGGTGCCCCCTTGTACCAATGTTCAAATAAATAGGATTCTGAAGACTTGATCATGAATGAGTAAATTCAATTGATCCCGTAATGAAAAGATTAAGACGTTATAAACTACCCATATGTTGTTTACAATTAAACAGAAATATGTCAAAACTCTAGATCGAGAGAACGTTGAAAATGCTAAAGAATTTGTAAACGCGTAGGATTCTCATTTATCGGTAATGAATAAGTAGACCGATTCATTTTAACAACTTTGACGAAAGAGGTCAATCAGTCACATGGTTAGAGGTCAGCTGAACACGATAATCAATAGGAATACACGGAAAAATGAGGATAGCGGTATCTAAAAGCACAACCATTTATAAAGAAGGCCATTAGGAGAAACTACGTTAATGTATGTGGAACAACTAAACAACTCATTTCCATATCAACTAGGCGTTTGATGGTGTTGTTCAGAATGATATACCATTCAATCGCCAATCTTAAAAACTTAACAACGCAAAAAACGAATAATTGCAGAAGAATGTTGCAAATACACTGACTATATATATAGTAAGCCTAGTAATGCATTACTCATATAAGCATGAATTTTCAAACTGAAAACAAAGTACTCAGGAATTGTTTTCACTCAAATCATACTACTTGTAAGTAACACAGGACATTAAACAATAAAAAAATACATATAGGCATTTTGGATAGGTGATGTGCGTGTGAATGTGGGTTTATTTGTGTGCAATCACTGGAACAATCTAGGTGTGCAGGGTATACACATGACCATAAAGTCACGCGTGTAAACATACGCACACTATGGAACATTACGAAAAAATAGTAATCGTAATTGCTAACAAAGTTGCATGCTGAAATGAGAAAAAGGAATTAAACTAAGCCGAGAAACTTATGTTTTCAGTTCTATAAGACAATTGATGATTAAGGATAAAACGGAAGCAGAAATCGAGAGAAATTGTAAAAGCATTAGAGATAATTTGAGAAGTTTTGATTTGTAAAAAAAATGCTCGGCATAAATACACGACTATCATCTTTATGTGTGTGTGCAGTTAAAATTTACATACTATTTACAAATAAGACAAGTTTCGTGTGAAGATGTAAAGGGGAAAAACAGAAACATAATTCTATACCGACAACGGTAACTGGAATTTTGCAAAAAGAACCTAAGCGAGAGAGAGTGAGTGAGTAAAAGAGGAATACAAGGAAGAAGAGCATGAAAATGAAATAAACGAGATAGTGATAAAGAGAAACAACGTCTAGCACACAAAAATTATTGGACACACCAGTGAGCAAACGCAGTGAATAAAAAAACTCACCAAACAAACAGACATAAGGCTAGCTATTGGGACATTAAACATTGTCATCTTTATTATTCCGTATAATAAAACATAATAATAGAGAGCCAGTTGGTGAATAAATTGTACAAAATAGATTTTACAAAAAAATGATCAAATAAATAGCATTATTGAGTTGCATATGTACTATAAAATAAAAAAAACGTGCAATCAAGTCATCATCATGATTGGTATTGGCGATAGGGGAGAAGAATCAAAGAAAACTCATGTGAGCAGGAAATCGATAAACCGACGACATCAACGACCCTAACAGCAAATAGGATATATATACTGTGTGTGTGTGTGAAAACGAGATCTTGTATCGCTTCTATCCAACTCTGTATATGAAGAAATTGATATACATGTAAAAAATACATACATACATTCCATGCATGAATACATACATAGACAGACAATGATAACGACAACAATGTCAACGGTAATAGTAACACAATAATAATAATTATTATTATTTTCTTCCTGTAACTTTCTTTCGTGAAAATATACGTGAACAAGGTTTTAATCGATTACGTGTTCTTGGTAAAGTTCCAGTAGATTGAATAGAAATATCATCTATTTGAATTTTAGGTAATGATGATGTGATTTCAATAGTTGAAGTTAATTCTGTAGCACTATTCACATTTCTATAATAAATAGTATTAGAAGATGAAGAAGTAGAATTGGTCGTTGAAACAACTGGTGAATAACTATTATTATTAGTAGTAGTAGTATTAGTAGTAGTTTGAGAATTATTTGAAGCATCTTTTTTAAATCGTATACTTTTTATTCGATTACGAAATGAATTGAATGGATTGAAAAACCATTGATTGAATCTATTCAAATGATTAGTATTATTATTAGTTGAATGATAATCTCTTTTCATAAATTGTTCTTGTCTATTCAATGTTGAATTCATATGAGTTTGATCAAAATCTATATTCAAATCATTCGATAGTTGATCAGGATCAATAGCAATGATATTGGTAGATTTTTGATATGGTTGTTGTTGTTGTTTTGAACAAGTGAAATTAAGAAAATCTTTTGGTATACTATTAATAGATCGTAAACCATAATGCCAAGTTTTTTGATTTAATGTATCATTACTATTGTTATTATTATTATTATTATCATTATTTATATTGACACTGTTCTGCATTTGTCGAGGTACATTTAAATCGGATGGAATGAATGCTATAGGACCTGGTAGACTACCAGTTCGATTTGTCACATTAGGATTTATTGCAAATTTAGGTAGTCTGTAAGTAGTAGGAATAGAAATTGGTAAATCCGCTGGAGAAGCTGGAGGTTCCGATACATCATTCATATTATTGATAGGTTGTATACCTTCATACACTGGAACACCAAGATCTAGACACCAATATGGTTGTGGTGTCATATTACTTTTTAAAGATTTTTCTCGTTTAGATTGATGATTAGTTAACTGTTGTTGATCTGATGGTAAAAAGTAACAGTGTGATTGATTATTATTATTATTATTATTAACATTATCAGGAACGTTGTCAATCGGATGACAAATATTTCCAGACCGAAGACTAGTTTCTTCTGTTAAATGAATAGGGCTAGCAGAGTGTAAATAATTCATTGAAAGATTATTATATACATATGGGTAATTTGTGATTGTCGGATCAGGTTCCATTCGTGAACCAATACCTATTGGAGAGCAGATAAAGACCAAGTGTAAACTTTGACAATTCATTAATGTCTCTTGAATGAGATCATGAATCGAGCGACGTCAGACCACCATTGAAAACCTGGAAACACTGGGTGGCCGTTTCGTTCTAGCATGGGACTCTTCAGCAG
This sequence comes from Schistosoma mattheei, assembly GCA_944470405.2. NCBI lineage: Eukaryota > Metazoa > Platyhelminthes > Trematoda > Strigeidida > Schistosomatidae > Schistosoma > Schistosoma mattheei. The sequence goes on from OX103950.1 coordinate 5,935,291, forward strand.
TGCGTATCCACGATCCCGTACGCAGGATTGAAAACCAGGACCTTCAGTCGGACGAAACGACAGTCTAGTGCTCCCAGGTTTTTAATGGTGGTCTAACATCGATTGATTCATGATCTCAATCAAGAATTTAACAATCTCCATAACCTCATACTGATAATTCCCTAATTATTTGAGCATTCAAAATCAATGGTATTAGTATTTTCTTCGTTTAAATTCGGTTGGTCAAAAAAGGGAAGATAAAAACGACACCAATTCCTTCTGTTTTTAAAGTTTTGCACTTTCGCGGCATTCATGTTAAGACTTATTAGTTGATCAATTTAAACAATCAGAAAATACAAAGTTTAACAAACAGAATTCATATACACATTGAACAAGTCAGTGACTACCTGGACTTATTAGCTAGGTGGTGGATAACGTGTTAAATGTTTGAAGTAAAAGATCTTGAATTTAAGTCTTATAATGTGAATATTAACAATATGGGGAGATCCAGAGATATACCCAGAGATGACGATGAAATGCATGTTATAGATGCTACTGTTAAAAAATATTTGGATTTAATCTATATAAATTTCAGTCAGAATTATGTCAGTTTGCTTCTATGTAACAGTAAAATTTGTTTATTAGAGTAAAGCTTATAATTTAGAATAAGAAAATATCCACTTCTGAGCGCATATTTCAAAGGTTTCTAGATTTCATATCTGTCACAACAAAACACACTTCATGAGATCAATGAGTAAAATAATAAGTAGTTGAGTGTTAAAGTATGAAAAACTAAATTAGGCGACAGTTGAATTTCGAACTAAATTTCCCGCATTGATGTATTATCAGGGGTTAGATTTGTTTATCCATGTTTACTCGTGTACAGTTGAAAAAAGTACACAAGAATGGTCTCGAATGTTAGATTATTTTTAAAACAATGGAACTACTAGATAGATGTTTTGTCTTAGTATTGAACTCCGCCTCAGCAGCAGTGCACATCCATGACTCCATCGCTGGGTATCAAAGACAAGACCTTAGTGATATGGAGAGCCAACCAGAAGGAGCAAAAGGTTGATGGTAATCAGAAGTGACCTAAAGGTCACTAATAATAAGTTAAATAGGATATTGAACAGGGAATTTATTCTAACATTACATAGTTTGTGCTTAGAATCCTTTACTATAATAAAAAATTTGGCATTGAATAAGGTGATTATTAATGCCCATGAGTAAAAGAAATCATATTAGAGTGAATATTCATCAACCTATCTCATGATTTTTCATTGGACAGTAGTTTAACCTCAACAATGCTTATCCACGACACTACCACTTGGGATGTAACGCATGACCTTTGGCTTTGCTCACAAGGAAGACGTTTGGACAATATTGTGAATCGATTGACTTTAGACTTGTTCACCATTGGATCCTGGATAAGTGGTCCAGAGATTAAGCAATCACACTTAGACCTAAGTGTTGTGACGTGCAGTGTCCGTTATCTGATAGATGGTGTGCCACGTGTTAAGATCACCTCTACACATGAAGAACATCTCCAAGATTGTAAACAGATTATTAAATCCGACAGAAACAAGTGTAGCCTACTAATAATTTAATGAGCCATAAGAAGTAGCCAAACGAGAAGGTCACTTTTGGTGGAGTTTTGTTCTCTGAGCTGGATGGTTTGGTCATGGAGCTTTCATCTTTCTTCTGAACGACATCATCAGCACAAACTTCAGATAGATAGAACTCCACAAAAATCATCCACCTGAGCTACAAATCTTCTCCACCATCTCAAGAAGGTCACTTGATGACAATCGTAAAATGACCTGAAAGACAACTTTATATCATTGGCCAAAAATGGATCGATTTTCTAAGAGGTAGAAACGTATATTTATATAAATGAGTATCTATGCATATTATTTGGTAAACCAATAGACTTTCTCTCCCACTCTTATCTTCTCGCTCAAGTAGACAGCCTAGGGGGAGGAGTCAATGCGTAGCATATTATGTATCAGTATCATATCTTAGAAACCGTATATCATAACACTTAAAAAATCTTTACAATCAACAGTATTCAGGTAAAGGGACACAATAACAAACATTTACACAATAAAATGTATCAACTGAGAGAGGCAATATATTGTTAAACAAAATGATATATCTTCACTTATATAAAGATATGTTGACAACTATGGAGATGAGCTCAACTGAGAAAACGTTGAAATATTATTAAACAGAGGAAACACAAAGAAGGTCATACAATTTTATAATCCTGACATTCTAATCAAGCATCGATCAATTGACATAAAGGAATTGACCAAGCTTATCATCTAAAAAGAAAAACGGTAAATAATTGAAAGCTCGGATATAGGTTTACGGATGGAAACAGTTAAAACAAACAGAAAAAATAACGACTACGTAATTGTGGACAAAACAGGCTGCTAGTCACAGTTGTGAAAGAATCCTAGTATCTTGTCACTCTTTGAAATATGCGCTGATAATGTTGATATTGTCTAGAAAGACAATAAAAACTTTAAGACTAGACCATCCAGCCTAGAGAACACAACACATCACCGAAATATTTACCCTGAACAACGAATATTCTCCAACATAAGCAGGTCATCGCAGGAAATTCGACATGCAAAGAATAGATTATACTATTTTACACAGTCGATGATAATGACCGATTTAAAAAAAGGCAAAATAAAAGCTTGAGATTTTACGTCGTTTTAAAAACATACTACTTACAAAGTAGTAAGTAGTCGTTTAAACGCATGTATAAAAAAGAATGTATCAAAAAGAATTTTGATTTGAATTACCTAAGTTGGCCAGCTGTTTTTCAACATTGGAATATTGTAAACATGCTTCAGGTGAATAGTAAAAACTAGACATATATTCTGGTCTACTATACTCTTCATAGTCATCCAAATCATGAAATACCTAAATACAAAATATGATTGGGAAAAGAGCAGTATAGTAAGATGAACAAAATGTATAAATGATGATATTGTTTTACTATGACTATTCTGAGTGGAAAGTGTTCAATTCTGTCTAATATAAGCACATCAGACAATGTTCCGAGCAAGCCTATGATTCCTTTATACGGGTACTTGAGTAATAGTGTCAAACAGAAAACGTTTGGGACCAAATGGATGCTTGGTCATTCGTTATTAAACATATACAAAAGTGATTTAAGTTTGATTTCTTTAATATGGTTGTCAACGGATCTAAAGACAGATTATAAAGCGATCTTTGCCGATAATATACAATGTGAACGTTATCCACTATCTTTATACTGTTTATGTTCATATATCGCAAAGGCGACCATCTACCTACCGGAATCCCGGATCAGGAAAGCCTGTGATACCTTTGAACTTGATGCGATGCCCACACCAACTAGGCCAAGCGAATTGGCAACCAAGGGTCCAGATACATGGAAAGTAGATTGCGCCAGTCCTCTATATTGACTGGGTAATGTCAGGTTAATGACTACACTTGGATTTTGTATCCAAGTTTCAGAAACTCAGAAACAATATAGCTGATCATCTATAGTTAAGTAAAAATTCAAACTAAGAAGAAGGAGAGAAATAGCATTGAATGTCAAAAAAGGTGTATCGATTAAAGTAGAGATACCATTATCAATACAACGGCATGATATGAGTAAGAGGGAAAATAATAATGATATAAACAGTGATAGAACTATACAGTTTACATCACGGATTGACTTTCGTTAGACAGTCATTGAAAACCAGGAAGCTATTTCGTTAAGGGCTTGTCATAAGACCTGAAGCTCCTTGATTCGATTCCAGGTAAAGTCGTAAACATGTGTTTCTAGGAGGAGAGTCCCATACTAGAGAGTAAACAACTCCGCAATGCTCCCTGCTTTTCATCCTTACTTAACCAAGATCAGTTCGTAATGCAAACTACGAAATCCAACAATTTCAATAAATCCCTAAATACTAATAGTAATCACTTGCTAACTGGTAAGTAATGTCGACAGGTAATTTCTGAAGTTCTAGTGAGTAACTGTGACCATCGGTATTCAACTATTCTGAAAATCACTGAACAGACGTTTTATTCTTAATAAAGGCTCACCAGTAATAAATAACCATAACAGTACATTGGATCAAGTTCAATTTGACCCAGTCGACAGTAAAACAATTGTTACCCATTTAAGAAACTGAACGAAAATAGAAATATACATACACAGAGACTACAATTAAGAGAGACGAACCAATGGAACACCAGATAATAACTGATTAATATATCATGGTTACTGAGATACATATAGTTATTCGGCCTAATTCTACACCATTAGTAACATGTGTATACCAACTCGGTCAGTTTATTCAAGCATTCACAATCTGAATAGTAAGGAGATTATCGTCTTTTAACTAAAACCACAAAATATTTCTTACAGACAATCAACTTAGTTAGTGACTAAAAATGATCATTGTTGATAAGTGCTAAATTGGAAGTAAGTAACATATTCTTATTCATGTGACTGATTGGATCAGTTAGTCAAATGAAAGGTAGAAGGTTGTGGCATATTTGTGCATCAGTTCAATTTCTCATAGTACATTAGCACAGCGAGACGAAATTATCAGAGGATATCCCAGGGTAGTAAAGGTAGTAACAGTATTATCGAAACCAAAAAGTTAGAGTTTAAGAAAGAACAAAGGGTGAATACACCTGAGCCATTGAGAACGATATTGAGTAATGTCGCGTAAAGTTCCCAGTCATTATTTACGATAGTCACGTAGATCCCAATTAAGTAGTCTATACATAACTACTTAGATCAGTCTAACAGTCAGTGTCTTTATATGTTGCTAGGTCTTGGTTTGGCTGGCCATAATCCTTTCCCAACCTACTCCTACAAGAGGCAATATTGCGGTGGTTGGGCATTATGTTGCACATGTCCCAATCAACTCAGCTGATGGAGATTTATTACGTCATCAATCGACTTGCCATCTTTACATAGTATCCTAACCCAAACCCCGATATTATTTACTCGGTAGAGTTAGGGATGGGTACTAGGTAAATTGAATATTATTATTATTAAAAATGAAAGAAATTCCCCTACTTTTTATTCAACACCTACCTTTAAACGATCAATCACTGAGATTGGTGCAATATCATCATGATTATTAAACAAGTGTTCATCCTTATCACTGATAATCATATTTGATAAAGATGTTTGTATATCATTCTCATTACTACTAGTAAATGTTTGATTCGGTGAATTATTGAAAATTTCATCTATATCAAATATTCTAGCTCCAGTATCATCAATATGTGGTAGAGGATATTCAGAATGACATCGACGTAGATAAATTAATGGATCAAGCCAACAGATTATACCACGTTGTTGTTGTTGATGATGTTGTCGTTTATGATAATGAATTAATGTATGTGTTGGTGATTCATTATTTGATAATTGTTGATTATGTGATAATTCATTGCGTAATTTCATTTTAATTTTCTCCACAGACATTGGTGTTGGTGGATCTTGTATATACCAAGTTTGTTGACGAATTTGCAATAAAGTTAAACGTTTCTATTAACAGAAAAACAAATAAATTGTTAAAAATTTATTTATTTATTTACTTCAACACATAAATATTGGTAAAAGAGGGCACCAAATATATATGCCCCACACCATATTTGTGTGTGTGGGCTGTGATACTGCCCGGGTGCCCAGACCGAAGCAGATGGTTTACTTGGGGGGCCACACCCCGAGCCTTTGACCTAAAGGTCTGATCCACAAGGCAGTGGAGCATCGTGAGGAGATGCATTCCCATGGTAGCCGGTGATCAACAATAGGTTCATACGCCATTTGTTCCCGCAGGATACTGGAGCCCATGTGCACTATTGGTTTGGAATGAGAGTTTTCCAACTCCCCGGTTAAAGCGCCAGACATTCGCTCTTCGTCCTCTCATTTTCGTAAACAACACCCCCGCCACGAAAAGGCAGTGAGTAGGACTTCCCTGGCAGAGGCTGTATACGCGTGGCCGTGTGAGAGCATTTCGAGAGGGAGGGCGGGCCCACCCCACTCTCGGCCATACCAGGGCATTTGGGGACAAAAATCATTATATTATTGATTTGTAAGGAAATGTTCAATTTTCAATGAATCAACCAATCATCATGCATTTCTCTGATCTCATTTATCAGTATTGACATCACTGATTTCTCAAATATAAGGTCTATTTACTTTATTTTGAGCTACAAACACTTAATCCCTACTTAAAGATTGGTGATATTCAACGAATTGTCTAACCACCAAAATAGTTGTGTATGGGGGTTTGAACTTGCTTGATCACAGCTAGCTATTCTAACGTGTTAGTAGAGTTTTCTGGCTGTCATGATTGTTCAATCAAGTTTCATATTGACTGAAACACTTGTTCTTTTAGGTTATACTAAATCAGACAGGTTGGTTGGAGAGTGATAAAATTAGGATTGGTAAATGAAAGTCTGATAGTGAGGTCATGCAACTGACTGTATTGAGGTATGATGGCAGTATTTGTGGTTCATACAATCAGCATCTAGAACAACACTGTCTTAATCGACGGTTGGAGCTGTTGGATGTCGTTTACAAATTTACATTTTGCATCTTATATTCAGCTTTCCATTAACATGGTACCTTTTACACACCTTCTATCGCTGTGCTAATATACAGTCAATGCGGCGACTTTCAGACCAATGACCCGGTGTCTGACGTTTAATTTTGTGCGCGAAACAGAAGGTCCTGGGTTAGGGTCCCATGTGCGGAATCGTGGATGGACACTGCTGTGAAGTCTCATGTCGGGACGAAACGGCCTTCCCGGTTCTCAGTGGTGGTCTAGCTTAGATTCGTTCGTGAATTCAATGACATCCAACAATTGCCATAACCTTATACTAATAATTTGTAAAATTAAACTATGATTGCTCCACGACATTAAACATGCAAGTGATTAGGCCTGAATTTGCTCTGAAATAAAGATAGTGGATTTCAATGCTCGAAAACAAATTTCTTGGTCTTTTCAAAAATCTAAGAACGTTTGACCCACAGTTTAATTTTTTTTTCTATTCCTTCGACATTGAAAACCTGAACACAACTGGTCGAAAACGAGCTTATGGAAAATTGTCAATCTGAAGTGGTGTTCGTCAGCGTTGCTCATTTTTTCCGTCTCTATTCAACTTTATCAAAGATATCCTTTTAAAGATAACGCTCTCATCATCTAACTTTCCAGGACTTGGTCGTCTACCGAGAAATTCACTTTTTGACTTAGAATACACATATGATTTAGACCTATTATGTGGAAATACTGGCAAAATGCAGAATCTTTGAGCCCTTTGAATGACAATGTAAGCGTATTTGGAATGCCATTTATACCATGATTGTATCTAAAGTATCATTTCTTATCTGAAGTGTGTTGTGGTTCGATAATTCGTGCATATAAGCCAATGAGTGTTTGAGATAAATGTTGAATGGTTGAAATATAGTAATAGAAGCTTGGCTAGTATCTTTTCCTATTCAAACTCAAGGCTGGGAATAAATAGGCCAATACGGAGTGAAGCGTACTTTAGCGTCGGCTAAAGGTTATTTGTGTCTATTGGATCATGTTATTAGTCAAGACATAGTGAGTGCACTAGAGACTGTAGATGGAATAGAATAGGCAAGAGTAGAGAAATGATAATCGAAATTCTGATTGACAAATCTAAAACATAACAAAAAAATACTTAGTAAAGGTATACTTTATTGACAAATCAATCAAATTTAAGATAATGGGTTTTGGATTTTAGGGAGGAAGGATTGCTATTATTAAGACTAATGTAAGAGCTGAATAAAACTCATCAATGTTTAGTTACTACGACAAACACAGGAAGATTAAAGATAATAGTGATCACTATTTGTGAATTTATGAAAATAACTAAATAATTCTTGATATATAGAAATAAAGAACCAACTGTATAAATATTCATCTACACGGTTAAAAGTGAATTTTTCCATTTTATTCCTAACCTAGGACTCGTAATCATAAGCCTAACTATTGATCTTAACTCTAACTCTTAACCGTAGATCCTAATTCAGCAAAAGTATAGTATAATGATACCATTGAGTTAACCAGTTAGAAGGTAACGCCTCATTTATTTTAAGCGAAATTTGAAGTGCGATGAGGAGTACTTACTTACTTAAGCTTATTGTCCTTCATGGAGGAACATAGGTCATCTACCAGGATTCACTGTCGAACTCTGTTTTGGGCAATACTTTTGTAGTGAAGGGTAACTTGTATTTTATCATTGACGAAGTGAAAACTGGGAATATTTAGTTATTAAAATGCTTGGAATCAGTAGTATACGAAACATACATGTTATTATACAAATATTCGTCAAGATTAGAACAAATAGTTTGACAGAAATTGGGCGCCGAGTATAGAGAAGTTATTATATGTCTGGACGAAACATTGGCATTATTTAAATTTCAATAGCTGAGATTATTTCAAATATAATTTTCACATATAATACATGTTATTAGTTCTAAATTCATGTTCTGATATGAAAAGAGTTGAATGAAGTATCTTAGTCAAGGAATACTAGACAATAGAAGTGTATAGCAAATAAATGTATACAACAAACCATAATTCAAACGAGAAATAAACACTGATATGGAGACTTGAAAATAAATAAATAAACAAACAAACAAACTTGCTTTAGGATCTTTCTGCATCATTTTCCGAATCAAATCTGATGCATTGGTTGATACATATCCTGGTATTGTATAATCTCCTTTAACAATTGCTTCAAATATTTGTAGTACATTTTGACATGAAAATGGTACATGACCAGTAAGCATGAAATAAAGTGTTACACCAGCACTGTATACATCTAACTTAGTACCATCAAATATTGATTGTACACCTTTGGCTACTTCTGGAGGTTGTACAGCTGGTGTAGTTTGACCACCACTAACCTAAAATTACATAAGAAATTCAATATATAATACATTAGATGAATCTTAAGATTAAGTGATATTGTTAATTTTTGTTTTCATTTTCCGAACATATTTACATGTTGCTCCGATCTACTTTGTGCTATATTGTGCTACTTATAATTATTTAGTAGTCTATATTATATCTCCAACTACTTTGTGACTTGGATATTGTAGAAGAGCGTGTAGTAGTATTACGTTGTCACAATAAATTAACTATCCTGTTTATTAGTACTTTTATTTCAATGTTATAATTCGTTATTTACTTGCAATAATGTTTACTTTATCAGTATCGAGTCTTGTGGGTGACTTTTTGAAATTTTACGCGTTTTGAATAGAATATTTAATTACTGGTATTTCCTGAATGTTACAGACACTTGTAATGTCTCATGAATATTTTATCTAGGGAGTATTCGTGTTAAAATGTATTTATTGATCAAAAGAGAATATGAGTGATGGGATATCAGGGAGATTTTATCGTATTCAACTGGAGAGATCCGATTATCCCATCCCCAATACAGTCAAATGGATTAATCGAAACGTTCTCCGCATTTTCATGACCTGTGAAAATTTACCTCCTGATGTTTAGATCTAATTTTATGTAACATTAAAGAACATGACTTCTGTTCAAAGTATTAAAATGGATATCTTTTATATCTCGAATAACTCAAAGCTAAACTCTAAAATTTTCTACAATTACTTCAGAAAAAATGAGTAACAATAATACTATTCGAGGGTAATCAGGCATTTTAGAATTGCCAATATCGAAATTTTACCCATAAGCCATATTTATATTACTTATACCTTTACTGTCTATCACCATACTACTTATAAATACCAAATAGTTAGATATGTATATATTCAACAATTTCTACACTATATGAAGTATAACGAGTGATATTAAGTTTGTGTGTAACGAACCTCTCTTATCTTTCCTTATCAATGCGTTAATTCAGTTTCATGTTAAAATATTATACTCTTTAAAACCTTGTTTACTGATAAGAATATGTGTATTCTCGAATTGTAGTGTTTAATTCACATTTTCAATGATCATACTAGTGAAACAAGAATATCGTGGAGACTATCCTTTTCACATTACAGATGGGTTATCAAAAGTTATTACAATAGACGAACGATTAATGTACACTCTATTTTATAATTACTCAAATATTTCTCAACTAATGTTCTTGCTTAAAACACAAGGTAAGTAACTGTAAGAATATTCAATTGCTAAGCTCAGTTCCAGGTATATCCATAGATAATCCACATTGATCTGGCCAGATAAACTAGTTGATCAATGCAGACGATAAATAATTTTTCATACTGTTTGTCTAATTATCACACTCTAGACCATACAAATGATGATAATTTGAATCTTATCAGCGTGATATTGTACAAATTTTGGTGATGGAAATAAATATTATTGATATGGATAGTAAGTAAACTATTCCATTACTTTGTGAGAGATACTGATCACGAATCGATCATAGCTGGTGTACCAATAAAGATTAAGGACCATCGTACAGTTTTTTATTTGTCGTAGTATAATGTGACTCTTGAAAAATGCAAACCTACGACCACGCTTGGGATCTAATCAAAGACATGAAGGTTTCACGAATATCACTTACAAATTAAACATCTCTCAAAATACTTCAATATCCAGACAAACCTATCAACTATCAATGAGGCTCAATAGTACTTTCATGAAGAGTCTGCCCAACAACAAGTAGACAGTGAATATTGTTGTGACTTTTAAACTAGATATGAATTAACTACCTAATGCTTAGATGGAGTCTTTCCAACTATTTTATTATTTTGTTTTTACAAAAAAATTCATGTTTTTCTTACTCAACAATGTCTAAGATAGACAAGAAATTTACTAACAGTTATGCAAATGGATTTTACATGACATACACACTAGGTACATATAAGCATACATATAGAGACATACTCTGAGAGAACCATGATGTTCAAAAGTTTATTTTCGCTGTTATTAATAATAATAATAACGAAGTAAGTATTGATTTGCATATATGCGCATTCCTGTGACAATCATGACATCAGTATTAATAACATAGTTTGTAAGTGAAAAAATAATAAAGGTAATTAATGATCAATTTCGCAGATAGATACACAGTAAAATTGTCCTAATTAACTGACAACACTATGATAAAAATAGTATGCACATTGGCTTACTCTATCCCTCTTTTATTGTCTCTCTCCCCTTCACACACACATATATATGACAAAATCAGTTATTTGGAGACACTGGGAATGACAACATGAATTGATTGGAAATCGATTACATTATCGTCACTATTATTGGTAAAGGTGTGAGTTATCTCGTTGTTGATAATGAAGATTGAATTAGTGATTAGTCTTTTTTTAAATTAAAAGAAGTACTGGGTTCGAAACTCAACGTAAATATCAACAATTCTGGGATATAGTAGGCACATCCAGTTGACGAGTACCACAGCAACGCGAAACACGTATCCTAGATTACATTACTAGATATAATTTATCTATTCTGAATACTTTATTATTGTGGTTGTAGGAATTATCGGATGTTATTGAGATTATGTTGTGCTGTAAAGAGTATTAATGATACGCAAGCTTTTCATATAAGAGGTTAAAAAAATGAGAAAGGAGCTTTCACTAACTAACTGAACCGGAGTGCATGTGTACTCATTCATAAACCTATGTCTGTCTCTTAGAAAACTAAGCCATCAATAGTGTATTTCTCATTCTTAGAAAATGCAATACTATTTTTACTTCCTAATAGCATCCGTTTGTCATTTGTCCGATTTCTAATAGACTCACAATATATCACAATTAATAGGATAAGTAGTGAGTTTTTTTATGTCATTATAAATATGGTTGTATGTGGTAAGTTTGAAATGGTTAAGGATGAGGAGAATCCGCTCTCCTCGTCGAATCGCTTTCACATGGCCACGCGTATACAGCCATTATCAGGAAAATCCTACTCATCGCCTTCTCGATGCGGCAGTGTCGTTTACGAAATTGAGAGGACGAAAAGCGAATGTCTGGCGCTTTAATCGGGTTGGTGGATACGGAGAGTCTACCCAGGGGAGTTGGAAAACCCTGATTTCAAACCAATGGTGCACGTGGGCTCCAGGATCGTGACAGAACAAATGGCATATGAACCCAATGGTTCATCACCAGCTACCATGGAACTGAATCTTCTAACGTTGCTCCAATGCCTTGTGGGTTAAACATGTAGGTCAAAGGCTCGGTGAGTGGCCCTCTAAAAAAATCACCTGCTTCGGTTTGGGCACCCGGGCAGTATCCCAGCCCTCACACAAATCGAATGACGAAGTATGGAGCATGTATATTTGGTGACTCCTTGTACCAATGTTTATGTGTTTAAATAAACAAATAAATATTATTTTTATCAGTATAGGGTTGTGGAGATCGTTGAGTTGAAATTGATATCATGAATGAATATCAAACCACTATTGAAAACCTAGAAATGCTGGACGGACGTTTCATCCTAGTGTAGGACTCCTCAGCGGTGCGCATCCAGGGTCTCGCGCGTGAACACTTAACCTCTAGACCACTGAGCCGGCATCCAACAGTGCTAATGTCTAACTTCAACCAATACACGATATTGTGCGTCCATCCACCATTGTCCTCAGTGAGTAACTGCCTCTACAACAGACACAGTTGAACTCCACTAGCCACATTTTCTCACTGGAACTCCAGGAAATCCATCTTGAAGCCAGTTACTAGTGAACACATAAGAAGTTCCATACTAGGACGAAACGGCCGTCCAGTGCTTTCAAGTTTTCAATGGCGGTCTGACATTCATCCATTCATAATATCAATTTAAATATTATTTTATCAAACTATGAACCATCCAATTCATACATAGATTTACGCTCTTGAACTATATGTATTACATAGAATAAGATGTAAGTGTATTAGCATGTATACAGACAAAGTACAGAAGAAAATTCACTGTTATACATATATAGTAACGCCTATGAAAGCCCATACGAAACTGTTGAAATGTTGTGATATCTATAATGTATTAAACCTTTAATATTGAACAATAGCGATTTGTAATGTTATTAGAAAAAAAGCTGAACCATTTATTAACCCATTAATATAATGACAAAAGCAAATCGTGAATTAACGATAAACACATACACACACATATACACGTAATCGATTTCAATGATTGATATCAAAATCAGATCAGTATGAATAGAAGAGTAGAGGAAGTTATTGATGGAAACAACTTTGACAGATTTTAGTAATGATGGTGTGTAAGTATGTTGCCTGGAGAAAGACTTCAGTGAGACCATAATTTATAGATGACTTTTAAGCGATACTAAAGTGACCTTGGGAAAATTCACCAACTTACTAGGGTTAAAAGAGAGTTATAAATGTCTGAGGATTTAAAGTTAGAAAATAGGGTTAGGAATTACAGTTCGAGTTTTCATCATGAACTGACATTAGCTATAATGTCAAAATGCTATTTGATCATTAAGGTGAAAAAATTTCGTGCTAAAATCCTAGACTTGGTATCTTCAATCTTATGAGTTCATCTATAAATTATAGATTTGCCAACTTTTTGAGTTTGATTATGTGAATGATATTGTCTAACTGTGAGACGATACTCAAGTCATACAATACACACTTGATCAGTTGACACTCAGTGTTCGTAGGTATAGTATCTACTTTGCAGCTATTAATCACAAAGTACTTTAGCAAGACTGACAGTAGCCTCTACCTGCACCCAGCCTTGCTAGTGAGCAGGTAGAAGTAGTTGAAATGTTCATGTATCTGAATAGCTGTGTAAATGCTGGTGGTGGGGTGAGTGATGAGATAAATTCACGTATAGTGATAGCTAAAACAGGTCATCCCAATCTGAGTCACCTTTGGCGTTTTTGTGATTTTAGTATAGCTTGAAAAAGGTCAGATTTAGAATGAGTCGGTAAAATATTTTGGCTGTATGCTTATGAAATCTGGATTTTCCGAGTTCAGGATGTAAAGCGACTATCTCTATTTGATTATTGTTGTTCCCTAAGGATTGCTGACATTCAGTGGTAACATCATGTTAGTAATGAGGAGATTTGGCAACGTGTATTAGACCATAACGTCTACAATTCGATTCATATTACCATTTTTAAGCACCGACTTCGGTAGCTAAGGCTATGTCGCGAATGTCGTTCTGTCGGATTTTACATCGTGGATTGTTTGCGAACTCTGGGACCGATTAGAAGAAGTGGAGAGGCGGTCAGTGTATGACATGATATGAAATGAAGCTAAGCAGGACTGGCATTCTCTACTCGTTTACAATTCCCTGGTTGATGTCCTAGGGATAGTGCGACACAGAGGCTTAAAACGTTATCAGACATGTCTCGGAATCGAGGACAGTGGCTGTCCTACGGTAGTCTTCTTTTACCTTCTTCATACAAACGAGGGGAATTTTTAACCGAAGGAATACTTTTTGGTTGTATTTTTCTTAAGTGAACCGCTTCTTTCATTATTATTGTTATTATTATTATCACTTTCTCGTACACTAATTTCTATTAATTTTTGTTCTTTTTTCTATCTCTTGAAAATCTCATTCTTAATGTGTGTTGTATATAAATACTTTGGCGTCTCTTTGTACCAATATTTATATGTTCAAATAAATAGTTACTGACTGTTGAACTAATTCGTGTAGGTAAGTGAAGACTAGCTGGTTTGGGCTTTGTCTGATTACCATAACTAGTGGTTGAAGAGATTGGGTAAAATGGCTCAGAATCGGTCAAAGTGAAGAAGATGCATTCACTCTTCGTCTTCCCACATAATTTTTAAAATTATTTTGTACTTTTTTATTTCATTAATTTTATCCTTTCTTCTCGCAATATAGAGTCTAATCTCTTCTACTTCTTACACTGATAGTGTTACTAATTCTACTAGTCTAGCGTTTATCTTGATAATTCCATCTCGTTGTGCTGAATGATATAAAGTGTGGTAATTTGAACCGAAGAACATATATGCCAGGTTTCTTATTACTGAGTGACTGACTGAAGTGCATAATAATAACCAATATACTGAAATGTTGTAAGTATATTTTAGCATTTAAAAATGTTTGACCTCAAATGTCTTAGTATGGAGGATTGTGAAATAAGTTCGCTCTCTCTCCAGAAATGTATACATAAAGCGACATATTTCCAGACACTACTCAATGACTTTACGTGACATTAATGCTTTTAGGAAAGATGATAAAAAGAGAACACTCGGCACTAAAAAAGAGGTAAGTAAGGAATTATCCCTCATCAAAGTCTGTGGAGAACAATAAGATGGGCGGGGACGTTATGGCTAATCAGCAGTAAAAAGAAACTTCTCAGAAACATTTAGAAAAAGGGAAGAATTATGTGTCACGATTCGATTAAGCAGTTGTCTCAATCGCCACTATATTTAGCGTGTTGCTAGAAAGATCTAACAGATTAACATAATATAAAACTCTTAACATACACTGAACTTCTTGTACAGAAGTAACCTTAGAGTAAAAAGATCGTACTGACATTTCGCTCCTTATCTCTATTGTCCGAGTTGAAGAGTGGAGGTAGTGGGTAAGAAGTTAGGAGTGTTTCAGTCGTAGACTTATCATTCACTACCTTACTAACTGGTTTCTTACTTTTACTCACTATTCTGTATCTCTATTGTCTTAACATGCGCTTCGAAGGTATGTACGATCGGGTATTAGTAACCTAAGAATTTTTGTTATTTTTAAAGATCAGGTTTCACAGAACTAAAGTAGAACAATATGAACTGTTGAAAAGTATACTCATTTTTTGTTTACCAGACAAATTTCTCACCTATTCTAGAAGTGACTCGATAAAATGTTAAAATCGAATGGGATTTTCTAAATTCGTGTCAAGATTTCTTATTTTAGATATCAACCCAATAGGTTTTTAAGATCTTACAAGATAAGTAAAGTGATTAATCCGTTCAATAACTTCACTTTTTATCATTAAGTCCCAAATTCAGATCCTATTCATAATTAATTCAATTTTAGCAACTGGATATAGCATCATTCATACTCTCATCTAAACCATAGTTCAAAGTGACCTATATGCTTATCTGTGTGTGTATGGAGGGGTTGGTTTTTTCAGATTGGTAGAATAGTCATATTTTACTAACATTAAACACAATATAAGTTTACAATAATTCAGATAATCTGTTTGTTTGTTTTATTGAACTCTAGAGAGATTCTATAATAAATGTGTATTTGTTATTCTCCATTCATATTCAGGTTAATCATGATAGTAGTAAGGTTATTTAATTTGTTAATTTAATAAAGAGTTAGTTTTTGAAGGACGAATGTTATATGATTACAGAGTGGAATGAAACACAGTTTAATAGTATGAAATAATTGCCTCATTGATAATAATAAATAAATGTAGCTTAATATCGTATGCACAATTAGCTTTGTTATATCCGAATGAAGAATAAATGAATGGTAACTGCTAGGGATTATTTATGAACTATTATCACGTCGGAGTGGCCAAGCGGTTTAAGGAGGCAGACTCAAGAGTGTTCTGGTTCACGGTGTGGGCGTGGGTCGGAATCCCACTTCCGACACATACTTAGCCCCCCCCCCCGAATGCCCTGGTACGGCCAAGGGTGAGAAGAGTCAGCTCTTTCTCCGAATGCTCTCATATGGCTACGCGTATACAACCACTGACAGGAGAGTCCTATTCCCTGACTTCTCGCATCACGGATGTTGTTTAAGAAATTGAGAGGATGAAAAGCGAATGTTTGGCGCTTTAACCAGGGAGTTGAAAAACTCTCATTCCAAACCAATGGTGCACATGGGCTCCAAGATCCTAACAGAACAAATGGTGTATAAACTTATTGTTGGTCACCGACTACCATGGGACTGCATCTCCTAACGTTGCTCCACTGACTTGTGGATCAATCTTTTAGTTCGAAGGCTCTGGGTATGTCCCCCTAAGTAAACCACCTGCTTCGGTCTGGGCAACCGGGTAGTATCACAGCCCACACACTAATCGGATGATTTGTGTGGTGCATATGTATTCGGTGCCCCTTTGTATCAATATTTATGTGTCCAAATAAATAAATAAATAGATGGACTATTATTACGAATGTTCTTATGAGATAATTATTAAGTAACTAGAATATACATATATTCATATTCCTTCTATCATAAGCTTTCATTCGACCTATAGACTACTGTTATATGACTTACTATTCTTAAACTATTCCTAATTTATTAGTTACAGTCTTTCACAATCACAGACACTTTTTGGCTTGATCGTTTATAATCATTACTTTTCATTTTATGGTGTGATACGATCTGATTTGCTTGCATATAAATCAAGTATGTCTAGAATATATGAATAATACATCAGAGGCTGGTATTTGTGTTGTGAACTCAACAGTCTGGGTTAGGCGAGAAGTTACCGCACAGAAGACCAATAAGTACTCAGAATTGACTCAAGGCTGCTCGTGCTGGTTAACGCATCATTGATTTAGTACAGAGACAAGGTCATATAAAACGGTGTTCTGACTGAAGATTTTGTCATAGGACATAACAAGTTTAAGATGTTGGCTGGTAATTTGTGCGAAATGTTCGACTTCATATGAACCTGAAGAGAACAAGTTCAATATGAAACTTAAAGGTATTGAATTGTATTATTAAGGATACCATTAATAGATGCTCATTGCTGATAGTTGAAATATCTAGCTATATAATGTATTTGTTGCTTTTCTTTTCAGTTGTCCGACTGATATTAAACCATGACTAATTAATTATTTTAAATTTAAGTCTCTAATAAAATGATAAACATTGCAGCTTTTATGTTCTTTTGAGCTGTTAAGCATTATTATTCATCATTATCATGTGTATATAAGCTAGGATATTATATGGATGCCTAAACCATGGTGTGCCGGTATTTAATAGCCCAACCTGGAAGTCTAACTTGCAAGACAGTGAAGCGATGTCAGGAAATACAACCCTATATAGTAGTTGTAAACCAGAATTGGTTCTTACGCTGATTGTTACCTCGAGATCCTCCAGTTCATGCATGCCATTAGTTTAGAATAAGTATTTTCCAACTTTCCTACGTGAATCTTTTGTAACGATCTGATAAGTCTGCTACTGAAACACTTACTCCTAACTTCTTACCCACTACCTCCACGCTTCAACTCGGACAATAGAGATAAGGAGCGAAATGTCAGTACGATCTTTTTACTCTAAGGTTACTTCTGTACAAGAAGTTCAGTGTATGTTAAGAGTTTTATATTATGTTAATCTGTTAGATCTTTCTAGCAACACGCTAAATATAGTGGCGATTGGGACAACCACTTAATCGAATCGTGACACATAATTCTTCCCTTTCTTTCAGTGATCCTGGGACGCTTCTATTCAAAGCTGACTAGATAAAACGCTTCTATGGGTTTTCTAGGATCCTAGAGACTATGACGAAGGATGTGTTTGGAATTTGCAACAGTGAATGTTTATTGACTGAGGAGTTTGGAACATGTTTTATATATGCTAACCATTGCCTACCTCAACAAATAATATTTGCTGACATGGGTTAGAGGAAAGATAGGGTAGTCAAATTGAAACATAATATGAATCCATAAAGTGAGTGACTGTTAGACCAAGCTATGTAAGTAAATATAGACTGTCTGGTTGAGGTCCTTGCAATTATCGTAACCAGTGGAGCAGTAGATGCATTAACTGTTTTTCCTGAAATACTTATAACTTTCTGTTCCATTAATTTATTTTATTTACTCAAGTTATATCGTCAATAACTAAACTATTCTACTACTAACAACGATAATGTTACTAGTTCTACCACTCTGGTATATGTTTTGATAGTTTTATCTCACTGTACTGATACTAGTTGTGCAACTTGAACCGATGTAAAAATTTACTAGATCCTACTGACTTGTGAACTTGGTTAGTTAAGATATACTACCTTCAATTACTAGTTCATGAATTTGACGCCGACTCACACGTAATTCTGTTTGAATAACGAGATCCCACGAAGAACAAGAAGAAGGGTGAAAGATAAACAAACTAATAAGTGAAAAGACAAGAAAATGCATTCAATAAAATTACCATATCATTTGTACTAAATGCTGAAATTGATGCCGATACGCCAAAATCAGTTAATTTCACCAACCAACCACGTGATAATGCCAATAAATTAGCCAATGAACGTTGACAAAACGCTGATTGACTACCCGTACTGCATAACCAATTATGATCTGGTAAATCCATGGTACCATTTGGACTGCCAAAACCACTTAAACCACAGCCTGGTGCAGGTGTTAATAATAAATTAGCTGGTTTAATATCACGATGTATAACACCGTTACGATGAAGAAAATGTAAACCGTCTATTAACTAGAAGAAAAGGAAATGCAGAGAGAGCGAGAGAGAGAGTGAGGAATAAAAACAACGACGATAGTACGGAAATATACAAGATATATATATATATAAAGTCATCGGCTGAATGTGCCTGCGTCCGCGTTGACGTTTCCACTGAGACTCGAACTCAGTACCATTATACTCATTGAAAAATCTAATGGTTATTCGGATTCAGTGGTTTAGTTAATAACACCTTGGGTGTTAGAAGTGAAAGATAGTATGTTTAAGTCTTAATGTGAATATAAAAACACTGGAATCCAGGCACACACAGATGACAAGCCGCACAATGGACGAAACTCCCATCCTGGATTCCACGGTTAGTCATATACTGAATATACAAAACTTGTGACATGACGCTACATGGAGGTAATCTCAGGATTTACATATGGAAAAAGGTATAGATCAACTGTAAACCTGAATATCAACAACGGAAAATTAAAAAATCTTAACAATATAATTCACAAGATTTACGATGAGTTCATTTATCCCCATCAAAAATATGTCTCTATTTTTGACAATACACTTGGTCTATCTCCATTTAAATTGATCAAAAAATGGACAGAAGGACTCAAAAGTTAGACTGTTCAATTAGCTCAGTCTTATTTTACATATTAATTGTACATTACCTTCATGACACATGCCCCTTGCATGACCATTTGACATTTCGGAAAGAAAACTATTAGTGAATAATGTGAGGATGTGTGACGAAATTACCCAAGAGATTTTAAAATAAAATTTTTAATACCATATATAATTAGCAATGGCGTTTCCAAAATTTCAGTAATTTTGATGAATACACTTTTTACTGTCAATCAAATCACGACAATCTTTTTCTTAAATTGTTTAATTATTACATAACTAAGTTACTGATATGAATCCACTTCTATAAGCCCATTTAGGCAAGAGTATAGTATAGGGATGAAATTAAAACAATCACGAAGAATATTCAACAGGTTCTTGATCAACTAGAAAACCACCATTGTGAATAGATAGTTTGTGGAAAAGAAAATAATAATATGAGAAAGTGTAGACATATTTTAAATGATTAATGAATCTACTAATGTCGTCTACAGGTTAGGCTACCCTTTCTATAAATTGTGAAAACACTCATAACGTGAGAGGAATAGTGCTGTAATTACATATGAGATCAAACGTTTATTCGACAATTACGCTATTTATTTTATTAACTTGAACACATAAACATTGGTACAAGGGGGCACCAAATACATATGTGCCAAACAATAACAATGAAACCAGTAGTAGTTATCACTGATTTGCGTGAGGGCTGTGATACTCCCCGGGTGCCCAGACCGAAACAGATGATTTTCTTAGAGGGCCACTCCCCAAGTCTTTGACTTACATGTCTAATCCACAAGCCAGTGCAACAACGTCAGGAGATACAGTTCCATAGTGGCCGGTGACCAACAATAGGTTCATATGCCATTTGTTCTGTCAGGATACTGGAGCCTATGTGCACCATTGGTTTGAAATCAGGGTTTTCTAACTCCCCCCAGGTGTATCCTTCATATCCACCAACCCGGTTAAAGCGTCGGATATTTGCTTTTCGTCCTCTCATTTTCGTAACAATAATGCCGCGAGCAGGCAGTGAGTAGGACTTCCCTGACAGTGGCTAGACATGTGTGGCCATGTGAGAGCATTTCGAGGGAAGCTGACTCTCCTCACTCTCGGTCGTAAAAGGGCATTTGTCGGCCATGATTTATTATTCTGTTATTTCCTACGTAACTTATAACATGATATAAATTAGGTAGGAAACAATAGAGTGAAGTAAGTGTTTACTAAGTGATTCATATGTTTAAAAGATTAGTAGTGATGTAAAAACTGATATGTGCCTAGTTAAAGATATGTGTGGCTAGTAAATATGACTAGATATTCAACTTAGTCGTTTGGGGGAACTTTGAATATGACAGATTTAGATAGAAAATTATTAATCTGACTAATTATCAGAAGGGGTTTTGTGGAGATTTTAGTATTTCGATAGTTGAAATCATGAGTCGGTTGAAGCTAGACCATCGTGGATAGTCTGGAAGCACTGGACGACCGTTTCGTCCCAGTATTGGACTCCTTAGCAGTGCGCATCCATGGTTAAGCGCTCGCGCGCGAGACTGATAGGTCCTGGGTTCTAATCTCGCGGGGGGATCGTGGATGAGCACTGCTGAGGAGTCTCATACTAGGACGAAACGGCCGTCCAGTGCTTTTAGGTTTTCCATGGTGATCTAGCTTCAATCGACTCATGATTTCAACTATTGAAAATCTGACGAATTGTTTAAAATGGTTGATTTATGCTAGCATTTAAGTGAATATAGACTAAATGAGCTAGTATTTAGTTGTTTATTGACTTAACTACACCTTTTTGCATGGTCACGCTAAAAGGTTCGGGTTGTGGCCTCTTAATAAAACCATATGTTTCTATTTGAACACCTGGACAATATCCCAACCCAAACATAAATTCAATGATAACTTATGAGGCGCATTCATATTTTGATGCATAATTGTACCAATTTTTATGAAGATGACCAACTTCAGAAGCTATTTTTATGGGAGATTCAGTAATTACATTACGAAGATGTGCTTATTAAGTATTTGGTTTATGTGCTTATTATATTCCCTTAAGTTGTAGATTTCTATTCGGTTAATGAGCTATTGTTATATCCTTTTTTCTGTAAGGAAATTTTTGTAAATGAATTATAACCCTATTAATCAGATTTCGTACCGCAAATGTTCTTATTAGACACAAGTAATATCTTATTTATGGTGTGTTGTAATCCTGTAATTAATGAATCATTATGTGAATTTTTTGGTGAGACTATAAGTTATGGACGATCTTTGAGTGATTCCAAAGTAACCTTAAGGTTGTCTACCTACTTACTAGGGCTAAATGAGGGTTATAAACCAGTTAGAATTATGATTTACAGTTGATAGTTAGGGTCAAAAATTAGATTTAAGGTTTTCATCACGAACTAACATTAGCTAAAATACTAAGACGCTATCTGGCCAAATGGGTGAGTGAATTTCGTACCAAAACCCAAGACCTGTTATCCTAAATCTGATTGGTCTCGCCAATTTTTTAGTCGGATATACAGAAATTCCATTGACTGTTTGAATTTCATTTTCTGATTGGGGCTTTGGGAGGACAAAAAACTCGAAATGGGTTAATAAACGTAAAAACATAAGATTATTGAATAAGAGCATTAGTACCATCGGTTCTCGAAAGTAATAAATATATATGTACAGTACTGATGAACTAAATTTGGAAACATTGTTTAGGTGTACAATTTTAGCGCAAACATGTGAAATGCCAAGGCAGTTGAAAAGATTGACTTGTGCATACTTATTTATAGACAGTCTGAACAAGTTAGTATTATAAACAAGGAGTACTTCTAACGAGAGTTAATATATAAGTACCCTGAAGTTTGTAAGAAAAATCTCATGTATTTAATATTAAGCAGACTATGCATATAAATTGCCTTTTTTCCTCGTATCTTCACATCTTAGGATCAGTCAGCTAAGTTATCCAATTTTATAATAAGACTGGCCAAAAAGTAGTAATATCCTAAAAAAATGCTTCTGTTGTTTGTTATTGCTTTTTCATTTTTGTCGTCATAATACCGAATTATACCTACGAACGAATGATGAGCATGCAAATCTCTTCAATGTCATAGCGCATTCATCAAAATAGAGTCAAGATGTGGAGTTAAAGTATTTTTCATTACAGGCAAATATAACCTATAATGCGAAAATTCTAAACTCTATCTCATAAGTCCTAGTATAAGAAATCGTTCATTTATCTTCACTGTCTCCTGACTGGCTAAAACTAGTCAAAATCTGAAGGTCGTTTGCCTTTATCCCTCCCCTCAGCCGGGAGCAGGAACAAGGACAAAGTATAAGATCCGAATAATAATAAAATTCAAAATTTACATCACGAAATGATCTTGATTGGCCAAGCACTAAAAATTAGAATGGGTCGGACGGTTTTATCGTTCTAGTGAGGATCCACAACCCTAATCCAAAGGGGATCAGGTACAAGATTTTCAGGTGGATGTCTAACCTTTCAAAGTAATTGAGTCGGCAGCATCCAATGGCTTACATGTTCACTTTCAACCAAGTCGCTAATATCATCATTATTGTTATTATTAGTTCGCGGTGTGAATTATGAAATTCAATAATCTTCACAAACTACCTATAGGGAAAAGATAATAATGATTTACTTGTAAAAAGTAGGCATGCGCTTGTGCTTCAGGAAGTCGACGAAATTGTTGTTGTTGTTGAGAGGATGTACGTTTTCTTGTTGGCTGTTCTATGGATGATGTTTTACGACTTTTCGACTTATCAAATTTTGTATCTGTTTCTTGATTGATCTGTGTAGATCCCATTGATAATCTAGGATGAAATCGACGAGATTTATTCAACTTTTCAGAAGAATCAACATTTTTTCTTTTATCTTTTGAAATGTTTTCATTTAATACAGCATTTGATGATTGTCCATGTTGATGTTTAAAATATGATAATCGTGGAGAGGATGATTTAGCATTGAATTCATCTAATTCAAATTCATTTTCTGAACTTAAAGCTGTATGAGATGGTACACCGGAAGCTTGTAAATCATGTACTGATCCAAGACAATGCTCCATAACTAAACATAATCTATCTGGATTTTCTAGTCGTAATACAACAACTAATGAAACCACATGTCGACAAGCAGATAATCTTCGCATTAAACTAGCTTCATGTAATGCTTGACTCCAACCACCGGGAATTTTTCGTACACCTAGTTTACTAATAATTTTTACAGCATGACGTCGAAGTGTAAACAGATCAATAGAATCTTTCACCTGAATGAACAAAATAAAATATTATAACTTTTTTAGAAAAAAAATAAAATTATAAATATCTTATGTAGTATTCACGAATAAACAGGTATTGAAACATATAAAGTAGAATCTGGTGGGCAGCAGTCAAATTCAAAACAGTGACCTAGTTCAATTATTAACTGTTTAGGATTCTACTGATTGAGTTCCAAAGTACTTCAGGTTTTAATACACTGTTTATTGTCATTATTGTTGTGATAATTAAATTAACCCATAGTGTCGTTGAATAAGAGGAAGAGAATTCAGTGAAGAAAATCTTCCTTTAGACGAAATCATCCACTTAAGCTGTACATTCGTATATATAGTTAGATGGAAAATATATGTCTATAGGAGGATAGAAAAGATTACATCACAAAAATCGATTTGAGAATAAATAACAAATGAGGTTACGTACTAATCAAGGGGTAAGGATTCTAACTAAGACTGGAAATTTCCTCTCGAAGATAGTCACTAGTAAGCACATGATTTTACTGAAACTCAAAAACCTTCACAACCTCTTACTAATAATATTTGGAAGCTAGTAATTTTGATAGGAGATACAAGTTAACTGATCTATCTAATTTAACCAATCAATCAATAAATTAAAATGCAAATCAGTGTGATGAAATGGAAGAGAAATCTCATTTAGAAGAGAAATTGATCTACAGGATTTCAGTATAAAGACTAGATGATACGATACATGAAACCTACTTATCAATCAAAAGTCAGATAAGAATGCATAAAAATTCACTTTACACAATGAGGTTATAAACCTATTTTGTCCAATGGATGTTATTATTATTACAACTACTAATCATTTCTATGCTTCATTTTTCGTAAATTAAAGATGACATTAATTGTTTACAAATTATTGATACTATCACACTTTACTAACTGACTACACAGAGTTTAATCAACTGCCTAATATCGAATACTTATCATTTACCATTACTGAGAAACAACTTTGTATCACTTGGTATTGTTTGGCTTGTATCTTCCCATTGAGGTTTAAGACTGCAATTGATCAGTCTGCTATTGGCATATGTGCATACTGTGTGTATGCCTCGATATTGCCTTAATTTACAAGCTTTTTGTAAGCAATGATGGATAGTGGCTAGCAGTGGAATTCAGGACGCGCGTTTCGTCCTGGGTTCGAGTTCCAGAGTGAACATCAACCCTGAGATGTAGGTACATCCAGCTGATGAGTCCCGAATAGGACGAAGCGCGCGTTCTAGACTCCACTGCTAGCCACTATCCATCATCGCTTACAAAAAACTTTGTATCAGTTCAATTTAGTATAATTAATATATTTATCTATAGTGGTACACCAGAACTATAAGAGTGAACTAATGATGATAATGATGATGAATGTATAAATCTCTCTAAGGTCACGGAATATATTTTGAATCAACAATATGTCTACTCGATTAATAAAATAGATTATTTGACTAAGTTATTGTTACTTCTTGATTGTATTATGAATAATTAAATTCAAGAAAATATCTTAACCTACTTTAATGATGAAAAACAACATCATTAGATATTTGAATTAAGAATTAGGATTGAGATTTAGGCATTCAGTTTAGAATTATATTGTTATAGGAGTGATTAAAATGAAGAGTTAAAGCGTAGAGTTTATTATTTAGGATTAAGAAATTTGGGAACATATATTGACTAACTGTAAAACCCTTAAATTCTAGCTTTAAACCATAATATTTAACTGGTTGAAATCATGAGTCAATTGAAGCTAGACCACCATGGAAAACCTGGAAGCACTGGACGGCCGTTTCGTGTTAATATGGGACTTCTCGTGGATTGGTTGAAGCTAGACATTAACACCGTTGGGTGCCGGCCCAGACGTTTAATGGTTAAGCGCTAGGGCGCGAAACCGATAGGTCCTAGGTTCGAATCTCACGGGAGGCGGGGTCGTGAACGCGTACTGATGAGGAGTCCCACACTAAGAAGAAACGGCCGTCCAGTGCTTCCACGTTTTCTATGGTAGATATTTATTTGACCAATCTGAAAGGTATCCAATTCTACTTATACATTCTGGACCAAATTTACACAGTAAAATGGTAATGTTGATAGTTAGCTATTGAGAATTAGTATGTTTCATAAATTTTCTACCATCAATTGCTTTATAACTCACTGAATTGTGTAATTGATGTTTACAGATATTATCGTTATTTGTAATTCGACAATATTATTTATTTTTGACATTTAATTAACTATACAATGGTATTAATTCATTCAGTTAGTTTCGCTTCGAATTTTAGACACCATTATTTTTTGTTTCATCAGTTGAATAACATCAATAAGTTTTCACATCCCAATTGTGTTAGAAAGTCGGCTATAGGTGTGTATCTGTGTGGGAGGAGTGAGATATTTTGTAAAAGTATAAGAAAAGGTTAATGAAGTTTCAAAATGTTACTTCGACGTCACATTAGGTAATTTGAATTAATACGTTGAATACCAATCGTATACCTCCTAATTCCGACAAAAATGAAATACAAGGTAAGGAACTGCTTGGGAAAATTAATTTTTTTGTGATTGTATTGCAAAAAATAAGACAAGTGGAATATTAAGATAAATGTGATCATGTTATACTCTAGCGCTAACTACGTAGGCATAAGAAGTCTCGGTAAAAGTTGACTTTATTCTTACTATTTTATGTATTTATTAGGACACATAAATATTGATACAAAGGGGCACCGAATACATATGCACCACACAAATCATCCGATTTGTGTGTGGGCTGTGATACTACCCGGTTGCCCACACCGAAGCAGGTGGTTTACTTAGGGGGACATACCCAGAGCCTTCGAACTAAAGGATTGATCCACAAGTCAGTGGAGCAACGTTAGGAGATGCAGTCCCATGGTAGTCGGTGACCAATAATAGGTTTATACACCATTTGTTTTGTTAGGATCCTGGAGCCCATGTGCACCATTGGTTTGGAATGAGAGTTTTCCAACTCCCCTAGGTGGACTCTCCGTGTCCACCAACCCGGTTAAAGCGTCGGACATTCGCTTTTCGTCCTCTCAATTTCTTAAACAACACCCGTGGTGCGAGAAGACAGTGAATAGGACTTTCCTGTCAGTGGCTGTATATGTGTAGTCATGTGACAGCATTTCGAGAGGGAGAGCGGACTTTCTCCACCCTTAACTGCAACAGGCCATTTGAGGGAGATGGAAAGTGACTTGTAGACAACTAATACTTTTTTAAATAATCAATTGGACCACATAAACACTGATAAATGATGCAGTTGTCTTTATTGATGCAAACCAAGTCAAAAAAGTGCAATAGTATTAATATTGTAGAGAAGTGTGAGCAGAAATGTTGATGAGAGAAACAGTGTTTATGGGTGTGATGGGTTTAATTGTAAATATTGAAGAAATAGTCCTTTGGAAAAGAAAGTATAGTAGAGAAAAATTATTTAGACAGAATTAGTAAGTGGTAAGCTTTTCAGTAATATGAATGAATTCTTTAATATTTTTACTAACTGTCCTCTGATTGACTAAAGATGGTAAAAAAACATCCTTGAAGGCCATTTAAAAGTCGCTTAGGGTCACAACTATTATACTATAGTCCTGTCACACTATTTCAACAATTGAAACACTAGGCTAGTTATAACAATCATTCCAATGGGTGTGAGTAATATCAAAAACAGGAAATTGATCAAAAGGACTTCTTTTCAAAGAATTTAGTATCATGCTATACAATTGTATATACATATATGTGAACTTTTAAGGAACAATTTTGTGGGGAAATATAGACAATGAATGAAAGAAATTAGTTCACTGAATTTTATGTTTTGAAACTAAGTAGTATCCACTGCTTTTTTACACTCCAAAACAAGTTAGTAAATCATACACACACACACACGTATTTCAAAAATAACATACATGCATATCATATTCTAAGGCATCATAGTACTTCATTGAAAGATAAATATTGTGAACATGCGAATATCGATAATCAATAATTGCCGGAAATTATTTAATGTTTAGAAAATTAAAAAGAAGATTTGTAAGAGATAGAGAGATCTATTATCTCCATTATTCTTTCCCAGGCTTTTGAGAAAAGATTTTGCTGTATTGTGGAGAGTGCTGAAGGCAGTTAGCAAGGTGTGTGATGAATCTTTCGAGGTCATAATTAATATTGGTTGTGGATAGACATCCAAAGTCATGCAAACTCCTGGCAGGTGTTATTTTAGCAGATACTAACCATCCCCTTCCCTCTTATCTTTCTCCTTGTTTATCTTCTTCTGGTAGAACGAGACGTAATTACATTACAATCCACGCACGCAATCAAAAGTATAAAAGTTCTATAATACCTTACCTAGCAAATATACTCTGTGACGAACAGGTTATTAGAGTTAACCTAGTCAATGACTTGCATTCTTAACACATCTGTAATTTGAAAAGTTGTACAGTTTTTCAGTTTTTTTCTTAAAACTTTTTTTTCCTTTTTTGTCTTTGTTTCTGTTTTCTGTGTGTAAGAAACTTATTGAAATACCCTGTGGTGAGAATTTCTATGTTGTACCCGAAATATAATATTGAATAAAGCCTCTAATTATTAGTTAATAATAATCTAGGCACAGAGAGAGAAAGAGAGAAACCACCACGTGGTGTCATTTGGAGTCATAAATTATGTAAGTCACAAGACTGAGTACATTTGTAAATAATAATAGTAACAATAGTAACGATAATAATACTAATGTGAAAACGAAAATATGTTGATATATTTTATTGCCTTGACAAAAAGTACATCAGTTTCTTTGAAATACGAAAAAAACCCAAATAACCGCATACCAATGTTTATTTACACACTATGAACATTAAACCATATATATGACCTCATTTTATTGTGATAAGCAAATTTATCACAATTACTTACTTACTTACGCCTATTACTTCCAATGGAGCATAGGCCACCGACCACCATTCTCCAACCCACCTCTCCTGAGCCTTCCTTTCCAGTTCTATCCAATTGTTGTTCATTCTCCCTATGTGTGTCTCCGTAGGTAGGTGGAGGCTTTGTAGTTCGAGTTTTACATCGTTATCGTAACCAGTGATTAAGGCAAATTCACATAGAATATATGGAATGTGGCTAGCAGTTATGTCCAAGACGCGCGTAACGTTCTATTTATGACTCATCTTTGACCGGATGTACTTGCATTCCAGAGTGGATCCCCACCCCAGGATTTATACTCAGAATCTTGCGCTTCAGACGCTAACACGTTATCTACTCAGCTACTGGGTCCCGATAGCTACTAAATTATCTTAAATAGGATGAAACGCGAGTCTTAGATTCCACTGTTAACCAAATTCCATCAACTTTATGTAAATCAATACATATCTTTAGTTAATAATAATATCTAATACGAAAATATTTTATCCTTTTCTGCATTGAAATTTTTACAAACAATAAACAGGATCTAGAAAGTACTACCATCTTCACTTCAACAATAATGATTACAATCAACTAACAGTCATCAACACTGTCAGTCAAACAAATAAGTTTAATCAACAAATCGACCAATCAATCAACCAATCCATTCATTCAACTACTACTGTTGTGTATACTACTTATGTCGACAGACATAAGTGGTATGTAACATCAATCGAAAATGGAAAACCTGACAACAGAAAGTAAGGATCAAGTTGAAGAGAATAAAAGAAAAATATATAAAGAAATTATGAACTGGAAAAGTCATACAGGATATGAAGAATAAATGATGGAAATTTGCAAATGAAGTATTCAGTGTATGGTTCTTATACATTTATTACTAAGAGAGATTGTGTAGTTTTGTATTTAAATACAACGGTTGACCCCCCACCACTTTATGTTCTCGTTCACAACACTATTGAATGGACAACTAATCGATCAATTGATCGATTAGTTAGTCACACATTCAATTATTGTATATAAATAAGCAGGAAAAAAGAGACCGAGAAAGAGATGCATAGTTTTTTTTCTATACTTATGTTCATCAAAATATTTACAATATTAAATAATACACTGCAATACATTTCATTTGAATGAAGAGAGAGAGAGAAAGAAAGAAAGAAAGAGAAAGACAAATCATTTATTTTTGTTGTTACTATAGCCATTAGTGTCATGTATGTGTGTGTATAAGAGCATTCGTTACTATAAGATAAAGAAATTTCGTTCAAAATAGAATGATTGAACGTTGAGTGGACAGATAAATAGATAGGTGGATATGTTTATGTAATAAGTGAAAGAGTCTATTTTTTTTTTATGAACTAGAATTTACTGAATTCATATCATGGAAGGGGGTGGGGTGGATGATACATTAGAATTAGAGAGGTTTTATCAATTAATTGACTATAAGTGGATTGATAAATTATGAATATCCTGTTTGTATTCTTTTTTTGAGCCTATTTTACAATATTGGTTATTTATATTTTATAGTACACTATGTTGTACCTGAGAAAATTGTAAACATCATACGGAAATTATGCGACGAACTACACTGGTGTCGTGAATGGAGGACAGCTCATTATTATTTTATTTAAACACATAAATATTGGTACAAGGAGTCACCAAATATACATGCGCCACACTCCGTCATACAATTTGTGTGAGGGCTAGAATACTGTCCGAGTGCACCCAAACCTAAACAGGTG
The DNA here is from genome assembly GCA_944470405.2 of Schistosoma mattheei. Lineage (NCBI taxonomy): Eukaryota > Metazoa > Platyhelminthes > Trematoda > Strigeidida > Schistosomatidae > Schistosoma > Schistosoma mattheei. The sequence continues at coordinate 5,966,173 of OX103950.1, forward strand.
GTTTTATTAGGAGGCTAATCCACAAGCCAGTGGAGCAACGTAAGGAGATGAGGTTCCATGATAACCGATGTTCAACATTGGGTTCATATGCCATTTATTCTGTCAATATACTGGAGCCCATGTGCACCATTCGTTTGGAATCAGGGTTTACGAACTCATCTAGATAGATCCTCTATATCCACCAACCTGGTAAAAGCGTCGGATATTCGCTTTTCGTTCTCTCAATTTCGTAAACAACACCCCGCCACGAGAAGGTAGTGAGCAGGACTTCCCTGACAGTGGTTGCGTACACGTGGTTATGTGAGAGTATTTCGAGAGGGAGAGTTGACTCTTCCCACTCCCTGCCGTACCAGAGCGTTTGGGGGCTATAAGTTTAGTGTCAAGAGGACAGCTCACAGACCCATTCTAAGCGAGGACCGGAGTCAGACAAGGTTGTTTACTCTCACCCTTTCTCTTTCTCCTGGCGGTCGACCTCCACATATAAGGAGGAGTACGGAATACGATAAACAGTTCGGATGTAAATGGACAACTCGGACTTCGTAGATGACCCGGCCCTTCTGTTCTATGAACATCAACAAATGTAGGTCAAGACAACCAGTGTAGCGGAAACTCCTGCATCAATAGGCCTCAACATGCACAAGGGAAAAACCAAGATCCGCAAATGCAACACAGAAAACAATAACGCAACCAAACTTGATGGAGAAGTTCTGGAAGAGGTGGAAAGTTCCACGTATCTGGGCAACATCATCGATGAATAAGGAGGGTCAGATGCAGACGTAATGGCGAGGACTAGCAAAACAAGGGCATCATTCCTACGCTTGAGGAACATTGTTAGATATTTCCATAACTAACCAATCAAATTGTTGTTTAAGCACCTACCACGTTGATCTGGTCTGATGTGTCTGTTGTTTGTGTCTGTTGCATGTGACTTACCAATTGAAAGAAATTATTATCCTACTATATTAATGTGACTCATAATTTTATTCATTTCGATAAGACACGCAATACTGGTCGAAATAGATAAAGTTGTCCTTGTTCTGACTATAGCTTCCACATAGACTCGGTGCTCGCCAGTATCGCGTTTACGGTTCTAGTAGTATATCCGTAGGACAAATTAAATCCTAAAAATATATGGGACTGAAAACAACTGTCAACTAATATCAAAGTGACAATCTTCAATACGAAAGTCAATACAGTTCTACTTGGAGAACTGCCACAAATATCATCAAACATGTACGAGTATTGATAAACAATTTTCTACGCAAGATAATCGACGTCCGTTGACCGGATACCATCAGCAACAGCCTACTGTGGGAGAGAATAAACCAGCTTCCAGATGAAGAGGAAATTAGGGCAAGATGTTGGAAGTGGATAGGATATACATTTCACAGATCATCAAACTGCATCACGGTGCAAACCCTAACCTAGAATCCTGAAGGTAAACGGAAAAGAGGAAGACCAAGGAACACACTGCACCGGGAATGGGAAGCAGAAATGAAGAGGATGAATAGCAACTGTAAAGGATTGCCCAGAACAGAGTTGGATGGAGAATGCTGGTGGGCGGCCTATGCTCCTCCACGAGGGGTAACAGGCGTAAGTACGTTTTACAGTATTGTCGTTTTTCTACTCTCTTATCTATATCTTTAGTTGGAATTAGGTATAATTAAACAAAATTATTTAGAAAAGCTTAGAATAGGAATTTGTACTCTTAGTATTGAGGGACTCCATTGATCACAGCTTCTCACTAAAACTTTAGTAATCACTTGATTTCCAATAGTTGTATAACTAATATTAATCTGTGGTGGTGAACTGTTACTTACAAAAAAATTTACCTTAATTGTGCACATAATATCGATGATGTCAGTTTGTTTTACTAAAAGCAGTTTTTAACCAACCATGACGATTAATCAGATAAGTAGTGGTTTAATAAGTAGCGACAGTAGTAGTAATAGTAAAAAATGACAAGTGTATTATGTCATTTGTCAGAAAAAAAAGATTAATTAATTAACGAAGAATGGCGCAAAAGATGAACATGTATTCTCCACTGGTACGCACACACACACACACATAGATATGTAGAGTGGATTAAATTCGAAAAAACTACTATTTCGGTGCTAATGGAGTGCATGAAATGCAGTAAAAAGTACTTATACACATGTATACAATTGAAGGGAACAACCCCCTTAAAACCTATTAATCAATAATTAGTTGGATGATTTTTCTTCTTGGAAAAAGATTCCAAATTATTATTCATCGATATTAACAGACATACAGATTAGTCTATGAATATAGATTCTATGCACAGATTACTAATATTGGCTTATAAATATTCCTTTAAATTATTACTCCAGTATAGTGACGGAATTATCAAGTCAATAGTGAATGATATGTGAATTAAAATAGGATCTGATTGATGTACCCATGAATCTCCATCAACTGAGATATTTGAAGAGTAATTATTATTATTATTACTGGCTTTATTCAACATTATAGTTTTGGTACAATATAGAATTCTCAGCACAGGTTATTTTAACAAGTTACTCACGCAACAACAACAAAAACACAGTAACAAATACAAAAAAAATGAAAAAAAAGTTTTTTTTAAAAAAACAAACCGAAAAACTGTACAACTTTTCAAATTAGAGACATGGTTAAGAATGCAAGTTATTGACTAGGTTAACTCTAATAACCTGTTCGTCACAGAGTATATTTGCTAGGTAAGGTATTATAGAACTTTTATACTTTTGCTTGCGTGCATGGATTTTAATGTAATTACGTCTCGTTCTACCAGGAGAAAGATAAGAGTTAAAACAAACAAAACTCGTCGCTGAACTAATCTTTCTTTCTTATTTAAAACAAGATATAGCAAAAAAAATCATGAATTTCCTGACTGTTTGCACTGAGGTATGTCGAAAGGTAAAGACTTCCTAGTTGATGTATGTATATTTTGGGAGATCACAAGTGGCATAACTTAAAACTAGCGGCAAGTTCAGGTCGAATGTCGAGTTACTACCGTGTTGATGAAAACAGAATCTATGCGATCTTTCGTCATTCTAGATCTTACTTAGTCTTTCTGTTTAGGAAATGGTTGATGAACTGAATTTGAGAAACGTACTGATACCCAAGATTTGACGTAACATGTGAACTGATAAGAACCTCCCGTAATGATTTGAGCAATAAAACTGAAGGTTGAACAAGTTTATTGTTACAATTGGGTAGCATGTTGAGAAGGGATAAGAATAATGTGATCTAAATATTATGAAATAAAGTTTCTATTACCTCAGTTCATCTATATATTGGACAGTCTAGTATACCAGAATCAAGATAAGTCTATTAGATAGGATTAGTAATTATTAATGTGATGCTGAATTTTTATAACGGGAGTTAGAAAAAGTTGGGTTCAAAACTTAACACACTCCAAAATGCACATCAAAGACTCTCAGCGTCAACAGTAAGGTTTAAAAAGCACATAGTTACTCAAATAAAAAAGCTGTGTGTGTATGTGACCGCCCTCACGCAGTTACCTATTGGGTTCTGCAGTCCCTCCTCTAAAAAGACAAGATCATCACTACTACTAATACTCCAACTAATTCGGTTTCTTCTAGAAAATCCTTCAAAAAGGATCCTCTTTCTACAGTTTAACCGGATTGTAATTGTCAATCGTCCACACATTTCTAACAGTACATGAGTTGATAATATCTAAATTAACCTTAATAGCTTAGTTTATATATCTCTATTAAACAGATACCATGTACAGGTCACGCATAAACCATTTCAAATTCACAGATTAACAGATAAAATTTTAAACTATTACAAAGCTTTTAATTATTTTTTTATAGTCATCATAATTTTAATTAAAGCTGTTTTTGGTGATGATAGAGGTTAACAGTCCAATAAAATGAGGGAACGTGATAAAAATAATTTTTAGCTAGTATCGTGATTATCTTGTCGCTATATATATAATCTGCTGATCTTGTAGTCTTTTAACTGAATAAATTGATCGTGGACCTGTCATCATTCCTCAGAACAACATCATCAACACGAGATTTGGAAAGAAATGACCTATTGAAGTTTTTCCACAACTGTGACAAACAGCTTGTTCTGCTGACTTGAAATACAGTTGACCGTTATTAAGCCCTTTTCGTATATACCACATGACAGAACATAGCTTCGCTTATATCCATGCATGTGGACAATTGTGAGCATGAGTTCGAATGGAAAAATGTCGACATATTGAACAGAGGAAATAAAAATAAATTTAGTGAATTTTTAGAAGCCTACAACACTTGAATCGGACATCAATCGATAGACAAATTGTAATTGATTAAATTCATAACAGAGTAAGGAAAAGGGTTAGTAAGTGCAAAGTTAGAGTACAGGTACAGGTCGGAAGAAAAATGACCAAAAAAACACACACGTAGCAATAATCCAGTTATGGATAACAACGAATCAAATTCCAAACTAACAGAACAATCTGTCAGCCAAAACTGTGGAGGAATTCCAATAGATTATTTCTTCTCGAAGTATGAGCTGATGATGTTATCCAGAAGAACGACGGAAATTTTACAATCAATTCATTCAGTTTAGATGCCACAATACTTCCAAAATCCTGAGCTACAAATATTCTCCATCATCTCGTATAGTGCTGATCAAATTCTACTGATTAAGATTTCTGAGTTGGTATCCCATAGTTTACATATCAAAATTTAATCTATTCGAAGTATTCTAAAATCATCATTACTGGGTAACTGCACCACATCCAACGTGGTTGAACTGCCCCGATAACTGCTTCTCATTAGAACTTTGAGAATCAATCTCAAAAAATTTTTCACTAGTGAGAATTTTCTAATCCCCCATTAAGATGAAACGGCTAACTAGTACTTTCTAATTTTTAATAATTGTCTAATTAAGGTCAATTTGTAGTGTAAACTATGAAACACAAAATTTTTACATTCATACATTTTGTTTACAATCACAAAAACTCTAATTTTTTGCTTCATTGTTGTTGTTGTTCGAGGATTAATAATAATAATAATAATAATAATAATAATAATAATAATAATAATAATAATAATAATAGTAGTAGTAGTAGTAGTAGTAGTAGTAGTAGTAGTAGTAGTAGTAATAGTAATAAAAATAATAGTAAGGATACCAACAGTAATAATAGTCAAAAGTGATTAATTAACTTTAAAAAAAGGAAGGAAGTGTAAATGGTGAATTTGTGAGTCACATTGATGAAAAAGGAAATACAGAAGAAACTATCAAGTTGAATCAGAATTGATTTGTTTGGATTATGGTAGTGTATTAAAACTAATCACGAAGCACAAGTGGTGTGCATAAATAAGCAATTCTTTTTTTTGTTGAAAGAAAATAAACACAACAAATAGAAGCAGTTGAATCGAGTAAACAGACATAAAGAGTAGTACGTACAAAACAAGACAGCATACATCATACATAACAGCTCAAGGACATGGAACCTTAAGGTCAGATAAACGGAGTAAACCGATCAATAAGTCATGAAAATGATAGAGATTGATCAAAATAAACAATCTGGATTAATATTTTTAGTGAAATAAAACATTCTGTGATTGATGGAAGGAGTAATGTCAGTTACGTACGTACGTACGCACGCACGCACAAAAGCACAGAGTATTAGTATTGATTTTGTTATTGTGTAAGGGGATCGGAGTTCGAACCAAGAATCTAGTGGTCATCGACCATTTACATAGGTACATATTCATTAGAAACTAAAGAATCGACAACAGAATTTGACAAGAACTATAACAGCTAGATTTAAGATGGATCTGTAAATACAATGTGAACCTATCCACCCATAATCAACACTACGATTTGACACAGACTTGCATCAGTCTCATTCATAACACTGGTTCAGGATAACAAGAGGAAAATAACAAATGGATAGCTAACGAGTATAAATAGTAATGGTATCAAGACAGCTGAAGAAACAAAATGTAGTTTAGAAAGGATAAGCAACAATTCTAGGTGTTGTAGCGTTCTCTGAGCTAGATGGTTTAACTGCAAAGTTTTCATTGTCTTTCTGGACATTATTCTCCATGCTTACTACATGTAGAAGTGAGTTTTTTTGGTCATCGCCCCCCCCAAGCGCCCTGGTACGGCCGAGGGTGGGGAGAATTAGCCCTCCCTCTCGAAATACTCTCACATGACCACGCGCATACATCCACTGACAGGGAAGACCTACTTACTACCTTCTCGTGGTGTGGGTGTTGTTTACAAAATTGAGAGGATGAAAGGCGAATATCCGACGCTTTTACCGGGTTGGTGGGTATGGAGAATTCACCTAGAGGAGTTGGTAAACACTGGTTCCAAAAGAATGGTGCACATGGGCTCCAGTATCCTGACAGAACAAGTGGCGTACGAACTCACTGTTGGTCATTGGTTATCAGGGGACTGTGTCTCCTTACGTTGCTCCATTTGCTTATGGATTAGGCCTCTAGGTTAAAGGCCCGGGGATTGGCCTCCTAAGAAAACCACTTGCTTCAGTTTGGGCACCCGGGCAGTATCATAGCCCACACACAAATCAAGTGACTTGTGTGGCCCATTTGTTTTCGATGCCCCTTTGTACCAATATTTATGTGTTCAAATAAACACATAAATAAATTTTAGTTATTACACGCCTCAACTCAGTTTTTCCTGGTAGCCTAAATTGCGATTGGTTATTTTCGTGGATTTTATTGTCTTCGGCTGTTTTTGTACTGAAGTTGACCGTTTTGTCCCGCTGACCTTTGGCATGGTTAGTGCTTGACCTTTTTCGGATGGACTGACAGATTGAATCTAAATCGATATATCGATTAATTACTGATTGACCTGAATACCATGCTTTCAGAAATTCTCTGGCATTCTTAACACTTATGCGATCTAGAATTTCGACCATCTCCCAGACGAATTGATGTCCGTAGTTGTATACATGTATTGATATCCCTGATGGTATATCGTGTCATTTCACTGGCAGATTGTGTTTGTGTGTGCGTAAGTGGAAAGGGTGTCCACTTTGTTCAATAGTGTTTGCTACAGTTGGTACAATTTATTTTGTAAATGATATTGGGTTCATCTTTCTCTGTTATATTTTATAACCTGCATAAAGTGATGTGAAGTGATTCTGTTGGCTTATAAACGAGATCAACTTCAAAGGGTTTTAAATTCTAATAGTGATTTCTGAGATGTCTTACACACGAAACAACAATGAAAACTCCGCAGTTAAACCGACTAGCCCATAGAACTTAACAACACTTAAAGCATCCACCGGAGGTGCAAATTTCCATTATTTCAAATGAATGAAATCGAAACCCAAGAAGTATAAACAAACATTACAACGCAAAATTCGGAGGATAAAAGATTATGAATACACATTCGCAACACTACAACTGATTTCGGCTTTCATTGGGGATTAAAATATGATATATCAGATATTGTATATTGTAATAAGTGGTCAACAGACATGTGTGGTCTACGTTTTACCTAGGTTAACCGGTGTGCATTCCTTTACAACTCCTTTACATCGACTAACACCCTTCTCGACAAAAATTGTTACATTACTTCGTGATAATGATAAGATCTACAGTGAGAAATATTGACTTTTAAGATACGGATTACAGTAGAAATGAAGAACCTACAGTCTGAGGGCCAAGCTGGAACTGTGAAGTTATTTAGAGCGGCCAGAAGAGAGTTCATTTAAAATAATCTTAAGGAAGAATGGAAAAAAACCTAGAAAACGGAGCTTAGAATTGAACTCAGTCTAGCGTCTTAATAGTAACTTTTAAAGAATTTGACAATGCTCTTCTTTCCAGGTACCGGACATAAAAAACGGTCTTATTAATACCTTTTTTAGGAATATAATCACTACAGTTCAACGCGTAATAATAATAATATTTTCACAATATTTAAACGATTTAGAAGCGTTTAGATAATAGTTTAGTTTGCTGAATGCTTCATATATTTTTCAACATTGAGACAGTTGGTTACGATGTTTACATAGAAATAATAGAATTTTAGAACTAATAACAATTTCAATGAACTGCAATTGATCAGTCACTTATTGACATTTATGCATCCAGTGCCGATTGTGCCTCGACAGCCACTAGCTTGTGTAAATAGGATGAAACGCTCATCCTGGATTCCACTGCTAGCCACTATCCATCTCTGCTCATAATGCTTGTGATATAAGGCAATATCGAGGTAATCCGCACAGGATGAACATATGCCAATAAGAGACTGATCAATTGCAATCTTAAACATCAATCGGAAGATCCAAACAACCAATACAAAAATGAATTAAAACTTAACCCCATTGCACAAGCTGGTGGCTATCAGGACTCAGTAGCTAAGTCAATAACGTGATGGTATTTTGAGTGAACGGTACAGAGTTCGGGTCTCGGAGTGGAAATCAACTCTGGGATGCAGGTACATCCGGCTGACGAGTCCCGAGTTGGCGGAACGCACGTCCTGGATCGAACTGCTAGCCATCATCCATCTCTACTTATGATTCAAATGAACGCTTTCAACACTTAACATTGACTAAATTCTAATCATTAGTGAAAGAAGAAAAGTTACACAATCTGAAATTTTTTTAACAATAATGTTCACGTTTATAAGGTCAACTTATAATTCAATAAATTCCAATAATTTAGCTTCCATTTAAAACACAAGTGTAAATCCATTATTAAGCATTATAAGAAACTAAATGTTGATTTATTTTAGTAAAGTTAGATAGTTGGTTATCAGCTGAATTCAGAACCAGTATTTCTTCCTTTTTGGGACCCGTCAGATGGATGTATCTCTGCTACCTGTAAACACTAATCCAACTTTATTAACAACTAGTGACTAATATGTCTATATATATATACCCAAAAGAGACTAGTTGATCACAATCATTAACATTGACAATAGAAAGAACGGTGGCTAGTGATTCAGGTATCCGATATTCAACCACTAAGTCCCGAGTCCAAACTCTGGCCCACCTACTTCGGGATGGTAAACCCGGGTGGTATCACTAGCCCTCATACTTGGAATGAGGTTTATATCTGGTAATAAAAGCCTTGCAAAGTTCCACTTAGCTCAACTGATGAAATGAAAAGTTTGTTAAACGCTGATGATTTAGTGTTGGGATATTCAGTAAAATATCCCCAAACTTATCCTGTTAAGCCTAATGTTATCCTTGGACATGAAATGGTATCATCTTATTGGTCAATATTTGTTTAACGTGTCATTTTCCTACTGGCCATTATTGTACAATGTTATTTTCTATTTTGTGGTACGTTGTGGTCTGCTTGACTGGTATATAAACAAAGTATGTTTGAAATATAATGATTCATATCTCCGAGGCTGTGACTTGTGTTCTGGACTCAACTGGTTGGGTTAGATAGGGAAGCGAGACCAATCAGAACCCTAGGTCGTTCTACGTGTTTGCGCGTCTTTGGTCCGATCAATAATTCGCTACCTTCAATCAGCATTATTATTTTTCACGTTATAACAATCATTTATAGACAGGATAGAAACTGAGGTATGTGTATTGGTTTAAATTGTCACACAATATTAACACTGAGATAAAACCAACAAGACAAATTCATAAGAAGCAGAAGTAGTAAGACTATCAATGACAGTAGAAAACATTAGAGATATACAATATGATTCGGGAATAAAGAATAATTCCATATAATAGATAGTACAAGTATTGTAAGACAATAAATTTGAATGAATCTGTGGTATCGAGACCAATTCTGGGCCATCTCACATAACATCTCCAACTACTGGTTAAAATAACCTCATAGATCTGAACTAGATAGTTTCCACCTGTACATACGGCTCAATCTAACAGTCATTGATTTCATGGGCAGATGCCACATTTCAGTTTCAATCACTTGTAACTACCATCCTATTCCTGTGACATTTAAAAGTGCGTATAAAGGTGGGCGGGGGTTGAATATCTTAATGATAAAAACATTTTATATTTGCGGCCTGTTTGATATACCTCCAGTTTATTTACAATCATCCAATCCATTTAATTGAAAATTTTTACCCATCTCTAAATTAGAAATTATATAGTGCTATGTTATAAGAAATATTCAATTAAGCCTGATCTGTGTATCTATATTTATTTAAAAATCTTAATCGATTAGAAAGAGAAAACAATCTGAAATATAAAATACCATCAAAATATTATCATAGAAAACGTGGAACAATAAAAGAAGAAAAACACAATAGAAAACAGGAATAAAAGCCACCAATCAACTGTTGTCAATTATCTATACTAAGTCATTGATAATGGTATATCATATTGTAATATTGTTCTTAAATAACCATGGGAAAAATACCATTTGACCGTATTTTTGTAGATAGCTTTTATAAGAAAGAATGTAAAGTGGAGAGAAAATGAGTTATCGATTGGCGGCTGGTAAATTAATCACTAGGTTCATATGAATAAAATACTTATGACCTTCTTTGCTCTCTCTCTATGTATGTATGCGTTTCAGATTGAACGATTGGATGATAAGTTGGAAAAAAAACAAGTGTCCATTCTTTTTCTGCGGACAGAATAGTGGAATGAGGTGAGGAGGGGGGAGAAAAAGAAGAGAATTGAATTTGGCATAAGAAAAGTCCAGGCACTGTAATTATTATTTAACTGATAAAATCCCGATACCAGGTAAAGACAAAGAAATTTGAAGTGATTAAGAGGAAGTGGAATATTTGTTACTTCGTATACAAAGTGTTTATGTTTCAATCTGTTTGAAATTTTTACATCTTGACTTGGTCAGAATGGATTAACCAACCAGTTAAATTTTCATTCATAAATATGCTTATTTCATGGTTAGGTCAAAGATTTATCCTAGTTGCACAAACATTAAAAACTGGGAAGAATTGGACGGTCTTTTCATTCTTTAGGAGTCCCTATCCACAATTTTATCGGAAATCAAACACAAGACATTCAGGTCTCATGAAGAGTGGTTAACATTTAGATCGCTGAGCTGGTATTCAGTTGTTCACTTATTTTATGAGCTTGTTCTATATGACCCTCTTCTATCACTATCAAGAAATTTGGTTGAAGAGTGATGATGATGAGGGGAAGGTCAAAACACTAGATACACAGAGACCAGTTCGACTAGAGGTTATGTCACAGTTGGGATAGTAATTCTTCAAGAATAACTGAACTGTTTTAGTGATGTTAAATTCCTATTAATCAAAAATGCGAGTTTTTAAAACTATTGACTCTAAAATAAGAGCGAATAAATGTTTAAAACGGTTTTGTTAGTGGTGATAAGATGATTGACAAGGACGCTGAAGTATTTGTAGTATTAGTCGTAGTGAGAAAGAGTAAACGGTTGGATATCGAGAATATGGTAGAAAGAAAAGGTTTGTGTGAGGGAATACCGGAACTTAAGATTTAGAAGACAATAAGTGAATTGAACTGCGCCATTATGATTGACTTCAAGCTATTTTACCCAACGTATCCAACTACTGGTTGCAGTTATCGCGCGGAGACCAACCAAGTAGTCTTCACCCAATAACATGGCTCAGACTAATAATCAATGACACTTTGGTTCGCTCGCTCTTAGCTTTCTGCCGACCGATTCCTACGTCAGACAACACTTAGAGAAGGCAGCTGTTAGGAATACGTAATAAATGTCCCAACCACCTTAGTAGATGAAGATTCACAGCCTCATTACATATCTTATCACTTTGTTGTTCTCACTTATACGACCAACGGTTCTAAGACACTAGTGGTGACTGGGTGGTTAGACTATCGGACTTCTAACTACTAGGTCGCAGGTTCAAGTCTTGTTGGACCTGTTTGGGTTTGGACAGTCAGGTAGTATCACTTTCACATAAACCGTAGCTCAAAGCGTCAGGTAAATTAATTTGTACTTAGTGAGTTACGTGAGATCAAAAACCTACAGTCTATACACACTTTTTACAAGGTATAGGACTCGGTTTAAAATATAGATTATTGGTTTCCAGCTCAGTGATTCAATATTATTTCACTTATTATGGTTAACATAGACGTCTCTTGTGAATTTTATGCGTGTGTGGAATTGTGTTGATATTCACTTCCAAGGTGTCTTAAATAAGGACAAAAACACTATTTCCAAACTATAAGGTATTTACAAAACAATTCATGTAGATTATATATCGATTTACTAAGGATTAATTTCATCATTACATCAATTAGAAAGTGATCACAGTAAGACAGTATAAACAGTCAACCGAAAAACAGTCGTAAAAAGAATGGTAATAATTTCACTAGGTCTTTTTTCGTATAATCGTATAAACAATTGAAGGCATATCTATTTAACTTAATACATGATAATTAGCATACAAAGATAGCAGATTGACTTAACGGATATGCATATTAATCATGTTGCCTGGTGAGGTGGTGTTATAAACGCAATTGACCTCGACAATTACAAATACAATAGATTTACAACCAATAAAATGCCTAGTATATATTTCCGATATTCAGACTGTGTCAACTTATTATGTGTAGTGGTACGATTTTTGGGACTGGTAGTTGAAAGCACACTCATTGTCTTGGCAATTTAGAAGTGTGCGTGTAATTGTTTCTTTTTGTGTAAAACAACGGCAAAATTGATCTGCTTTTTAATCTAATCTGATACTAGTAATATTAGTTATTACTCTTCGTCCCGGTTTAAAATGTTTGAATGCTACCTACTCAACATGTTACTATAATTATTCAAAATGTCGACCTGAATATTACACATTTTACCCCCAAGTTCCCTGGTACGGTCGGAGGTGGGGAAAGTCAGCTCTTTCTCTCGAAGTTCCCTCACATAGTCACATAGCCACTGTCAGAAAAGTCCTACTCATAGCCTTCTCGTGGTGCGGGTGTTCTTTACGAAATTGAGAGAACGAAAAGCGAATATCCGACACTTTAACCGGGTTGGTGGATATGGAGGATCTATCTAGACGAGTTGGTAAACCCTAATTCCAAACGAATGGTGCACATGGGCTCCAGGATCCTGACAGAACAAATGGTGTATGAACCCAATGGTTGGTCACCGGCTATCATATGGCTGTATTTCCTAACGTTGATCCACTGACTTGTGGATTAGATATGTAGGTCAAAGGCTCGAGGAGTGGCCTTCTAAGGAAGCTAATTGCTTCGATTTGGGCGCCCGTGCAGTACTCTAGCCCTCACACAATTCGAGTGACGGCGTGCTGCGCATGTATATTTGGTGACTCTTTATATCAATGTTTATGTGCTTAAACAAATAAATAAATTTACACATTCTCTACAGGTGATACGGTAGTTTTATAGTTATAATGCATTTGACCTTCAACCATTAGGCTGCGGATTCATACTTCACCTCTTCCCGCTTACTTTGTTTTGAATAGTTGCACAGTACTGTCATTAGCCCAAGTAAGAACCGTTTGATTCAATACCGAGTATATAAACCTATACTTGACAAAATGAATCCTGTCACACTACTTATGTATAGGGGTTAATGAGAACACCCATATAACTGTTCCAAACAAATATAAGTCGGAAAAAAAGGATTCAAACATTTCTACTATGAGTCAATAACATAATATCATGATAAATAATAAAATTTGTTGATTTCACATTATTTATGTGCTCTCTCTTAGTTTTTATTATTTAATCAGATTAATCGTTAAACAGAAGATATGATTAGTATAATCTATCATTGTACAAGCTTATTGGATTTACATACATTTATTGATATGTTGTTTGACTAGTCAAATTGCAAGACATGAGACACAATTATTTAAAAGTAGTTCTATTGCTTTCTTTCGATCACTTTTGAGTTTTCCCTTATTCCTTCTGCTTTCATGATATAGTGATTGACGAAGATTAATAATAATAATAATAAAATTCTAATTTTCGCTGAATGGTACCTCAAATTATTTTTGAAAGGAAGAATAAGAATAGGTTATTGTATTACAGAGTAATAAATGAATGAAATAAGATAATTCAGTCGATATTCTAAAGTTGAATTATTAAGACCTTTAAAAACTGGATTCAGTATCGTACTGTTGGGTATTTTCAAAAGAAAATATTTCAATTATTCTTTTAAGTTGTTTGTAAAGTTATTTTTAAAAGCGATGCCTAAAGAGGATAGTTGAAACCTCTGAGTTTTGTATTGACTAACTGTGAAGCGGTGGTTTAATGGTTCGATGTTCAATCACTAAGTGCCCAAGGTTAAAAGCCTGCCCCACTTACTTTAGTTTGGGCAATCGGGCAGTATCATTAGCCCCCACACTTACAATGTGTCTTATATCCAAGTACTTGGTGAACAAGTTAGTTTGTTTTGGTCATGATTCAACGTAATTCGTTGGTCTTCATATTTGGATGTTAGTACACATAAAACAAAACAAAATGGGTTGAGTTATATCAATCGATACATTATCTATCTGAAGGCTATGTATTGCATACACGCCTGTAGCACTGGAAAGAACAGGATTAAACAAGAAAACAAAGTATAGTTTATTTAGCTGACATTTTGTTTTAAAAAACACTAAAGAAAAGTTAGATGGGACTATCATTAACCTCTGTTGTAAACCATGTTCAATAACTAACGACTTTATAGGTACCAATACCAAGGTTGGACTTGATAGTTTCATATAAATTGAGCAATGGGTAGAGTAAGTAATAAATATATTTTTAATATTTTAATTTAACATTTCAAGCTAGACCACCATGGAAAACTTGGAAGCACTGGGTGGCCGTCTCGTTCTAGTATAGGACTCCTCAGTAGTGCGCATTCACGACGAAACGATCGTTCAGTGCTTCCAGGTTTTCCATGGTGTTCTAGCTTCAATTAACTCATGATCTCAACTATTAGATTACTAGAATATTCACGCAAATTCTCTCTGATTATAATCATCATATGCTCACTAGCGACGGTCTCCAAGAGGTAATCACTGGAGTTCTAGTGAGAAACCGTGACCAATGGAATTAAACCGGGTCTGTTGTGAGATAGTAACTCACTAAAGACAATGGTAGACGGTGGTGCAATTTCGTGGATTGGTTGAAGTTAGATATTACCACCATCGGATGCCAGCTCAGTGGTCTGGAGGTTAAGCGTTCGCGCATGAGATCAATAGGTCCTGGGTTCGAATCCCGCGAGGCGGGATCGTAGATGCGCACTGCTGAGGAGTCCCATACTAGGACGAAACGGTCGTCCAGTGCTCCCAAGTTTTCCATGGTGATTCAGCTTCAATTGACTCATGAATCCAACTATTAAATCACTATAATATCCACAAAACCCCTCTCTAAATATGCTTTTTGTTATTATCCCGATGAGTAGAAATAAAAATTTTCTACTCATAGGGATATGACAAAAATATATTTATTACTATGTTCAATAACGTTCAGAGAGAATGAATTGCACAATTTCTAGGACTCCCATTGAAGGTCTGATGAATTAACAAATTTAACCAAGTATTTGACCATTAACTGGCCATTTTTCTTTTTCATACAATTCAGTGTCTGTAAAGTGTACCGTATGAAAGTATATAATGTAAGCCACCGAAGACTTTATTTGAACATAGTATTATTCACTTGGAAATAATTTTTGTTGTACTTAAACACATATTCTTAGCACGTAACATAACTTATGTAGTCTTGACAATGGATGAAACTTGTTCCCTATAGATAACAATGATCAAATACAAACAACGAATATTCCCCATTGTTGAGAAGTTGAATTTTGAAAACAAATTGTAGAGCTGACAGCGCCAGTGAGTTGTGTACTCTATCTTTTATGGTTAAATTTATGGTTTGAAAGATGACCCATATCAGTATCCACTGATATTCAGTTTATTATACGTTGGTTTATTTCGTTGCATAAACCTCTTAACTAATCCCAACAGATCATCACAAAGAGTGAACATACACGCAGATCCCCATTGGTCTATTAGAAGTAGTTCACGCTTGGTTACTCCACAGTACATGCAACACGTATAAACAATATTTATCAACTAAGTACATATACCTTGATCTATAAGTCAGTGATTACAAAATTAAACAATGTGGTGAACACATGAAAGATCTGGAATCCCTTCTTTAAGTAACAAATCGACATTACCATCAAGCACTTCTTTTAGATCTATTTCTAGAAAATAATCTAGGCCAAAATTAAAGCAGACTTTATGAAAGTAACTTGCAATTAAAAAGAACAACTGCTACCAAACTAATTTAAATAACGATAATAAAGGAATTACCTTTCCATAACTTCCTCGCCCAATTGTAGAACCAAGCAGAAAACGATTGGCTAATACTTTAGGTGGTTTACTTCTATGTATGTATGACATACACAACGGGCTACTTAAATCAGTTGGATTGTATTCTGTTACGCCATGTGGTAGTCCACCACGTTTTAGTGTATTATCATGAGATAACTGCCTCAGCTTTAATGGTTTGAGAACGAAAAAAGCAAAGTAAATATTACTATTCCTATTATCAATGTGAAGAAGACAATTTCAAGGGAATTTAACTATGCACCAGATTACAGATTTACATATTTGTTATATAAAAGACAATCATAACCAACCAATTAAGTTGAGGTACTTAAAGCGTTTCAGAAATTATAATCCAGTGATTATTCATTGGTTACTTTAATTGCTAGATAAAAACCACCGGTCATATAAAATATTAATAACCTAGTAGAACGGTAGCTGAATAGTCGGAGTATACGGGTTTTAGTGTCGATTTGCTGGCTCGGACCTTGCTCCTTACTTAAATCTAAGCAACTATGTTGCATCACTACATCTTACGCATTATACTTATTTTTAGAATATTTCTAGAAGTCTGTTTGACCTTAAATAAGTTTGTGCCAATCCGATTTGCGATGTAACAAATCAACACAATAAAGGTGAATGGGAAGGATAAAAACCAAATGAACTTGAATAATCATTTCAAATACATTAGAAAGCAAATTAAGTAGCATATCTCTAAATACAACAGTCGAAATTGGTGGATGAACACCATTAGGTGAAGACTGTATACGGTTACTTAAATAATGTACAACCTATATTATATCACTAAAGATCACCAACCACTCGACTATAGATTTAGTCAAGATGCAGTAGTGAAGTTTGTGCACCAGGATGATCTGATTGAGTAACACTACCTTATACAATTGTTCCTTTAGATACTGTCATACTAAAAAGGTTGGTTGAAATACTTCAAAACATAAATAAGTCCATTCCAGATACAAGGGTAAAGTCATACTACTGACTGTAACACTGTGAAATTTTCTCGTCTCTTAAATTTCTTCTAAAATTTGTCAGGCAGGGCGAGACTATAATTTATGGACGAATCATAGTCCCGATGCCTCATACTAAATTACGAACGTTCTTGCCTCTAGTAAGTATGTGAATACTCTTAAGGTACATTAACACTGCTCAAAGGTCGTCCATAAATTAGTCTCACCGATATACATGCTGTTAGCGTTACCAGTATATAAAACTTAAAACTACCACCGTGGGAAAAGCGAAACTCCCAACGAGTTACCTGAGATTCATCATCTTGGCATGGTTTAGAATCAGAATAAGAATTAACGAGCAAACGATATCGTTCAAGAATTTTCAGGTCATCATCTGCATTATCACCGTAGAAAGCTTCCATAGGACTAATCTCATCACGCAGCATAGGAGAACTGCGCTCCTTCACCTCGTTACTCTGTGTTTGGATTTTACAGTCCTCTGTGGATATAGTACTCTGCCTTTCATCAATGAGATTTGAGGATTGGTAAGAAAGTGGCTCGGCCATTTCTTCGAAGAAATTTGCAAAAACTCCGGATCCACCAGCAAGATTTTGGCGAGAATGACTGGCCGAGTTTCGATTTTCAATACTAGATGCAGATACATCTTGAAATGTGTCTTTTAACTCATGAGTCATATGATCGTCTAACTTTAGCATTTATTTGTATTGATGGGTAGAATGGTCACCGTTTAGTCCCATATACGCATATGGAGCAAGACTGATGTCGTATTACCGATGAATTCTGTCAGCTAGACTTGATGGAGAGTAAAGAATTAACTAGATTTCTAACATACAGTCCATTTGTTCTACATAACGTAGCGCAGTCACCAGAAAGCCCGGGTCGGTTCAAATGGTTCAAATGGTTGTGGACGGAATAGAAGAAGCTTTCGCTTAACAGGCTTCCGTGTCTAGTAGCAGGGGATCACCAAATCCTCCAGGCAGGAACCTAGGTATGTTAACAATAAAAGAGGAAAAGAAATTGGTAAATCATAGTGCGATGCTGTCCTTGGTCCTTAAGAATAGGTCAAGTTGCCTCTTGAAGGACTCCTGAGAAGTCGCTTGGACTAGCTCGGCCGGCAGCGAATTCCAGCTTTTGACAACTCTTAAGGAGTAGAAGTTGTGTCTACATTCCGTCTTGCTATGTTGTGTTTCCAGTTTCTGGGTGTTACCCCTTAGGTTATTGTTCGAACTAAGCTTAAGTAGGTGTTTAAGAGGATGTCCAGAAGTGTTAAGAATACTATAAGCCATTAATAAATCACCTCTAAGACGCCTATATTCTAGTGGGTAAAGGTCTAGTGAACGGAGGCGTTCTTCGTAAGGCTTAGATTTGAGTCCTCGAACTGATTTCGTGGCTCGCCGTTGGATACGCTCCAAAGTGACCTTATCCTTTTGGAGTGAGGGGGGAGTACTATGTTTCCGTACTCTAAATGGGGACGGATGAAACTATTGAAGATTGTGTGGAAAGTTCTTCCGTCAAACTGACCAAAAATGCGCCTCAACGTTACCAGTGCAAGGTTTGCTCGGAAGGCATTTTTGTCACAGTTAGCGTAAGACTTTAAGTCATGGGGCACCAGGACTCCTAAATCTTTTTCGACTTGGGATACTACTAGAGAGGAGTTTCCTAAGTTGTAACTGTAGTTTGCGACATGTCGCAGATGGACTACTTTACACTTAGAAGTGTTAAAGGTAAGTCCGTTATCGTCTGCCCAACTATGAAGTCGAGTCAGATCCTCTTGAAGAGCCTGTATATCGTCTTGGTTGCGTATCTCTCTCCAAAGTTTCACGTCGTCGGCAAAAAGTAATAAGTCTGACGTTACCTGTTGAGGAAGATCATTTATGTAGATCAAGAAGAGAAGAGGCCCTAGTACTGAGCCCTGGGGGACCCCACTAGGACATTCCATAGCTTGAGATAAAGTGAAATTAACCCTAACCTTAAAGTGTCGATTTTTTAGGTATGAAGTAAGCCAGTCGATTAGAGGTGGTTTGATACCTAGTCGTTTGAGCTTGTTGATAAGACACAAGTGGTTAACCTTATCAAAAGCTTTTGAGAAATCAAGGTAAATGACATCAACCTTTCCCTTGCGATCGAGGATGCTTGTCCATCTGTCCACCGCAGTCAGCAGGTTGGTTATACAAGAGTAACCCTTCCTGAAACCATGCTGTTGGGGTGAGAAGAAATTTAAGGACAGTAGGTAGTCATTTAAACCGTCGCATATCAGGGACTCCATGAGTTTTGAAGGTAATGACAGAAGAGCTACCGGCCGGTAACTTGAAGGTTCATTGCGTCGACCACCTTTGAAAATTGGTGTGATGTGAGCCAACTTCCAATTTTCCGGTAATTTGCCTCGGCTAAGCGAGTGTGAAAACATCACGCTAAGCGGCGTTGCCAGGATTGAGGCTGCCTCCCTCAGTATGGCAGGATGAACCATATCCGGGCCAGGAGAAGTGTCAAGTCTTAAGTGCTGCAATTTCCGGAACACCAAGTCAGCGCTTAGGTCCACTTCAGAAAGTCCTGTGGAATTGCAGATGAAACTGTCGTCAATAAAGTTGATGTCAGCCGGTTGAAATGTTTGAGAGTAATGGGCCGCCAGAAGGTTAGCGGCGTCGCCATCGTTGTTGGTCGGGCCGTTAAGACCTAGCAGTTGAGAAACTCCTGTTTTGGCTTGACGAAGAGAGGCTGCATAACGGAATAGGCTTCTAGGGTTAGAGGCGAATTTGTCCATAAGCTTTGTTTGGTACTGAAGCCTGTCTTCTCTTATAGCCTTCGTGCATGTGTTCCTGATATGTTTGTATTGCCTATACGCTCCATCGTTATTAGTTCGTTTGTATTCCGCCCAACAGTGCCGTTTGCGGCTTAGGAGGCGAAGGGTACGGTTCTTGATTACTGTAGGTGGCTTGAAGCTTTTGGGAACCGTTTGAGGAACTGAATGGTTTGTAGCACGTAAGAGCGTGTGCAGCAAGAAGTCCCAATGACCATCCACATCGATTTGAGGGTGAACATCCCAAGCCACCTGTTGTAGATGGTCATGTAGAGCTCGCACATTCAGCCGTTTAAAATTCCATCGCAAATTATTGTTGGGATACCTTAGCTTAGTTTTGATGACAAAACTGAAGGCTATGACGGCATGATCGCTTTTTCCCAGAGGAGCCAGGATTGAGAGGTTGTCGACTAGGAATTCTTCGTTAGTGAATACACAGTCTAAGCGCGATGGTGTCTGACTGTTTCTCCAACGAGTTGCCGACCTCACATTTTCATATAAGCCCAAGTTATCGATGAGGTTGAAGAACCGAGCTTCAATTGAGTTGTCGCCTCCAGTGTACGTGTGTTCCGCGAAGTTGACTCTAGGGAGATTAAAGTCCCCTAGAATCAGGATGTGTGTGAAACCGAGACGGATAGAGCGGGATAGTCCTTCCAGCATACGACTATCGTACTCGGTGTCGGCAGTTGGCTTCCTGTAAATGACTCCGACTAGACACCTGGAAGTACTAGACAACCTTACAGAGCACCATATGGATTCCTCAAGATTGTTAAACTCGAGGTTGTGAACCTGGTGCACCTCCAAGCAAGAGCTTATGTATATGGCTACTCCGCCCCCAATTCCTATTTTTCTGTCGTTGCGGAACAAAGTCATCCCAGGCAATGCTAACTCTTGATCCGAGAACTGAGAAGATATCCAGGTTTCAGATATTCCTATCAGATGGGCCTTGTTAGCGTCGCTAAGTTCACGTAGTTCATCCAGTTTGTTTGGTAAACTCGCGGCGTTCGTATATAAGCAGTTTATGCTTTCAATTTGGAACGCATGAGCTTCGTCCTGTTTTTCTGTATGAACCTTATGTGAATGGACAGGTAGCCCACCTATATGAGGTTTGCCGAGGTGGTAGGCCCTGTCCTTTACACGTTTTTTTTATCGTTTAGACAGTCCACAAGTGGAATGGTCAGCTCCAGCTTGCCTTTGTTCTTGGTCCTGACTTCGTATGGCCTATCCGGGTGCATGTGGATTGAATATCTGAAATCTTCATTACAGACTTGAGTAAACTTATTGGTTTTTTGTGCTCTCCTCTCGTGGTTTTGGCACAGTTTTAAGTTTCTGCCGATAGGATCTAAAGTACAGAGTCATATGTTCCATCTATGAATAAAAGTGCAAGAGCCCATGTTATTTATAACTTCATATGCCTCTGCATGTGTTCAGATTTCCGTTAAATTGACCAGTTGATGGTAATGACATGACTTCCATCGTCTATAAAGAATAAACTTCACTCAGAGCTCACTTCAATGGAAAATGTTTTGAACAAAAACTATTTCAACGAAGGAATACATGTGTTTGTTGAACTCTAGAATCCTGGATCTTAAGAACTTACTTTATGATCCTTAGCAGTAGCTCACAAGACAATCTTGGGATCTCAAGGTTGTGTCAACTAAAAGAGTAGTTAAACTAGCTAAAAGAGATCGACAGTCTTTGTAGCGGTCAAATAAACTACCCCCCCCACATTGCAAGTGCTCGCTCCCACACTTGTTACACTCTGGTCAAGCGGATGTCAGGTGACTTTTGAGAATTATATGGATTCGGAAGAGGCACAGGATAACAGCATCCAGCACGACAGAAATGAACCAGAATTATCAGTTTGCCAGTGAACTGTTTAGAATAAATTCTTGACACTACCACTCGCCTGTTTTTCTTTGAGTAGAATTTATTAGGTTAAGTTATTTAGTTAAGAGTCGACCCATAACGACTAAGTATATGCCAAAACAATAAAGCTCATGTTTCAATTCACTTTTTTAGATATTCTGATTTCATTTCCTCACCCTCGTTTCTCTTACAAGCTCTAGTAACCATATAGAGGACATGTAGTCAACCATCAGCGGTAGTCGCAGAAGAAATTGAATGCTATAAGACTGCAAGCCAGCAGATGAAGAGACGTCCATGGACTATCGTTGAATAACGACGGAGTCGGTCGTCATTGATTGAAAGCCAAACAATGAACGAGTTGATAATCATCCTTTGGGCTGTAGAAACAGAACGTATATGTCCGTGATTGAGCCGACGTTCCTACAGAACACGATTCTGGGAGGAAGGTAGTGTAAGAGCTTAGGTTGACCGGTTGAGAGTCAACCTCAAACAACTAAGTATATTTCAAAACAATAAAGCTCAAGTATTCATTCATTTCCATACTTTGTAAAGACATTATATTTCCTATTATCTCATATTGAATGTTGAAAAGCTTTTTGTGTATGATCAGGCAATCCACGGCTCCACGGTGACTGCCATGCGATCTAAATAAAGACCTATTCAATACTGGTCTGATTTCTTCTATCAATAGAACGAGGGTTACCTAAGGGCACGAAAGAATCACCTACTTCAAATGAACAACTCAAGTATACTTGTAACAGCTTAGGTTGGTTGGTTAAGAGTTGACCCCAAACAACCAAGCATATGTCAAAACAGTATTGTTCAAGTATTCATTCACTTCCTTATTTTGTATAAGCGTTATATTCCCTATTATCTTATATTGAATGTTGAGAGCCTTTGTTTGTCTGAACAGATAATCCCATGCTCCACTGTCACCGCGCTAAGATCGAAATAAAGACCTATTCACTACTTGTCTGGTTTCTTCTATCAATAGGACGAGGGTTACTTCAAGGCACGAAATTGGTGAGCCCTTTTTGAACACAAATTTAACCTCATTTCTGTTATTAACATTTTTTTTACTTAATCGTAAAAGTAGACCTGATTATCCGTAAACTAATTTGAGTATATAACTAGTTTATTCCGTATTATCTTAAGTTATTCGTGTTATAGTAACCACTTTTTGTGCTAACCTTATTGGTATATTTGTCGCATACCTCATGTCAGACTCAATAGAAACCCATAATCTGGAGGATTTGTCACCAGTGGAGATAGACACTGTTATGACTACGAAATCCCGACTTCCAGAATTTGATCGTAGTGATCCTGAGTTGTGGTTTGCTCAACTAGAGCATTATTTCACGAGACACAATATCAAATCTGAAGGGATTCGCTATAGAGACTTGTGTTCTATCCTTCCTCCTTCAGTCGCCAAAGAAGTCCGTGACTTGATTTTAGATCCACCATCACCACAACCATACACCATCTTAAGACGAGAGATAATGAACCGTTTATCATTATCAGATAGTCAAAGAATCCAAAGACTTTTTCAAGGTGAAACACTAGGTGATCGGTCGCCGTCACAGTTTTTACGTCACCTCCAAGTCTTAGTGGGTGATAACACAGTGGGTGAAGCAGTCCTTAAACAAGGATGGATACAAGCTCTCCCATGCTACGTCCAACACTGTTTGGATGCACAAGATCCTGAAACCTCATTATCTCATTTAGCGCGTATAGCCGACAGAATAATGGAAAGAGGTCCTCCAACTGGATCGGGCACAATAAATCACACACAAAAAGTAGAATCAGCAAGAGACCCCGTAATAGAAGGACTCATTGCGAGTGTTAAGAGTCTCACTGAGGCTGTCACCAGAATGCAAATGGGTCATAGAAACAAGAGCAGGTCACCACAACGACCACGATCCAAGTCACAAATGTCCAGACAGTCTGGGCAGTTTTGTTGGTACCACTGGAAGTTTGGTGTCAACTCAACCAAATGCGTGCAACCATGCGCCTGGCCTAAGCATAATTCTAAGACAGCGGGAAACGAATAACCCCTCCCCAGGTCGCGACGACTGAGGAGGGGCGCCTAAACAGTCGCTTGTTTTATGTTAGAGACAGAAACTCTGGCTTGAATTTCTTGGTGGATACTGGCGCTGCTCTTAGCATCATCCCTCAAAATAAAACTGAGATTAGTCGAGAAACATCACCAATTACACTTCAAGATGCAAATAAAACTAAAATTGCGACATTTGGGCAGAAAACTTTAACCCTAGATTTGGGGTTCAGGAGGCAATTCCCTTGGGTTTTCGCGGTAGCCGACTTAGAACTGGCAATACTGGGGATGGACTTTCTAGAGAGATACGAATTTCTAGTAGACACCAAAAAACGGCGATTAACACTAAAAGAAACTTCGTATTACACAAAAGGCAAAGAAAGTCACATCAGCTCTCTTAACTTGATTCAAACTCCCCCAGTAACAACAGCGAAATTCCAACATATACTCGCGGAATTTCCAAACTTAACTAAACCAAACCCACAGCCTTCTAAAGACAAACTAAAAGTGAGTCACACTATCAAAACCGAAGGTGCACCGGTGTTTGCAAAACCCAGGAGACTAGCACCAGATAAGCTCAAAATCGCTAGGGCCGACTTTGATTATATGCTACAATTGGGTATTATCCGTCCCTCTGATAGTCAATGGGCATCCCCTTTGCATATGGTCCCAAAGAAGAATGAAGGTGACTGGCGACCGTGCGGGGATTACAGAGCCCTAAACCGTCAAACCGTACCAGATAGGTACCCAATACCTCATATCCAAGATTTCACAAACGGTTCACAGGGTATGAACATATTCACTAAAATTGACCTAGTCAGGGCATATCACAATATCCCGGTGGCTGATGAAGATATTCCCAAGACAGCTATTACTACACCCTTTGGCTTATTCGAGTTTGTACGCATGCCATTCGGCCTGAGAAATGCGGCAGAGACATTTCAAAGATTCATAGATAACCTACTTCGAGATATGCCATTTGCACAGGGGTAATAATAATTTAATAATAATTTATTCTCAAATAACAGTTTGTTACATGAGGCATGCCAGTTTACAGGCAAGATCAAATTGATACAAATGATACAATATACACTGTATTAAATTACATAGCTGGGTTGAAAATTTATAAGACATGAATGTAGATTGTTTTAATCAGTACTATAGTTGGCGCGCTTCACGAGAGTTGCGTTGCGAATGTGCGACTGACGGTCAAGAATAGGTCCATTGAAGGTATGAGCTTCTAGAAATCGCAACCTTATGTCCCTTTGGTATATCCAAGGCTTTAAGGATGGTGCAGGATGAAGTAACCTGTTCCATATCTCAAGGGGGCTGAAAGAGGGAGGAAGTAAAAGAAAACACGAGAGGCAGAGTAGCCAATATTCATGTAGGAATGTTTAAGGTATGATTACTCAGTCTAATTTTCTTTTATTAAGGTATTTGTTAAGAAAGAGCATTTTAATAGGTTAAATAAAATAAGCTTTAGCAAGGTGTGAGTGGACATACAACTGACAAATGGAGGCGATTCGGAAAAGAGCTGAGAGTATAAGATTATTTGTGATTATAAAATAAAATATAGTGCTAGAAACAGTATTGTGATATACAACTGGCTATCTTCCTTTTATTATCGAAGCTATTAGAGCCCCTTTCGTTTTTTTTAAGGTTTTATAGGGTCTTGAGTAGGCTTCGTATATTAGCGAATTGTCTAGTTTGCTTGTAATAGGATTTCTGAGTAGGAAGTGAAACCAATTTAACGTTCGTAACACGATTTAAAGAGGTATTTTGCGTGATAAATCAGCTTCAATATATAGACGACTTGTTAATTGCCAGCCCCGATTTGCAATCACACGAACAGCATGTACAAGCAGTGTTGAAAAGACTGGATGAACATGGAATAAACATACATCAAAGTAAGTGTGTTTTCGGTGTTCAAACTTTAGAATTTCTCGGTCACACAATAAGCCCAGAAGGGATTAAACCTATCAAAAAAGAAGTGGATACCATCAAACAATACCCCGTACCTAGTTCTCTAACACAACTGAGAAGTTTTCTAGGCCTAATTAACTTTTATCGCAGATTCATACCAGGTTGTGCACAATTAATGCAACCTTTGACAGATTCACTTAAAGGAAAACCAAAAGAATTCAAACTGTCTTCTGACGCCATCGAAGCTATTAAACAGCTTAAAGATAAACTGGCTCAAGCAACTACGTTGATATATCCGAATTCTCTTTCCCCACTTGCTTTGATGGTGGATGCTTCAGATAAAGCAGTAGGCGGTACCCTTAACCAACTGGTTAAAAACGCCTGGAAACCAATTGCTTTCTTCTCGAAAAGACTCGCTCCAGCCGAAACAAGGTATTCTACCTTCGGGCGAGAACTTCTTGCAATCTACCTGACCATTAAACACTTCCGACACATGTTAGAAGGTAGGGAATTTATAGTCTTTACGGATCACAAACCACTGACGAATGCATTAAAAGCGAGAGCCGATAAATACTCACCTCGAGAAGTCCGACACCTTGACTATATATCACAGTTCACAAGCGATATCCGACATGTCAAAGGTCAGGACAATCAGGCGGCAGATGCTTTATCCAGACTAGAAATGAACGTGCTACAGCAGTCTACAGTAAACTTCGAGACGTTAAGACACGAACAAGAGCAGGACCTAGAATTACAAAACCTACTTAAAACAAACAATTCAAGTCTTAATTTAAAACAATTCCCATCACCTATCGATGGTATTCTAATTTATTGTGACACGACCAAGGCAATGCCGCGACCTTTCGTTCCCAAAAATATGCGAAAGTTGATATATAATAACTTTCATTCTTTGTCTCATCCTGGCGCGAAAGCTTCAACAAAACTAATCAATGCCAGATATATATGGCCGAATTTACAGAAGGATGTACACAAATGGGTTAGAGAGTGTTCAGCATGTCAACAATCAAAGATTAATCGTCACACAAATTCACCCATAGGTGTTTTCTCGCAACCAGATGCACGTTTTGCCCATGTGCATATCGACTTGGTAGGTCCTTTACCACGTTCAAACGGTTTTAATTATCTTTTTACATGCATAGATCGATTTACCAGATTCCCTATAGCCATCCCGATAGCGGACATCACAGCGGAAACAGTAGCCAAAGTTTTCATGCAGAACTGGGTAACCATTTTTGGTACACCCATAACAATAACGACGGATAGAGGAGCGCAATTCGAATCCGAACTATTTAATAACTTGGCTAAACTTCTAGGCTCCAATAGGATACGCTGCACTGCATATCATCCTCAGGCTAATGGGATGGTAGAACGTTTTCACCGTCAGCTAAAAACCGCCCTTATATCTCACTCAAACCCCAATCAGTGGACAGAATTCCTACCGTTAGTTATGTTGGGAATACGAACATCTGTCAAAACTGACGCACAGTGTTCAGCTGCGGAACTGGTTTTCGGAACAACTCTGAGACTACCAGGTGAATTTATTAACCCTAATACTAACAGTCAAAAACTTAATTTAGAAAATTATGTAGATCAACTACGGGACCACATGTCTAAAATTAAGCCGATTAATACTCGTGAACAATCGCGCGCCGTATATATACCTAAAGACCTAAGCAATTGCACGCACGTCTGGATAAGATGTGACAAAATAAAAGCACCACTCAGTCCTCCATTTGAAGGTCCTTTCAAAGTTGTCTCAAGAAAATCTAAATATTTCGTGATAGAAAAACATGGAAACATCGACACAGTAAGTATTGATAGGCTAAAGCCGGCTTATCTAGATCATGAACCACCATACGTGTTGTTAGATCGTTTAACTGACAAATCCATTACGGAATCGAAATGTAAAGATAATAAATCTTTACAAATGACTAAAACGGTTCGCTGGGCACATCCAATTAGTCAGTCAAGGATGTTGACAGTTTCGGCTGCAGGATAAAATCTAACCACGCAGCTAATCACACCCTGCATCTACTTAAAAATAATTTTTTTCCTCATTCCGCCTCACCGACAACTCCCCAGACCTTTTACCTTTGATATATACGTGTTATGTTAAATATTTTTTTAAAATACTGGACACATAAGCTAGGTATTCCGAAACGATGGCTGAGGATTTTAATCAAACTCATACAACTAACACTGGCAAATACAACGAATTCAAAAAGCAACCCAGGCGAGTTTTATAATTTCTTTTTCTGGTTAATTAACTATGTTAGCTGTACTTCTTATATATTTATATACATTTTTCACGTAGACTGGCTATACATATATACCATATGAACTACTTCTAAAAGTTTTCGGTTGAGGATATGTTTAGTAGCTTGATACGATTAATACTACTATTAATAAGTAGTTTTCTAGACAAAACATTTTGGATTAAACCATGGTCAAGTACTTATTAAAGTTCTCATCATTTTTTTTCATGTTTAGGAAACTTACGTAATGACTTAACCAGTTTCCCTGCAGCATGCTTTTTAGTGTGATCATATAACCCATCTTTATTGGCAATATTCAGATTTTTTTTAATTTCTGACATTTAAGAATCAATAACCGTGAAGATATAGTACAGTGCGTTACTGTAAGGTTACTATGTCAGCCGCATTGATTCCACATACCTAATTTTAAACAACTTATAAGGGAACTGTTTAGTAATCATAACATTGAACTGACAATATGAATATCACGACTATGCTAACGTTAAACCAATTATTATTAGTGGCCCATACAAAGTCCTGGAACTTAACATTAGCGTTATAAAAAAGACATTTTATGTCAATAACTGTATATATATATATATATATTCGTTAGTTTAAATATAACGTAAAATGGAAATTTACTAAACTTGTAGTTTTTTTCTATAGTGATAATATTCATGTAAACAAAGAACTTATACTTTTCCAATATGGCACTTTGATATATCAATCTGTCCTCTTGTCATTTTTTCTCTCATATGTGCGCGACTTACGGGCAACAAACATCGTATTGAAGGTGGGTCTGGTGAACAAAAACGCAGGCCCCACACGCACTCGAACCTCTGCCCTCCTGAATGCTAGACCGCGTGCTTAGCCGTTAAGCCACATCAGACCACGGAGGAAGTGACTTCAATATTTCCTTACACCAATTAATCACTCATAATACTAATGAGTAATAGGACTTACACACTTCGGAGGTACAAACCAATTAGTTACCTGTGTAGCGTGGCGTCGCGAGTTGAGGTTAACTATGTACACCGCTACAAAGAAACACGTGCCAAGTTAATCAGAAGGCGAAGGTTGGACGTAACCAAATAAATCCATAAAATCCCCGAGAAGCCAAATATCAGAAGGCAATTAATGGACCAAGTCGAGGTTTATTAGCTGGCGATCTCGTGGCATCGAAAGGATACCGAGATCGTGCCAGGATACAAGCTTGGTTACAGAAGGTAACCGAATTCGCGCGAAGTTACAATCAAAGTGTAAGTAAAAGAATGGAAGCACAAAATAGCTGTCATTACCACAGTCAAACAAAAGCACATTAAAACAAGCACTGGTACAGTTGGTTATAATAATAATTGTTTCTATTAAACCAGTCGTGTTCTCGTGATAAATGTGAGTCACTACAGGAGCCCCCCGCTAGAAAGGGTTTACACTTTCGATAAATAGCGGTTTGAATCGTGGGACTGATCGGCTGACGAGCGATTGTAGGACGGAAGAATTGGCGAACAGGAAAGCGTTCGTTGATCGTCGAGTTGCCAACGAAGGTCGTTTTCGGAGAACGGTACCAGGAGCGATGTGCTGTATTTGTTGCTTGAGTTGGCATGCTACACGAGAGTGGTTTGTATCCAGAATCTGAAGATGGCGTTCGTAGGGGTCCGGACCAGAAACGCTGCAGACGTAGGACGAAACCACGTTGAGCCAATGAACCAGAAGCGACCAAAACGACCAAGTTGACCAAGCGTATGCCAAGCATTCGAAACCAAAATATCGACTGAGTGCGTTGACAAGAGCGTGGGTGGCCAACCCAGCTTTCGCCAAAGTTGACTGAAGTCGACGGAACCAAACGGAGGTCGATGGCGTGGGCTCAGGAAACGAAAAGTAAAGCGAAAAAGAGAAGAGTGTAGCATGGGTGTAGCATAGGAATAGTCCTGCACCGTATCGGTTGTTAACTGTGCGGCTAGTCGCGGAAGCGTACGGGCAACCATACTCGGCGACCGGAACGTGAGACGGTAGTCTCGTTCGTATTTCGTGAGCCTGCAATCTCATCCGAGGTCAAGGGAGGCGTGGTCTGCTGATCTGGACGTGAGACTATCGTCTCGTCCGTAGACGGTGCAGATGACGCGTGCTGATGACCGGGACGTGAGAATGAGGTCTCAGATGTATCTAGCGTGGGACCTGAAGAAGATTTAAGGATCCCGCTAGCAGGTTTGATAGGTCTAGCATTGAATCTCAGGTTACCAGATAGGGCACTGTTATCGACGTGTGCTGGTTTGAGACGATCAACGCTGACGATCTCGACGTGGCCATGTCCATCAACCTTGAAGGTCTTTTCGTGACGAGCGATCACGTGAAAAGGGCCTTCGTAAGGCTGTTGCAAAGGTTTGCGTACCGAATCTACTCGTACAAAAACATGTGAACAGGTAGATAACTCTCGAGGGAGAGCGACCTGTCGATGTTGTATTCGAGTTGACACCGGAGACAGCGTTCGCATAAATGCAGACAGTCGATGGACGTAGTCTGATTTACCGAAATTAGGTCTGCTCCGTGGTGTGAAGAAGTCTCCGGGCAGACGCAATGTCGTGCCGTATACAAGTTCAAGGGCGGAACATTGGATATCTGCCTTTAAGCACGTTCTGATCCCTAAAAGAACGAGCGGTAAGGTTTCGTGCCAGTTGCCGTTTTCGTGTGCTCGTAGAGCATTTTAAGTTGGCAGTGAAACCGTTTACTTAACCATTTGGTGCTGGGTGGTAGACGGATATGCTCATGCGTATGCATTCCGTACCAAGCAGCCGGGTCAGCGAGGAGAATAGTTAGTAGGGGAAAATTTCTCGAATAAAGCGTGGAATTCATCGTCACGCGAATAAAAAGTAACAAGGATTCGGTACACATAAATGGGAGTGTATTATATTAATACTATTCTTATCGTTATCCGTCATGTCGCGTATATTATATATTAAAAAATATGAAAATATACGACAGACGTGGATAGATAAATCATAGACTCACCGAATTGGCTTCTTTGGAAGATTTGATCAGAAGTTGAGGCGTGTTCCAAAATACGGGTCACCAATTGTAGCGTGGCGTCGAGTTGAGGTTAACTATGTACACCGCTACAAAGAAACACGTGCCAAGTTAATCAGAAGGCGAAGGTTGGACGTAACCAAATAAATCCATAAAATCCCCGAGAAGCCAAATATCAGAAGGCAATTAATGGACCAAGTCGAGGTTTATTAGCTGGCGATCTCGTGGCATCGAAAGGATACCGAGATCGTGCCAGGATACAAGCTTGGTTACAGAAGGTAACCGAATTCGCGCGAAGTTACAATCAAAGTGTAAGTAAAAGAATGGAAGCACAAAATAGCTGTCATTAGCACAGTCAAACAAAAGCACATTAAAACAAGCACTGGTACAGTTGGTTATAATAATAATTGTTTCTATTAAACCAGTCGTGTTCTCGTGATAAATGTGAGTCACTACAGGAGCCCCCCGCTAGAAAGGGTTTACACTTTCGATAAATAGCGGTTTGAATCGTGGGACTGATCGGCTGACGAGCGATTGTAGGACGGAAGAATTGGCGAACAGGAAAGCGTTCGTTGATCGTCGAGTTGCCAACGAAGGTCGTTTTCGGAGAACGGTACCAGGAGCGATGTGCTGTATTTGTTGCTTGAGTTGGCATGCTACACGAGAGTGGTTTGTATCCAGAATCTGAAGATGGCGTTCGTAGGGGTCCGGACCAGAAACGCTGCAGACGTAGGACGAAACCACGTTGAGCCAATGAACCAGAAGCGACCAAAACGACCAAGTTCGAGACCAAGCGTATGCCAAGCATTCGAAACCAAAATATCGACTGAGTGCGTTGACAAGAGCGTGGGTGGCCAACCCAGCTTTCGCCAAAGTTGACTGAAGTCGACGGAACCAAACGGAGATGGTCGATGGCGTGGGCTCAGGAAACGAAAAGAAAAGCAAAAAAGAGAAGAGTGTAGCATGCGTGTAGCATAGGAATAGTCCTGCACCGTATCGGTTGTTAACTGTGCGGCTAGTCGCGGAAGCGTACGGGCAACCGTACTCGGCGACCGGAACGTGAGACGGTAGTCTCGTTCGTATTTCGTGAGCCTGCAATCTCATCCGAGGTCAAGGGCGGCGTGGTCTGCTGATCTGGACGTGAGACTGTCGTCTCGTCCGTAGACGGTGCAGATGACGCGTGCTGTTGACCGGGACGTGAGAATGAGGTCTCAGATGTATCTAGCGTGGGACCTGAAGAAGATTTAAGGATCCCGCTAGCAGGTTTGATAGGTCTAGCATTGAATCTCAGGTTACCAGATAGGGCACTGTCATCGACGTGTGCTGGTTTGAGACGATCAATGCTGACGATCTCGACGTGGCCATGTCGATCAACCTTGAAGGTCTTTTCGTGACGAGCGATCACGTGAAAAGGGCCTTCGTAAGGTTGTTGCAAAGGTTTGCGTACCGAATCTACTCGTACAAAAACATGTGAACAGGTAGATAACTCTCGAGGGAGAGCGACCTGTCGATGTTGTATTCGAGTTGACACCGGAGACAGCGTTCGCATAAATGCAGACAGTCGATGGACGTAGTCTGATTTACCGAAATTAGGTCTGCTCCGTGGTGTGAAGAATTCTCCGGGCAGACGCAATGTCGTGCCGTATACAAGTTCAAGGGCGGAACATTGGATATCTGCCTTTAAGCTCGTTCTGATCCCTAAAAGAACGAGCGGTAAGGTTTCGTGCCAGTTGCCGTTTTCGTGTGCTCGTAGAGCATTTTAAGTTGGCAGTGAAACCGTTTACTTAACCATTTGGTGCTGGGTGGTAGACGGATATGCTCATGCGTATGCATTCCGTACCAAGCAGCCGGGTCAGCGAGGAGAATAGTTAATAGGGGAAAATTTCTCGAATAAAGCGTGGAATTCATCGTCACGCGAATAAAAAGTAACAAGGATTCGGTACACATACATGTGAGTCTATTATATTAATACTATTCTTATCGTTATCCGTCATGTCGCGTATATTATATATTAAAAAATATGAAAATATACGACAGACGTGGATAGATAAATCATAGACTCACCGAATTGGCTTCTTTGGAAGATTTGATCAGAAGTTGAGGCGTGTTCCAAAATACGGGTCACCAATTGTAGCGTGGCGTCGAGTTGAGGTTAACTATGAACACCGCTACAAAGAAACACGTGCCAAGTTAATCAGAAGGCGAAGGTTGGACGTAACCAAATAAATCCATAAAATCCCCGAGAAGCCAAATATCAGAAGGCAATTAATGGACCAAGTCGAGGTTTATTAGCTGGCGATCTCGTGGCATCGAAAGGATACCGAGATCGTGCCAGGATACAACCTTGGTTACAGAAGGTAACCGAATTCGCGCGAAGTTACAATCAAAGTGTAAGTAAAAGAATGGAAGCACAAAATAGCTGTCATTAGCACAGTCAAACAAAAGCACATTAAAACAAGCACTGGTACAGTTGGTTATAATAATAATTGTTTCTATTAAACCAGTCGTGTTCTCGTGATAAATGTGAGTCACTACAGGAGCCCCCCGCTAGAAAGGGTTTACACTTTCGATAAATAGCGGTTTGAATCGTGGGACTGATCGGCTGACGAGCGATTGTAGGACGGAAGAATTGGCGAACAGGAAAGCGATCGTTGATCGTCGAGTTGCCAACGAAGGTCGTTTTCGGAGAACGGTACCAGGAGCGATGTGCTGTATTTGTTGCTTGAGTTGGCATGCTACACGAGAGTGGTTTGTATCCAGAATCTGAAGATGGCGTTCGTAGGGGTCCGGACCAGAAACGCTGCAGACGTAGGACGAAACCACGTTGAGCCAATGAACCAGAAGCGACCAAAACGACCAAGTTCGAGACCAAGCGTATGCCAAGCATTCGAAACCAAAATATCGACTGAGTGCGTTGACAAGAGCGTGGGTGGCCAAGCCAGCTTTCGCCAAAGTTGACTGAAGTCGACGGAACCAAACGGAGATGGTCGAAGGCGTGGGCTCAGGAAACAAAAAGAAAAGCGAAAAAGAGAAGAGTGTAGCATGCGTGTAGCATAGGAATAGTCCTACACCGTATCGGTTGTTAACTGTGCGGCTAGTCGCGGAAGCGTACGGGCAACCATACTCGGCGACCGGAACGTGAGACGGTAGTCTCGTTCGTATTTCGTGAGCCTGCAATCTCATCCGAGGTCAAGGGCGGCGTGGTCTGCTGATCTGGACGTGAGACTGTCGTCTCGTCCGTAGACGGTGCAGATGACGCGTGCTGATGACCGGGACGTGAGAATGAGGTCTCAGATGTATCTAGCGTGGGACCTGAAGAAGATTTAAGGATCCCGCTAGCAGGTTTGATAGGTCTAGCATTGAATCTCAGGTTACCAGATAGGGCACTGTCATCGACGTGTGCTGGTTTGAGACGATCAACGCTGACGATCTCGACGTGGCCATGTCCATCAACCTTGAAGGTCTTTTCGTGACGAGCGATCACGTGAAAAGGGCCTTCGTAAGGCTGTTGCAAAGGTTTGCGTACCGAATCTACTCGTACAAAAACATGTGAACAGGTAGATAACTCTCGAGGGAGAGCGACCTGTCGATGTTGTATTCGAGTTGACACCGGAGACAGCGTTCGCATAAATGCAGACAGTCGATGGACGTAGTCTGATTTACCGAAATTAGGTCTGCTCCGTGGTGTGAAGAATTCTCCGGGCAGACGCAATGTCGTGCCGTATACAAGTTCAAGGGCGGAACATTGGATATCTGCCTTTAAGCTCGTTCTGATCCCTAAAAGAACGAGCGGTAAGGTTTCGTGCCAGTTGCCGTTTTCGTGTGCTCGTAGAGCATTTTAAGTTGGCAGTGAAACCGTTTACTTAACCATTTGGTGCTGGGTGGTAGACGGATATGCTCATGCGTATGCATTCCGTACCAAGCAGCCGGGTCAGCGAGGAGAATAGTTAGTAGGGGAAAATTTCTCGAATAAAGCGTGGAATTCATCGTCACGCGAATAAAAAGTAACAAGGATTCGGTACACATAAATGGGAGTCTATTATATTAATACTATTCTTATCGTTATCCGTCATGTCGCGTATATTATATATTAAAAAATATGAAAATATACGACAGACGTGGATAGATAAATCATAGACTCACCGAATTGGCTTCTTTGGAAGATTTGATCAGAAGTTGAGGCGTGTTCCAAAATACGGGTCACCAATTGTAGCGTGGCGTCGAGTTGAGGTTAACTATGTACACCGCTACAAAGAAACACGTGCCAAGTTAATCAGAAGGCGAAGGTTGGACGTAACCAAATAAATCCATAAAATCCCCGAGAAGCCAAATATCAGAAGGCAATTAATGGACCAAGTCGAGGTTTATTAGCTGGCGATCTCGTGGCATCGAAAGGATACCGAGATCGTGCCAGGATACAAGCTTGGTTACAGAAGGTAACCGAATTCGCGCGAAGTTACAATCAAAGTGTAAGTAAAAGAATGGAAGCACAAAATAGCTGTCATTACCACAGTCAAACAAAAGCACATTAAAACAAGCACTGGTACAGTTGGTTATAATAATAATTGTTTCTATTAAACCAGTCGTGTTCTCGTGATAAATGTGAGTCACTACAGGAGCCCCCCGCTAGAAAGGGTTTACACTTTCGATAAATAGCGGTTTGAATCGTGGGACTGATCGGCTGACGAGCGATTGTAGGACGGAAGAATTGGCGAACAGGAAAGCGTTCGTTGATCGTCGAGTTGCCAACGAAGGTCGTTTTCGGAGAACGGTACCAGGAGCGATGTGCTGTATTTGTTGCTTGAGTTGGCATGCTACACGAGAGTGGTTTGTATCCAGAATCTGAAGATGGCGTTCGTAGGGGTCCGGACCAGAAACGCTGCAGACGTAGGACGAAACCACGTTGAGCCAATGAACCAGAAGCGACCAAAACCAACAACGACGAGACCAAGCGTATGCCAAGCATTCGAAACCAAAATATCGACTGAGTGCGTTGACAAGAGCGTGGGTGGCCAACCCAGCTTTCGCCAAAGTTGACTGAAGTCGACGGAACCAAACGGAGATGGTCGATGGCGTGGGCTCAGGAAACGAAAAGTAAAGCGAAAAAGAGAAGAGTGTAGCATGGGTGTAGCATAGGAATAGTCCTGCACCGTATCGGTTGTTAACTGTGCGGCTAGTCGCGGAAGCGTACGGGCAACCATACTCGGCGACCGGAACGTGAGACGGTAGTCTCGTTCGTATTTCGTGAGCCTGCAATCTCATCCGAGGTCAAGGGAGGCGTGGTCTGCTGATCTGGACGTGAGACTATCGTCTCGTCCGTAGACGGTGCAGATGACGCGTGCTGATGACCGGGACGTGAGAATGAGGTCTCAGATGTATCTAGCGTGGGACCTGAAGAAGATTTAAGGATCCCGCTAGCAGGTTTGATAGGTCTAGCATTGAATCTCAGGTTACCAGATAGGGCACTGTTATCGACGTGTGCTGGTTTGAGACGATCAACGCTGACGATCTCGACGTGGCCATGTCCATCAACCTTGAAGGTCTTTTCGTGACGAGCGATCACGTGAAAAGGGCCTTCGTAAGGCTGTTGCAAAGGTTTGCGTACCGAATCTACTCGTACAAAAACATGTGAACAGGTAGATAACTCTCGAGGGAGAGCGACCTGTCGATGTTGTATTCGAGTTGACACCGGAGACAGCGTTCGCATAAATGCAGACAGTCGATGGACGTAGTCTGATTTACCGAAATTAGGTCTGCTCCGTGGTGTGAAGAAGTCTCCGGGCAGACGCAATGTCGTGCCGTATACAAGTTCAAGGGCGGAACATTGGATATCTGCCTTTAAGCACGTTCTGATCCCTAAAAGAACGAGCGGTAAGGTTTCGTGCCAGTTGCCGTTTTCGTGTGCTCGTAGAGCATTTTAAGTTGGCAGTGAAACCGTTTACTTAACCATTTGGTGCTGGGTGGTAGACGGATATGCTCATGCGTATGCATTCCGTACCAAGCAGCCGGGTCAGCGAGGAGAATAGTTAGTAGGGGAAAATTTCTCGAATAAAGCGTGGAATTCATCGTCACGCGAATAAAAAGTAACAAGGATTCGGTACACATAAATGGGAGTGTATTATATTAATACTATTCTTATCGTTATCCGTCATGTCGCGTATATTATATATTAAAAAATATGAAAATATACGACAGACGTGGATAGATAAATCATAGACTCACCGAATTGGCTTCTTTGGAAGATTTGATCAGAAGTTGAGGCGTGTTCCAAAATACGGGTCACCAATTGTAGCGTGGCGTCGAGTTGAGGTTAACTATGTACACCGCTACAAAGAAACACGTGCCAAGTTAATCAGAAGGCGAAGGTTGGACGTAACCAAATAAATCCATAAAATCCCCGAGAAGCCAAATATCAGAAGGCAATTAATGGACCAAGTCGAGGTTTATTAGCTGGCGATCTCGTGGCATCGAAAGGATACCGAGATCGTGCCAGGATACAAGCTTGGTTACAGAAGGTAACCGAATTCGCGCGAAGTTACAATCAAAGTGTAAGTAAAAGAATGGAAGCACAAAATAGCTGTCATTACCACAGTCAAACAAAAGCACATTAAAACAAGCACTGGTACAGTTGGTTATAATAATAATTGTTTCTATTAAACCAGTCGTGTTCTCGTGATAAATGTGAGTCACTACAGGAGCCCCCCGCTAGAAAGGGTTTACACTTTCGATAAATAGCGGTTTGAATCGTGGGACTGATCGGCTGACGAGCGATTGTAGGACGGAAGAATTGGCGAACAGGAAAGCGTTCGTTGATCGTCGAGTTGCCAACGAAGGTCGTTTTCGGAGAACGGTACCAGGAGCGATGTGCTGTATTTGTTGCTTGAGTTGGCATGCTACACGAGAGTGGTTTGTATCCAGAATCTGAAGATGGCGTTCGTAGGGGTCCGGACCAGAAACGCTGCAGACGTAGGACGAAACCACGTTGAGCCAATGAACCAGAAGCGACCAAAACCAACAACGACGAGACCAAGCGTATGCCAAGCATTCGAAACCAAAATATCGACTGAGTGCGTTGACAAGAGCGTGGGTGGCCAACCCAGCTTTCGCCAAAGTTGACTGAAGTCGACGGAACCAAACGGAGATGGTCGATGGCGTGGGCTCAGGAAACGAAAAGTAAAGCGAAAAAGAGAAGAGTGTAGCATGGGTGTAGCATAGGAATAGTCCTGCACCGTATCGGTTGTTAACTGTGCGGCTAGTCGCGGAAGCGTACGGGCAACCATACTCGGCGACCGGAACGTGAGACGGTAGTCTCGTTCGTATTTCGTGAGCCTGCAATCTCATCCGAGGTCAAGGGAGGCGTGGTCTGCTGATCTGGACGTGAGACTATCGTCTCGTCCGTAGACGGTGCAGATGACGCGTGCTGATGACCGGGACGTGAGAATGAGGTCTCAGATGTATCTAGCGTGGGACCTGAAGAAGATTTAAGGATCCCGCTAGCAGGTTTGATAGGTCTAGCATTGAATCTCAGGTTACCAGATAGGGCACTGTTATCGACGTGTGCTGGTTTGAGACGATCAACGCTGACGATCTCGACGTGGCCATGTCCATCAACCTTGAAGGTCTTTTCGTGACGAGCGATCACGTGAAAAGGGCCTTCGTAAGGCTGTTGCAAAGGTTTGCGTACCGAATCTACTCGTACAAAAACATGTGAACAGGTAGATAACTCTCGAGGGAGAGCGACCTGTCGATGTTGTATTCGAGTTGACACCGGAGACAGCGTTCGCATAAATGCAGACAGTCGATGGACGTAGTCTGATTTACCGAAATTAGGTCTGCTCCGTGGTGTGAAGAAGTCTCCGGGCAGACGCAATGTCGTGCCGTATACAAGTTCAAGGGCGGAACATTGGATATCTGCCTTTAAGCACGTTCTGATCCCTAAAAGAACGAGCGGTAAGGTTTCGTGCCAGTTGCCGTTTTCGTGTGCTCGTAGAGCATTTTAAGTTGGCAGTGAAACCGTTTACTTAACCATTTGGTGCTGGGTGGTAGACGGATATGCTCATGCGTATGCATTCCGTACCAAGCAGCCGGGTCAGCGAGGAGAATAGTTAGTAGGGGAAAATTTCTCGAATAAAGCGTGGAATTCATCGTCACGCGAATAAAAAGTAACAAGGATTCGGTACACATAAATGGGAGTGTATTATATTAATACTATTCTTATCGTTATCCGTCATGTCGCGTATATTATATATTAAAAAATATGAAAATATACGACAGACGTGGATAGATAAATCATAGACTCACCGAATTGGCTTCTTTGGAAGATTTGATCAGAAGTTGAGGCGTGTTCCAAAATACGGGTCACCAATTGTAGCGTGGCGTCGAGTTGAGGTTAACTATGTACACCGCTACAAAGAAACACGTGCCAAGTTAATCAGAAGGCGAAGGTTGGACGTAACCAAATAAATCCATAAAATCCCCGAGAAGCCAAATATCAGAAGGCAATTAATGGACCAAGTCGAGGTTTATTAGCTGGCGATCTCGTGGCATCGAAAGGATACCGAGATCGTGCCAGGATACAAGCTTGGTTACAGAAGGTAACCGAATTCGCGCGAAGTTACAATCAAAGTGTAAGTAAAAGAATGGAAGCACAAAATAGCTGTCATTACCACAGTCAAACAAAAGCACATTAAAACAAGCACTGGTACAGTTGGTTATAATAATAATTGTTTCTATTAAACCAGTCGTGTTCTCGTGATAAATGTGAGTCACTACAGGAGCCCCCCGCTAGAAAGGGTTTACACTTTCGATAAATAGCGGTTTGAATCGTGGGACTGATCGGCTGACGAGCGATTGTAGGACGGAAGAATTGGCGAACAGGAAAGCGTTCGTTGATCGTCGAGTTGCCAACGAAGGTCGTTTTCGGAGAACGGTACCAGGAGCGATGTGCTGTATTTGTTGCTTGAGTTGGCATGCTACACGAGAGTGGTTTGTATCCAGAATCTGAAGATGGCGTTCGTAGGGGTCCGGACCAGAAACGCTGCAGACGTAGGACGAAACCACGTTGAGCCAATGAACCAGAAGCGACCAAAACGACCAAGTTGACCAAGCGTATGCCAAGCATTCGAAACCAAAATATCGACTGAGTGCGTTGACAAGAGCGTGGGTGGCCAACCCAGCTTTCGCCAAAGTTGACTGAAGTCGACGGAACCAAACGGAGATGGTCGATGGCGTGGGCTCAGGAAACGAAAAGTAAAGCGAAAAAGAGAAGAGTGTAGCATGGGTGTAGCATAGGAATAGTCCTGCACCGTATCGGTTGTTAACTGTGCGGCTAGTCGCGGAAGCGTACGGGCAACCATACTCGGCGACCGGAACGTGAGACGGTAGTCTCGTTCGTATTTCGTGAGCCTGCAATCTCATCCGAGGTCAAGGGAGGCGTGGTCTGCTGATCTGGACGTGAGACTATCGTCTCGTCCGTAGACGGTGCAGATGACGCGTGCTGATGACCGGGACGTGAGAATGAGGTCTCAGATGTATCTAGCGTGGGACCTGAAGAAGATTTAAGGATCCCGCTAGCAGGTTTGATAGGTCTAGCATTGAATCTCAGGTTACCAGATAGGGCACTGTTATCGACGTGTGCTGGTTTGAGACGATCAACGCTGACGATCTCGACGTGGCCATGTCCATCAACCTTGAAGGTCTTTTCGTGACGAGCGATCACGTGAAAAGGGCCTTCGTAAGGCTGTTGCAAAGGTTTGCGTACCGAATCTACTCGTACAAAAACATGTGAACAGGTAGATAACTCTCGAGGGAGAGCGACCTGTCGATGTTGTATTCGAGTTGACACCGGAGACAGCGTTCGCATAAATGCAGACAGTCGATGGACGTAGTCTGATTTACCGAAATTAGGTCTGCTCCGTGGTGTGAAGAAGTCTCCGGGCAGACGCAATGTCGTGCCGTATACAAGTTCAAGGGCGGAACATTGGATATCTGCCTTTAAGCACGTTCTGATCCCTAAAAGAACGAGCGGTAAGGTTTCGTGCCAGTTGCCGTTTTCGTGTGCTCGTAGAGCATTTTAAGTTGGCAGTGAAACCGTTTACTTAACCATTTGGTGCTGGGTGGTAGACGGATATGCTCATGCGTATGCATTCCGTACCAAGCAGCCGGGTCAGCGAGGAGAATAGTTAGTAGGGGAAAATTTCTCGAATAAAGCGTGGAATTCATCGTCACGCGAATAAAAAGTAACAAGGATTCGGTACACATAAATGGGAGTGTATTATATTAATACTATTCTTATCGTTATCCGTCATGTCGCGTATATTATATATTAAAAAATATGAAAATATACGACAGACGTGGATAGATAAATCATAGACTCACCGAATTGGCTTCTTTGGAAGATTTGATCAGAAGTTGAGGCGTGTTCCAAAATACGGGTCACCAATTGTAGCGTGGCATCGAGTTGAGGTTAACTATGTACACCGCTACAAAGAAACACGTGCCAAGTTAATCAGAAGGCGAAGGTTGGACGTAACCAAATAAATCCATAAAATCCCCGAGAAGCCAAATATCAGAAGGCAATTAATGGACCAAGTCGAGGTTTATTAGCTGGCGATCTCGTGGCATCGAAAGGATACCGAGATCGTGCCAGGATACAAGCTTGGTTACAGAAGGTAACCGAATTCGCGCGAAGTTACAATCAAAGTGTGTAAGTAAAAGAATGGAAGCACAAAATAGCTGTCATTACCACAGTCAAACAAAAGCACATTAAAACAAGCACTGGTACAGTTGGTTATAATAATAATTGTTTCTATTAAACCAGTCGTGTTCTCGTGATAAATGTGAGTCACTACACTTGGATGAATTGACGATATATTGCTTCAATATATCATGCATACCTAAATCAAACAAGAAAATTGTATTTGACACAACTGTACTTGATCCGCATACTCTACACAATTTTTTTTGCTTCTTAACCGTATATTCCTTTCCCTTTCGTGGAGTATTCTGATGCACCCTTGGTTACGCACCTAGTTGTAAAACGCGGTCGTCACAGGCTCAAGGTCACGCGTTTGATCGATTTTGTTAAAGAGTCCAACTTCTAGCGAGTTTACTCTTTTACATATATGCATTACAAAAGAGTATTTTTTTGTTTTCATGGTTTTCGTGCACAAGATATCTACACTATGTCTATTCTCTTCCAGAATACCAATCCGTTCTGGAGACCAAGCACTTACATGGAACCGAACAACTATCAATTACATTTATGTATTTCCATTTTGTATCTTATTATTTTATGCAGGCAGTGGAGCAGTTCTTCAGGTTTGCTTGATTTTCACCATTACCTTTGAAGTAGATTCTTCTTTACTTTTTACTTGAGGGCGACTCAAGAGGCAGGTGAGTAAACACTTGATAGCCGGTCTGAGCGCGGAAAAATCGTACTTCACCAACATGGTGTTCGGTAGCCCGCTCGCGGCACTTCCTCAGATATTCTTATTCCACATTCTCAAACTTTCTCTTGAAAGCACGCAGCAAACCATCGGCGGTAGTTGTAAAAGAAATCACATGCTACAAAATGAGATGACAAGCTAGTAAATGAAGAGACATCCATGGACTATCGTTGACAGCGTCAGTCGTCACTGATTGTAAATCAAACAGTGAGCGAGTTGATAATTTTCCCTTGGGATGAGAAATAGAACTAAGGCGTTTTCGATAGTTAGGTTAATCGAACCGACGTTCCTACGGAAGTCGATTCTAGGGGGAAGCTAATGTAACAGCTTAGGTTGATTGGTTAAGCGTTGACCCCAAACAACCAAGCATATGTCAAAACAGTATTGTTCAAGTATTCATTCACTTCCTCATTTTGTATAAGCGTTATATTCCCTATTATCTTATATTGAATGTTGAGAGCCTTTGTTTGTCTGAACAGATAATCCCATGCTCCACTGTCACCGCGCTAAGATCGAAATAAAGACCTATTCACTACTTGTCTGGTTTCTTCTATCAATAGGACGAGGGTTACTTCAAGGCACGAAATACTCAGCAATATGATGAGTTACGCGGATTAAGTAGGGTAAATAATCTTCGTTCTTTTTGAATCTCCTTGAAGTAAATGTTACGAACTTCCTTAGGTCTGTGTAAACGCATCTGTGTGCATCTTCCTTGTATGTACTTTGTATGAAAACAAAGCATTGTTTAGCACCAAAGTTGACTTTGTTTCCTCAAATGTCCTCATTTCCGCGTGTCATAAATAATTTTTTATTCGAATTGAGCTATTATCACTTTCTCAGTCCTTGATTTCGGTTTTGAATCATTTCCACGCCATTTTGTGGCATTCCGCCAACTGTCTTTGTTTTCACACGACTCAATCGTATATTTCAATGGTTGCGTAGCTGAATGATTGTGGTTGACTATCTGTGCTCGAGGGGCGACTTACTTTGTCCTTGAACTTCATAATAATATTCCTCGCTTCCCAGGAGAACGTGTAACAAAATGAATGCTTCTAAAAGTCATGATTTTCCCTGCTTGTTTTATACATAATAACTGTTATTCAAGGCTTCTGTTGCCATATACTAATATTTCTAAGTCTTTTAACTTGAAGTTTTGTTATCCGACTCTGAACAATGCCTTGACAATAAGGTTATTTTCCACTAAACTCAAGGTTAGATAATGGTCAGAGTGGTGAATATTGACCCGTAGTGACATTTGTCATTATTCACGAAACCCTTGAGAATGAACATAATATAACTAAGAAAACGTAAATCGGACGTTCAACACTCGAAGGTCGGAAAAGCCTACCCAGGAATACTAAATAGAATCGGTATGGTTCAGCCATATGTTTGTGATCACTCTACGTAACGTGTTGTTTTTATTTTATACATATTATTCCATTACTACTGTTAATGTATTCAGCAATGTTTATTCAAAGAAATTCCACTAACTCACATGATTTGGT
Organism: Schistosoma mattheei; assembly: GCA_944470405.2. NCBI lineage: Eukaryota > Metazoa > Platyhelminthes > Trematoda > Strigeidida > Schistosomatidae > Schistosoma > Schistosoma mattheei. Next base: position 6,010,304 of record OX103950.1, read on the forward strand.
GAGACAGTACAGACAATGACGTGGCTTAGTCGTAAAATATTATAGGTTAGGTAGTCATATTATGCCAAGTCTGTAATGTTGGACTAAGTGTAATATTTCCGTGGCATAGATAATTTCACTAATAGAGCCGTAAACCTAGATCATACAGACCTTTAATTATAACGGTTTATCGAATCCATGCATGAAGATATGTTTTATCACACTTTGTTGGAAATACGTTTACTGACACTCAAGGATCAGACGCTTATTTGCTAACCGCTCGATCTGCTGTTTAGTACTCTATTTTGTACCAGAGAGACCTTTGACTGTATAGCGCAAGCTGATCATTTTGAGGCACTTTGCACTTCAATATAATTTTTACATGAAGTTAGATCCGCCTAAATCAAGGGCAGGGTCTGCGTATTGATATAATTAAAAACGAGTGACTCAAGAAGGATTTGTATGTAACGAAGAAGGAGGTAGTTCGACTTTATCGAATGAACCTTAGTTCGTTAGCTTTTCATTCAGGCCAATAATAATACTTTATTCTCAAATAACAATGTGTTACAAAAAATATGACAGTTTACAGGCAAGATCAATAAGTTGTAAATGCTAGGGGATTTGTTATAATGGATTATTCAGTTAGGTTGAAACGTTGTATTACACAATGATCATAGGAACAGGAGGATAATGTTTCGTAAATTAGAATATGAAAGTTAAGGAGGCCCTAATTTTCAGAATACGTTTTTGAGGATTCTTCGCGACAAGCAAATAGTGATTGAGAAAGCATACAAATGTAGTTCAGAGCTGTTTATAGCAAGAAGCAATGTGATGAATGCATGACAAGGCATTTAAAAACACCAATATTTACGCATTATTTTGTGTTTTTGATTATGTTTCCAAATGAATGTCATAAGTATTAATGAAGGCGCAGAACGAAGGCATACGTTCCATACATATGTTTTGGGGAATACCATCAGGTTGCTGAAAATGAGAGAGAGAAAAGCAGAGCAGACAATGTTCATTTCTGATGGAATAATTAAGAGATGACTGCTTGAGCTTATTTCATCTAGCCCATGTTCTGACGGACATGTGATGAAGTACTAACAGCTTTCTGTCCAAAATTAACGTGTTTACTACTATTTCAACGCAATACAACGAGTTTTGATAAAAATTCATATATATTTCAAGTAAAGCAATAAAAAAGTCGAGAAAATCTCCTTGTGACTAAGTAAACGGTATCAAACTTAACAAACTAACTGGGACACCAGTTGGAATTCTTCCTCCCCGTCGTTATAATTTTTTTCTTCAAGTCAGCTTATTAATTTAGGTGAGATTGGAGACCAACCCATTCGAACATAACAAAGACATATTACTCACTTCCCATGTATTAGATCAGGTAGTCACATCATGAAAAACCTACGATTTTGAGATTATATCTATTATTATAGCAGCAAGGATAAATGTACAAATATCGAATTAGACCATAATGCTACAGATCTACCATTACTCAAGCCAGCTGTGAAAAGCTCTGTAATTACCACAAGGTTATAGTCAGCAGGATGCTTTTTATAGGCCATTTGTAGTGATAAAGTCTAATGAAAAACCCCAGCGAAAGTACAACAACGAGTCAACATTAGCCAGTGAGAATCTTAACACAGGTCAATCAATCTAACAACACTATTCTTGGAAACTGATGTTCAAAATCGTTCTTGCAATATATGAATAAGCTCAAAAAATTTCAGGGAAGCACATTTTATGTTTAAGACTAAAGCCAAAACAAGTGGAGGAAAAATTGTGACGAATGTTGAACAATCACAATAAAAAGCGAATTATCAGTATGGGGGTTGTGGAGATTGTAAGGTTTTTTAATTGAGATCATGAATCAATTGATGTCATTCCAGGTTTCCAACGGTGGTCTAACATCAATTGATTCATGATCTCAATGAAAAAACTGAATTAATGAACATTCAAAATCACAGTTTTTTAGTGAATGTTGTTGAAATTTTTGTCACAATATTTGTGTTTAACTAATCATAGTCTATTTTTTCATCATATGTGGAATCGCAAATTATTTTGTTTTACTGTTTCACGGTTGTTTTCGTTGTAAGTGCTCTTTCAATAGGTCGGTTTCCGCATGAGAATCAAACATAGAATCAAGCATTCACCATTCACTGAATGCAGATATCGTACTGCATACATATCAACCTACGCAGCCTTCGCTTTTTTGCTCATAGCTTTTGTTACTCCATACTGGTTACAATCATGGCCTAGGCTTCATACACCTTTTATCCGCTTAGGATTGTGGGAATTTTGTGTCAATGGTTTTGTGCAACGTCTAGATCCCAATATGATTTCTTACTACGGTTGCTGGTGGATTCTTTCTCCGTATATGCGAAAAATATTCACGGATTTGGTTCCATGTACGTTTAACTTACCTAAGTATTCATCGTGAATCGGATTAATTTTAGTTTGGTTTTTGATCATCCAAGTTATGGTGACAGTATCTCTTTGTCTACAGATAGTAGCAGTGGTCACTCTTATTGCGTACATGTGTAAAAGGATTAGACATGTGGAACGTCAGTCGTTCTTTATCTCGTTAATTACATTCTGTCATTCTTGCTCAAGTAAGTTTGATTCAGATCTTTGGTCTTTTGTGACAGCAAATCATCCAGTATTTTTATGCCTACAAACTAGTTTCTCGCTTCTTTTGTTTTTAGTACTTGAATGAAACGGTCAGTTTTCCCCATTTCTAACATGGTATTATAATTCGACCCAAATAAACATTTTTCAGACTGTCAATGCTCATTCTTTTTCAGCTCAGTTTATTAACGTCTCTCCTTCCTACATATTAGGCGTAATGCCGTTATCTAGTTGAGGTTTCCATATAACTCCCTTTTATACTGTTTCGGTAGACGAACATTCGACGCAAATATGGTCATTCCTATAAAGTTGATTTCTACAGTTGCATACAGGTGGATTATTATGGAAATAGATAGCTGTTCATGATATGAGTTGATTGCAAAGATTCGAAATACTGTTCAGTGCAAAAAAATCATTTTGACCAGCTATTTTTAGCCAAGAAGAGAAACTTTAATAATCTGGTTTTCGTATAAAGTCCGTCATGCTAAGGTTCAGTACTGCATAAATATAATTTCATTTCAGATTTGAACTTTTAGAAAACCGACATTATGTCACTTTAAGTTTGTTATATCTATTAGTCACATTGTCGGTTGCTAATTTTCATCAGTGTATAAAATAATTCTTGAACATATAGTGTCTTTATTCGCCTTGACGCTTAGAACACAGAGCTTTAAACAAATACGGTGCTGAGTTACCTAAATATGTTGGCAAAGTTGGTACTTTCATGTCTATTTTAATCAAATTTAGTGCTGTACTGGCTGTCGAATACACCAAGCATTATAGTTTAAATTCTGATGAGCAAAACTTGTAATTCCTTCTTGATCCATCAATTTGTAAAAAATATACAAGGATTTAACCGTACAACCCTGTTGCTGAAGTTAATAAAAGTAACTATCAACTAACCCATGGCATATTTTAGTGTAGCTATACACTGTAAATAACAATAATTAATATTTCCAAGTTCGAAAAATTAGGCTAAATCCTTTCTTGACAAGCTCGTAGTAGTTGTCATGGTCACAATTAGTTAAAACACATCCTGAAGTTGAATTTCAGACGTCAACCATCTTTATATTGAGATATCTTAGAAAATGGCTCCATCACTGCCAAGTATAGCTGCTTTCAAAGTTTCAGAGAAAATGTACAAGTGTTTCCACATATTTAGCAGAAGAGTAGGACATTAAAAGTTTAAACGCTCTCTTTTAAGACTTTATTTTCTTTGTGGATATTCATTTAATGATAATACACTGGCTTTTATAACTATTCTACAAAGTATACTGGATTAGGATTGTAAAAGTCTAGTTAAATTGTTAGCATAAAATACATTTGTTTTTTATTATCAAAATGTAATGTGTTTGGTTTTATGTATTGATATTTTATAGTTTAGATGTAAAGTGAGGAAGAATTTGTGTGAAGGCCAACTTCAGAGATGTAGTTATCCTAAAAGTCACCAGGATAAGGCAGTAATGTAAAAATTTTGTCAGCGTAACGTAATTCTTAGAAAAGTATAACTCTTCGAATCTTTGTTGTTTCGAGTATGTTTAAAATGGGATCTTTACAGGTGTTGTGGACAAGACTAAAGAATATACTTTTATCAGTTTTATGATCTTTCTCAATAGCATGTTATGCGTAGGATAAATCTCGTTGTCTGTCTAGGCCGTAATACTTGCATTTTTCAACGACTTTTTAATAATGTTGTGTTAAAAATAGGGAAAATTCGTAATGATTCTCATATAAAACTAGACATAGCTTGACTAGACGGGTTAAAAGGCTGTACAACAAATCTGGCAGTCTCATGAATCAACAAAATAAGAAATAGGACTTTTAAGGGAGCTTTTACATCTCAAAAAGATAAAATAAGCGGATGTTGCAATATATTTATGGCATTTCTAAGATGTTTTTATAATGGTTGTAAATATCTGGTACTACTACGTCAACTGATAATGATGTGAGTGAAGTCATACTAATAACGTTTGCTCGGACAACCACAACTAATCATGCTATTATTAATTTGGGTCAGCGTCAACTACGTGAAGTTGGTAAAAACTGATAAAACTATTCTGAATTTGAAAGACTTGACTTCATTGTATGTGTCTTTTGATATTCAACATTATGAGTTCAACCTGATTTCATGTCCTTATCATCAGTTATCTGGAGTTTATTATAAGGATTAATTTATCAAACCTCTAAGCATAAAAGAGTGTATAATCTGTCTCATTGTAATAATTCTCTGATGAATCATCGTAACTGATTTTCTAGTTCAAATAACTGGTTACAAACATTCATCTTAAGGCAAACCTTAAGAAATTAGAAAGTCATGAGTTTTAATAAAATAAATCACTAGTATTTGTTTACCTAAATCAGTGTCATTCTGATCTAAAAATTTGGTCCACCATAAAATATACATCATAAATCATGCGTACAGTTTAAATAAGTATTTTCGTAATCGTTATTCAGTTATACATGAAATGAATCCCTGTTTTACTACTTTACTAACGATGTTAACTTAAACATGATTTTGCTCAACACTATTCTGAATCCCAGAAAAGCCATAAATTTTCTCAATCATAGATATATCAGTTTAACAGCTATAAAACCTAAGTTTTAAATATTTAACTTAACTTTTAACTATTTAACATCAAATAATATTGTGTTGTTTTCATTTTTTATAGCAATTTTAATATTTATATCAGTGGTTATTTTCGGTGTGAATTATCAAACAGAGACTTGGATGCCTTATCCTACATTGAATTGGCCATCTTGGTCATATGGATTTGCAATTCTTTCTGGTTTCTCTTCATTACTTTCAGCTGTTTCATTTGGTCTATTTAATAAAGAATTACGTCGAGATATTCAAACACTAGTATTAGAATTTCCAATGAGCACTAAAATTAAAACACGACGTCGATGGAAATTAATAAAACGTCATTGGCCAGAAGAAGCTTTACCAGTTAAAACAACAGATGAGGCAAAATCAACCTTTCTATCAGGACAAAAGTATCAATCACGTTCTGATTTAGAAGCACCAATAGGATCTATGGAGAGATTTAGTGAAGAATATAGTTTCAGTGAAAGTAGTGGAAATAATTTAGTTCGTGATAATCGAAAAATTAAAAATTATCATGATGGTAATCGACAAGACTCTGAAATTTAAAGAGTATATACTTTATTCATTGTAAAAGAGCGTCTAATTTAATTTCTTTCTAATTTAGTATTTTTTCTAATAAAAATATATCTGTGTTATAACTTGCATCCTGTATGCCCTGTTAATTTATAACGAGATGATATCGTTAACTAGAGAACAGTGAATTATCGATCGGACCAATGACGCATAAAACCCGTACAAGCAGTCTAGACTCTGTATCGGTCCTGCTTCACATCTAGTCCAGCCTGTTAAGTCCACAACACCAATCTCAGCCTCTGCGATATGAAACATGTATTTCAAACATACTGGGTTTATATACCAATCAAATAGACCACATTGTACCATAAAATAGAAATAAAATTTGTACAAGATTTAGCCAAATGTGTCTGTGAATGTGGGAGATAGTAAATGATAGATTGGGCATAACTGAATAATGGTAAATCGTATAATAATAGTCTATAGGTCAAAATGAAGCTTATGGTAGTGGGAACATGAATATACATAGCTTAGTTACTGAATAATTATACGATAAAAATATGCATATAGTATCGGTCCGTAAATGGACCCCAAAATGTACCATTCATTATTCTTATCGGGACATAACAATCTGTATTAAAACCTGATATTCTTTTATTTTGTTAAATCATCAGATACTTGAGAATCTATAAAGATCTAAAATTAGAATTACAGTATTAGGTTAAAAATAATTGCAAAAATGAATTTGGTCGGATAGTTAATGTAGACATTTATCAGTATAGTATTCTCAAAGATTCAAATAAATTCCAAAGGATCAAAGTAACTTACCTTACAAAAGCAAATAAACTTGTAAATGCATAATAATTCAGCTCAAACGTATTTTTGGGAAGATTATATTTAACAACCAAAGTGATCACTTTCTAAAGTCAATAGATATAATAGATATTAGCGAATATTTGTAGCTTAAGATGAGGATGTTGGAAAGTGTTGTTTTCTTTGTGAGTTGAATAATTTAACTGAGACACTTTCATTGTACTTCTCGGTAATATCATGAGGATGTTCTTTGAAGGAGAGGTTACAACCATAGAACTCAGAGAGCATAAAAGAATTGGAAGATTGAATAAAATAGTGAGAATAGGGATCAGATGTATAAGAATATTCTGCAGATAAAATGACTACAAATGAGTGATTACTTATTGTGCAAACATAAATGCCCAGTCAAACTTCTATAAGAGAAAAGAAAGAAAAGGATGGGAGTAAAATCTGTCATCTTAAACCATAAAGTTACAAACTGGCGAAATCATGTTGATATACATTTTGTAAACACATAAGATCTTTCAAGTTACTAATTGATTGCATTGAAAAAACAAACTGTATTTTCTTCTCAAAATCATCTATTAAATTTTCTCTAATTCATCAAAACAAATCAACTGAAAAACCTCATTACTATTTAGGAACCATTTAGATATTGAACAACAGTACATAATGAAAGTGAAAGGTATATTTCGGTCACAATCACTTAACCATAGTTATCTTTATAGCGTTGTTTAGAAATGTAATGGAAACACCAAGTGAGTATCGTCAAGGTTAGACAAAAGTAAGGTACTTGGTGAAGATGACAAATCGGTTGTTAAGACCATTATCTTCGTCCATTGAAATGTCTAGGGTATATGCTACGCATGTAGAGCGATCGCTTACCTCATGCGAAATGATGACAGTCACAAAAATGATTTGGGAGAAATATGTCGGCGAACAAACCAATTTATACCACCAGTCCATTACATAATTGACGTGTTCTGAGTCGTGTAAGTAGGTGCAAAACTTTTGGTTCAGGTCAACAAATTATCTGTAGTTTCCGGTTGGAAACGCTGGTTGGCATGGCCCTAAATCAGTCATTCTGACCCAATTGTCCCTTCTAAATCTTCCGTTGAATGTTATCCGCAAATTCTCACTCCTTGATCTCATTCATTCCTTTCGAACCGCTTCTCTCTTCTTTTCACCACATTAAAGTCCTATCTATCTTCCTGTCTGTGTCAATATGTGGTATATCAACCTGGAAAGGCATCCATTATATATTTTGACTTGATATTTAATAATCCATCAACACATTCTTTAAGATACTAAGCACTAAAAATCTTTTTCAGAAACCCATGTCAAGTAGTAATCCGTGGAACAAAGTGTGAGACTGATCATGCAGCTGATCCTTACGGGAAATTGCTACACTCGGTTTGAAACCAGTCATTGAATTTTCCTGTTGTCAAAATAAATATTGATTCCTTTGAGCATTATTCATTGGTTTTGAACCATTACTGTTACTCATTTCCATCGATTTTTACTTTCTTGCAGAGTATTCCACATTATTTAACACTTATTTATTCTAAAAACCGATATTGCGGATTTCACAGTACCGTTAATCAAAATAATAATTTATATACTATTGTTTAACTACTTAATAGTAGTATGGTCCTTCATCGAAATTTGTTAGTGACGTTCAAAAACCTAACCATATTACCAAACTAAGCTGTAGTTTTTGTGATAATCTCGTTGCATGTCAATCGTTGTAAACTTTATTTTGGTCAGATAAGTACGTTTTATGCAAGAGGCTTAATGAACTGGATCCACGACTTTGAATTCCTGGATGCTAACACACCAAAATATTCAAACCTAAACCGACGTTATGTATGATTGCAACATTTCCTTAAATAAACTATCGGAACAGAAGTATTCAGTAGTAAATAGGTGAAATGTAATGTAAGATTAACAGTTGGAACTTAACCATTGTTTTTTTCAAATACGTTTTAAGATTGATGAAGTGCTGATTATTGGGTGTATTTTGGAGATTATTTGCATTGGAATATATTTGATATTACAGATAGACTTTGTTTAAATAACCGTTTAAAATCAAATAGAATAGGACAACTGATTTTCCCTAGCTTGGGACTTTCAACAATGAATATCCATTACTTTAACAGGATTCAGACCCGAAAACATAGTTTTGTGATGAGTATATTACCTTTAAATCACTGAGTTAGAATGCAATAGTTCATATTTTTAGCTTCTTTCAACTCTCAATGCTACATGACTGTCATAAAGTGTCATTAGTGAGATGACTATCTTATTCTCACAATGTGATAAGACCCCAAATGTCATGACTTTGAGAAATGATACTGAAGTTCCGCTGAGAAGTTAATCACTACACAGAATACGATTATCAGTTAGTTGGATGAATTATAGAGATTATTTTAATGTAAAAATAGTTTTTTTTTTAGTGTGTTCCGGTCTTCCATAGTTCCCCATATAACAAGAGTTCCAGATAACTCTCTAAAAAATGCTAATTTTGTAATCAAATATACTGAATTAAGGGTAATCTTGATATTTTAAAATAACGTTTGAACAGTAGCCAAATTTTACTGCTCATCATCCGTAGTGTCTTGGTATATACGTCATAATATTGAAGCCATTTACAAGCTCATTGTTTTCTTGTTTACATAGCTCATATTTACCCTAGTTACTGTTTAAAATTAACACTTGTTAATTGGATGTCGAATATGTCCAACTCTTGTCATCACTTTAATATTAATCGCTGTATACTAACGTCCTTGTAATTTTTACACACCTAAATGACTTCACTTCCCCTTTTTCACATAATGATCCATGGACATAATACTTAAGCTTCATATTTATTCATTTATTCATATCTATTAATTGATTTGTGATTATCATCAGAAAGGGGTTTTGTAGATATTATAGTAATTTTATTAGTTAAGATCATGAGTCAACTGGAGCTAGACCACCATGGAAAACCTGAAAGCACTAGACGGCCGTTTCATCCTAGTGTAGAACTCGTCAGCAATACGCATCCACGATTCCGCCCCACAGGATTCGAACCTAGGACCTATTGGTCTCACACACAAACGCCAAAACTTTAGACTTAATTTGTGATTGGTTGATCTGAATTTCTATATAGAAAATGATAAAAGTAATCATGATAATGATCCAGTTCATTATAAGATGATTATCAAAACTTTTAAATTATTTATGTAATTTACCTTTGAAATATTTCAAACTCATTTTATAGTTGTTATCAGTTGTGTTAGGATAGTCGGAAAAATAGACCAATAATTATCATGTTAAGTCCAATGGTGTCCTTGGACTTTAAATGGACATTTCCTATTGGTCGATAGCTGTTCACTTGTTGAATATTGTACAAAATGTTGTTCTCTATTTTATGGTACGATGTGGTGTGCTTGATTGGTATATAAACAAAGTATGTTTGAAATATAATGATTCATAACTCAGAGGCTGTGACTTGCGTTCTTGACTCAACTGGCTGGGACAGACAGCGAAGCAGGGCCAATCAGGGCACTAGGTCGTCCGTACGTGTTTTCCGTGTTACTGTGATCGATCGATATAAACGCTGCTTATCAAAACCTGCAAGTCACACGTTACAACATGTTGAACACATAGTGATATGTTTAGATGTAAGTAAGAAGGTAGAAATTTTATTGCGAACTGATTTATTTCTACAGTCAATCGTCGGATTCATTTACATTGAACACGGCAGTACTTAGTACTCATCAATCAATAACTTGATGAATGTATACAATTCACAATATCATTAGATCAATCTACTTCACTCAACTAATATAATTAAATTATTGAGTAATATATTCACTTCCTTTTAATACTACCTGAAGAAATAAGTTAGATAGAATAGTTTCAACTGAAAGTTGCCATTTCATGATTCTAATCCTACTTACATTTATTGTACCCATTTTTAATGTAGTCTTTTGAAGAAGTTATTCTCTGTTACCTAGACATGATTTAAATAAGTGTTCATTCATTTTATTTATTTGAGTTCTAAGATTTCGTGATATTATTTCACCTGGTCTTAATACTATTGAATGTACTCAAGATTTATTTATATTTTTCTATCTTCTAAACTGTACATTGAATGGAACTTGACACTTGTGTTTTATGTAATCTGCGATCTGTATGCCCCATTAATGTATAATGGGATGATACCGCCAACTAGAGAACAGTGAATTATCGATCGGACCAATGACGTATAAAACCGTACAAGCAGTCTAGACTCTGTATCGATCCTGCTTCACATCTAGTCCAGCCTGTTAAGTCCAGAACACAAATCTCAGCCTCTGCGATATGAAACATGTATTTCAAACATACTGGGTTTATATACCAATCAAACAGACCACATTGTACCATAAAATAGAAAATAACATTTGTACAAGATTTAGCCAAATGTGTCTGTGAATGTGGGAGATAGTAATTGATAGATTGGGCATAACTGAATAATGGTAAATCGTATAATAATAGTCTATAGGTCAAAATAGAGCTTATGGTAGTAGAAACATGAATATACATACATAGGTAAGCAAATAATAGTTATACAATAGAAATATACGTATTTCATTTGTCCATGAATGGATCCCAAAATTTACTATTCATTATTCTCATAGGGATATAACATAATCAAAATAATGTAGTTGATAATATAATGGCTCTAATTCCTTATAATTTTTATGGTTGGCGTTTTTTTATACTTTTTTATACTTCAGATCCGTTTGCCGGACACTATTGGCAACAACGTACTGTGGGAGAGAACAAACCAGATCCCAGCGGAGGAAGAAATCAGGAAGAAGCGCTGGAAGTGGATAGGACACACATTGAGGAAAGCACCCAACCACGTCACAAGACAAGCCCTCACATGGAATCCTCAAGGCCAAAGGAAATGAGGAAGACCAAAGAACACATTACGCCGAGAAATGGAGATAGACATGAGAAGAATGAACAAAAATTAGATGGAACTAGAAAAGAAGGCCCAGGACAGAGTGGGTTGGAGAATGCTGGTCAGCGGCCTATGCTCCATTGGGAGTAACAGGTGTAAGTAAGTAAGTAAGTAATTCCTTATACATATTAATAACTGAAACTATATATCATTATTCATTCAAAATTTACAGAGTAATGAATTATTTCACTATTGAATTTCATTACTTTTTGTTAGGATGTGCAGAAAAATATACCAATAATTATCATATTAAGTCTAATGGTAGTCTTGGACTTCAAATGTACACTTTCTATTGGTCAATATTTGTTTCACTCGTTAAATATCGTACAAATGTTGTTTTTCTATTTTATGGTACGATGTGGTCTGGTTGACTGGTATATAAACAAAATATGTCTGAGGCTGAGACATGTGTTCTGGACTCAACTGGCTGGGCTAGACAGCGAAGCAGGGTCAGTCGGGACTCTAGGTCGTTCGTACGTGTTTACGTGTCATTGGTCCGATCGATAAGTACGCTGCGCATCTAATCAGCAGTCCACGCGTTACAACACTTTTCAAATATTGTGTTGATATAATTTTCAGTATTTCAGATATTTTTATTTTATTTTAGAAATTGATAATTATGCAGGATTCTACTTTTTCATTCCTGAACGTAAAATAACTTTAACGTTAATGAACTATAAATGAGCAATCTCTATGGAGATATATCTATCCAAAGTGAATTACCTTAACATCACCATTTAGTCATAAGTTTTTATACATTTAAATTGTGCCTATCACAAATATTAGTGATATGCTTATCTTCTTATCTTGAGAATTACTATTTGAATTTACTTGTATTCTAGTGTTCATACTCATACTGCGCATCTTCAAAAGTCAGTTAATTATCCATTGAGCTACATTGAATCCAGATAAGCATAAGCTGATTTAATAGTCTATTAAATTAGCTGATTCTTTTGAGAGAAAATAAAACACACGGACACTAAGATTAATTGATGATCATGTTTTAATATTGTAGTGAATGAGAACTCAAGTGGTGACAATCGAATGTATTTCAACACAAAATTACAGAATCATACAGTAAATACTTTATTTGCAAAATGTCAATCAACTGTTTCAAATTTCACTATTCCTTTTGAAAATATCTATCAATTGTTTCAAACTTGATCGTTCCTTCATTTTCATACCGATCATTCTTTGTTCTCGTTCTCTTTTCTTTGATCTTCTTAACCTTCTAATTCCAAGTATTTCACTTTCAATTGATGATACATACTACTTATATCTATCGACATCAATAGCACACACCACAATACGACATAGACAAAGAACAGTAATTAAGTTTATAAAAGAAAATTATGTTTATGATGATATTCAGGAAGAGATGATAGTGAAGTTCAGGAATATCGTTCAATAATTTAAGCTTTACTTATTTGTAGCATTGTGTTTAATAGTCGAAATAATGTGAGATAAATTCATATTTCCCAACACTATACATTGTAGATTGAAAACAAAGAAATTCAAAATTTCTAAATAAAAATACAAAATTAGGTCCTCTCCTAAGTGAGTTCTGGGGATCTAACGTCCCCAACATTATACATTGTAGATCTTTATTAGAAATAATTTACATGCTCATTTAGTCAATAGATTAAATAATAATATTACTAATAATAATAATATCTACAAATGATTTGTTGTACGAGATTTCAACTTTCTAAAATATTAACTAATTAATAGTTGAATTCATGATTCAATGAAAGCTAAACCATCATTGAAAACCTGGAATCACTGGATGGCCGTTTCGTTCAAGTATAGAACTCTACAACAGTGCGCATCTACGATCCTACACATAGAACTCGACTGAGAACGTTCCTTCCCGCCTACGAACGCTTAATCTCTAGATTATTGAATCGATATCTAATGGTGTTATTATCTAATTTCAATCGATCCATGATTTATAGATAAATTCATATTTCATACATCTGAATTAGTAAACGTCTATAAATTTTCATTCATTCGTACATTCATTCATTAATTTAAATAATAACAGTCATTATTATTATCCATTATATACGTATATTCGTCAATATTAGAACGAAAAGCATGACAAGTATTGGGCACCGAGTATAGAGAAATCATTCAATATATATGTGAAAAGTATATTTGATATAATCTTAACAATTGAAATTTAAAACAATTCCAACGTTTCGTCTAGTTAACTTGTCTGAACTTCTTCAGGATAACAATCATTGAATTCATCAATACTTGAGATGTATGTGCTGAAATTCGAATTCGATTTATATTTGTCTAATATGACATGAAATTCAGTTCGAATTGTTGCTGTAGATTTCATGTATTATCATGATATGTATGTTGAAATAGTTAAAAGTGAGGAATGCAATTATTATACATTTGAAAACTGTAGCTTTTACAATGTAATCACTAGTTTAAACACTTCCATGAGAGATTACTGAACTCGGTGGTAAAATGACAGTATTATCAGAAAAATGATGATGATTTGTTGATGAATATTAACTGGGATCTTTTGTTTATTTTGAAGTTATATTGATTTAGTACATAATGTATCTCTTCAAAGGAAGTGCTTAAAGTGATATCCACTAAACTACTGAAGTGTAATAGGCATCTATTGTACGAAGGATAATGATTATTTTCTATATATTTAGACATTTTGATGAGATGAAGTTACAAATATGACTTTATTGAGTATAAAATATTTGACCATTACAAACATCTTACTTCCTACAGAATTTTCATCGGAGCTAGAATAGGTCAATAATAAAATCCTCTGACTGCAACAATGTATAATGTAGTTTTGAACTCCATAGTTAAGATCAGTTGTTTTAAGATCACAAAGAGAACTTAGTGACCAAAATTATCGATCTATGTAAAAGTGAGTACAGAAGTAGGACAAGCGGTAGCATCATCTAATTATACGGTCTTCTCTGTAGTACGGAATGAATACTTCAGTATGATCAGTCAGTGTGTCTTCTCTGATAATGCCATCATTTTACCACCGAGTTCAGTAATCTCTCATGGAAGTGTTTAAACTAGTGATTACATTGTAAAAGCTACAGTTTTCAAATGTATAATAATTGCATTCCTCACTTTTAACTATTTCAACATACATATCATGATAATACATGAAATCTACAGCAACAATTCGAACTGAATTTCATGTCATATTAGACAAATATAAAATCGAATTCGAATTTCAGCACATACATCTCAAGTATTGATGAATTCAATGATTGTTATCCTGAAGAAGTTCAGACAAGTTAACTAGACGAAACGTTGGAATTGTTTTAAATTTCAATTGTTAAGATTATATCAAATATACTTTTCACATATATATTGAATGATTTCTCTATACTCGGTGCCCAATACTTGTCATGCTTTTCGTTCTAATATTGACGAATATACGTATATAATGGATAATAATAATGACTGTTATTATTTAAATTAATGAATGAATGTACGAATGAATGAAAATTTATAGACGTTTACTAATTCAGATGTATGAAATATGAATTTATCTATAAATCATGGATCGATTGAAATTAGATAATAACACCATTAGATATCGATTCAATAATCTAGAGATTAAGCGTTCGTAGGCGGGAAGGAACGTTCTCAGTCGAGTTCTATGTGTAGGATCGTAGATGCGCACTGTTGTAGAGTTCTATACTTGAACGAAACGGCCATCCAGTGATTCCAGGTTTCAATGATGGTTTAGCTTTCATTGAATCATGAATTCAACTATTAATTAGTTAATATTTTAGAAAGTTGAAATCTCGTACAACAAATCATTTGTAGATATTATTATTATTAGTAATATTATTATTTAATCTATTGACTAAATGAGCATGTAAATTATTTCTAATAAAGATCTACAATGTATAATGTTGGGGACATTAGATCCCCAGAACTCACTTAGGAGAGGACCTAATTTTGTATTTTTATTTAGAAATTTTGAATTTCTTTGTTTTCAAGCCAAAGGCGCTCTTATCACTTTCATGTCATATTTCCCATCGGGGAATATCTTAAATGTTATTGGTTCGTTGCGACTTTTAATATACTATTTGTTAACTCTTCACAAGGACGGTTTTGTACTGTATATATACGTTTTAAATTGTGTTTGTTGTTATCGCTCGTTACTGGATGTTTGTAGAATATACTTCCCCATTTCAAGCTTGGAATTCTCCCTCTAGTTAGCGGTGCTAGGATGCATCAAATAGCTAGCTTACTGGTGTTTGGTCACTGAGTTTTTGTTCTTGCTCGCAGATTAAGTGAAACTCGTGATAGCTTCAACTCTAGCATATAAGGAGATAAATAGGTAAGTGAATAAGTTAAGTAGGTATGTGAAAATGTGATCAATTACTTATTTATTACTTATTACCTGTTAAACATAGTTACACAGAATTATTCACTTTAAATTATAATTGTAGCCTCTTATTTATTTATTTTTTAAAAATCAAATGTATATTACTATTTGAATGAAAGTTTAATATTCACATATCATCATAGTTTCAATGTTCTCACGGATTCAATTAGATAAATTAATAATAATAAATGAACAATTCATTGATTGACAGGTAAAATTAGTTGTTAGCTCATAGTAACACTTCCGTACATTTCAATCTAGAATAAACTGATCATATGATGAGAGGAATGTTTTTTTTTCTTCTGTTTTTGAAAATATTTTCAGTGAAATTTATTATGAAAATCATGAGTTGATAATATTTAAGTAAGCAGTAGTGAAACTTCATCAGTTGAGATGGCTGGACACGTGTTACGTATGCCCAACCACCGACTGCCTCCAACGTGCGATGTTTCATGGTGTAGGAGTAGGTTAGAAGAGAGCTAAGGGTGGTCAAACCAAAACATAGCACAAAACCATGAAGTCACTGACAAGTAGACTGAGCCATGTTGATAGGTGTAGGCTAGCTTGTTGGGATCCACGAGAGGACAGCAACCAATAGTTAAAGACCTTGTACGTAACATAGCTCGAAATTGTTTGCAATGGCGCAGGTGCATCCACTCTTTGTGTTATTCCGAATTCTAATATTCTGAATTCTTCATGTCTCTTTCTTTTTTCTCTTTTCAAATTTATTCCACTGGGTTATACTCCTTGAGTAACATCTTCAAACCCTAATCTTTCTGATTACTGCTTATACTCTTACTACCTCTACACTGCGGGATTTGAATCGACAACTGTCTCTCTGTGTTAATGTGGTATCCCAACTCGACCTGATGATGTACATACGTACTTACGGAGTTCTACGTTGTTACTGACTGACTGACTGAGATAAGCATTAATTGTTGTCGTTATCAATGTTAGGACATAATTTTAACTGCTCCAGTTTTATTCTATAATCTGTTGTTGGTTGGTTAGAAGGAAACTAGATTGAATGTTTTAATATTTGTTCATAATTCTATTTAATCAATTTGATCAATTTCAGTGTCAATTTATGTATGTATCTATATATATGAAGAAGATTAATAAACTTTATAATTGACATTCTATAGAAAATCATTGAAAATAAGGAAACACTGGATATCTGTTTCGTCCATGTGTCGGACTACCCAGCAGTAGGAATTTATGATCATACACAAGAATTGAATACAAGAACTACAGGTCTCGATGAAGACATTTACCAATTAGGCTTGTGTTTGATCCTCGGTATGAATATGGGAATGCACCGCAGAGATGTTTCATGATAGCACGAAATATGTCTAGCGTCTTTGACTTTCAACGGTGTCCTAACTGAAATCAATCTATGATAAACATAGAATATATAAATTAAACCAATCTCTACGAAACCCTTTCTAATTAATTATCATTATTGCAAATAAACATAGAAAACACGTACATTGTTAGCTAATTTTCACATACCTGATTTTATTTCCTTTTCCCTTCCCTCCCCCACAGATTCCAAAATCTCAATTTTATCTTATCATATTACGCAACCCACTTATTTTTTGAATAATTAGTCTCTAATATCTAAGTTTTTATGACATTGTTTAATTAAACCTTTTCATAATTCACTGATGATTCTTTTTTTTTTTTCATTATCATAAATGTTTGAATTATTACTATTTTTTGATGGTTGGTTTAGTTGCTATTGCACCAACAAAAAAAGACAATTTTATGATGATTGAACAGTTTTGAGATAAAAAATTTTGAAGTGAAATGAAACTTTCAATCATTTATTGACATATACAGATTTTTTAAAAAAAGATGGTGGTGGGGAAGTTTTCTTAAGTAAAACGAATGCTAATGGGAAAATCGGAATAAATAACAAGTATATCATAATAGTAATAATAACCTGTTAATGAAATTGGACAAGGATTATTAATTTCACAGGTTGAAATCATGAGTCAGTTGAAGCTAGACCACCATTGAAAACCTGGAAGCACTGGACGGCCGTTTCGTCTAGACTTCAAGTGACTCATGATTTCAACCTGTGAAATTTCTAAAACTCTCCACAAAACCCATTCTGATTATTAATTTATTGAAGAATTAATTGAAGTTGGAAAATGTGACCAAACAAATTTTGACTGAACGTTTAAATGTTTCATACGTACAACAAGACTTAACTATTTTACATTCAAATCAATTGACCGATCGTTGAGTAGTGACCAATGTCATGTTTGTTTAGTTCAGGATATTGCCTATTGAGTTCTATCGATCAAGTTGTAGCGTAATCACTAAACTAAGTGACTAAAAAACACACATGAACTATGTTGAAATGTTATATAACTGGAAGTAGTCGGCAGGAATTTAATGTATTGACTCAGGTTTTTTTGCTGACATACCTACAATGTTGAAGGAACTAACACTTTATTTTAGAGTCAAATCAGAATCACACAACTGTCAATGGTTACCATCTAGTTTGAAACGTAGTCTAACATATGATTTCCTAATAACCATTTTCAAGTACATAGTACTAAAATATGGTCAATATATTATAAAGTCAAGTAGACCAGTGGTCATATTGCAACTGGACGGATAGAATTCGTCAGCGTTCAATAACTAGATAAACATGACAGTAGTCGCTATTCAATCATAAATTAATTAGAATATATTTCTACACACTGAAATAATAATTATCAACTTGTCAATCATTTCCATTTGTGTTGATTTATTGGTAATGGACTTGATGTTTAATGTTGCGAGTCACTGACCGTAAAAATCAACAAGCGTAGCAAAATAATGCGAATTCATTAGTTTCATGAATTCTCTTCATTTACTAGTAACTAACATTAAACAATAATGTTAATCATTTGAAATCGAGATACAGACTACTTTGAATCATATTACAATGGAAATTAGTAGAACAACAACAGTTATGGAAGAATTTTAAGAATTTTTTTATGGTTTGAGTAAATATATGCCAATTAGATACATAGAAACACGTTTCTAGGAAATAGAAATTGGCGTCAAATCACATCATAACAACCGTAAAACTGGATAGAAGGACAAAGGGAAATGAATCAAGCCATAAAAAATGACACAATAATTAAAAAAAAGAATTAGGAACTTAAAATTGAGAAGATGAAATAAGATGGAAAATCCAAAGAACCAGAGTAGAATGATAAATAGATGAATAGATTCAATTGAAAATATTGAATAGAAATTATTACGATGAAACTTAATGAGTACTTTGAGAATTATTAATATCATGTCAACTATTGAGTAAGTAATGGAAAACATTTTGGTCTCTTAATCTCGATTGTTGCGTAATAATTCTCATGATATGTATAAAGCCCTAGTTTCTGTTTTTCCAATGTAAGTGCTTATGGTAAATGGAGATAAAGATGGCATGAAGTCGAGACTGCAGGCTCTGGTTTCAAATCCCGCGGGAGGGATCGTGGATGCGCACTGCTGAGGAGTCCCACAATAGGACGAAACGGCCATCCAGTGCTTCCAGGTTTTCAATAGTGGTCTAACGTCAATCGGTTCATGATTTTAATCAAAAGCTTAACAATCTCCACAACCACTAAACTGAAAATAAAATTGATTTAACAGTATTAAATATGAAATTAATCATGTCGATTAAATGGTATAAAGATTGGGTTTTTTCTCTCAGCCTTAACATATTTCATTCAATTAGTAATTGTTTTCTTAAACTTACTAATGAGATTTTATGGATATACATTATCTATAATACAGTTTCAATCACTGTCATTTATTATTCAATCTTCTTTTTTGAACTTTAATACATAAATGAATGATGTTCTAATTGAATCAATTTCTTAGTTTAACCAACAGAAACTATAGCCTAGAAACTGCTGAAAACAAATCATGAAATAAACGAATTTGTTATAACGCTCGGTTTTACTTTGTCTAATGTTATAACGGTTGGGTTTACACGTTTACACGTATGGGACGTTAATTTACCTTAAATGAATATGTACGCTTAATTCCTTCCCAGTGTCTATTCTACAAGACTTCAACACAACTCAGATCAAGAACACGTGATTAGCCTGACCACAACGTGAATATATTTCCACACCAAAAACCCGACACAATCCAACAGCAATGAACAATCAATAATGAGTAATAATAATAATAAGGATAAGGGAATATTTAACTCATCTGACATCTGTTAGACTATCTACATGTCTCTCCCACACATCAAAATTCATTATTATTACTTTGTTTAATCATCACTATAGGGTTGTGGAGATTATAAAGTTTTTAAATGAGATCATGAACCGATTGATGTTAGATCACTATTGAAAACCTGGAAGCACTTTACGGCCATTTCGTCCTATCGTGTGACTTCTCAACGGTGCTCATCCACGATCCCGCCCGCGGAATTCGAACTCAGGGCCTTTGGTCTCACACTTGAATTCTTTAAAGTTTGATGAGTCAGTTTCCTGGTGAATGACTCAATTCATATTCACAAATTAATATTTCATGAATCAATTATTTAACTCGAATTGAACAAATCAAACTTTTATCAGAAAGGGTTTGTGGACATTTTAGAAATTTCACAGATTGAAATCATGAGTTAATTGAAGCTAAACCACTATGGAAAACCTGGAAGCACTAGACGGCCGTCTTGTCCTAGTATAGGACTTCTCAGCAGTGCGCATTCACGATCCCGCACCCCGTGAGATTCGAACCCAAGACCTATCAAACCTTTTTATTATTGATTATTTATGATTTGTGATTTATTTTCTTAAATCAATCAAATGATTGATGATTGTATTAATTAAATGGAATAAATATTAGTTTTTTTCAATTGTTGTTGTTTTATTGTATAGTCAAGGTCAATTGAATGAAAAAAATATGGAGTAGAATACAGATATCTAATTGACTTACAGTGAATCAAACACTTAAACCTAGTTGAATCCTTCTAGTATAGTATATAAATATATCGTTAACATTTCTACCCATTATATATTCGTGTATGTACATTTTCTAAGGTCAAATAATTTCTTAGATATAAAATCAATTTGATGGTAAATGGTAATAATGTGAAAAAATATATTTAGAAAGAAAAAAAAATTTAAGAAGATTAGTAACAAAGAAAACGAGAGAGAAAGAGAAAAAAAAGTTTATTTTCTTCTCTTTTTTTCTCATCTCATAAATGACCTTGGATGGATTTATAAAGCTGAGATGATTATTTTTTAATTATCAGGAATTGATTTAATGAATATTCACAAAAATTAAATTATTATTATTATTATTATTCTAGTTCTCTTTTCTTTTAATTAAAGGGATAGAATAATTAAGATTCTTTATTCAATTAGTTCGTTCATTCATTTCTGTAACATGATCAGTAATATAATCAATAATTCGATAAAAAAAATCTATCCATAAAATTCATTTTATGAGCATTAGGTTAAACGATGTAAAATAAGGTTAAAAATTTGAATCAAAATCTTTCAACACCACAGATATTGTGGTGTGTGTGCTACTTATATTGACATAAGTAGTATAAGATGTTAGTCGTGAACAGAAGGTCTGGCACCAGAGAGACAAGAGGATCGAACAGTAAAGAATTGAAACAGAATGCAATTTGTATAAAAATGCAAGAATAATGAAGTCTGAGTCATTATGAGACAATCGATGGACATTTTGCAAATTAAGCACTTACTTTATGGTTGTTAGATTTTATTAACAAGTTTTGTAACTTTTTGTTAAATACGTCCGATTGTCCCTACTAGTGTTCTTGTTCACTACAGATATTAGTAATACTATTAAACTTTTAGTGTTAACAAATAAAAATCTTAACTGAATCAATAGTTCTCTGATACTTTTAGCAATACTGAAAAAAAGAAATGTCTTGAGCAATTTACCGTATTATATTACATTATTTATAGTATTGTTAAAGTTCTCGAAATCGAACATTTAGTAACAGACAATAGTATGGTATGGGCAAGTTAATCAGATTTAAGATAACAGATCTTGGATTTTAACGCGAAATTCATTTACCCATTTGTTGAAATAGCATTTTATCTGATGTTAGTTTATGCTTAAAAGCATAAATCTAATTCATAACCTCTAACCATCAACTGTAAATCATAATTTTAATTCTTTACACTGATTTATAAACCTCATTTAATCCTAGTTAGTAGATAAACATTCTCAAGGTCACCTTAACATCGCTCAGAGATTATCCATAAATTATAATCTCCAGTCTTTATAACTAATTAATTAATTATTGATTTTATAGACTTCCTTATTATAAATCAATTAATTCTCCAATATACATATATATATACACACGCATACACTCATATAAATCCATTAAGATGAACCAATCAAATTCAAGGTCGTATTAACACAATTTAAGTATGAAATCGATTTATTTGTTAGTCAGGCTGGTAATTCAGGTATATATATATATATATATATATATATATATATATATATATATATATATATATATATATATATATATAAAGTTTAGTGAAATGTGAAATAGAACAAAATGGAAGATGGTCGCGCGATTTCGTGGATTGGTTGATGTTAGACACTATCACCAGTGGTCCAGTAGGTTAAGCGTTTGCGCGCGAGACCGAAGGTCCTGGGTTCGAATCCTGCGAGCGGGATCGTGGATGCGCACTGCTGAGGAGTCCCACAATAGGACGAAATGGCCATCCAGTGCTTCAAGGTTTCCAACGGTGGTGTAACTTCAATCGGTTCATGATCTCAATCAAAAAATTTTAAAGGCTATACATGTTTAATATTAAAGTTTTATTATCCTTTTATGATCTAATCAGTATGATTTTCATTTTTTTTTCTGATAAAAAAAGAAGGAACATTTAACTGGTATTCACCTAAGGTACATAATAGAAAAAGAAAATCAATTTTTTTTAAAAGAAAAATTGTAAAGTTAGGTAGATACAACAATTTCATCAAATATTATCACATCATATCCTTACATTGTTCTCTGAAGAAGTGGCTTACATTAAGTTACGAAACGTCAAAAAAAAATCAATTTTTTTTACTCATTTGAGATATTACAAATATATTGTCTTTATTTATAACAATCCATTCAATGCTTAATCTATTCGAAATGATCAAGTCAAACCTTGGTAATAAAATATTTTTAAGCAATGATGGATAGTGGTTAGCAGTGGAATACATGACGCGCGTCTCGTCCTATTTCGGACTCGTCAGCTGGATGTACTTGCATCTCAGAGTTGATGTTCACTCTGGGACTCGGACCCAGTACCATTCGCTTCAAACGCTATCGCGTTATCCACTCAGCTACTGAGTCCTGATAGCCACTTGCTTGTGCAATGAGGTGAATGCAGGTACATCCAGCAGACGAGTCGCAATTAGGACGAAACGCGAGTCCTGAATTCCACTGCTAGCCACTATCCATCATTGCTTACAAAAAGCTTGTGAATTAAGGCAATATCGAGGCATACGCACGGTATGCACATATGCTAATAACAGACTGATCAATTGCAGTCTTAAACCTCAATGGGAAGATACAAGCCAAACAATACCAAGTGAATTTAAATTCACCCCATTACACAAGCAGGACTCAGTAGGTTAGTGGATAACGCGATGGGGCTTGAAGCGGACGGTACTGGGTCCGAGTCCCAGAGTGAACACCAACTCTTAGATGCAGGTACATCCAGCTGACAAGTCCCAAATAGGATGAAGTGGGGTGCGTCCTGGATTCCACTGCTAGTCACTATCCATCACTGCTTACAAAAAGCTTGTGAATGAAGACAATATCGAGGCAATCCACACAGTGTGCACATATGCCACTAAGAGACTGATCAATTGCAGTCTTAAACCTCAATGGGAAGATACAAGCCAAACAATACCAAGTGAACTTGGTAATAATACTTATAGTTTCATGATGAAATTTTTAAATAATTTGTTATTAGTGTAGAGACTTCATATGTGAAAAGAAGTGAGAAAGATGCAGAAAAAAAACAATTGAAACGCGTTCAAATAAGTAAATTTAACAATAGAGAATTAGAAAGCATCAAAGTAACTATCATAATTGAAACTACTGTCTTTTTAAAGTCCTCCAATTTTTTCTATTACTTTTTAAGTGTCGTAATATACCTCCAAAACTTCGCCTGTAGCTCCTCTGGGGCTACTGCCGGTCCCAAGCTCGGGTAAAGTAGGAGAGTTGGGCATGAAATCGGCAACCTCATCCCGTAGAAAACCACCTTGCTAAAAAGAACCCTAACCAGAATACATCTTCAAGCCAATACGTATAAAATGTGATTAAAATTTGGCTTTCTTTCGGTGACTATCTAAATTTGAGTATTAATGTATCATTTATTGTTATCAATACTGTTACTAATACAATATCAGTAAGGTATTCTTTCATAGGAGAGTAAATATTCTTCGAGATTGATATTGGTCAACTATTTTGGACACCTGACCATGTTTATATTATGCTATTACTTTGTATATAAGCGTATTATTTTGTTAGAAGAAACGTAACCTATTTTTCTGCCTAGTGATTATTTGTTTTTCACTTTGGATCTTTCATGAACTTATCTCAGTAATTCGATCTTGTAAACGTTCATCACTATGACACATTGTATTGTTCCTTCATTATAATGATCAAAATTAGTCAATCGAATCACAAAATAGGATTCCATAACAATAACGAAAAGTTAGAAATCGTTTCTTAAAATGTCAATTTTCATTAGATAAGTACAAATAAAGGTGATTAAAATTCTTTTAAATTAGTCGAAGTATGGAAATCACGTATAAATTGTTAACTCAAAATCAAATATAGTTAACAAAGAATGCATCATAGATGAAGATCTTGGCTAATGCAACAATAAAATAGTTGCTAACCATGATACGAAGTTTTAAAAACAGATTTTGTTTATCTGTCTTTGACATACTTCTATCTGAAGTTTATACTGATGGCGTCGTTCAGAAGAACGATGAAAGTTCCACGACCAAACTATCCAACTCAGAGAACAAAACTCGATCAAAAACATTTATTATGTAAAATGACCAGTGATATCAGTCGTCACTGACCTATGACGTTTCACTAAGTTGTATATAATGGTAGTTGTAATTGATCATCACAATTGTTTTCAATCTCAAGGTATGAAATAAGAATAGTAATAATAGTGAAACTTCAGTGTACTCAAAGTCATGAAAGACATTTGCCGAATAGAGGGAATCCTACTAGTATAAAGGTTTTCCTTCATTCTCTAGAATTATGACAAAGATATATAAGTGATAAATTTACACTAGCTATTTTTAATAATGTTAACAAATGTTTTGAGCATGTAAAAATTCAGGGAAAAATAGAATATAAATAATCAAGGGCTTTCAGTAGTTGCTAATCATGTGGTTTCGAGAAAATCGACGTTGCATGGAACATGTTTTGATGTTAGATGACTGACGGTGATGTACAGAAAACTCTGTTTGATCCAAGTTTCATGATGGGAAGTATCTGTTATCTTGTAATAAACAATGCTCTTGATTGGATTTAAATCCGTTCCAGAAAGTGTAGTAGATATATTATCACTGAACTGTTCGGTCTACGTTTTTTAAAATATTTTAGATATATTTGTAAGTTTGGTAGGGTTGAAGCTATCACGAGTTCACTTAATCTGCGAACGAGAACAAGACTCGGTGACCAAAGACCAGTAAGCTAGCTGTTGATGAGTCTTAGTCTCGCTAACTAGAGGGAGAATTCCAAGCTTGGAATGAGGAAGTATATTCTGCAAACATCCAGAAACGAGCGATAACAACAAACACAATTTAAAACGTATATATACAGCGCAAAACCGTCCTTGTGGAGAGTTACCAAATAGTATACTAAAAGACGCAATAGACCAATAACATTTAAAATACTTCCCAATGGGAAATATGACATGAAAGTGACAAGAGCTCCTTTGGCTTGAAAACAAAGAAATTCAAAATTTCTAAATAAAATTACAAAATTAGGTCCATTCCCAAGTGGGTTCTGGGGATCTAACATCCCCAACAAAGTTGATGTTAAATCCAATCAGAAAAACTATTTTACTACATATGATTCCTATTACCAAGCATGTTACACTTGCTGAACACTAGGGAAAAGATGTTATTTGAACAGAACTGTAGTCGAATGCAAAGATACTATATGAACACTGGGAAAAACTGAAACATCAATGGAAAAAAAGAATCAAAATTGACTATTGGAAATGTAAGTTAGTCAGTCAGTCATTCAGTCATGAGCAACATAGAACCTGAGATATATTATATGGTTATTGGTTCATGTTAACACGCTAAATTATCACTGAAATAATAAAAGAAAAGTCGTTAAGACTATGTCTCAAACTAACAGCTTACATTAATCCAGAAGAACGATTGGTACAATTGGCTGTAACCGTGAGAAAGAGAGAAACACACTTTTTTTTTTTCTAAAAACTTAAACTATACTTCCAATCAGTGTGACTTGGTCATTTTACTTTTATGAATAGTATTATTTGATCAATTTCAAAGCAAATGTAATAACTACTATGTATATCCTACATGAATAGTTCTTAGTCTAGAACAACACATTCGTAGTCATTATATTATTTCATAATGAATAAATAATGTATCATAAAATACATGAATAACATCCAGTACCATCTGTGATTTTTAAGGTTATTCGATTATGTGTTAGTGACTGTAGAAAAGAACTATTCCCTTTATTGGCTTGACTGCTAGATTTCATATTTGTTAAATTATCAAATATAATATATACGTGGACTCTCTGTCTTCCCTTAAACTAAGAGATTAATATCGCTTCATATCTTTCTTTCTACGAATTAATTCTTTCTTTTTGTACTATGTCTTTATATATAATCTTTGTTTTATATATTACCACTTCTGAATTAACTACTTTTATGAATCCGGTATCCATCTTGTTGTGTTAATGAGGTATGGCAACTTGAACCGATTCATATATGTGCCTAGTCCTACGTTGTAGCTGACTGACTGATTGCCTGGATAAAATGGAAAAAATAAACCGCAAAAAATTATGAATAAATGTTATGCTTTTTTGTTGAAAAAACAAACAAACAAACAAACAATGGTCATATTATTATTGATCGAGAAGTCAATTGACGACAGGCTTTATATTACCAAGGTCATAAAGATGTGCATTTAAGTTAAACATTAATTGGTCATTTATTTAGTTATGGGTAAAATTAACAGCTTTTTATGTGTTTGTATTGTTTTACAATTGAATGTGTTTCATTCATATATTCATGTTGAAAAAAAAATTGTAGTGAGACTATAATTTATGAAGGACTTTTGAACAATACTAAATAGATCTTGAGAATATTCACCTACTAACTAGGATTAAATGAGGGTTATAAACCAGTTTGAAGAATAATGATTATGATTTACAGTAGTTGATGGTTAGAGGTTATGAATTAGATTTATGGTTTTCATCATGAACTGACGACATCAGTTAAAATGCCGAAATTCTATTTTGACAAATAGGTAAATGAATTTCGCGTTAAAATCCAAGATTTGTCATCTTAAATTTGATTTATTCGTCCATAAATTATAGTTTTTGATGGAGTTTTGTTCTCTGAACTGGATGGTTTGGTCGTGAAGCTTTCATTGTTCTTCTGAAAGACATCACCAGCACAAACTTCAGATAGAAGTGAAATAAGGCAAAAAAAAACTTCCGGAATCAGTGAAGATACACAACAAGAAATAAGGCAAACTAAAACACTTCACTTCTATCTGAAGTTTGTACTAATGATTTCGTTCAGAACAACGATGAAAGCTCCACAACCAAACCATCCCGCTCAGAGAACAAAACTCCATCAAAATCATCCACCTGAGCTATAAATCTTCTCCACCATCTCATAAATAATAGTCTCGCCAAAATTGTTTATTGAAAGCAGTTGAAATTGAAACACAATTAGTATACTCCAGTTAGTCTCTATCACATAATTTAATGTCATCATATCTTATTTTTTAGTACTGAAAAACAAACTAAATAAACATGATGAAATTAACAAAACTTTCGACCAATTCAACCAGGTCTGTTGTGAGATAGTAACTCACTGAAGACAATGGTGAATGTGTCGCTCAATTTCGTGGATTAGTTGAAGTTAGACGTTAACACCATTGGATGCCGGCTGGCTCAATGGTCTAGTTGATTAAGTGCTCGCGCGCGAAACCAGTAGGTCCTGGGTCCGAATCTCACCGGAGGCGAAGTCGTGGATGCGCACTGCCGAGGAGCCCCACAATAGGACGAAACGGTCGTCCAATGCTTCCAGGTTTTCCATGGTGATTTAGCTTCAACTGACTCATAATCTTAACCATTGAAATTTTTATTTAGGCCTAAAAAGAACATCAACAATAAGTAATGTGGTAAGCAATACAGGATTTATTACAAATTGCTTGTTAATTTCTTCATAGGTTCTTTTGAACTCTGATTGGTTGATTAGGTTGTGATTCAAGGTCACATTCCCTTTTAATAGATGATGATGACGACAACGATGATGGTATATATTCATTTCCATAAAATAATAAGGGCAGATCTTACTAAAAATAGTAAGCAGACAACCTTGGTTTAGATTTAAACAAAATAGAGTAATGGGGGAGAGAGAGGGGGGTAGAGGAGGGGGGGGGTAGAGGAGGGGTGAAGAGAGTAAATATTGAATATTTGTAAGCTATCTGTTTTTGTTTCTTTTCTTCTTTAATATGCAATTTCTTTTATCTAGAATGAGACAAAATGCATATTCAGATTTATTAACAATAAGAAAAGAGAAGTGATTTTGAAATAGCAATAAAATGAATCCGAATAAAAAGATTCAGGATTCATGATAAGATCAACTGTGAATGTAATGAAACTAATATGGAATAATTTGAACAATGAATATTATCTAGACCCTTAGAATCCATTATTTCTATTATAATTTAAAGACCTGAAAATTAAATATTGAATTGTATTACTAATAGGGTAGATTATTTAATTTTGAATGGAAAAAATAATTGGAAAATATAAAATCTGAAGTAGTGTTAGGTCTCGATAAACATAATGGATAGTAACTTTGGGATCCTTTTATGGACCAATACTAAACGTATATTTTTGTCGTATAATTGTTAAATAACTTAACTTTTAGTGGCCCGTAGTTTGATTTTGTTCTCATTTAGATCGACGATATTCGTTGAAGGGCTCACCATTTTAGTGGCCCGCGGATCTGACTCCATTTAGATCGTATAAATGTTTGCTATCGCCTATTCTCGTATATCATCGTCGACTTGAATCGCGTTAGTCAATAACGGAATTAAATAAGTCGAATAACGAGAATTGACTTGTGAATACATATATTTTGTACATGAAGCGAATGAAAAAGAGCAAAGCAAAATGACACGCATGGAAGATGGCTGGGAAGCCAACTCCATTTTAGACAAGCGTTACACAATATTTATAGGCAGACAAAATAAACTACAGACATGTGATGAGTCATGGGATATGATGTGTACACACATATACGCTGATATAAAAACAGTCAAGACTGATAAGCGAATAATTGACAAGGTCAACATATGACTCAAGTAGAATGAATAAAATGGAATGTCCGAAAGCTGGAATAAGATACATAGGCTTAAAATAATGACTGACACTACAAACTATTCATATTCATATTCCTCTTATTTTCAACTTTATTTTGACCTATGAACCATTATTATACGTTTTACCATTCTTGAATTATGCCCTGTCTATTAGTCACTGCCTCATACATTCACAGCCACATTTGGCCAAGTTTTGTAAAAACGTTATTTTCTATTTTATGGTACAATATGGTCTATTTGATTGGTATATAAACCCAGTATGTTTAAAATATAAGGATTCATATTACCGAGGCTGAGATTGGTGTTCTGGACTTAACTGGCAGGGCTAGGCGGAAAGCTGGACCAATCAGAATTCTAGGCTGCTCGCACGTGTTTTACGCGTTCTTGGTCCAATTGATAATTCGCTGCTTCTGATTGGCGGCTTTGGGCTATAACATGTAGTGGGACAGAAAGCCTATTAATATCTAATTATGAATATGAAAAAATTAAAATGATCAACAATAAGATATAAAGTTCTCAATAGAACCATATAATCGATGTTTACCTAATGAAAGATATTGGTTTTTCACTGTTAACCAACAGTACATTAAGTACTATTTACAACAAGGAAATGTTGGACAACAATTTTAATGTACTTCCAGAGTGTCTTTGTTACAAAGTTACAGTAGTATTCTACTGTAAGGATGTACGATATTGATAATTTTATTGTGGGAAAGAGGAACAAGAAAAAGATCATATGCAGCTACTAGTCATAAAAATTATTCCAAAATATATATTCAATTGAGTGATTGAATAAACGAAAATATAACTGTAATTACTGACTACGATTTACTTAGATAACTTAACAACATCGAGTTCATCTTCAGTCAATTTCACCCTAAATTTGCTCGAATTCTACTGAGTAAATGTTTACTGGCTTGACGATAAAATATATATCTCAAGGTCACATCCTACAGTCATTCATTATAACAGCTCATTTCCAAGATGAAATTATCTCTGAAACCATAATTCATGGACAAATCAGTCAGATTTGAGATAACAAGTCTCGAATTTTGATGCAAAATTCATTCATCCATTTGTTTAAATCGAGTTTTGGCATTATATCTGATGTCATCAGTTCATAATGAAAACCATAAATCTAATTCATAACCTCTAACCATCAACTACTGTAAATCATAATCCGTTATTCTTTAAACTGTTTTATAACCTTAGTAAGTAGGTGGATATTCTCAAGGTCATTAAGGTGTCTCTCAAAAGTCCTCCATAAATTATAGTCCCAGTAAAAGATCATCGATAGTATTCATACAAATTTACTAAAAGTACATTAAATTGATTTAATATACGGTATATCTAAACTTTTTTCTTTTAAGAAAAAAAATTATTAACCATTATTTTATGCTTAATTTTTTACACTTGAAAATAGATGAAAATAATTTTCATATCCACCACCATCATTTTTTGTTTCTTCAATACTGTTTCTTATCCAATCAAAAATGACAATGCAAATATAAATATTCCGTTACTTTTTCAATGTTTTTTTTTAACAATTCAAGGACAAATTTATACAGGGTGGTGGATCAATATCATGTGTGTCAAGTCCTTATTTAGTGCAGATCGAATGCTATCGATCAAGTTGCAATATGGCCACCAGTCTAGGTGACTCGACACTGTGTGCACTATGTATTGAGATTAGATAGTGGTTGAAGGTAGTCGACAGGACAACCTTGACCTGGGTTTCGTTCTACTTAGCACTCATCTGCAAGGTGTATCTGTAATCTTGAGAGGACTGATGCTCCCTGAAGGATTCAATCCCGTGTCACCCTACTTCACAGATAGAGATGTTAACACTGAGCTATCTGAACCGTTGAAAACAGATGAAAATAATTTTCATATCCACCACCATCATTTTTTGTTTCTTCAAAATTGTTTCTTATCCAATCAAAAATGACAATGCAAATATAAGTATTCCGTTACTTTTTCAATGTTTTTTAACAATTCAAGGACAAATTTATATAATATACAACAAATCCAATTGATGTCAACATGAAATATTGATTTTTTGTTTCGATTGTAGAATGATATAGAGTTTGTAATGTTTAGTAAAACTATATTGTATTGCATGACAGAAATAATAATACATTAAGAAAAATCTAATTATCCTTTTCTGAAAAAGAAAAACTCCCATAGAATTACATTAAAAATAAAGATACACGGATACTCACAACTGATTGATCACTGAGTGGCGATCAATCTCATGCGTGTCTAGTCCTTATTAGTGAAGATCGAATGCTACCGATCATGTCGCAATGTGGCCACCAGTCCTACAGGATGTCGGTTGCGGCTCGGATAGCTCAGTCGTAACGTCTCTGGCTGTGAAGCTGGGTGACACGAGATCGAATTCGTCAGCGAGAACCAGTTCCCTCAAGATTACAGGTACACCTTGTTAACGAGTGCTAAGTAGCATGAAACTTGAGTCCAGGGTTTCCTGTCGACTACCTCCAACCACCATCTAATACATGGATACTTTATAGAATTTGGTCCTGACTTCTAAATATTATCTAGTTAGCCGGAAATCTTTAATTTATGTCTCCAGAACAGAAGATAAAAAAAACTCAGGAGTTAGAACAAAAGTTGTTTCTTTCGAGTACAGAAAACAAAGAGATTTATAGAACTTTCTATTTAACAATGACTGGATAAAGTATTTTTAAGCTTTTTTCTTCCAGCTTCTAAGGAATTCTCGATGAGTAACAGATTTCATCTTCGAAAAGGAACTGGCATCATAATGAACAACAACAACAGTAATCGTATATCACGAGATCATTTGTAGTTTAAATAATACCCTAGATTTATTTTGGGTCAGGGTAATTTCAAATTATACACTGTAACTATGTAACCAAGTATACATTGATGCTTTAAATGCTTTATGATAGATATTCAGAAGTAATCTGCATATTTGACGCAACACTAAGGTACAAACGATGAAAGTACCAAAATGACCAACTACTGATGAAATTTAATGAAAAATGTGTCGTCAAACGTACTTACTTAATCACGTTTTCTACTCCTCTTAGGGGTAAACCATCAACTAAGGATTTGTGACCAACTTTGTCGTGGACCCTCTTTTTCAGTTTTTCCCAAGTGTTACTCATTGTCTTGATGTCTATCTTCAATCCTCAGACGCATGTGTTTTTTCGTATGGCTCTTTTCCTTTACCCTTGAGAAACTGTAGCTAGAATTTGCCTTGTAATCAAGTCTAATGGTTTTTGTCAAAAGTGCTTTATTCACCTCTAATGTCGTTTGCTTAGTTCTTCCTCAACTGACAGCTGGCCCTCTCTCTACCAAGGTAAGTTACCAATGTTGGTATTTGGCCGACGTATCTGGAGTATCTTGTGTAGGCAGCTGTTTTTAAATACCTATGTTACCGTGGTAGTGTTTAAGGTAGTTGCTCAAGTTTCATCTCCATACAAGAGAACTGTTTCAACATGGGTGTTGAAAATTCAGACTTCGGTGTTGTGGGACAATTGTTTTGCGTTTCAGATACTGTTCATTTGGAAGAATACTGTCTTTGATTTTCCAATTCGCGCCTTGACATCTGAATCAGATTGTTCCAGTTTATCGACGATGGGCGTCCAGGTACATAAGGGATTACATCTCCACGATTTCAAGGTCAAGCGGTGAATTAAAAATCATAAAGGAGACACATTGTTGACGGATGTCAATTATCCGCCTATTCAAGGTCTCGAACAATATATTCTTGGGTGGGCTGGAAAAACGATTATATGTATTGACTATTATTCGATTTAGTAATTAAACGTTCCTATTCATTTCAGTCTTCCGTTTGCATAGTGGGTTAGTCATACCTTACGATGTATACATCGCAACCGAATTAAACCACAAAAAAACATTACTGTTTCTAAAATATTATATAATTTGCTATCCTACTCAGCTACGTAGGTTACAAATAACCTTTTTTCTCAAATTTCTTAACGTTTAGACTGTATTAGATCAGCTGTAAAGCACTGCACTAGATAGAGGTTTTCGAAGAATCTCTTAGTAAAATGTATCTCAGACAATTCAACACCAGATAGTTATTTTTAAACAAATAACGCTATCTAGTCCCAGATGAGTCTTGAACTACATGAAAATTATAACAGATTTTAAAATATACCAAATCCAAATTATATTACAATGAATGTTAATGATTTTTAGTATTGAAAGATATGAAGAGGTTTTCATTTAGAAGACAGTTTATTGAAGCATTAAGTTGACTTTAATAGTGAAAATACAAATATGTCCACAGTATTTTTAAATTTCGGGGAAAAATCCAATAACTGTTGTCTTAAATTGAAATTCAGGGAGGATTGGATAGTTATATTCATCCGAGTGTTGAACTCCTCCATTGTTGTACGGACCGATAATTTCTAACCGATTGACCACTGAATCGTGGACAATCGCATGCATGTTGAGTCTTTCCTAGAGCTAATCGGATTTCTGTTGATTACCTCTTATCACCTAACACAGTGTACGCGATGTTCAATTGCTTGGACTAGTAGTGGTCACACTGTAACTTGATCGATAGGATTTCGTCAATACTAAGGACTTAACAGACATGATATTAGCCACTACTTGTTGATCAATCAATAGTAAATATATCCTAGTTCAAAAGGTAAGTCGCGGCACGAATAACCCAGTGATAACGTCTCTGACTATGAAATGAATCGACACAGTATTGAAGTTACCAAGGACTACCTATCTCTCCAAGATTATAGACGCACGTTGGTGAGAAGTGATAAATTGCACGGATCTAGATCCAGGGTTTCCTGTGGACTACCTCCTAAAACATCTGATTTTTATAATTCCACCATAGATTGAGCCCTAGAACTTCTGACTTTTCAGTGTAGAGTTTCTTTTTCACTAGAACTTCGGAAATTTTTCTCCAGGTTAATCATTGTGTATATAATTAACCTTACCACTTGATGAATCATTAATATCATCACATGAAAGATAGATAGACAGACAGACGGACAGACAGTTGGATACTCTACTACTGACAGCAGCAGGAGCAGCACGACTACAAAAGACTATATGAATTGTTACTATTATTATTATAAATAATTTAGTAACAGTAATGTATACTACGTATGATTTGTCGATGTCATCTTTATTAAGTTTATGATGAGTGATTCGTTATTGTATCAATAGAAACAATAGTAAAAATAGTAATATCAATAATAATAATAATAATAATAATAATAATAATAATAATAATAATAATAATAGTCATAACAATAATAACAATA
Source organism: Schistosoma mattheei (assembly GCA_944470405.2). Classification (NCBI taxonomy): domain Eukaryota; kingdom Metazoa; phylum Platyhelminthes; class Trematoda; order Strigeidida; family Schistosomatidae; genus Schistosoma; species Schistosoma mattheei. The sequence continues at coordinate 6,045,196 of OX103950.1, forward strand.
TTTGAGTAAATCATATTAGTAATAATACTTATCACTTTCATAGAAATTATAATATGATTTGTAAAATTCTAATATTGTATAGGTTCTGCTAAGTTTGAATAAAAATAACTCAAATAACAAGGATAGTTGTTAAATGGAGACAGATAAATCGATAAACTTGATGGGTAAACAGCCAGCTGGGTAGTAGATAGACAGTCAGATAGAGAGAGTAGAAAAACAGTTTGTAAGCAAAACAGTTAGGAAATGGTTCTGACATAAGGAAGAATATCTCATGAACGAACAGACAGAATGACGGTAGAACCAGGAGACAAAGTAATAACAGTAAATAATAGCAATAATAATAATAATAATGTTAAAGGTAAACACTAGCTGGAGCAAGTAAACAAAGAGAATGATGCCATCTTCAGTTTGTTTCTTTTTTCATATAAATCAAGAGCATTTTCTCATGTGTCATTATCAGTTTAAAAAGACATATGAAGGATGGATTATAAGGAGTGAATTAAAGAGAAGAATGGCACTGTGTATATATATATTTGTGTGTAAGAGAGAGGAATCAGGCACCAGGAAAATAAAAAAACAGTGAACGAGAGTACGAAGGAAAACGTAATGGGAAGAGGAAATGAAAACTAGTTTAAACAGGATAACCTACTATTCTATTTTTTCTGTAACTAACAATTTTATTTTCAAAAAAAAATGAAGGGAATCAATAGTACAAACGAAGCGAAATTGGTCTATTTTTTGCTAAATGCTCTAGTGTAAGAACTGAGTAATGCATCTCCAGTCGTACATGTGTACGTAGGCATAGATACAAGAAAATATAACTAATTGAGAGAAAAAAAACTCTTGCTTGTAATAAGTAAAGGTATTTACTAGATTAGAAGAGGGTAGAGTAGGGGAAGTCAGGGATTATTTGTGTATGGGAAAGAGAGAAAGTAAGCTTCATCAGTACATTATTTTTCAGTAGTAGTAAACATAGTTTTGCTGAAGAGACGCAAACATAGGTAAATGAAACTATTTCTTCACAGAAAAATAAGGAAATTTCATATGGATGGGGTCAAGAGGGGGGTGCGAAATGGAGGGATAATTATAGTTTTCCTCTCTCTCATCAATCTAATAAAAATGATGAGATTAATATGACTATTGTGACTATCGTTACTACTATTACTACCACTACTGTTTTTATGGTACCCGATTGACTAGGAGTTAGTTAGGTATACAAACTGATCATGGTAATAATAAGCAACGGTTTTCTTACCCTACAGTTAAATATATCAAATTACATCTACTTTGTTATCTGCTTTTTATCGTTCATTATCTCTCACAAATACACATACTCACCCTTATTATCCCATCTTGGCACCTTACTATCTCTATGGCGCTTCAAAGAAAAACGAATAGAAGAGCAAGTTAAAGGGAATTAAGAAAAAAAACTGCAAACATAATCATCATTATTGTTATCGTCAATCCCATCGCTGCCATCACCAAAATATCGGCAGAAAAGAGAAAAGATAAGAAGATACTGAGATATTAGATTGTATATGTGTTTGTCTGTGTATAGATATACAATGAATCTATGATAGTATAGTAGATTAATCATATAAGTTTGACATCTAATAATCAGTAAGAAGATTAAAAATAATGATATTTTCATTACTATGACTACAATTAATCATTATTATCTCTAATCATGTTACATATCTATTTGTATCTTCAAAATTCATTTATTTTTTCGCGCATTATTGTCTTTCAAATCTTCTACAATTTGTTGTACACAGGTATTTTTTTATTTATTGATTTAAGTGGATAGACAGTATCATTAAAATGTGTACATTATATGTAATTTATATATATATATGTTCCCAAAATCAAAAATGAATTTTTACCAACACTGTCTGTTTTTAAGAGTAATGTAACAACAATAAAAAAACAATGTAGAGGCATAGAATGATTCCTGAAAGTGAACCAACTGATTCAATGTGAAGTACAATCGTTATTATTATTGTTATTACTACTATTACTACTACTACCACCACTAATAGTACTACTATTAATAATAATAATGGTAATTATAGTAAATAAATTACTACAATGTAGAAACCTAACATTCTCATTGACTAGAAATGATATTTTATCATTGCTTTATGTGTGTGTATGTATGTAAAGAATGGAGAGTGTATAGAAACGGTCAAATAACAAATCACAACAACAATAGAGAATAGAGAAAGATTCAACTCTTTAAGTATTAGTTAATCAGTGGTGAAAACAGTAGATATGATCATGTAATGTAAAGGTGTATTGGATTACTTTTTTTTCCAAAAAAAGAGGCGCAGAGAGAGGTAGGTAGGAAAGAACATGGGTGGACGTATCTAATGATCATATATGTATTGTATTCTAGCAATTTTCGTATTGTATGTATGTATTTATCCATGACAATAACAAATATGAAATTGTTATTCAAACAAAATATAATGTAACTGATAAAAAAGTGCTAATGGTAGCAATAACAATCAAGATCAGGGGTTATGAAGCTCGAGGATGACGATGACGATAATGATGATGTTAACGATGCAAAGAGCAGCTGTGTTATGGAGAGGTGATTTGAAACGGAAGGGAAGTAAATCACTGTTTGAAAAAAACGTATGCATTAGTATTTTCTTTAAGAAAAAAAAGTCAAAGGATCAGCTTTTCAATAAAAGAAGATTCATATGTGTATGTATACAAAAGATAAGGGGAAAACACTGTACCAAACAAATAAGAGTTACACTTTTAAATCTCCTATTCCTGCCTTTATCCGAATCCACACACACACACGTACACACCCAGTTTATTCAAAAAGTGTTCGAATAATAATACAAATACCTCTCATTAATTCTAAAATCTAATAATAATAATAATAATAATAATAATAATAATAATAATAATAATAGGAAGAATCATACACAAATCATGCAGGTTTGTTAGGCATTTGCTTACGACAATTTTGATCGGATACATTTTGTTTTTTCAGCTTTAATCTTCTTCCTTACCAATACGATATCGATAATCAGTGAATAAATTTAGGAAGTGGAAAGGTGGAAAGACTGATTAAAATGTACTCTGAAAGTATACGGATACATATGTATGTATATGTATATGCGCGTTTTAGATTATTTCAGTAGTCTTTCGTCATTTCTGCTTGAAGTCATGTACATAAACATGCATTCACATAGACCAACCAACACACACATACACACACAAGAAATTTTATTGTAACAAAAAATGTGGGAAGCAATTCATATAAAACCATCAATAGTAGAAGGGACTGTTTTTTCTAAGAGAGAAAAGAAAAATCTATTCTTTACTTGCTCCTTTTCAATTCGTCAACTTTATAATTGAGATTGTTAAATGCGTTGTACATGATGTTGTTGTCGTCTATGCGCTGTTTCCGGTGATCCTTGATTCGATGGTGGATTTATCATAATTTTCGGTGTATCTAATAATGGTAAACTATCAGTATTTCTATCTTCCTTAACATTCATAGATTGTCCTTTTGTATTATTTACTGTATCCTTGGGATCAATGCAAAATAGAACTGGTTGTTGCTGTTTTGTCGGGAACGCTACAGATGGTGAATTTGATGTGGATTGATCATGTTGATCGTTAGCGTCGGAATTATTATTATTACTAATATTACCAGGAGTAGTAGTCGTAGTAGAATTATTGGATAAATGATTCGTTTCAGTTCTGAATGTTTCATCCTCATCATCCTCACATGGTGATGTAGACGAAAAGTGTTTCGCTTTACGATGTCGTGTTTTTGATGAACTCCCACTACTAGGTTTTGTATCTTTTGATTTATTACTAAAAAGAAATTAACAGGGAAAGATGAGATAAAATAAGTGAAGGAAGAATGAGCATCCATATGAAATATGATTGTAACAGACTGATCTTGGTTGAGGTACCATTAAGAACCAGAGTTCACCAAACAACTGTAGGGGCTCTTCAGTAATGCACATTTACTATCCCATCTATAATCCAACTCGGGACCTTCAGTTCTCATGATGAACATTCGGTTATTAAATCGTAAATAAAGTCCCTAACTATTATCAATGAGTAGGTGTCATTACCAAGGTTTGATTTGATAATTTCGAATAAATTGAGCATTGGGTTGATTGTTATAAATAAAAATAATATATTTGTAATATCCCAATGAGTAGAAAATTGGATTTTTCTGACGTTTCGTGGCTTAGTGTAAGTCACTTCTTCAGAGAATAAATAACCAAATTAAATTAATCCAAGTTTAAATAGTACAACGGAACAATGCAAGAATAATATTTGATCAATCAAAAACAGGTCTGAACAAGTTGATGTATGTCATTTCTGTCACGGTGATTCATAAGTGATAAGTATGTAAATTTGTGTATGTATGTGTGTGTGCATTGTTAAAGAATGAAAACTGTGTGACCTATATGGTAAGAAAGGATAGAGTTTAAATTTGTAATATGATAGTGTGAAATTGTAAATACGATCAGACTGAATGGTTAGGATAGATGGTCCAAGTAGGATGTATGGTAAGGCCTTCTTTTCTATTGAGAGAAGTGGGATTAAGCATTATATGGAATGCCTCAGCTACCCTCCTTTCTTTGTAGTTGGAAAAGCCTTTTTGCAATATTTTGATATTTTTAAAATCGATTTGGTGGTTGTTGAAAATGGCATGAACTGCTATTGCCGATTTAATTTGAAGTTGGTTCAGTTCTACAGGATTGTTAGGAGGTTTCTTTGTGTACCTAATATGTTCTTTGGCTCTAGTCAAGATTTCGCGGGATGACTCTCCAATATAATAGGCATCACAATCGATACAACCTAATTTGTAGACGCAGTTCTGTGTGGACATGAACGGGATTTTTTCTTTCAAGCGAACTAAAGTATTACGTAGTGTGTTCGTTGTTTTGTAATACACTTTAATTCTGTGATGTTTTAAGATTCTTTGAATTTCTTCTGTTGTGCCATGACGGTATGGTAGGACTACAGTGCCAATCCAAGGCATTTCATTCGAATCATTATTATAATGTAATAAACTGTGTTGTTTTAATATGCTTCTAATAATCTTCATAGGAAAATTATTAAATTGTAGGATGCTAATTATATTCATTTGTTCTTTTTGTTTGTCTTCCTCTGATGTGATGATCTTGTTAGCTCTTCTAAAAAGATTTAAGGCTAGCGAGATCTTAGCACTGAAAGGATGTGCTGAATGGAAGTCAATATAACGATTTGAATGCGTCGGCTTTCGGTAGATGGATAGGTTTAGACTTCCATTTGGATTTCTTTTTACCAAGCAATCCAAGAATGGTAGTTCACCATGTACATTTTCATTTTCATTCGTGAATTTGATGTGCGATGAAAGTGTATTAATTCGTTTTGAAAAAGATCTTAGATGAGTCTTTTTTATAACAACAAATGTATCGTCTACATATCTAAGCCAAATTCGTGGTATAATGTTGTGGGCGAAGATATTTGATTCTATGTATGCCATAAAAAGGTTGGCTACAATCGGGGACACGGGGGATCCCATTTGATTGATCAAATATTATTCTTGCATTGTTCAGTTGTACTATTTAAACTTGGATTAATTTAATTTGGTTATTTATTCTCTGAAGAAGTGACTTACACTAAGCCACGAAACGTCAGAAAAATCCAATTTTCTACTCATTGGGATATTACAAATATATTATTTTTATTTATATTATCAATGAGATTGGATGATCACCGCGCAATATAACAAATTGGTTAACGTTACAATCGTACCACCGAACCTCGACCATGGGGTTCTGATGACTAAAAGTTCATTTGAAAATGTGACTGTTCTAGGTACAATTCTCGGTGATGAGGCTATGGATGCGTATTGTTTAGAATTCCCACCCTAAAAAGAGACAGCTATTCAGTACTCTTTAATTTCCAGTGGTACTTGAATTGAGATCAATTTCTGAAAACAAGGTCTACAAATTAAATCAGTTTCCATGTGCATGTAGAGAAAAAAAGAAACTGTGAGATTAGTTTATTCATTACAGTAGTACCAATAAAGTAAACCTTATCAGATAACGATTTTCATAATTTTGTTTTAAAATAATAATTTTCTCTAGAAAAAAATGTAATGGCAAGGAAAATCTAACACAAAGTGATGGTCAGGGAGGACGGGAGATTTGATGAGAGTGATGAAGAAAACGAACGAAAAATTTACTAATCAATGCAAATAAGACTAGACACAGTCACTTATGCACATAGACTCAGTTACAAACTTATGGAATACACAAATGTAAAGCATTATAGGTCTGTTTGAAAGGTGTGTAAACAACGTTGTTAATGAGGAAATGTGTACATTTGGTATAAATATACACAATAAATCAAGTTGCAACACTTCCACAAAAATAACAACGACAACACAATGAAAAAAGAAAAGTAGTAGAATGGAGCTTTGAAGAAGTAGCTGAAAAAAGAGTAGTGTATTGATCAGAAAAAATATATCAATTAAAAGGGACGGATCAGTGATTGGGTGAAATTAATGAATAAAATATCATGAAGTAATCAGAGCTAAAAGACAAGAACCATAGTTCTACTTGAGATTTTTATAAAACAATCGTAGCGTCTACCATCTCAATGTTGGATATTCACATTGAGATTTGGACCGAGTAGTGCATACACCTCTTCGATCAGTAATAAAGGATTAAACATGCATAACATTGACTAGCGATACTTAACGTTTACTCAGTATACATACGCTTCAGTTCTATAGGAGGTCAAATATTGGCCTGAATAACACCATGGTAGTGTCATAGACTGCATAGCAGGTTGATGAAGCTTTAAAACCACCAGGAAGAATCAGTTCCCTTAAAATTGTAGGTGAGTCGTACTGACAAGTGTCAAATACCACGAAACTTAAGTTAGTATATAGTTTATTCTAGATTCCTTCCAACTCTAACCTAACTGACCTACTGAGTTCAGATGGATATTAACTACTTCAATTAGTACAATTTTTATTCGTAAGGCTTTACAGAAAAACCAATTTCTGGCTGTACTGTAAAAATATACTCAAACTCGTAACAGAAAGGGTGAGAACAATGAGGCTTCCCTTCTCACAGGATGCACAGAGACTAACCAAAAACTAATGATATTTCAAATACATAATATACATATCATTTTGAATCAATATTCTCATAAAAATGAATACTGAACACATTTATAACAAATTATCATGTACACTTTAGTTGACAGGGGCCAAATTTGTCAATATTGTCCGAACTCAATGATTTACAATTTCATATTGTGATCTAGATATCCTTGTTTATGTTTCTGTAAACCATTCCAAAGCTGTTGCTCAGTATTGTATATTATAACCGGTATGTAACAAATGTTTTGGTCATACTGACACGATGATTTCCAGCCTCATCAAACTGATTCATTATATTTACCTAGTACTCTACATGCAAGCTCAGAATTACTAACTTAATAAGTTCACTATGCACTCGAGCCATGGTTCAAAGGCACTATTCATGATTAGTTAATCACAGCCTATGCATATTTTCAACTTTCAAGGAATATGCTTCACAGTCATTAGAAATATATGTAGGACATATTATATTTGGACAGCGCTGGATCTGTTGGGACACATCGAAAGTTCCTTGAAAAGTCATTATTAATTAAAAGTATGCAAATACTTCATTCGGTCAGCTTTCAACGGAAACTTCCTAGAGAGTCTTCGAAAGAAGATGGGTAACATGTTATACATTGATTGGAATTTCACAGAAATTATTAGTAAATTAAGGATGTTTTCAGAAACCTCCACAATATCAACACTATCGGCAAACTTACAAAATCTCACTGCTTTCTATAACTAAATTAACCTTGATAGTCAGGCTTCTTTCCATACTTCCCATCTCTTATCTATTGTCAGCGATTCATTTGTAGGAGAATCAGTAGCTGTTGAAAATTCGAGTGCTCAAGCACCAAACCTGTTAATATCTAATCATCTGTCTGTAAAACCATTAGTTGATGAATAATGAGATTTGTCAACCATCTACTACTAACCATCACCAACCGATAACTCATGATTTGTCCACAACTCTCTAGACTTCCTCTAAGCCTGCTGCACATATATTCACGTATTTTATGTATAAAAACAATCAATATTATAGTAAGTAAACATCGAGAAGAGCAAGCTGATGAATAGTTTATGCTTGCGAGTGAAATAGTTGAGTGCGTTGACAACTTCACTTTTCTTGGAAGTTTCACCAACCCTTGTGAGTTGATAGCCCAGTAAAATCTTGGTACACGGTTTTAGAAAACTGGCTTAAATCTCACCAAATCGGACTATTTGTAGAGTGGGTGAAATGTCTCTTGCTAAGAAAAGTGTGCGGCAATTAAATTTGTCCTAATTTACAGCTGTAAGATATGTCCGTTTTGAAAGAGAGAATATTTGTGGGTCACTAGCATTTAATCACATATGTCTCCGAAGCATTGCTTGCAAATGTTCCAGCTACTGAGTGAGAAGAATTGAGGTTAGATCCAGAGTACTAGGTAGACATGGAGAATCGGTTGAGAAGGTTGTGAATATTCATCAACTGAAATGGTTGGGATATGTATAACTTAGACCCGATCACAACATAATTATATGTGTCATGTTTGCTGGTACGAGGATTAGTTCAGAAGAAAGCTAAGAAAGCTGTCAACTGTTGAACTAGGGAGTGTAGGTAGGTGTACACAACCATGTTTGGGTTCCGGATGATCATCATAACCATTTGTTAGAAACAATGGGGAACATGGAACAGAATCGGTCACAATCGTGCAGATGGCTTTGTTCTTTTTTCCCTTAAATTGTGAGTTTCAAAATTATTTTATACCTTTCATCAGACTAATTCATTCTTTTTCCTCGGATCATATAATCTATGCCGAATCTAATATACTCACATCGATACTGTTACTGTTTTCACTGGCATTTATCGTGATAATTTCACTTCACTGTGCTAATGTAGCATGGTAATTTGAATCAATGCACATAAATAACAGGTTCTACATTGGTTATGACTGACTGAAATTGCCAGGTCCTATTTTGATTCCGATTAATTGGCTGACTGATAAACGTTGAGAGCGAGAGATAGGAGTAAGAAATATTCAATATGCATTTACTTTTTACCTCTACATCTAGACAAATTAAAAGTGATCTATCAATTATAAAAACTAAATCAAGTCTAACGGCAAAAACTTACGAAGTCTTTTTACACTCGTTATTTATATCCGCACCACTTAACTGGCGCCAAATAGATGTTTTTGACATTTCTTCTGTGATATTGATACGCTGCAAAAGTTGATGAAGAAGAAAGAAAAATAGTCAGGAAACCAAATATACTTAACTATGAATATTGGAGTGGTTACTGAGTAGTGTAGTAATAGTAGTAATGTTAGTAGTAGTGTTATGAACGGGAACACAAATGTAGATATCAAGCGTACCTTTCTAAAAAATTACAGAGTTCTTTGGTAAGTTGTGAAAACCATACGTTCAATATTTTATTTACAAATTCCCCATCAATTGTCTCGAACTTCATCGCTGCTTCATTGCTACAGCAATCACTCTTTGTTCCCGTTCTCTATGGTTCGATCTTCCCAAACTTCGCTGACAGACATCCCACTTCTGACTGGTGTTATATACTACTTTTGTAGACACAAATTGCATACACCTTAGTAGTAGTGGTAGTATTAGTAGTAGCCACTGTCATTTGTTTGGTCCTTAGTGTTCTCGATCAAGTCTTAGGAATCGGAGTTTTATGTCATATTTTCATATGTTACAAGATTGAGGTAAACTTGACAGGGCGGCCCGAAAACCTTAGTGGTAACGTCTAAGGCAGCAAAACTTGGAGATGCGGGTTCGAATTCCACAGGCAGCATCAGTTCTACCAAGAGTACATGTTCACCATTTTGATGAGTGTCAGGTATCATGAAGCTTGAGCCAAACAGGGTTTTCCGTCAACTACCTTCAACCATGTAACACCAAAATATTCTGCGTACGATCTCGAGCGATTTAGACTAGTAGACACACATTTGCAACTCATGCGATAGAGTTCGGTTAGTCCTAAAAGACTAAACAGACATGGCATCGGTCACTACTCAGTGATTAATCATTTGTAAATACCTAAGTGTTATAGGATGCCATTGGGTGCTCGAATAGCTGTGTTAAAATCTCTTTCTGTGAAGCTGGGTCATAGGGGTCCGAATCCTACAGAGAATATCAATTCTGTCAAGTTTGTAGGTACACCTTGCTAAGTGTTAACCAGGAAGAAAGATTATTGGCGCTTAAAGGTGATCAAAAGGAAACCGTGAACTATTTAAAAATAAGACAAGTATAATTTCTTTTTTTTTAAAAAGAGAAATAGTTACCTTTTCTTCTGATTGAGATATTTTCTTTTCTTGTAAAAGATTCGCACTACTTGAAAATTTCGTGTTCTGGAAAACAGGAATGTAAATGGTGCAGTGAGTGAGTGGATGAGAGAGAAAAAGAAATGTAGGAAAGAAGTCAGTAATAGTTCAATGGACAAATACATGTTGATTTCCGAATCACATTGAGAAATTAGCCTAATTTTAGCTACAGGAGTAAAAAAAATAAGTAAATCTACTGAACCTGAACACAATTTTTCGTCACATGACCACCAATAAGGTCAAATACAAAGTCGATGTGTTTCTAAAGTTTTTATCACAACACGAGAAATCACGACAATATATTGAGTAGTTTAGTCGTTCCTAAATTACCATGTATCGTACGCCCAAAGTGAAATCCAAATGTCAGGATTTAATAGTAACGGAGACAGTTTTCTATAGAATTAATCAATCTGTAGGTTGGATTAATCACAGATTGATTTCAGTCAAGATTAAACTGAAAACCAAGGAGGACTGAACAGTTGCCTCATTTCATTATAGTGCAGGGTTCTTCAGTAGTGTGCTTTCACGACACCACCAAGAAATCGGACAGATGTTATCAGTAGGATGGTTCTCATGGTTAAGCGTTCGCTGAGAGACTTTAAGGTCTTGGGATCAGTTACTGTTCAGTTCTACCTAGTTCTCAATAGTATTTCGAAATACATCAATCTGTAACAGATAAAATCTGCTGAATAAAATTCGGCAATTCATTCGTAGTAAACTGGTTATAATTTTTTCTATTCTGATTGGTGAAAGACAGCAACAACCAACATGACTCAAAAAATCTACTAGTTAAAGCTACACGAAGAAAATACCGTAAAACAAACGTTTGCTGAATAGCAAACAACTCTTAAAAATATATAAACGAGTTTCATTATTGAAATAACATCCAATGGTGACGACCTTTGGTGACCAGGAAAATGATTCTGTTAAGAAAGTAGGGCTAGCTTTTGACCAAACAGGTTGCGAGCAGAGTGAATGAATAATATGTTACATACAAACCTAAAAATGATTAGAATTAGGGGTTAAAAATAAGGATGGGAGAATATTTTGGGTCATCATATTAATGAACCGTTATAGTAGATAGTTCTTTTTTTTCAAATCTCATAAATATATCAGTTATCTCGGAAAATTCATGAATCATTGATATTTTGATCATGCTTGTTTGCAATTATTTCTATCTTCAAAAGATTGATCACTTTCCCATGTTCCCGAATACCCTGGTATGGCCGAGGAAAAGGAGAGTCTCCTCCCCCCTTCGAACGCCTTGCATATGGTCACGCATATATGCCCTCTGTCAGGGAACTACTCACAGTCTTCTCGTGGTAACGTTGTTGCCAACGGAGTTGAGAAGACAAAAAGCGAATGTTGGGAGAAGGCTTAAACCGGGTTAGTAAGTACGAAGAATCCACCTAGGGGAGTTGAGAATCTATGATTCTAAACCAGTGTTGCACATAGGCTCTAGAATCTTGAGGGAACAAATAGTGCATAAAATTATTGTTGTTACCGGCCACCATAGGATCGTATCCCCCAACGCTGCTCCAATGACTAGACCCTCGTGTCAAAGGGTCGGGGAGTGGCCTTCTAATAAAACCATCTGCTTTGGTTTGAACGCCCGGACAGTATTACGGTCCACACTCAGATTTTGTGTGGCGCATGTATATGTGTTTAAACAATTGTAAATTACCTTCCTATTGTCATCTTAAAAATTGAAAAAGCTTTTTCCCATTTTTTAGTTGTTTCATGTCTATCAAATTTAAGCGGTTTGATGATTATATGATGATTGTAGGCTTAACTCATTTTATACCTTGTTCTAAGCAAGATATAAGCAATTCGTTATTGTGTTTTGAATTTCTAGCAGAAATTCCAAAGGTGTGCTATCTTAAATTCTAGTGGTTCATAAGTATACTTCTAACCGAAATTCTTCTTGCTTTTTTATCACCGTGTGTAAGCATTTATTGATAATGTGAATAATTATCTCGATAGTTAGTTCTTCTGATTTTAATCGAATTTAATTAAATATAAATCAAGTATTGTACAATGTAAACATCAACCATAATTAATAACATGATAATGAAGTGTATTTTTGACATCTTGTTAGCGAACTAGTGAAGTTTGTGTTACGATTACAACAAAGAAGTGCATAAATTCTGATGTCTGCCCAGTGAAATTAGGATAAGATTGAACGGAGAGCGAGCCAAATCTGTGATTAGTAATGTAAACTATTGTTATATGTAAAGTGTTGATTTCACTGACGATTCACTTGAGGTCTGATTGTATCGTTCTCTAGAGTTCACACAGTGTTGTCTCAGATTATCTGACTATCAATTATTAGTGGGGAATTGTGTAATTGTGTATCACTTAATCTAATCAAGTGGTCCAATTATCTAGTGTATCAATCGACTGATCAGTCGTATTAACCAGTTTGATGAATAGTGTGTTTATTCCATTACTTACCGATTGTATTATCTCAAGGTGTTTTGTAGTATTATCAAATCAAATTACATTTCTAACTTTGCTAGATGGAATATGTACACTAGAACTTTTGACAATATTCTCGCATTTCTTTACATAAATGCATCAAATATGTCAAACTTAATCAAACTTAGAAACCCTACACATAATACGTAGTTATGTAAGGGATTTCTTTTGCTAAATGAATTATGTGTATTTGTGTGTGAGTACATGTATTTATGCAAAAAGGCGTCATTTGACATTGATTAAAGTGTTTCAAATATTTAATAGTTAGGTCAAATTGATGAATCTTCAAATAAGGAAAGGAGTTAAAATTGATAATTTTGAACTAGTTACAGTGTTAGTGATTGGACATTTACAGTAAATTCAGTTGAGACGAATATCTTGAAACTAATTACACTGTTATTAAACAGAGACATAAATAGGAAAAATATATTCGTCTGGCAATCGACATAAATGAAGAGTTGTTTGATTATTTTATGACATTCTCATATTTGCATTATTAGGAATTAATCATTTTTTATGTCTGATAGACCCTAACATTCTATTTTGATCGAATAATGAACCATTGAATTATAAACATATATGCACGCTGGCAGAATTTATAGAAATGGATCGCATGAACAAAGATCTGTCGATTCGACTATATCTTTTATCAACTGTTTAATCTGACTAATTAGTACAACAGTAATAATTTTTTGTAGATATAAAACTATTTTAAGTATAGGGTTGTGAAGATTACTGATTTTTATTTAAATCATGATCCGATTATTGTTAGACCATTAATGAAAACCTAGAAACACTGGATGCCGTTTCGTCCTAGCATATGACTCCTCAGCATTGTGTAATCACGATCCCGTATTCTGGAATCAAATCTAGGTCCTTCAGTCTCATGCGCAAATCGTCCACTTCAGGACTACTGCGCCGTCATCCAACAGTGGTGATTTTTAACTTCAATCAAACCACAATATCGCGCGACCATCTTCTATTTTCTACGTTGGGTAACTGCCTCACACCTGATGGAGCTTCACTAATTACAGCTTCTCACCATTTTATAGCGTAAGTCGAACAAAACCAGTCAGAAGAACGTTGATAAATAGATAATTTCACTGTCGTATATAATCAAGACCAATATCAATACAACCTGAGTTTAAATATGTTAGTCATACCCGCCCTCGCATTAGTGAATGACTTTTGCACTGTCCTACTTTGCAGTCCTTAAACCTGTCACCTAATAATATGAGTAATTTTAAAAATGGTACAAGTGATGATGACCGTTATGGGTACGAAGGTTAATAATTTATGCGGTAATTACCTTTTGAATAGAAATAAGCTCTAGTAATTACGTTGTCGTTAGTTTAGATTTGAGTTTGAAAATGGTTACACCCAAAGATAATTTGTTTCTCACCGTGCTACGTCTTTATATATTTGAGTGGAAAAAAGGTGTACATGTTCACATATTTGGCAAACACTTCGATAACAATTAAATCAACGGAGAAACTACAAGTGATGAACAAACCAATCAGATTTAAGACAGAGAGTTTTGGATTTCGGGGTGAAGTTCACTCATCTATATGACTAAATAACATTTTGACATTATAGTTAATGTCAGTTCGTAATGAAGATTATAATTTTACTTCCCAACCGTAACTTCTAACTCTAAATCTCGATTCTGATTTTCTACACTAATTTATAACCGTCTTAAGACTCTAGTTAGTAGGTGAATTTTCTAAGTCAATTTGGTGTGGCTGGCGCAGTGGTCGTTCATAAATCGTAGTCCTACCAAAACCAATCACTTTCTTATCGAATGTTTATGGTTAAAAATCCAAAAAAATTATCATTAAGATTAAAGAATTTAAACCATAGTTGTTTTAATGGGCTTAGAAGCACACATGTATACCAACAAACAATCCGAAAAGAAACAAGACAGTAATAATGATAATAATAATAATAATAATAATACTTAGATAAATAGATGATAAAGTACAATGTTTAAGAATATCATACAAATAACTAACCTTATTCAAATCATTATTACTTGGCACAGATGTGACTAATGAACGTGGAAATGGTTTACGTTTAGTACTGGGTAAAATTTGATCTAACCATTTTAATTCTTCTTGTGTAAATATAAAGTCTAATCCTTTACGTATGAAACACATGGCTAAAACCTGTGTATATAGTTGAAAAGAAAAAAAAGAACACTATTAAAATGAATAATTAAATGATATAATATATAGTTTAAGAGATAATACAACTGATGGATACAGTGTTTGATAGACTTCCAAATTATCTAGACTGTTGAAAATCGCATGTTAAAAATTTTTCAATACAATGTTCAGAAGCCTAGAAAAGGCTAAAAAAACATCTTGTTCGATAAACATCAAAAATGTTGGGTTATATGTCACAGTTTGATTGGACAATTACTTATTTTATTACTAAATTTAGTGCACTTTCTTAAGCTTTTGGTAGGTCAAGGCATTTGTAAACCTATAAAGAAACTTTTCTATCAATAAATTAATCTTTAAGTAAAGCTTATATGCTTATCACACACTTTTTCATTACTGTTCGGGTTTAAGCATAGGAGAAATCTGATTATGTAGACAGGGGTTAGGCAGTCAATATCAAGCGTTCGACCAGCAGACATAATATAGAAAAATATTGGACAACTTCCAAAACCCAAGTTGGATCACAAAGAGAAGTAGTAGATCAGATCAAAAATACACCAATTTGTTCAATGGATATGAAGAAAAAGTTTTGACTAGTCTCTAGTTTAGTTATTCAATGTTCAACCTATGAGTAGTAATCTGATTGTAGTTGTTACCTCGATGTGATGGTCAGGATTGGCCATCGTGACGACCTACTGAGACTAGTATTGGCTAGGATGTCTTTTCCTCGAGATTCCACTATGTAAGGCAGATGTTCGGTTTAAAAATAGTAAGACAAAAAGCAGCCACCAAGGGTCCTAGAAATGTAACAACTGTTTCCTGTCTGGTAATCAAATGACAAGTAAACTGCAATTAATTACTTCTGCTTTGAAACATGGCTTCATACGTTATCTGTGTTTGATCATAGATTCTTCCGAAACGTTTCTTACGTATGTTGCTACCTGCCTATGAGCAATATTGTGGTTAGACACAGAGTACTAGATAAAAATGGCAAGTCTGCAGATGTGGTAATTGATTTACATCGATCGAGGTGGTTGACAAATGTCTTACGTATCTCTAGCAGAAGCCTATCTCGACAAGCTAGTATAAAGCTAGGGGCAGCCAAACTAAGATATAGGTATCATTACCAAGGTTTGATTTGATAATTTCGAATAAATTGAGCATTGGGTTGATTGTTATAAATAGATTAATTTGGTTATTTGTTCTCTGAAGAAGTGACTTACACTAAGTCACGAAACGTCAGAAAATCTAATTTTCTACTCATTGGGATATCACAAATATATTATTTTTATTTAAAACTAAGATATAGCCTTAGTCCATAAACTCATTGACAATTGGACTGAGCAATGTTGTTAGTTTCAGACGTCACCCGATGACAAATCACAATCGTATCATCCGATTTCACATCTTTATCCTAACACCAAGTAGGAATATTTATAATCGGCTGATCACTGCGGAGTAGTAAGCCAATGTTATGTTCATCTATTCCTCAGTTATGATGAGTAATGTGTCCACTAATCTAAATTGCATTTAGGTTTTTAGGTGAAATTCAAATATCACTTATAATGATCAGTAGAAATACCTGAGTATATTACCATGGGGTAAAAATGATAGTATTAAACGAATGAAATCCTAAGTTCCATCTCTGTAAATCGACACTGACTAAATTCTAACCCTAATCGCATAATCCTTAAACAAACTTTAATCTGATGATACCACTCTTGGATTCTTGTGTGAAATTTATTCATTCACATGGCTGTAGAGTATTTTTAAATTATTATTGATTTCAGTTCATGACTAATTTCCTAATCATAACCTTGACTACAAACAATACAGGGACCCTTAGATATCTATTTGAGTCGTTTAAAGAGTTCAAAAATATACATAAGCTATAACCGTAAGAATGAGTTTATATATCGTTGACTTTTAGACTTACAGGCAGAGTAACCTGAAGACGACATTATTCGCGTAAAATATGTTTATACTTTGCAATGTTATTTTTTCCACAAGGTATTCATTTATAAAAGCTATCTTCTGATGGGATAGAAACTAACTGGTCGTGCCTGTCCCATACTTTCGCCGAGTTTTGTGAAGAAAAAGTAATCTCTCACTCTAGCTAGATACCCTAGTCCTAATCCTATCCCTAACTCCTAACTCTAGCCCTACTTCCAACACTTCGTTGAGGAAATAATGCAAAGAGACAAAGTATTATTCAATGAAATAAGATGAAATCATAAAAAAAACACTTACCATAATAGGGAAGAGAATAGCAAGTACTTCAATTGATTTAATAACCCATAACATAACTAAGCAAGCAACTTGTATTATCGTGAATAAATGAACTCGACGTAGAGAAACATGTCTATACAAAGAGAAGAAACAAACAAACAAGTTAGAACAAAAAGTATTTGTATTACTTCAGTCAGTTAATCGGTAGTTATAAGCAGCATAGAGACTGATACATATGTGCGTTAGACTTATTTTTCATTGTACATTAACTAAACGTGATATAATTTCACAGAGATGAATAAGAAAATAGTTAAAATCATCACTATAACAATAATAATGGGAATAATTTTGGTTTTCCGTTCTCTAAGATTGATGGTTTATTCGTGGAGCTTTAATTGTTCTTCTGAACAAAATACCCTGTCAATATCAAGGACGACGGGACAAGCTCTTGGCCATATGCGGAGGAATCTGAATGCTACACTTCCACATGGATTTTGTGCTGATTATGTTCAAAGGAACAATTAAAGCTCCAAACACAAGCCATTTAGCTCAGGGAACGAAACTCCACCAAAATCACTCACCTGAGCAACAAAAATTTTTCACCATCTTAAGATGAAACGTTTAGAATATGGTTTGGAAAAAAAAGTGAGAATTGTATGAAGGAATACTATGACTCAAGATCTAGAGGAATATAAAGAAAGCATGAATACATTCCAACTACTGCAACTGATTACAAGTCACATTACTCAGCGTTTTCAATGACATTCATTAGTTAGTAAGGGTTAGTTACAAATTAATATCCTAAACTGCATTATGATATGGGTTACTGTGTAGTGACTCACATTTATCACGAGAACACGACTGGTTTAATAAAAACAATTATTATTATAACCAACTGTATCAGTGCTTGTTTTAATGTGCTTTTGTTTGACTGTGCTAATGACAGCTATTTTGTGCTTCCATTCTTTTACTTACACACTTTGATTGTAACTTCGCGCGAATCCGGTTACATTCTGTAACCAAGGTTGTATCCTGGCACGATCTCGGTATCCTTTCGATGCCACGAGATCGCCAGCAAATATACACCTCGACTTGGTCCATTAACTGTCTTCTGATATTTGGCTTCTTGGGGATTTTATGGATTTATTTGGTTACGTCCAACCTTCGCCTTCTGATCTAATTGGCACGTGTTTCTTGGTAGCGGTGTTCACAGTTAAACCCAACTCGACGCCACGCTACAACTGGATCCCTACTGACAAAAAGACACTGGAGATTTTGATAACCCTACAGATTGTTATATGTGTGTCTGCATGTGTGCGTATGGGTGGAGGGTTATGAACAAAAGAACTGATGTAGTTCTATGTACGTGGTATGATTAAACTTTTAATAATATCATACGATATGGTTTAACAATTAGAATATGAGTTTACTTATAGTTATCTACTCCGTATATACCTATTTCGTCTATAGACTCATGTCTCATGCGTTGATCAGTTATAAGTTTCGGATGACAATGATTAACCTCGAACTATGGCCGCGATAATCTAAACAAATTTTGGATCAGGGACATAGTCTCTTCGATTTACTTATATAAGCAGACAAGATCTCTATTTGCGGAATAGTTGGTAGATGTTACAACTCAAATGCACACAGTAATATAAAGTAATTTCCTAACCACTTACCGACATAATTATTAAATTACAATGTGGGCATCGCCACGCCATCAATGAAAGAGAAAGTAAGTAATAGGTCGCTAATATATTAACATTAATTTGATTAAGTTTGGGGAGTGTAATTGAATAATAGTAGCAAAGAATAGAGGTAAAAATCTAGAAAAAGAAGTGAGGAAG
Organism: Schistosoma mattheei; assembly: GCA_944470405.2. Lineage (NCBI taxonomy): Eukaryota > Metazoa > Platyhelminthes > Trematoda > Strigeidida > Schistosomatidae > Schistosoma > Schistosoma mattheei. The sequence continues at coordinate 6,064,358 of OX103950.1, forward strand.
GGGGCAAATAACTGAGAAAGGTGTAATGCATTTGTATTTTTTTTGTTTCCATCGATCATTCACTGAAAAATCAACATAACCTAGGGGAATATAACGATTTTTCAAGAAATTACATCAAAATTTTAAAAAAAATGCTGAACCAATCATACAAGCCGCTTAGCAGCAAATTAGTGAATGAGTTGGAATAAGGATATCCTATTGAGAGATAGTTCTCTAAGTGCACCTTACAGGTGTTAGTAAGGAGAGACAAACAGGTGGTTGGAGGAGGTCAACAAGCAGCCCTGTATTGATCTTGGTTTCGTGCTAGTTGACACTTGTCATCAAGGCGTATCATGTAATTTTGGAGGAACCGATGTTCCCAGTGGAATTTAAACATGACATAATGCTCACTTATCAGAGGTATAATCACAGAGCTATATTTACATTGTGAATGTTCTTCTGTAGAACTGAATTGTTTATGATGATTGTTGAGGAACTAGAACATGTTTGTCTAGGCCTTAGTGCTAATGATCGAATCCTATCGATCAAGTTGTGTCATGTCTACTAAGATCTGTGACCTAATGGTGTGTGTTGATATTAAAATATCACAATATTTCTTTTTCAATAAACCAATCCTTCAAAATGTCGACCGAACAAACCTCAAAACGCCAACGCTCTAGTCAGCTGACCGATAAAATTAGAAACCATCATTTAACCAATAGAAGCTTTCAAACCAAGGATACAAGATAAATGACATAAAATAACCAATTATCTTTCAGCTCTACCCATCATATATGCCATACGTAGTCGACTAACCAATGAAAGGATGGTTATCATTGAAAATACATAAAACTACAAATCAATCGGTTGGTAGAAAGGAATTCATGAATAAAAGTAATTTTAATTTAATCCGAAAGATGTGTTACTTGTGGACAAAAATAGATCTTATGCATCTTGTTTTCTCCTTGTTGTTGCTTACGTTATATTATTTGATAATGTGGTGTATTGCTTATTTTCTCAGATAAATAACTGGGGGGGGGGTAAAGGGTTAACTGTGTTTTTTAATCTCCGATTTACTTATAGATGAGGAATATTACTAAAATAATGACCATTATTATTGAGTGCAACCTCTGCCTACCACGAGGGCTGATATCGTCTGGTGTAAGAGTAGACTGGAAGAAAGCTTGGGGGAGGCCAAATCAAAACATGACATCGGCACGTAAAGCCATTGGTACATACGTACTAGGTTCTATTTAGTGACTGACTGATTACCTAATATCGCGAGAATTCATCATAATTCCATATGGAATTAAGTGAATCATGGCCAATACAAAGAAAGAGAAGAAATAAATTACTTTTTAAATAATTAGTCAATTAAAATTTGACTAACTGAATAATTTAATGACATTTTTCCTTAAAATTGAAACTTATTTAAATCTTTGCATCAGATGAGAAACAATTTTGGTGCGAAAAAAATTCAAAGAAACACCTTAAATAATAGGGACTTTTTTGTAAATATATAAGAAAAGATTGTATATCACAGAGTTGTTACGACTGAGACGTAAGTAATATCTAAAGAATAGATTAGCTTATCAGAATCTTGGTTATAATTTCTCAAACATCGGGTATACTATTTCGGCTATCGCCTAGTGTTCTAAGGTTCGACAAACTATATACTTCGATTATCAAGTTTAGCCTTGAGTTTAAGGCCGAAAACAATCCTAATTAGCATTGGTTTAGAATGTACGCTTTCTTCTATCCCAGTCTTCAGTACAATAACAGAACACAGTAAGCAGGTAATGAAAAGGTATTTTTCTCATGTGAATTAACTCATATAATAACATATTAATTTCCTGATCGCTTATCAGCATAAATATAAAGTATCAATTTAGGCATAACTACTCTGAATTTAGTGAGAAAGGAGGAAAAAGATAGGTGATTAATTAGCATTAATCGGAGAATAATGAAACGTTTAATAATCGTTAGTAGGTTCAGCAGTAGCTCACAATAAAGGGAATATAGAAAAAGAATTATGCAGCTATCTACTAATTATACGATAAAAATGGGATAGCGATGCTTTGTGTGGTATATTCTAAAGTCTCAGCTGAGATGGTCGTCATTTGTGGTAGTCAGTTAACCGTCTCACTAGAAGGCCAATAAATCATCGATGATCACAGTATTACAAATTATTGCTTTCAACTTTTAATTTCTAACACCTAGAAGAATCTCACACAAGGAAACAAATATATCTCTCTAAGGAGCTCAAGCAAATATTAGTGACTGTATGGTTTGGTATTGAGTCTTTGACCTCATACAAATATATTTCTACATCAATTAACACATCACGCTTTATTAAATGATGCATTGTATATGACTTATAACTTTTTGTCAATTTTACTCAATAAGCAACTTCAAAATCGTGTTAAAGGTATTAGATTACTTCTTTATAACTAAAACGTTTAGGCTCGACTCCAATTATTACTTAGTTAAACAACACGAAAGAAGGGGATGTGTAACCGAATAAATGTAACCTTTTGATGACGTCCCCGATAAATATGCGTGCTGGCTGTGTCCCGCGACTATTGTTTAAACAACTTAATGGTTGCGTTTAAAAACAGCAATTTAGAGGTCGTCGACTAGATCCATTTATTACCTGATGGGGTTATGAAAACTGACATGTTGTTAATTTAACTTTCCATATACGGTAATTATTTAAAAGTTTATTTTAATTGTGTTTAAGCTGATACACCTGGTCTCAAGCCAGTATGAAGGAGGAATGTCGGGTGTCGGGTCATCAAATGCATTTTGTAGAAAAGGACCTTGCTAAAAAAACGCTCATCATAAAAATTGTTTAAACCATTTAAATTCTGCCCTGGGAGCTGAAGGATCTTAATCTTGAAGAGTTATGACGCCTCAGGGTGAAAAATGAGGTTCATCGGCAATCATAAGACCCATGCCCTTTCTGACAAGCAGAACAATAATTAACATAAGTAAATGAAATGTTCTCACAATGTGAGAGACCGGGAGGACCATTCAAGTAGCTGCGGAGATTAAAAGATACAACTTGGCAGTACTTATAATAAGTGAAACCCATTGGACGCAAGCTGGACAGGAAAAATTAACTTTGAGACAGATGCTGTTGTATTCTACTTATGAATAAGGAAATACCCAGCACACACAAGGAGTTGCAGTGACATGTGAGATACTAAGTTAATTCAATTTATTGGGATGATTACATGCTACTTAAACTATTCACAAGTAGTAGGGTAATTACTTAAGCAATTAGGATTACAGGAGAAAAACACTTCGTATGCGATACCATTCTGTCAGTAGTCAAGATAGAACATATCAATTTGCACTGGTATATGTTGAAACACTTAAACACCAGCGCACAAAGAGATAATCTGAACCTTTACAAATCATAAAGAGGGAAAATAGTTTAAAGTGAAGAAATGGCTTTGACGAATTAAGATTAGCGAATAACATATTAAACTCAATATTACGAGGAATATACACAATAAATGAAGCAACTGAATGATAATAGACGAATTTAAGTCATATAATATCTTTAGGTTGTCAGTCATGAAGACTGCACCTATCTTTCTTCATAGCTTAAACCGGAAACCAGTGATTTCATTTATTGATATCATAAACACTTGTATGTACTAACCTATCCTAGATCTCTTCCAGTGTATACTTACGTCACTCAGCAGAGACTGCTCGGATTGAACATTATTAAACCTCCTGCTAACGGTAAAAATTACAATGAGTGGAATTTTTCACGATGGGTATTGAGTATACTATTATTAATACTACTGTTAAAATCGATTAGGCGGTAAACTGTTAACAAGTAGATAATATTAGTAAAGGAGGGGGTTGTAGAGACTTTAGATTTTTCATAGTTTAAATCCCGAACTGACCTTAGCCAGATACGTTATTATTGAAAATAAGGGAGCTCCGGATACGGGTTTTGCTCTGGTATGGGACTCCTATAACCCCACATGTAGCACTTTTAGGGTTACTGCTGATTCCAAGCCCGAATAGAGGAGGAGGGTTGAGCATAGGGTCAACAACAGCATTCCGTGGAAGAAAACCCTGATAAAAATGCTAACCACAAAAAAATCATGGGAATTCTCTGAAGTTTGTCATGTACTTCCTGATTTTTAATCGTAGTATGCCTAGCAAAGTTCAGTTAATGATTTAAACTATGACAGTGAATGTATAACTATGTAAACCTTCAAACAAAAGGTAGCATAAACTGAAATCACATAATGCAAGATTCAATGGACAAAAATCTTTTTTTATTGTGTCAGATTATTGTACACGTATGTACAAGCAACACATGTAAACTGACCGGTTTAGAATGAAAATCAGGAACACTCTGTAGGTGGTATTGATGGAGAGATAAAACTAAAAAAGTATTTGCAGTAGTAAAATGGAAAATAGAATGAACCTAAACATTTCACAGATCAATTAATCAATGTGAACAATTCGAATAAAGATATGTTGACAGTATAGGGTTGTAAGGTTTGTTAAATTTAATTGAAATAACTGATGGATCAAACGTAAACAACCATTGGAAATATGGAAGCATTGGTTGGTCGTTTTGTTACTGTATGGGTCTCCTAAGCAGTGCGAAACCACAACCCTTCATGAGGGGATCAAAGACAGGACCTACTATCTTGCGCACAAGCGCAAGAAGTTATATAGCCACTGGTGAATGATTTCGAGAGGAGTGAGATGCGTAATCAGTGAAGTTCAGTAGTGTCGAGTGTTAATTAATTACCAGTATCATAAATTGATTGAATTAGAAAATATAAGCCGTTGGATGTTGACTCACTGATATGGAGAAGAAGTACTCGCCACAACACCTTGATATCCTTGGTGAATTCAGTCACGGATGCACACTGCCACTGAGAAGTTCCATTCTAGGACGAAATATCTGTGTGATGCTTTTTGATTTTCAATGGTTGGTCAAATGATATCAGTTTGTGATATCATCTATATATAAACACTATGATTGATATTATCAATCTATGAATTCGCCAAGTGACACGTTCAGACAATAACTAAATCGACAGATTTCGTGTTTAAGTTCAAAAGATTCGCTTTATTTGAAATGTATTCTTATTTTGAGCAGTACATGTTAAGATGAACAGTGACCTGAAACATATGACTATCAATTGTAATTGACGATCACTTCAAAGCAACACAGCACGTACGTTTTGATAATTTAATCACACTTGTGTAATGCTTTATTAAAGGTATTTATGATCAAACAATCTTGCAGCCATACTACTAAGCATATCTTCAACCTTCACCGGTTATGTTTTATAGTCCGTAAGTATTATCAACTGAACCGGTAAGTAATATGTCTTATCATTTCAATATTCAGAATATAGTGTAACATCATTACTACACAGAAAGAATGAAATTGAAGCTTTACATGCTAAATGTTTGTCAGTTATCATTTATTCGGTCAATTAATTTATCAGAGATAATTTTGATCTTTTCAAAATAGGTAAAGTTATATAGAATAAGTAGATTATGTGGTTAGTAATAGAATCCAGAGTCGGCGTTCCAGACTATTTCGGGCTTATTAACTGTATGTGTGCTTGTTAAATCCCTAGTGTTGGATGGATAAGAAGAATCACCCTAGACCGAGCGTCCTGGGTTTAAGTCCCACGTGCGGGATCGTGGATGTACACTGTTAAGGAGTCTCATACTAGGATGGAACGGCCGTGTAGTGATTTCAGGTTTTTAATAGTGGTCTAACATTGATCGATCCATGATCTTAATCAAAACTACGTTGTTGTATTTTTGTGAGTAATAGGTCAATAAATCTTCAAGTGCAAGGACTAATCGTTCAAAAGACATATTTCTTAGCAAAATGGACACTGGAATGAAGCATGATATGAAACAACTCAAAAGTATAATAAACAATAAATTTAAAAATATCACATTCACGAAAATCAATTTTTACCAAGAAAAAAAAACAATTTGTCGCTAACCTCAAATAAGGATAGTCTGGCTGATATTTAACCGGCATAAATAGTAAACTAAGACGTTCAAACATTTGAATGCCACGCATTGATGAGATACCCATGAATAAAAATATTCCATACAATACAGGCATTGGAATACGCTGAAATAGTGGTAGTAGTAAGAAAAGGAAAGAAAAATAGGGTGAAAAAAGTTCTTTTAACAATAAGTATAACCTTATGGTATGTATATATATAAATCGTAAATTGCTTAAGTATGGAACTACACCATTGTGTGCTGATTCAGTTCAGTAGTTACAATGGTTAAATATTCACCGCAAGATTTGAAGGTTTGGGTTCGCTCCTTGGTGGTATCGTGATGGGCAGTTCCACTGAGGAGACCCCGTACTAGGAATAGAGAGCTGTTTAGTGATCCATCGTCTGTACAATAGTATCAAAACTATGATCAGTCAGTAATTAATACAACTCATAAATATATTTTCGTGAAGATTACAATCGAAACAATTCTACTGTTTAAATAAACTTAAGTGCTAAATGACTATACAGCAATCAGGAGTTGACAATTTACGAAAAATGGAACATAATAAATAATGATCCTATAACTGAATTCAGAATTACTTTTTTGACTAGAAGATTCATCAAAACATAAGGATCCATCGAAAAAATTGTGCCAAAAAAAACTTCGATTACTTATCATTATGATGTTTTGAAATGAACCAAATTGTATTATTATTTATAAATAGTATTCGTTAGAATCTTTGCTTTGATATACGTGTCTCATTTCAATTATAGCTGTGATTTACAAGCTTCCAAAAGACATTTATATTTTGCTATAAATCTCTATTTAGAGAGGATGAGTATTTAAATTGGATAATATTTTTCAGCCGAGGTTAAATGAATAGACTGAGTAAAGATGGTAATTCGGTTAAATGGAGTCAGGACATATCTTACGTATGCCTAACCACCACCTACTTTAACATTTGATTTTGGCTGATATGAGAGTGGGTCGGGGCACAGTTAAAGATAACCAAACCCAAAGATATCATTACTCCATGAAATTATTGACGGCCAGACTGAACCGTGTATTTTTGTAGATGAAAACAATCTAGTTTAGGCGATTACTTTAAAGAATAATTTGAAAAATATGAGTAATTTAAAACAAATAGGGGATGAATTTGCATTAGTGCTCAAACCAATAGCTGGTGACTTTTAAATTAAAGTTTCAATTAATTGTCATAAATTTATCCGTAAGTGTAAGATGGTTTGTAAAGAGTACAGATGTTTATAGTTTACCTCATGAACTAGTACTAATAGGTAACTATAAAAGACCAAAAATAAATGAACAACTATTTAGTTCAAATATAGGATAATTTAGTGGTACTGTGTATCCAAAACTCCATCAGGAATCGAATCTACAACTATCAGGTCTTACAACCTTTATACCAATGACTTAGCATTCAACGGTTTATATATTTCTAACTGTGGTTAACAGGCAGTATTGTGTCTAATAATGGTAGTATATATGTGTAATTTAAATGACTTACTGATAATAAAGGAGTCATAAATACAGATAAACCAATAAATAGGAAAATTAATACTCCAGTGACACGTTGTTCTCTAGAAGGAAAGAAAACGATGAAAAACGAGAGAAAAAGATAATAACCACCATGAAAGTTATGTAATGTGTGATACAGAGGAGATAAAAGTAATATAATTTGTGCTCCCTCTCTCTCTCTCCTCCAGGAGAAAAAAGCATCTTAATCAATACGTTAAAACGTTTGAGTGAATATGAGTTTGCACAAAATAATAATATTATAGAAGAGTCTGTGTAGATTGTTGAATTTCATACTTTATAATTATAAACTAATCTTAGACAAGTATTGAGAAACGGAAAGGACTAGATAGTTAAGAGTACTGAATTCAAGCTTTTGTGACGCAGTTATAGATTCGCATTGTCACTACTGAGGAATTACACACCATAACGTAACAACTGTCTAGTGCTTTTCTGGTTTTTCAGTAGTTGTCAAAATAAGGCAAGTTTGTGATAATTGTAAAACAATTATAAAATCGGATTCTTAATTATTTTAGTAAATAGAAAACAGGGTATGAGTCCCCTTTTTACAAATGCATTGAAAACACCTTACAGAACTGATTAACAGGTTGTCTATGTTTAAGGTCAGTGGTTATTACTTCACCAACTTCTTAAAGGAATTCGTTCAATCAGAAAAGTTGTCTAAAGTGAGTAACTCAGATCCAAATTTATTATAAAAAGCTCGTCCATTCTTTCACCATTTCAGATGGTAAACAAATTAATACCGTAACTTGTTGCTGGTATTCACTACATTTTGAACCCAATTAGAATATTATCAGAAATCAGAGAGTACTAGAGGGTTGTTCCACCCTAGTGCGAGACTTCTTCACAACAGTGTACAGCCCACAACACTGGTGTGGATCGAACTCAGGACCATTGGGTAGTTAGACAAGTGTTATGGATGCAGAATAATGTGACAATCATTATCATGTTAAGTATAATGATGTCCTTGGACGTTAAATGGACATTTCCTATTGGCCATTATTTATTTCATTCGTTAAATATTGTACAGATGTTGTTTTCTATTTTTATGGTACGATGTGGTCTGTTTGATTAGTATATAAACAGAGTATGTCTGAAATACAACGATTCATATCTCAGAGGTTGTGACTTGTGTTCTGGACTCAACTGGCTGGGCTGGACAGGGAGGCGGGACCAATCGGAACTCTAGGTCGTTCGTACGTGTTTTACGTGTCACCGAATCGATCGATAAATACGCTGCTCTCTAATCTTCCAGTCAAGGACGCAACAATTGGCACGGAGTAAAAATCGACCCAACTTAGTCACAACAAGTGCACACACATTCCCAACTATAATAAAGGATAAACTGATTGAAAGGAGATGGAGTATCAGAAATAATTTTAAACAATGATAACTCCTCATAACTGTCTTTTGATTGGCCATAATTTTAATGTATGATCAGCGAAATTAATTTGCGATTGACTAGCAAACGAAAAGCAGACAATCAGCTTTGTTAAATCTTGCGACACTATATGATATTGTATAGTTTCCTTTTTTTATGATTGACTTGCACTACAGATTTCGTTATGGAATCAGCTCTGTGTGCGTTGACGGACTGCTAGCATTTGTGTTAAATAAGGTATTGTCTAGATAGTTATCTGGATCTTAACTGTTGGTTGTGAATTATGTTTTTAGATGTAACGTGATTCAGTCTGTATCTAAGATATTAATTCATAGTGTTATCTAATTATTGCACTCTATCCGTGCAACGAGAAAATACTAAATTTTCCTATTTCAACTGATCTACTGCTGTTTAGTGACAGCGATTTCCGCTAAAGAGTGTACTCGCTATTGAATGGACAGATGGCATCCCACATATACTACAAGTGGCGTAAAATGATGAAAACCATTCTAAGTCATTTTGTATCCGCGAAAATATTGAGTGGGATCCATCAATCTATCAGGACTGGTACAATTCTTGCCAAATAAATGCGATGTGATTACCATACTTGTGATATCACCAATCTTATCAGATGATTTTGCAACGTCTTGAATCGATTTAAGTTGGAAATGTAAACCATAGGATGCCAACTCAGCAATCTGAAGGTTAGACGGTCACCTCGAGGTCTGGAAGTTATGGGTTCGATCTCTGGTAGAATAGTAGATGGGGACTGGTGAGGAATTCCATAATGAGATAAAACGGCTGTCCATTACTGATTTTCACTAGTATTCTAGCTGAGATCAACTGGTAATCTTAATTATGATAATTCAATTTTAATTAAACTGCATATTATGGCATACACCAGCTCTTGAGTAATATTTGACACTTACAACTAATGAAATGTATTCCAAAAACGAACTGATTATTAGTCAAAGTTTCCATCGACAAACAAGACTATCTTGTTTACATAATAATCTAAGTCTCTCTCTCTCTGTATTTAAGAGAGGAATCCTGGAAAGTCTAAAAATATGAGTATGTTTTTCGCGTGTAAAGATTCTTTATAAAAAGCTCATATCAAAATGGAAATGGTAACTCTGAGTATCATTCATTACTTCAAGGTGGTCAATTTAGACAATAAATTATCGTATTTTTTCAAAATTAACCAACAAAAACAATTAGTACGCTGATATAGTTCTTTGGTAATTGTAGAATTAACAAATTAGAATACTGTCGTTTCAGAAAACGAAACGGATTCTTTTTTGTAATAATGACAGGTAAGGAGTTGTATGATCTTTCCTTCTTTCGAGTTCGATTATCGATTAGTTCAATTATATTGGCGATAGGATTGGTAACCGTCTAAGTACCAATTGCCACATCAACCAATAAACAACAATCAAGGCGTTACTACTTATTGGTCTTCAAGCTCCGTCTAATCCAGTGAGTAGTCAATGACAAGACAAAGACCAGCAGCTAATCATTTCCCTACTATTATTTTCAATTCAATTATGACCCAAAACTCGTGCGTTAACATGCTTGAGACGCTTTACCACACAACAACACAACTAAAGGATTACAATACATCCATAACGTAGTCATAAGTAATGCAAATCCAGGGTAATAGGAGGATGATTAGTTAGTGATTAATCTGGAATAGTGAGACGTATGATAACCGTTTATAAGTTCGATGGAAGCCTAAAAATAGGAGAATCTAAAAATATAGCAGTCTGAACGTCTAAAAGTTACGTAACAAGGTTATAACGATCCTTCGTATGATAGTCTCAAAAGTTATACTTCCCCAGAAGTAGAATTCTTAGGAAATTTATGTTGAAATAAAATAGCCATCACCTACTAAGCACATTCCACTGATCAACAGTCTCTCACATGTAGAAAAATGATCACATACACGTCGTATATATTCATGTAAAGACTTACCTGCAGCCTAAATAAACTGGTCGTTCACCAGGAGCATTTGTTTCGGATTCTTTTTTCAATGATAAAACATGATTAATCGACAGGACCGTTGCTGCGACAAACCATGGGATTCCAAGGATTGAATTACTTAATATAGTAACTGCGACAACAAGTAAATCCAAATGATAACCAGCTCCTTTCTGAAATAGAACAGAGAGAGAGGGGGGGGAGAGTTAAACAGAAGGTAACATAAAACGAAAAGAATGACATTTGTGTTTATCAGAGAATAGTGATTGACTGGATTTTAAATGTTTTTGAATAATTAATATCATCTAATTAATAGTAGGGTTTATCGGACTATCGAGAGAATGCTGAGACGATATAATCAGTTGTGTACATGCACAGACACATATAAACAAACACCAGAGAAACATCATTAATCTAATGATAAACACAGAAAAGTAAAAATGTAAGTGATAGTTCGAGACATTCAAACATTGACCATATGATAAGTTCACACTATTGGCTGAGATTTGAATACCTTTTCTACGGAGCAAGACAGAAACTATTGATTGAATGTGTAACTCTAATTTCTAAGAGACAAAGACGTATATATTTCTGTATATGTATATGAATAAATAAATATATATTGCTCGATTCGGTTTTAGTCGGTAAAGCTTCCCTCTCGATCTTTTATTGATAAAACAGTTGTGTCTATATTTATTATTATTATTGTTATTATTATTTAATAGCTGAACTCATGAGTCGATTGAAGCTAGACCATCATGGAAAACCTGGAAGCACTGAACGGTCGTTTCGTCATAGTATGGGACTCCTCAGAAGTGTACACCCACGATCCCACCTCATGAATTCAACTTTTAAATTACCATAACATCCACAAAAACTCTTCTCTGATTATTATTATGATTTAGTATGGTTTGAATTAGTTAATTTTACAAAATTCACAATACGAAAATCTTATTATTTTCAATCTAATTTCTGTTTGTGGTGATGTATTTGTGTTATATCTATTTCCTTTATTGAAAACAACGCTGAAAATTGGTCAGACATAAGATACTTCAACTGCATCATTTCATACAATCCCTCTAACTTCTAGGGCTTTTTACTACAATCATATATATAGAGAATGTACTCATATTTGGTGTTATAACAAATAGAACATTGTAAAAGTTGGAAATAGCTTTTCAAATTATTTTTAATCATAATTTCGTTGTATAATGACCGGATACCTAGATTATTATGTTTATGTAATCCTTTTATCATAAGTTCCATATTTTAATTTGTTTCCAATCTCTTACACACATTCTCCCACATTCATAGCCACTTTTGGCTTGTCTACGTATAATTGTTATTTTTCATTTTGTGATACGATGCGACAGTATAGTGTGCTTGTATATAAGCAAAGTATGTATGAAATATAAATATAGTAGAGGCTGGTTGCTACTTCTGGACTTAAATGGTGAGCGAAGAGAGGAGCTAGTGGATAGCTGCTACCTCAGGGTCAATATTGTTGGTTTAGCTTATAACTGACCAAGTCAGAGGCGCTAAACTATGGAATAAATAACAGACCAAATTAGAGGTAAGGTTCTGATTGGTGACTTGGCATGTGATATTTGTCAGCGGGTTACAACATGGCATAATAATTGGTTTATCAGTAATCATTCGGACATCGAATCAACAATTAAAAATTACAAGATACCGTATTCGTTTGGTTTTTTTTTTCTAACACAGCAAACCAAAGGTAGCACAGGTGCTGGATCACCTTTGTAAGTTAGATCCATTTTAAGAAATATCTGTTTTCTTCAATTCACTATCTAAATAAATAGCCCTCAATAATTCATGAAGTTCTTTAAAGTTTCAGTGTATATGGAATATATAGATAGTAGGGGAATCCAGTGGACGAGTTTCATCAGTTGAATATACCTGCATAGCAGTAATGATGCTCATCACACTGAAGATCAGACCTAGTACCTTTCGCTTCAAATATCAAACAAGTTATCCACAAAGCTATTGTGCCCAGATATCTGTCAGTACATTTTTCAATCTCGGTATGAAAATCAACGCAGAGCTATGGCATTGTACATCCCAGTTGATAATTCTAAAACGGAACAACACATGTATCACGGATTTCACTAATAGAAATATACCAAACGTTGTATTGAGGTAATCCGTTCAAGATGAGAATATAGCAGTAGAAACTGGTCAATTACAGTACTGTTGATCCAAGAAAATGACGACAACAATACTTCAAAGCTTTTTTCTCTAGTTTTTATTAAAAATCTCAGTTAGCTTCGATTGGATTAATAACAATAATAAAATTGATTCCTGTTAATTAGTATAAAGCAAAATAATTGTACACACCAAATGACGATGATGATAAGTGATAATAACTTATATTAACGGTGGATTGGTGAGAATAGTTGATGTGTGTGTGTGTTGTGGGCTCTTGAAAATATCCCTTATTATTATTATTACTCTCTGTCCATTTATGTCTTTTACCTAGTTTAGTCAATTTCTGCTTATCGATTTTTTGTTGTGACTTTCTAGCTTCCCGATATGTTTTTCGGGTGTGGGGGTAATTTTATTGTTTGAATGTGTATAGGAAGTTAAATTACAACTTTGTGGAAAGTTGTTTAGTAAATATTATTGTTGTTTTGAAAGGAACAAATGAAGTGTATGTGTGTGTACACAAGAGAGACTATAATATACATATATATGTGAGATAGATAGATTGGGATTACTAAAGGGTAGGGACGAAATCACTAGGCAAAATAATTTATTCCTTATACAAAATTAATGGAGACAAAAAAGCAACTGAGCATAACAAAATGAAACACCTTTAATTCAATATGACAGTGAAAAATGAAAACTTAGATTTGACTTCAATCAACTTGAGATAAAGTACAACCATCTTCTAATGTCATTGATGAATTAACTGGCTTGGTTGAATTTCACTGATCATGGCTACCCACTAGGACCCTTTGTATGTCAATTACCCACCAGTGACATTGAAAGATGACTGAACTAAGTCGTAAGTTGTTTGAAGCTAAACATATGCCATTGGATCCCGCTTTAGTAGTCTAGGGTTAAGCTTTCGCTATGAAACGGTAGATTGAATTCTTGATAGGATAATGAATAGGCACCGAGAAGGAGTACCACACGAGGATCATAATCTGCCTCAAAATATTACAATTTTGATTGGAGGTGTGCGTTTGATATCTTTAGTTAGTAAGAAACCTAGTTAATTGGTCAGGCGATTGGTTACTTTAAGACCTATCAATAATTCATTTGTAAACAATAATGTTACTGTTATGTTAGTCGTCGCTGACTGCTGTGCCGGAAAAAGCGCTAATCATTTATACTCGGAACGGGTGACCACGGCGATTCCCGCGATGCGAAAGGAAGAACACAAAGACTGGTATAAGTGAAGATTTATTAGCCCAAAACACGACGACGATGATGATCAAAATAGTCTAAAATACACTGGTTTATATATTGATTGACTCACAATGTGAATGGAATGCGTAAGGTCTAACATACAAATCAACGACAGGAGATGATATCAGTCTCTGATGTCATGAAGTATAAATGACTATGAAAATCATATAGGATTCATGAATTTTACTGTATTTTCAGAGTTATAACCACAAACTGATTCTAGGTAGGCTACTATAGAAAACCTGGGAGCATTGGACGGTCGTCTCGCCTTAATTTGAAACCCACTGGCAGTGCTCTATCGCTACCCTGCCACTAGGGATCGAACTGAAGCCCTACGGTCTCGTGCTCAAACGTTTAACTTCTAGACCACTGAGCCCATACCCAGAGGTGTAGATGTCTAGACTCAATCAACTCACGATAATGTCCAACCCTTATCCATTGTCTGTGGTGGATGGTCGTATATTACTTGATATTAACCTAGTGATCCGATAGCTAGGAGCTAACTACGAGACCTGAAAGTACTTGGTTCAATCCCTGATGACGTTATAGGTGTACACTGATGAAAACCTCCATAATAAAACGAAGTTGTCTAGTCTTTCTTGCTTTTCAACAATACTCTAGTGTAAGATCAATCTCTGAGGAATACAACTGACAGTCTTTCTTTCTTAAAAAAAATGAAATGAATTTTGAAGAAATGTTGATTACCTTCAATTTATGCTCACGTCGATTCACAATGACCGATGTAATTTGTTGATCCATAAAAATTAAAATAACTGCCAGGAATGATGGTCCGATAGCAACAATGGATGTCCACCATGGATTATTATCGAATGGATGTATAAACCAGCCACGTTTCTACAAAGTAATAACAATTATAATAATAGGTTAAATAAAAAAATTTCACTTCATTTTTAATAATCTGGATTATCCCGTTGTCTATATTTTGACTAAAATTTGATCAGTTTTGGTTGTCATATCCATTGCACAAATGAGTGTCTATCCAAATAGGACAAAACGAGCGTTCTGGATCTCAATGCTATCCAAAGACCATCAGTTTTAAGCTTTTGTTTTTACAAAATAGGAGTACTGAAGCAATCTTCACAAGATGCACACATATTCTAACAATAATCAGAATTCAGGTCGTCTCAGTTGACTACTAATGTTCATAAGATCAAATACAACTAACTTTATATTTCAATCCCAGTAGCTGAGTAATAAATAGTAAATTACTATCCCTTTGGTACATACACATTTACCTATATTTATTTATTGATTTGATATTACCACTTCTTTAAATTTATAAGTTTGGTTCATCAAAGATTGATCTGATTCGAGATACTACAGAAAAATATAGATCACTGACTGTGATTCCCAGTAGAGTCGTAGATTTGCATTATTGAAATGATGATATATTAGAAAGAAACAGCTGTTCAATACTTTAACTGTGATTAATCTATGAAAGAAATTAACTTGACTTCCACAAGACTCTTTCAACTAGAATTTTTTTATATCCATAGAATATTAAAAAATATCTCATCTTTTGGAAGTTGATAAATTCTTCACTGTTTACCTATAACCTATAACTTGATTTCATACTGAAATGATGAAGAATATTTTGTATATGAAGATGAGAAAATGTTTGAAGATGTTGTGTTTTCTTAGCTGAATGATAGAGAACTAATTGACTAATGAATAAGGAAAAACATGAATAACCAAAAGAATAAGATAACAGTTATCGATCAATAATAATAATATCTTACACTATAACCCAATGTTGGTTCAAATGTTGTTGGTACTAACAACTTCGGTGTATGTAAATTCATCAAGAAATCTGTTGTAGTACCGATCGCAATTGCAATTACCACTGAGAAATCTGATATTAATTGACGTACCTAAAGTATATGGATATTTACACGAGAGAGAACAAAAATAAGTGTATGAGTAATGGATAGATAGATAGAGTGGATAATTATAAAGTAACAATGAATAAACAGTTAATTATAACAAATACACATACTACTACTGCTACCTCCAGCCACCTAACATCATAACATAGCATATAGTGTATCGAATCATTCAAACTAGCAGAGGTCTCATCACAATCGGGTCAATATAATTTGTTAATGACTAGATAAACATGATATTAGTTAATATTCAGTAACCAATCGATCGTCAGTCATGGCCCGAATAGTAACTCAATGTTTGCTTATTAGACTATAATGTCGGGGGGGGTGAGGCGTGTCAGGATTTAAGTAAGGCTTCGTAACGATTGTCAACTAGCACGAAACTTGTATTAAAAAAAACAGAGTATCCTATCGACTATCTCCAACCACTGATCAATAAAGCACAAACAAAATAAATAACCCGTTGAGAAAGTGTTATTTAAATTATATACAAATCAAAGGGGTGTTCGGATAGCTCATAAGTGATATAGCATCCCTAACTACAATAATGGGTAAAATCTCATATACAGCACCGATTCTACTGAGATTGCAGATACATACGTATCATTTTAATGCACTGACTAGAACACAAAACTGAAGTTTTAAGCTTAAACTATCAATCGATTACAAACCATCTAACGAGAAAAAATTACAATAAACTAGTATGTTAAGAATCTTAGTGACACAGTGTACACTGGCAAATCAGATTAGAATTATAAAACATATATAGAAATATTTATGAGGCAGTGGTGATGTTGACGCCAACTATTTCACTTTCTTATCTTTCTAACTTTTTTTTTAGTCAAGTGACTTTTGTCAATTATGAGAATCTCGACTGTTGTAAAAATGTCCAAAGATTTAAATTGATCTTAATTATTCAATTAACTAGTTTACAAAATATAGTAAATAATTCATTAGTATTTTCCTGTCTATTACCAATCAATGATTTGCTTAAGTTATTCTCATATCTAACTAAACACAAATATATACAGATATTAAGGTCAATTGTTTGTGACCTTAATAACAAAAAAAGGTAATGGAAACAAAAATCAGATCCCATTATCCCAAAGTTTAATAATTCTGAAATAAATTTTTAAAACACAATACAAAATTCAGTTAAAATGAGATTGGGATGTATGGAAGAAGGAAGGGAAAATCGATGATTTTCCTTGATTCAGTAAATCGTCAACTACCGTAAAAATTTAATCAGAGGTTAACTTCGTTGGTTTTAGATTAGTCGCCAGTACCAATACTGAAAAATTTGGTCGACTTGACAGGAGCCGTTTATTTTTTCAGTATATAATTATTAAATAAACAACTTCCAAGATATTATGCATCTCTGGAAAGTATTTCTCAAATTTCTTTAGCCCAGCAGTTCGTTCCATCCTACTTTATGGCAGTGAAAAACAGCCGGTAAGAGTAGAGGATATTCGTAGGTTACTAGTATTCGATCATAGGTGTCTTCGAAGCATTGCTCGTATATCGTGAGACCATCGAGTAAGTAACGCAGCTGTTGGGAAACGGGTACTAGGTAAAGATGGCAAATCAATTGATGAAGTAATGAAACTTCATCAGGTGAGATGGCTGGGACACGTGTTACGTATGCCCAACCACCGACTGCCCTGAAGAGCGATGTTTTCTGGTGTAGGAGTAGGTTGGAAAAAAGCTAGAGGCGGTCAGATCAAAACATGTCACAGTACGATGAAGTCACTGACAAGTGGACTGAGTCATGATGGTAGGTGTAGACTACCTGGTTGGGGACCCTAACCCTAACCGATGGTTAGAGACTGTGAATGACATGGCTGAAAATCGCTTGCAATGGCGCAAGTGCATCCACTCTTTGTGTTTTCCCAAATGCTAAACTTCTGAATTGCTGGTGTCCCTTTTTTTCTCTTTCCAAATTTATTTCGTTGGATTATACTTCTTGAATAACATCTTCAAACCCTGATCTTTCCGATTACTGCTCTTAATTTTACCACATCTACCACTATGGAATTTGAATCGTCAATTGTATCTGTGTTCTAATGTGGTGTGGTAACTCGAACTGTTGTACGTACGTATGAAGTTCTACGTTTTTGCTGACTGACTGACTGACTTAGCTCATTGAGTATGCATATAATTTACTAGAGAGATGTTGTATGTCAAGTTCCAATGAGAGCCAAACTTTTCTCTAGGCTATTTAAATGTTAAAATTCAACTGATAATTTTTTTATATAGTATAGAAAATTTATGTTCCCATCTCTGAGCATATACCACAAAAATTAAAATTAAAAAGTTAACTTAATGTTCTTGATGGTGGATATAACGTTGATATTTTAAAATCATTCAAAGTAATCACTAGTTAAACAACTTCAAATCTACTAAGTTACACCGAAGTCATTGAAATTTTTAAAAAAATTAAGCTAAAGGGAATCAGTTATAAATCGATCATTACCCTCGTATCTTCTAGTTTTCATTATTCAATTATGCAACATCTTACTTAGTATTCTCAATGAAAGAAAATCCCTTTTCATACTTATGTCTTTTTAAGTTTCACTCATCTGTGTTAAATTTTATTGTTATAGTTACGTAACAACTTAAACATCCATATTCATTCAATAGAAACGTGTTTCTGTGTGTTTTAGAATATTCACAATTAATAACACACAAATATTCATGGATCGATTGAATTTAGACATTAACAATGTTGGATTTCGGCTCAGTGGTCTAAAGGCTAAGCGTTCGCGCGCGAGACCAAAGCTCATAAGTTCGAGTCCCACACACGGGACCGTGGATGCTCACTGTTGAGGAGTCCCATACTAGGACGAAACGGCCATCCAGTGTTTCCAGGTTTTAGTGGTGGTCTTGCTTAGATCGACTCGTGAATTCGAACTGCAAAGAAATAAATATTCACACAGTTCACCGATCTATGATACTTCCATGTTTATTGTCATTATTTTACTAAACTTCATTCTAATATTATATAAAATAGTTTGTATATTGGTTATAAATAACAGTTATTATTGTTTATAGGTTGTTTTAAGCAGCGGATGGGAATAAAAAAGTTAAATGAATTTCGGCTTATTCTGCTATCCTTATCGTTCTTGCTTTATTCAAATTTACCATTCGGAAACATTGAATGTAAAAGATTATGGTTATCAGTAGAACCCGCGATATTCATTTTGGACTAGTCAGCAAGGTACACCTGCATTGTTGCACCAATGTTCACATTGGGACTCGGTCAAATTCACTGCCTATCGCTTTAAACACCTAACGCGTAACACATTGAGCTACTGAATCTAGTTAACCGTTAATGTTTTCAAAGGGATGTAATGTTTATAACATTATTAGTAATGGTTTCAGTTATCCTCAATATCTCTGAGGCTGGATTCTATTGTCATCTACCACCCATGGATTCTATAAAGCTTGTAACAAAATGGCTATGTCGAGTAAAACTTCATAGGATGCACATGAGCCAACAAAGACTGACTAAATATCGATCTTGAATGTCAATAACCGGATAATTTAACCCTTACTTTTAATGATATAATTGACAACTATCAATAAATAAGTGAACTTCCCACAACTTATGAAATCACCTTAGCTAGACCACCATTCAAAACCTAGAAGCAATGAATGGCCGTTTCGTTCTAGTATCAGGCTCATCAACGGTACGCGTCTGTGACCACGTCACTGGGGATTGAATCTAGGATCATTGGTCTCGCGTATGAACAACGGTTAACCTATAGACCACTGAACCGGGATACAATGGTGTACATATCCAGCTTCAATCAATTTACAATATTCGGTAATCTTCATCCATTGTCTGGATCACTGTCTGATGGTCGTGCAGTGCTGCCAGGTTCTTATTGGTAGTTCAGCTAAGATCAGTTTATGATGTAAGCTAGGGAACTGCATTAAAAATTAAATACATTTCATGTTAGAAACAGATGATGAAACGAAAAGCCCAACTAAAACTAGTTGAAATCAACAAAAATCTGGGATCGTAAACAATAAAACAAAGTCTTCCCATAAGTCTTCATGTAGCCACCTCTCCACCACGCATCCCTCTCAAATTTCACTTACACGAGTAGGAAAGAATAATGAATTTCGCATCGATTTCATTGTAAAGGCTAACACAAATGTTGCTATAAATAGGATACACGAAAAGAAGAACACATCTGGTACATAAAATGGTCGACAACTTTTGCCTATCCATGTACCATTCAACTGTACACATAAATCTTGATATTCTTGTGATTTCCAAGAGTAACGACCACGTGAAATGGCCTCCCAATCAATTTGTTTCTAAGTATAAATGAGAAAAAGAGGAAAGAAAGATAAAAAACAAACAAGTTGGAGAGAATATAGAAGATATAAGAATGATACACTTTGGCTTGGTGTATGCAAGTGGATTAAGGGCAAGGAAATATGGTGGATACATGTTTCGTTCTCTTTAAAACTCAACCAGCTGAATAAGCTATATATCCCAGCGTAGACATTCATAACAAGGCTCGAACTCAATATGTTTTGCTTTAAATATCAAACGAATTGTCGTGCTAAGAAACTGAACAACGACAACAACGTAATTGGGGTTAGAATTTGTGAAAGGCATTTCAGTCGGATGAAGTGGGCATAAATCATTGACAATTCAACTTTACAGACTTGTTGTTTGATTCATTAACAAAACAAAGACATCCCAGCGAAGAGAATTTCCTTCCCTACTATATCATTTTCCGAAGCTTTACAATCGTATTTATTGGTAACTTTTTACATGTAGTAGTCTATAATAAATAGAGGGGTTTTACAAAAGAATCAAACATCATCAAACTTATCAAGTGGAGGTCCATCAGAATGAAGTGGTGTTAACTATTATAGTCGAAATGATCAAAAATTTTTAAATATTTCAAGTGGAGCTAATCTGTGTCAGGTGAAGACAGGTATCTACATCAAACAATGGAGGATGGTCGCGCGATTTCACGGATTGATTAAAGTTAGACATTAACACTGTTGGATATCGGCTCAGTGGTCTAGAGGTTAAGCATATGAGTGCGAGGCTGAAGGTTCTGGTTCCGAACCCCGCGTGCGGGATCACGGATGTGCACTATTGAGGAGTCCCATATTAGGACGAAACGGTCGTCCAGTGATTTCAGGTTTTCAATGGTGGTATAACATCGATAGACTCATGATCCCAATCAAAACTTAGCCATCTCCACAACCTCATATTGGTAATGATTTATAAGAAGAAAGATGTTATTTCTTAGTAATTAAATTTTTCAAGTATGGAATAGAAACGTCTGCATCATTTAACAAAGTAATCAACAATCATTAATGGCTCACGTTATGTAATTGTTTTGGAAGTAATAAAAAGTAACAATCTATGGAAGGTAATTGAACACTTAGTAAAGGGGAATGAGGTAATAAGTAGCAATTGTAATTGGCGAAATTCGAAAGAACGCTAATACCATAAGAGAATAAGAGACTCTTATGTACACAGAGTTCCGGTTCAAAATAGTGAACTGCCATAGACTCGGTTGTGTATAAATTCCTCATCCAAACCTTTTTTGAACCAGTTCTTTTCACTTGTGGAAGATTTTGAACACAGATTTGTGATGTCGGTAGTAACCTGAATTGATCATGTATATGACAACTGAGCTGTTGAATGATTTGTTTTCCCTTTTAGATAACCATTCAAGCTAGTTCCCGGATATTCATTTACCAAGTGAGCGCTTTGTACGGCCAATGTAACCAGCTCCACTCGCTGTTAGGTTAAATTTATTCTCAATATAAATCACGAATTGGTCATAGCTAGACCACTAGTTAAAACCAGAAAGTACTGAAAGACCGTTTCGTTCAAGTATGGAACTCTTCAGCAGTGCACATCCACGACCTCAATATAGTGGATCAAGCTAAGAATATTCTGTGTGGCAAGCGAAAAATGCTTAATCTATAGACCACTGAGCCGGCATCTCATGGCGTACATGTCTAATTTTAATCAGTTCGCGACATTGGGCTTGACAACAAACTTATTAAAAAGAGATCCCTTCGTTGGATTTCAAAATTGTAAAGAGAACGTCCACATACATTTTATCAGAAGTTGGTTGAGGGATTCTACTCTCTAAATATTCAAAGTTAACAGTTGACAGGATGAACAACAGTAGCGTTTAAATCTTACAAGAATTGTTCTCTGAACACATACTCACCAATATGGATTCACAATGAGTATTATATATTTATTGAATTTACCAGGTACAGGTTGATGTACGTGGCTATGAGCAATATTTTAGGTGTGAAGGCTGGTGTCATACTACCCAGTAGTCAAAACAAAAGTAACTGAAATGGAGTTCAAACCTATAGCTATATGGATAAAAGTCAACCGCCTTAAAGATATTAAGTTACCCACTACTTCACACTGTAGATATTAGAGGAATGAATCATTTATGTACACATAAACATGTTCAACAAAAACGACAGTCTAATGTACATTCAAAACATTTTAAAAAAAGCATTGTGTGTGAACTTACTTCCATCAAATCTTGTACAGATTCTGGTTCAAAAGTTGAATTGAATCCAACTAATGGAATATGTGTAAGTGGATGCGTTTCATACATTGTTGATAATCTTTCAAAATCTGTTTGATTTTCTGATGGAAAGCATGCGCAATGATGTTTATCGATTAAATCCGGTGACCAGGCTCTGTGTAAAGAACAGAGGAAAAGAAGAAAATGTCAAACAATACAACATAGAAGTAGAATGAATATTGTCTTATTTATGTTTGTATGTGTGCGCGTGAGTATGGATATTCAACGATTATTCGTCAGTCTTCACAATATCATAATACCAAATCGAAAAATTATTATATGTACTACTACTTCTAAAGGTAAACGAAAAGAGGAAGGTCGAAGAGCACACCGCATCGGGAATCGGAAACAGATATGAAAAGGATAAATAGCAACTGGAAACAACTGGAAAGGATTTCCCATGACAGATTTGGATGGATAATGTTAGTGAGCGGCTCATGCTCCTCCATGAGGGATAAATGGCGTATATATGTAAGTAAGTACTAATTTATGAAAGAGAATTCCACAATACTATTTGAGATGGATATTTTATTGGTATTAAATTGAAATCAAGAAGTTTATTCACTCAGTCATTAGTAACGTGTACAACCTGGAGCATATATGCATCGATTCAAGTTGTTACACCAGATTAGCACGAAACGAGATTAAATCTAAAGTAGTAGAGCGATAGTAACGGTATCATTGGCAGTAGAAAAGGTTACGGATAAAACATTATGATTCTAAAGAAAAGAATAAGTTTGCACAGATACTAAAATGATAATTTTAAAATTTAATATCGACGGTACTATAATTTATAGATGAACATATCAGTGTTATGATTACAACCTATGTATTTCGGAGCAAAAATTATTATCGTTTTATTATTTATTTATTATTATTAGCTTTATTCAATATTATATTTTTGGTACACTGTAGAATTCTCAGCACAAAGTATTTCAACAAGTTTCCGTTTCTTACTTCTTGGTCGATCCTGGCGATAAATATTGAGTGAGCGTCAGCTAGAAGTTAGCAGTCCAGGAATCGACATCTCAGTAATGTATATTCTTTTCGCTGCATATTGCCAGCAACCGCGATGTCTCTAATTGTGCTTTTTTGTAACTTGTACAGCGAAAGGTTGTAAACTTTTCGTAAACGAACCTTAATAGGTTGTGGGATTAATAAACAAATTAGAACAGATAACTTGTTGAAATATCTAAAAGGCAGAAACAGATAGCCCAGATGTTCAAGCAGGCCGCCATGGCTTTATTCAAAATTATATTTTTGGTACAACATAGAATTCTCAGCTAAATTACATTTCGGCATTATAGTTGATGTTAATGCGTGATGAAACTCTAACTCTAACTCTTAACTATAAATCATATTCCTAATTTCTCACACTAATTGATAATTCTCTGTTGATCTTAGTGATTAGTTGAACATTCTCAAAGTCACTTTATTATCGCTCAAATGTCGTTCATAGAGTATAGTCTCACCTGGTTGTGATAGTCACTTGGACCTTAAACTGAACAGTTTGGACTAATCAATCATGGCCAAGAGCACACAGTCCATAACTTTATGGATTGATGTCGTGTGTTTGGTTTGACCGCCCTAAACTTCCTTTTGACCTACTCGTACACCAGCAAAAATTTCTCAGCAAGATAGACAATGTTTAGTTTAAACCAGGACTCAACACAATTTCTATAAGTGATGTATGTATATAGTTAAGTCAGCTGATCCCCACTCTACTAACTGAATGAATGAATAAATGAAGTGAACAAAAAGATAGAGAGGAGGCTGTGATTTTATAGTAAGTCAATCAATAGAGATCATAACAGCTACTAATATCATTATTACCACCATAATAATAATGTTATTATTATTATTACCTTTACAATCAATTAATCACACTTCCTAGTTGAATAAATAACCATTCAATCTAACCTGAATGCAAATAACTGAGTATAAACAAATTTGAATATAAGACAAAACTTGAATTTCCTGTATCATTTAAAAATACTATTAATATTACTGAAGTATTTGTCAAATGATCTAATTTTGGGAGACAAAATAAAATTTTCATATCAGAAATGCAATGACTGAACTGAAACGATTATCATTAGAGAGAGAATACAGGATAAAACCATACAATTAATTTGATACAATATACATAAATTTATATATATATATATATATATATATATATATATATATTCACGGTGGAAATTACGTGTCGATCTCAACTAAACCATCATTGAAAATCTGGGAGCACT
Organism: Schistosoma mattheei; assembly: GCA_944470405.2. Lineage (NCBI taxonomy): Eukaryota > Metazoa > Platyhelminthes > Trematoda > Strigeidida > Schistosomatidae > Schistosoma > Schistosoma mattheei. Next base: position 6,089,454 of record OX103950.1, read on the forward strand.
GGACAACCCTTTCATCCTAGTATGGGACTCCTCAGTAGTGTGCATCTACGAAGCTGAAACTTGGACAACTACCACAACCATCATCAAAAAGTACAAGTACTTATAAACGATTTTCTATATAAGATACTCAATATCCCTAGATCAGATACCATCAGCAACAGCCTACTGTGAGAAAGAACAAATCAACTTCCATCTGAAGAGGAAATTAGAAAAAGACACTGAAAGTGGAAAGGATATATATTGAAGAAATCATCAAACTACATCACAAGCAAGCGATAACTTGAAATCCTGAAGGTAAACAAAAAAGAGGAAGGCCAAAGAACACACTGTGTCGGAAATTGGAAAAGGACATGAAAAGGATGAATAGCAACTGGAAAGGTTTGCCCAGGATGGAGTTGGATGGAGAATGCTCGTGAACGACCTATGCTCATCTATGAGGGGTAACAGGCATAAACAAGTAAGTAAGTTAACAAATATCAAGTCTACACTACCAGTTTATTCACTCATATACCTTATATTATATTAGGTTAGTCAGAATATCTTTAACAAACAAAATGGAATACAACCAGCCACACCATGGCAACTGCTTATTAACAAGTAATTTGAACCTTTATCCACTGTCTTATATCTTACGCTGATTTATTTCAACAGATAACTCATTTGAATAATTTAATATCAAAATTATGAACGAGACATGCATCCTGAATTAGACTACTAGACATCATTTATCTCTGCATATATATGTTTGATGTGTTTATTTATCGTTTTACATAAACTTCGATATCCTTAGGAAAAAGAAACACTTTTCAATTTATACTAATATTGTTATTTTTAATAAACAAAATGATCAACATGTTCAACTGACTCATGATCTTAATCATTGAAATTACTATAATATCCACAAAACCCATCTGATATTAATCACTAGTGACTGACTTCAAGAGGTATATCCTGGAGTACTAGTGAGAAGTAGTGACCAGTGGAGTTCAACCAGGTCTGTTGTGAGATAGTAACCCACTGAAGGCAATGGTGGATGTGTCGCTCAATTTCGTGGATTAGTTGAAGTTAGACATTAACACCGTTGGATGCCGGCTCAGTGGTCTAGTGATTAAGTGCTCGCGTGCGAAACCAGTAGTCCCTGGGTTCGAGTCTCGCAGGGGGCGGGGTCGTGGATGCGCACTACTGAAGAGCCCCACGATGGGACGAAACAGCCGTCCAGGGCTTCCAGGTTTTCCATGGTGGTCTAGCTTCAACTGACTCATGATCTTAACTATTGAAATTAACATGTTTTTTTGGTAGAAGACAGAAGCTGTATTTATGCATTAAATTATACTTAACAAATAATAACAATATTAAGGTAAAGACACACATGAATATATTTATTCTTAATCATATTGTGTACTTTTCACATGATTCACATCTTTCTAAATAACAAAATTAACGACTGAATATGAATGAATAGGCTTTTAGTGTAGATTTGTATTTCTTTGTTTGTTGTATAATCCATGATTATTATGCAGTGATTACATTTCGATTAGCAATGATCTCTAGTAATCATGTTATCATTAGTTTAGATTCAAGTTCCTAAATGATTATAGCCAGAGATAATTTGATATATCTTTATTTGGAAGTTAAAAAATGGTGTGCACTTAAACTATATCGAGTACATACTTTAATAACACTTAATCACTATTTATCGAATGTTTATGGTTGTACCTACAAAATTTATCGTCAAAAGTAAAGAAAAAGCACAATAGTTAGTATATATCTACCTAAAAGACTACATCAAACAGTTACTGAGTCTTGGTTTGATTGTTTTTAACTTTCTTTCAATCTACTCTTACACTGATAAACGCTGATCATTGAGGTAGGCAGCAGTTAGGTAAACATACAATCTTCTAACCATTTCAGATTTGTGATGATAACGATAACAATGATAACAAAACGACAACAAAAAGAATTTCCAAAAACACTGAATTTTCTGAAGGACGATAAGAGTTTAGGTTTCATACACATAAATCAATCTACTTGATGTAAATCTGTAGAGCTTTCAGTCGTTCTGTAAATCTAGGTCGACTGACATGGCTGGGCCACGTTTCACGCATGCTCAACCAACGACGAACACGGTGCGAAACGATGACTAGTGTTGGAGACTAACGGAAGAAAGTTAAGGGTGGCCAAACCAATATGTGATACCAGTCCATAAAATCACTAACTTCTGATCTGAGTCATGTTAGTAGATACAGACTACTTAGTTGACATCCGTGTGACTATCGTAACCAGTAGTTGGAGACTGGCTGACATGGCTCAGACTCGATCACAATGGCGTAGGTGCATACACTCTTTGTCTTCTCTCAAACCGTGAGATTAATGTTACATCATACCGTTGTTTCTACGAGCTAACTCTTTCTTCCTGTGTTATATCCTTATATGCAATCTTTCTTTTGTATGCAACTATCATTGAAGTAACTACTTCAATGAATTTGGTGTTCATCTTGTTGTGCTAATGAGGTGTGGTAACTTGGACAGACACATATATACGCCTGGTCCTGCGTTATAGATGACTGACTGACTGACTGCAAATGTTCGGTAAGAACAATATGAAAGTTACTATCCTTTTTTCAATGTCCAATAAAAGTTCACTATCTGGTATTTTCAATCATCTTTCCATTCATTTAGTAGATGAGTACTAAATATAAGAGTATAGTTTTCACTGAGGATTTCATTTCAATCATATGAAGCTATCGACTCACATATGTCTTTTATGAATATACTAATGTAACGCACCACAACTTACTGGATGAAAAACAAACAAACAAATAAACTGAATGTTACGATTTGAAATGAAATCTTCAGTGAAAATTACACTTTTATCCGCAGTATTCAGTTACTAGATCATATATTATAATATACAATATAATTCATTAAGATTTGAGGTCTTTAAGAATAAAACAACTGTGATATATTAAAGGTTACCTACATAGAAGAACTAGCATCATTTTGTTAAGAAGTGGTCAGTTAGTAACCATGCATCATATGCTTTAATATTTAAAAAAAATCTCTAATCCTGTTCTTTTTTTACTATAATTATCGTGGCTATATCATACATATTCAGGTTTAATATGCAGAGCATATAATAGCTGTGGATACATGAGGTAATTAAGTATAAAGTTATGCTTCACTAAAAGGTGTAGTTTCTGTGTCTACCTAAAACACATGGTAATTAAATGATCAAACAGTCATCATTATCAGGATTATTCACAAGTCAATATGTGATCAAAATGTTATTCGAATCTAATCACACATATGCATATATAATTTGTGATGTAAAGTGGTGGTTTAAGGTAGTCGACAGGAAAACTTTCTCAACCTAAGTTTCATGCTATTTAGCACTTTCAGTAATATGTGCCTGTAGTCTCTAGGCAACTGATACCTTGTCATTTAGCTTTACAGCCATAGAAGTTACTACTGAGCTCTTCGGATCACGACTGACCTCCTTTGTAGGATTGAGATGTATTTACAAATGGATGATCATCAAATAGTGATCGGTTTAATGTATATCAACTCCTTCTCAACATAGTGTACACGATGTCGAGTCCATTACACTAATAGTGGCTACATCGTAGCTTGATCGATAGAATCAGATTATGACATTGATCACCAGTGATCGACCAATTATAACATAGTTGTGACAGACTCTATATTTTGATTACATCATCCAAATTTATTCAGAAAGGGTAATGTAACTAGCTTTTGTTATGCAATAACACATAGTGGAATTTAACGACTTTGTTTCAGTACAATAATAATCGATTTATTTATTTATTTATTTAAAATGTACTACTGATTGACAACGTGGAATCCAGCAACAACAACAACAATACACAGAAAACACATTTTTTCCGTTACAAAATCACACAAAATAAAACAATTAATTTACACGGAATTCATTAAATCTCGTTAGTATTTTTCTTGAATTTCGATTTCAAAATGAGAAATAACCCTATCATAATTGATTGATCACTGGGTGGTGATCAACCTCATGCGTGTCAAGTCCTTATTTAATGCGGCTCGAATGCTATCGACCAGGAGGTCAGTCGCAGCCCGGATAGCTCAGTGGTAACGTCTCTGACTGTGAAGCTGGGTGACATGGGATCGTAACCCGCCAGGGAGCACCAGTTCCCTCAAGATTACAGGTACACCATGCTGACGAGTGCCAAGTAGCACGAAACCCGAGTCCGGGTTTCCAGTCGACTACCTCCAACTACCATCTAATCTCGAAATAACCCTATATTAGTTCAAAATAATCATTTTTCAACAAGGTTATGGTTTCTAAAGAAATATGCTAATACTACTTCTACTACTACTACTAATAATAATAATACTACTAACACTAATACCATAAATAATTTAAAATTATTCAATATGCAAATAAACTCAATTGAAAAACAGAATAAAACAAAACAAGAAAAAATAAGTAGAATGACAAGTGAGTATTTAGGTTCATACATTTTTGTTTTCTATATGTTGGATCTAAACGACATCACAGAGTATTTCAGTTCTATTTTTTATGTTTGAATTTGACCCCACATAAAAAAATATATTCACACTGTTTTCTACATTTTCAAATAAATAAAAAAATAATAATTCTGTAATTTTTATTGCAAGTGTTGAAAAAAAAAGTGAATTGGTGGAGGGGGGAGGTACAGGAAGGTGTTAAGTGAAAAAAGAGTTGAATAGAATATGGAACTTAAGAGTTTTGTTTTAGTACATTGATAATTTATTTATTTATTTATTTAAAGTAGACTGTTGTTTTGTTCATAAAATTGTTGAGTTGTTTATCATAAACATTACAATGTTATGTAAATCAATATTTTCGAAATATGGGATACATTTAGTATTATAATTTAGTGTGTGCTTAGCAGTGGAATGCACGGTGCATGTTGGTTCACACGCTTTCACCACTGAGCATCATTTCGCTTCGCTTTATTCTCTTCGCTTCATCCCTCTGATTGTCCGTCCAGATCAATGAGTGTACAGAATATACGTATTCAAAAATCTATTATCGTATTATTCAATTCCGTTATTCACTAACGCGATTTAAGTCGATGATTATATGCGAAGATGGTAATAGTAATGCACACCAATTTGAACTGACCTTCTACTAACAATGTCTTTTCCTAGACTTAGATTTGGCGCTTGTTAGAAATGGTTGTCTGAGCATAGTAATAGTAATCGATCAACATTATCTGTTCGCTGAGCCACGACACCATGAGACTTACCAAGTGACTTTCAGTTGGGTTTCAATTACCTACTAGGATATTAAAATCTACTGTCACTATTATTACATATCAGAGCCCAGCTTTTTAATGAATTGTTAAAAGTTTCCACAAAAATCCATTCTCTACATTATCTGAGCTGAAATCAGTGGGAGCGTAGGCAGAGACAACGAAAAGGTGACGGTGTGTGCCTATCTTTCCAAGTTTTACTGTTACATTTAATTGGACAGATTAACAAAGGACTATCCATTGGGATTCAGTCTAGGAGAGACTAAAATGCTTCAGAATTTACTGCTACACCTACCAGCGAGAACACGAGAAGTAGCAATAAAGTCTTTAGATGCATAAAGGGTTAATAGCGCGGTTTCTTTATATTGATTAGATAAGGTAAAATGAGTAGGTGTATTTGGATTCCGTATATGCATTTTGAAGATACAACATGGATTGACAGATCCAGATTCTAGAGTCTGGGCTCAGGAAACCTGCTGTCCTATCTGACACAAGATTGGGACATTAAAAGGAGACCAGGAATGATATTTGGTGAACTTGGATCGTCAGATACCAAGGGATAACTGCTTGAACCTGATCACAGGTGGCTTTTAATGCGAAGTTTTTGATGTGCTAATTTCGTACTTCGAAAGGCCACATTACCGGAGACGGAAATCCTGAAGTAAGGTGATGTGTGAAATTTTTAGGGTCGACCATTTCTAACTGTTTCCTCCTATTATGCTAGCGAAAAAGTCCGTTTAATTAGTCATCAATTATTAACATTATATTATTATTGTAGAGATCTGAAAATACTTTGCAAATTGGTTTGGTTCATGTGAATAATTGCAATCAGTCTCGGCAGAGTCACACCGATTCGTTAATACACAGCTTTCTGATTCCAAAACAAATAATTAAATTTGGCGTTAGCTTGTGTAATCGGTATGTTGTCCAAAGAAATCAGCCTTATTTCATCCTTTTCTCAAGAATGCCACTTCATGTTTTTAAGTAAAGTGGAATCCAGTAGAGATGCATCTCATCATATTTAGAACTTGTCAGTTGGATGTATCATCCAAATCCCAATGTGAAAAGTCACACCGGGACTCAGACTCAGTACTTTCCGCTTTAAACACTTAACGTGTTGCAGAGGTTCATTCAGCCAGTTATCAACTTCTGTAAGAGGGATGAAGTTATTTGTATAATGGTTTGAATTCTCCCTTTTGATATTAAGGACAGTAATTAATCAATCTCATTTTGACGAAAGTGCTTACAGAGAAGGTTGCCTCACTATTACTATTAGATCAATACGTTTTAGGTAAAGCCTAACACAATCGCTCCTCAGGTTTTTAACAATGTCAGTAAAAACCACACCAAAACAACTTTGATATACTAACGTGACAGTAAACATATTATAAGATTTATCGATCAGTTGGTGATTTCCGATCAAAAAGTCTTGACTATCGATTTTTTATTACTGTTCTATAAATTGTTTCCTGGACAATTACTCTCCATCAGAAGAAAAATTATATTTGGGAAAACTAACTAGCTATCATGAAATGCCACTTAATACTTGTAGACTAATTTAGGTTAAGCATTAAAATCGCTGGATGCCCACTCAGTAGACTAGAGGTTAAGAGTTCGTGCGTGAGGCTGAAGGTCTTGAGTGTGGGGTCGTGGATGCACGTTGTTGAGGAGTCCCAATACAGGGACAAAACCGCCTTCGAGTTGTCGAAATATACATATCCTAGCTACCCTAGTATTTAATCATCGAATTAAAATGCGTTAGTGAATAAAGGAATTAAATAAGTTAAATACGAGAATGGATTTCAAATGCATTTATTTCATACGATCGTCGGTCCAGAAAAAAGATCGGAGAAGCGATGAGAAGAGAGCAAAGCGAAATGATGCGCAGTAGAGAAGGCGTGTGAGCCAACTCCATTTAATCAAGCGTTAATCGATATTTTTAGTCAGATAAAAATAAGTTAAAGATATGTAGTGAATAGGATAAGAAGTGAGCACGCATACGCTCATACAAAAACAGTTAAGGTGATAAGCGGATAATTAACAAGGTCGAAATGTGACTTAAGAAGAATGAATAGACCGGCCTGTCCAGAAGCTAGAATAAGCTATGTGGGTTTGCATACCACTACAGAGTGGCTATCTGCGATGTGTAACTTCCTCTAATCCGACACGGTTAAACTCTGTCACAGATTTCCACTAAAACTATTTAACACTTTTCCTCTAAATTCTTATTGATTATTACCTCGAAGACTATTAAAAGAAAGAGAAAGTATATAGTTCTTCAGAAATTCATAAAAATAATACACCTACGATAAAGTTTGTTTTGCAAGAAAGAATATAATGCGATAATTATAATATGTAGTTAAATAATATAAGAAGTAGAATTCTTTCAATTTGATTAATAGAAAGAATTTTATGAGCAGTTATATTAATCAGTAATAGTAGTAGAGTAAAGAGAAAGAATGAAGTTGTAGAATAAAATTTGTAATTATTTTAATACAAAGATTGAATGCATCTGTTTTATTGTGACTGACTTTGAGAAATGCCTCATAGCCATTGGTGGTGATTATCTTGAAGACTTCAACCATAGATAGTTTGTATAAACTAACATAACTCAGTCTAACAGAAAATAACTACATGGATTGATGTCATATTTTAGTTAGACCGCCTCTAGAATTTTTCCAACTTAGGTAAATCAAGAAATATCAAACGTCAGGATAGGCGGTGTTTGGGTATGTGTGATAAATGTCCCAGACACCAAAGTTGATATAGGTTCCCAATCTTACTAAACGATTTGGCATATTTACTAAATACTTCGTGTCTAACTTCAATATTTATAAGTCAATCGTGCCAGAATAATCGAACAATGCTTGGAAGACATCTATGATTAAATACCGGTAAACTTAAGAAGATACTTCATTTTTTAAAGATCATATTTATGAACTTACAAGAGAATGGTAAATATTTACTAAAGATTATCTGACCGACTTCTTATTAAACTCATTTTAATTAATTGTTTAATGAAACCTATTTTATGATAAACAAAGATGGGTGGTGACTAACAGTGGAATCCAGGACGCACGTTTCGTCCTATTTGCGACTCGCTGGCTGGGTGTACCTGCATCGTAGAGTTAATGTCCACTCCAGTACCCGAGCCCAGAATCGTTCGCTTCAAACGCCACCGCGTTATCTACTTAGCTACTGAGTCCTGACAGACACTAGCTTTTGAAATCGAGTAAAGTTTAAATTCATTTTGTATGGTTTGTTTGAATCTTCACATTGATGTTTAGGACGGCAATTGATCGAGACAATCCGTACAGAATACACATATGCCATTAAGAAACTGATCAATCTCAGTCCTAAACATCAATGAAAAGATTCAAACAAACAATACAAAACGAACTATTTTATGATGATGTTAAAGTTTATGAAATTTAATAACCATAAGGAAAAATCTGATTTAATGGAGTATTTATGAAGATTTAACTGGTTCAATTTCAGTAGAGTAACATAAACACAAAATGTATAGATTGCACCTACTGACATTTTAATAAGACAAATTCATAAATTAAAAAAAAGACAGTATACTTAGTTTTTTAGTCACTCTTAAAATACTACTAGTAGTACTGCTATAAGATAGTGTTATTTAATAAATATATACTGTTTGCTGAACTATCTTACATTTATGCTTTGTTTGTATTTAAAATATGACTTTTTTATTTCGTGTGCTGTGTGGTCAGACATTTCAAGTACATTATTAAATTAAGTCGGAGTCATAATTAGAAATGAATAAAATATACACAGTTAATCCGTTTACTGTCTTTGTTTCCCAATTAGCCAATAAATTAAGAGGAGCTCAAGGACCAATCCGCATGTGGGATCGTGGATGTGCAGTGGTGAGGAGTCCCATACTAGGACGTAACGGCCATCCAGTGCTTCCAGGTTCTCAATGGTGGTCTAACATTGGTCGATTCATAATCTCAATCAAAACACTAAGGTCTTGGATGTTGTTTCCCTGATCAGTGTATTAATTGGTTGTTGAGGCCGTTAGATACCCAGAACTCACTCGAAAAAGGTTCTAATTGTTTAATTTTATTCTGAAAATTTGAACTTTATGTTTTCGTGCCAAGAGACGCTTAGTTGACCTACAGCCTACATTTCCCACTCGGAAATCCTTGACTATCATTAGTTGACGGATTTTTTTTAGTACGCTGTTTTGTGGCTCTCCTAAGGGCGTTTCTATCATTGTCTAAATAAGCTTAATTTGTGTGCTTGGTAGAATACATTCTCTACGCCTCATCAAGACTTCTTGATCTAGTTAGCAAGGTCGGGGACAATGGATCAGAATAGCCTATCGTGTCACTGTATCTTGACTTTCGTTCTGTTTACCGAGTAAGGTGAACTCGTAATAGCATTCAAGTATATCATTGATACTTGGAAGTTCACTGTTCCTACAAGAAATATAGGTATACAGGTGAACCTACCACATTATATCGATTAGCGTTCTCAAGAAATAAAATGACCGTAATACAAAAAGAATGAGCATCGAAAATATAAACCAAGGAGAAAACATAAATTGTTTCAAAAAAAAAACATAGTCGCAAACATAATAAATAATAATAAAAGAGAAAAAAAGCTTGTCATTATGTAAATAAATAAAGAAAGTGAATTAATCATCACAATAATCAACTACTTACAAATCTACTTTGTATTTTTTCGATATTGCATAAGTTTTCTTTAATGCTTCAATAAAAAATATTAAACCAATTAATGCTGCAAATGATTCTTCAGTGAAACGTGTAATAAATTTGACTAATGCGCTCAGATCAAGTGCAACCATAATGAATAGGGCAACAGCGACCCAAATACCAATCCATAAACGAAAACTTAAATATGACCATTCCATTTTCCTGCAAGATATAAATTATTATAGAAAGGATTATGTGTAAATAATGTTTTATTTTTGGACGGGGGATTGGGAGGAGAGGGAAATAAATGAATAGTTAATTAAACACGTAAATTTAACTGTATGACTTTTTGGAAGAAACTATACAATAATAAAGGAAAGATAAAATGGTGTTATTTCTTTAGGATGTTGGTAGAGAAGAGAATCATTACTACAGTCTGGAGCAGGTCGTGAAGATTGTTGCATTCTAAAGTTTAGATCACTGACTGATCTTGAGTTAAAGAATTAGTAAAAAACCAAGAAGTAAAGGATAACTGTTTCATCCTAGTACGGAACTCGTCAATATTAGGCGTCCACAACGCCACAAAGGATCGATCTCAAAACGTTTGATTTCGCAGCAAGTGTTAGGCCGGGATTCAATTTTATTCATGTACAATTATCAATCAATCCTCTATCTTTTAATGTCAGTGGTGGGTAGTTGCCTCATATCTCATAGGACTGAAGTTCATATATCACAGCTCTTTACTACGAAGCTTGAGAGATTATTTCTGTAAATTAACCAGTAGTGAGCACATAACTGTTACTAGTATTATGGGGGTAGGTTGTAGAGATAGTTAACTCTTAGTTAAGTAATTATTGAAAACCGGAGATCATTGGACATTCATTAGATTCTTGATCTTCAACCGTTACTTAATTAAGAATAATTCATTATTTAAATCATATGATCATATCACTAAACTCCTGATGTACTACAACAGCTATAGTTATATTCTTCTCTTCCATCTTGATGTAACTAGTAGTACATTTTAATTAGTGATTTGTATACACTACACTATAATCAGTCAGCTTTTTTAAAAGTCACTACTCTGTCTATTCATACAAGCAATGTTATAGCATTATATATGTATGAGTTCTAGTATTCAGTCAGCCAGTAACAACGTATAACTTAATACGTACGTACATCAGTTCGAGTTGCCACACCACATTAGCACAGAGATGCAGTTGTCGACTCAAATTCCGTAGTGGTAGAGGTAGTAAGAGTATAAGAAGAATCGGAAACATTAGGGTTTGAAGATGTTATTCAAGGAGTATAATACAGTGAAATAAATTCGGAAAGAGGAAAAAGGGGACATGAAGAATTTAGAAGATTAGAATTTGAGAGAACACAAAGAGTTGATGCACTTGCGCCATTGCAAGTAATTCTTAGCCATTTCATTCAAGGTCTTTAACCATCGGTTGCTATCATCTCACCGATCCCAATCAGACAGTCCTACACCTACCAACATGGCTCAGTCTACTTGTCAGTGACTCCATAGATTTGTGCCATGTTTTGGTCTGACCGCCTTATCGCCTACGTCATAAATGACACAAGTTGGCAAAAGCTAGTCGAGCCTTCTGTATCCGTACTGAGATTTCGTCACGCACCAGACCATAAGGGCTTACGAGACTTCCTAGATAAGTGAAGCGGTCGACGCGCTCAACTACTTCACTCCCTATCATTAGTTCGGGTGTCAATCCAACCAAATCCTGAAGCAACATTTTGCATTTTTAGGAAGAAAATTGCATCCCGAACATGCCTGCATTGTTGCTTAGAGTGGTCAGAAGACTGTATTTTGTCAGCGTCTTCACCAAATAGAACTATTTCATCGGCATATTCTAAGTCAACATGTGAATCTCCCGGTAGAAGTTCTAGTATTAGCTCAGAAGATTGCATCACTTCATGTACATAGATAGCCAGAGTAGTTTATATCAATCTGGGATATCTTTGACAGTGTTTAAAGTTAGTTTACTTCTAAAAGATCATATATGTAATGCATGTTACAGGAGACTTCTGCTAGGTTATTCTTTTCTTCACTAGTTATATAATCTTTTCAATCTATTCTACTTATGTTTCAGAGTAACATTTATTATAGTTGGTAGTTTAACCGACATTACTCGGTTAGATTCGTCATTACAGTACAGATTGTATTACTCCCTATCTGAAGTATACTTATTTTGCCTATTTACTAACATCCTATGCTTTGACTAATGATAAACTTCTTCTGACAACGATCGACATTGAGCTGTGGACAAAATAATCTAAACACTGATCAAATTAACAGATCGGCTTTTTCTATGAATAAAGGTTTGGATGAAGATATTTCCTGAAGATTTGTATAATTTTAGCAGGTTGTATTCATCATAAACTGATATCAATCGAAGATATCATTGACTTGCTTCAAGACGTTTCCGAAGTTCTAATGAGAACTAGTAAATGATATTCCGACATATAAGGGGTGAAACACTTGTTACCACTAATTTGAATGTTCGTCATGTTATAACTCAAATCGATTGAAATTGAAATTCTATCATCACTGGACATCAGACTAAATGGTTCGTATAATTAATTGTTTCCCTCATGAATTTAAGATCCTGGATTAGATATCAAGAGTTTATTTATTGCCTAGAAGTCACATATTGTGATCAATCTGCGACAAATACAATATACGCATAAAATTTACTCAACTAATTTAATTCACTTATAACTAGAAAGTTACGTAGACACTTCTAGTTAGGAGTGATTTATGATCATGGTGAGTAATATCCACTAATAAGAATTATAAAAAGAATCTGTTCACGATTGTAAAGTATGCTGAGCGATATTTCGAAATATAACCCGAGAATGTATGGTATATATATATATATATATATATATATATATATATATATATATATATATATATATATATATATATATATATATAATGGTGCAAATTAAACCGGATAAACTCAATACTGTACACTTTCTAATTAATGATCTCTTTACATTTTCATTTGTTTATACTTAAAAGACCTTATGAATTATTTGTTCAACGAATTTCGGTCACTATTATTATTATTATTACCACATAAAATTTCATGCTAGCAACTAAACATATATATATATATATATTTACGTAAAGCATAAAAATGTGAAGAGGCCGACAAGTTTAATTAAACTTTACAATGTTGTATTCATTAAATTAAGAGTAGTTAATAGTAATAAGTGTATGCATATATACACATATATGGATGTATGATAAAACGGCAATAATAGTGACAATATTTCTCTCTTTAAATTTAAATAAATTCTCATTTTGACTTTTTTTCACTCGGTTTATATCTTAAACTGACTTCCTTTATTGCTTTACTACTACGTATAACCATAATTAATAATGATAATATTAATGTTTCGTAATTATGTAGTTATTAATTGTTAATTATATATATTGAAGATTAGATCTGGGTATGTTTAAAATGTAATACATTCATTGGAATTATTATAGTATTTATGATGTTATAATATAAATGATAAATTCTTAGTTGATAATGAAATTGTTGATAACCTTATTTTACAAAGTATCTGGTTATTATTTTTTTTTCATTTATTTATTCGTATAATGTTTCCCTGTATAATTTTCATTGTCTATATTCTCTGATTTCGTTGACTTCCTTTATTTCTTCCGACTTTAACACTCTCGTTTTCATCTGACCTCCTCTATCTCTCCCTCTCTCTTTTCTTGTATCTAATTACCCACTAACGCTGAATGTTTAAATGGTTAAAAATTAATTGTCAATGAGATTTATTTAAAATATTACGAATTTACATACATATGTAAATATGTATAAATTTATATAGTGTTATATATATATAAATAAGAATCAAACGATTACTTCTTGTATATCTGACTATTTATCTGCTTATTTAATGTACGTTTGTGGGCACAATAGTTAACGAAATTGTCTAAGTAATTAATTCGTATAAATATATATTTATTATTAGTTTGTTGTAGTACTGTATTCTGATAATTAAGTGATAATTATTAGACGGGGTGGAGATTTGTGGAAATTGTAGAATTTTCAAAGTTTAAGTTACGAAATAATCTTTGCTAGATCATTATTTAAAAATAAGAGGCTCTGGTCAACCGGTTCATTTTGGTATAGGACTTCTGAGAAATATGCATTTGCAACTTTGCGTCCACGAGTCGAACCATGAATGTGCATTGATGAGAAGTCCCAAACTATGACGAAACGGCCGTCAAGTGCATCTGTGTTTCATTAGGGGTCTATCTAAAATCTATTCATCAATTAAACTATGAAGATAACTTAATTGATTTACGTTATATTCATTTCGAATTTCAAGTCACCGCTTGCCAATGTGCAATATTTTAAGAAGTATCGAATTACGTTATAGTAGGGCTAGGATTAGATAAGACATTTAACTTGGAACCATAATCTCGCCCTATCTACTTCTGTTTCGCGCGATGAACTCTCCTTCTTTCTCTTAAAATGACCTCTCATAGAACAATGGGTTCATTACCTCTCTCGGGAGAATTCTATACATTACTTTCATGAGATATGAGTATTTACAACAAGGTGAAAAACCGAAGCATATGTCTGCCAATTAAACTAAGCTGAAGGATGATAATGGTTTACCAAAAAGAATTAGGAAACTTATGTTTTCAAATCAGTATTGAATATGAATTTCCGGATCTTGAAGGGATGAATAGGGTATGAAGTGAATGCTTTAATGGCAACATGTTTCAGGCTGTGAGGCTGAATGACATAGGCTCAAATATCACGGGAACAATCAATTCCACCAACATTGAAGCTATGACTTGGTAAAGGGTACGAAACATAAGTCAATTATATGGGATTGCTTTCTATTGACTATCTTCAACCACTTAGGAAACATGTTTAAAGGAAATTTAGCAATAAATTTGTACTTTAATTCGATTGTAAATAAAATAGCAGCAAAAAAACTCACGTGCATAATCTAAATATGATACTTTCAAATACTAGAACTGGTCCTGTACTACCCATGATAGTTAACGGTTGTCCAGAAAATAGTGAATATGTGATACCTACAACTGCACCTGATAATATACTTTCAATTGTCCCCTAAAAACAGAATAAATAATCGTTGTTAATAAATATGAAGTAAAATCAAATGTCTAATAAATAAATAATATCAAGTGTTAATATGTGAAATCATACGACAATATTTGGAAATAGTCGTTGTCATGATCTGGCCATTGATGAGAGTGCAAAGAAGGGGAAGGTCAAGAAAATGATTAAAACAGTGAAAGTTTACTTCTCTGAAAACGAATAGCCTATATTTTATTCACAACCGAATCAGTAGAACATACTAATGACCAGTTGTTTCTGCTGAAATCATGAACCTGTCAATGTTAGAACACCACTGAAAACTTAAAAGGACTGACATTTCGTTCTGTATGGGACCACCCAGCAGTGCACACCCACAATCCCGCATGCAAGAACTTTCAATCCTGAGCGTGAACGCTTATTCTCTAAACCATTATGCCGTCATCCAACAGTGTTCATGTCAAACTATAATCAATATACGATAAAGGCTTCCATCTCTTCTAGAATTTCACCTTTATGTGTGATTTGGTCTGTACTCACTGTTTTTACTTCTTGTTTTTCCTTTGTGAATGTTAAGTTCTACTTCTGCATAAACCACACTGACTGCTTTATTCTGCATTCGTTTCTGTGTATGGGATAGGTGGAAGACCAAGTGATATGTGAAGTCTAACTCATCCAACTGCATACGAGGTGCCCACTGTATACTCTGTTTTGCTTGAGATGTGAATATCTTCTTATTCCAGTCAACAAAGAGAAGAAAGAGAAAAAGCAAGAGCAGGCAGCTTTGTATGACATCAGTCATCACTTGGAATATATCCTTGAGATGACATTTGGTTGACTGACTGACTTGTAACTTGAATGACTAAAAATTAGCTTCGTTTTATTCAAGACTATCAGTGAGGCACGTCTACATCATGGAGACAAAGGACTGACGAACAATCATTTCCGTCTTAGTTTGTAGCTGTCCAACACTAAAAACGCAGACAGCCCACTCTACCATGGCCCACATACCTCTGATCCTCAGGTGAAGGTGATGGACGCGCTAACACCTAGATACTACTGGGTAAGTCAGTGTTGAATGATTCATATTTACTAATCTAATTAAATTGCGATATGAAACTGCTAAGGCAATTACAGGACTACACAGTTTTCATCAATAAAGCTAAAGTTTAACTAGTAACAATAATCATGGGTACTTTATTCCCAAATCAATTTTTGAATGACTTTTGGGCTTTTCAGGTTCGTCTCCAATTTTCTGTGTGTTTTATGGTCATACTTTCATAACTAATATATATACTGAGTAGTACTACTTCGAGTTGTTCTGTTTGAATACCAATTTTTCTAAAACATCACCTTCTTGCTATGTTAACTTCTAATTGTCAACTCATCGTATAATACATGCCGTTGTCTATTTTTCGAAAGCCATCATCCAGAAGACATAAGTGTTTATTAACAGCTGTCTACGCAAAATACTTCGGATCCATTGACCAGACACTATGAGCAACAACCAACTGTATGAGAGAACAAACCAGGAAATCAGGAAGAAGCGCTGAAAGTGGATAGGACACACATTGACGAAAGCAACCAACTGCATCACAAGGTAAGTCCTCACTTGCCATTCTCAAGGCCAAACGAGGAGAGGAAGACCAAAGAACACATTACGCCGAGAAATAGAGACAGACATTAGGAGAATGAACAACAATCGGATAGAATTGGAAATGCAGGTCGGCAGCCTATGCCCCATTGAGAGTAACAGGCGTAAGTAAGTAACTAAGTAAGTTATATGTTTTTATATAGTATACCTATTCGTATTAAAATAATTCAATGGTTCCTTAATTCGTGAGTACCAAAGAGTCAATCAAAAACACTAAAACGTAATTATTAATAATAAGACTTAATAGAAACAGGATAAATTTATAACTTCCTCTCAAATATGATTTAACTCTATTGTAATAACAATTTGTTATCAATATTAGGATATAGAGAGTTCGCAATACAAATCTTACTCATCCGTCATTAGTTATTCCAGTGCATAATTCATTATTTTATTAGTTAACTTAATTACAAATTAATAATGTGTCTTTTTTCTCGTTATGGACAAACAATATGAAATATTATCACTTATCATTCATTGATTCATTTTAATTTATTCTAAATGTATATTATTCATAATAGCGGTTAAGATAAGATAACTTCTCATATAATCAAATACTTAATTACATGATAATATATTTATAATTAATTTTATCTCTATATAACTAATTATGGGAAATATGGAAATGATAAGACCGTTTTATTTATAACATTGAATAGTGATATATATATTGTTATTCACTTCAAATAACTTTATATGCCGACAAATTAATAATAGTTATAATTATAATTACCATCGTGATTAGTAATGTTATCATTATTATTATTATACCTTTTAAAAGTTAATATAAGTCGAAGAGGTTGACTTGACACAAATTCTGAGGATCGTATATATACGAATGCATCCAAATCAAGAGTTTGACCACATTATATATATATTGGATACCTTATTATCACTACTATGATTAATATATTTATACAATACAATATGCATATATATATATATATATATAGTATAGAATTATATCTTCTTTCTAGTTTAATTTATCACGGTCAATTTTTTGTGGTTGTTCTTGTCCTTGTTGTTATTGTCGTATTCTTTTTCATCTCAAAAAGTTTATGTAAATCTTCAGGATAGAAACAATTTTTATATAATTTCCATAAGTTCAGTTAAATGAGTTCCCCACCTAATAGATTTTTTGCAATATTAATATAAGTGGGAAAACATTGAACTTAATGTTATTTCATCTAAGAATTCATATACATATAAAATTGATTATGCAATTTTTTAGTCCATAAATAATTGAGAAATTAGTAAAGATTGTTTTGTGCATTCGAACAAAATATAGCATCTCAGTGTCAATAAATTATTCACTACAACTAAATACTAGAATCTCTACAAATTCTCATACTGATAATAATCGTATTCTCACTAGTGACTAGCCTTAAGATGGATTTCTTGGAGTTCTAATGAGAAAGCGTGACTAGTGGAGTCTAATTTATGTCACTTGTGAGATATTTATCCTACTCAGACAATGGATGAAGGGTTACGAAATAATCTGGATTGATTGAAGTTAGATGTTAACATCGTTAGACCACGGTCCGATGGTTTAGAAGTTAGGCGTTCGCACATGAGACTGACGGTCCTGTGTTCGATTCCCATGTACTGGATCGTGAATGTACACTCTCGAGGAGTCCTATATTAGGATGAAAAAGACATCCAGCGCCTTTAGACATTTAATGGCGGTTTAACTTAGATTGACTCATGAATTCAACTGTGAAAATATTACGATCTCCACAAATCTTCATACTGATAATAAATTGTAGTAGTAATAGCAGTAGTAGTCAGGGTCTGTTAGTATTACAATAAATCGGGGATTACTAACTGAATAACTCATTAGCAACATCTGTTTGACTGTGTGACAATAGATAATGTAGAGTTCATACTAATGAGAAACATAGAGGGAGAGAAATAAAGTTGGTCTTATGTATACATCAAAAGAGCAACCTTACAGAAAAATACAATAATTAAGCTTGGAAAATAGATAAGTGCATACTTTCGACACTTTACTAGTATTTACTATTGATGATCTGAAGTGTATGGTGTGATCATGGTAAATAAGTAATGTTGAGTATGAAGCATACGGTAACTGATGGGAGGCAATATTACACATACTTAGACTAATAGTTATATATATATAGTTAGAGTTATTGTTTGGAGAGTTTAATGTTGTTATTATTTCTACAATTTGATGATGATTATGACAGTATCCGATAATTGGTTTGGTTTCGCATCGAAGGTATCAGTTTATTAACGATATCTGCAAAAGTAATACATAGTCCCAAGTAGCTTGATGTTAAGTATCAAAAAACTTTTTCTTGGGTAAATTCATTTTATCAACATGATTTCTATTGTAAAAACTATTTGGTATGAAAAACAAGAAGTTAGTAGTCAGTGTCCGTCCCTTATTACTAGATGGCTGTAAAACATGCTCTTTGAAAATAGTAAATATTCATAGATTACTAGTCTTTGACTAATAGTTCTTTAGAAGCATTACTCGCTTGTTTTTGGATTGCTGAGTGAATTAGGTCAGGCTTAGGGTACTAGACAAATATGGAAAATTAGTTGATGAGGTTGTGAATCCTCCCAGACTGAAGAGGATGTAAGATTTGTCATGTATTCCTAACCAACGGCTATCTTGATCCAAAATATTTGTGGATGTAGGATTAGTTTTTAAGAAAGCAAAGGTAGACTAAACCAAGATATGATATCAGTTCATGAAATTATTGAATGTTAAACTAAGACCTGTCAGTAGCTTCAGATTACCTGGTTGAGGTCTATGCAATAATTGTGATTACTAGTAGGAAACTTTGATTAAAACTGCTCAGAATCAGTGACAGTGGCACAGAGACACCCACTCCTGCACTTTAGGTTTTGAAGTCATCATTTACTTTTTTATTTCACAAATTTATCGCTTTTCTTTTCGAACCATATTGTCTTCGTCGAATATTGTTTTAATACTACCCTGACATTTGTCATAATTATTTAGTCTCTTTATGTGTATTGATATACTTGGACAATTTGAATCAATGTACATATTTATCAAGTTCTAGGTTGTCGACAACCAAATTTTATTAAGATAGAGCCTTGATTAATGAATATTTGAGACCAGATCAAGTCAGAGCAACCTGATTATTCCATTATCAACCAATCACTATTGGTGTATGGATGGATTAATGATAATACAAAAATATGACAATGTAAATTATTATGTATACTCTAAAACGTTTTACTACATCGAATTTTACTAGTTAATTTTTGTAAAATACACTCTCAGCTCCTTTTCATTTGTGGACTAGTCAAGTAAGGTGATGTGTACAAGGAATAATTCGGTATTATTATTATTATGGGAAGACATAACACATTAATTAACTGATTCATCAAGGCGTGAATTAATTTGTCATTTAAGAATCACATCATACTATGTCAGGTTGTAGATAGATTTAAGAAGTCCGATCAAATCCACTTTGAATAAGTCACTGTCGGCAAAAAGTAATAATAATAATAATGAAAATAATAATTACTTACTAAATAACCCCCAGTTGCTTGAGCCAATAGACCGCCAAATGTTATGATTGGTGTTAAACAAGCAAAATAGAGGAAAATGAAACTTGCACAACATTGTACATGTATAGCATCTGTGAAATCACTGACATAATGCGGCGCACGACGTTTAATATCTTGCACAAGACCACCGAAAATGCTGAATATATATATATATATAAGTAATATACAGCACTTATCTTGGAGATTATAAATTGAATAATAAATGGTTTGTCAAATTAATTTGAAATATGAAACACGTATTAGTATATTTGACAACGAGGGAGACCATAATTTATGGACGACGTTTGAACTACGTCAAAATACCATTAGGAAAATTCACCTACCTACTAGGGTCTAAAGAGGATTATAAATTATTGTGAGAAACATTAATCAGAATTTTGAGACAAAAATTAGGCTTTCGAGTTAGAGTTTGAATCAAGAACTGACATCAATTATAATGCTAAAATGCAATTTAGCCATACTCATGAATGAAAATCTAAGGCTCTCTCTCTTAAGTCTGATTCGTTCATCAATCAAATAGTTTCATTTGACAAAGTGAAATATGTATGTACTTTCATCATATATATATATATATATATATATATATATATATATATATATATATATATATATATATATATATAATTTGCGTCACTTGTGGTATCGGGAGAATCCCATCTGTCAATCAAAAGTTGAGTATTCTGGCTCAAATTTAACTCTGTATTACTCCATGGTCGTCAACAACATGGTCTGTGAAATAATAAAACATGAATAGACTGCACATTTTCCGTTATTTCTCGAAAAATATCGTAGAGTGATCGAGGGAGGAATCCTGACGTTAGTCATGAAGTAATGGTCAAAGATAGCAAATTGGTTGACGAGGACGTAATTCTTTATCGACTAAGGTACTTAGGACTACCACTCACCTCAAAAGACGATGTTTGCTAAAGTGGAAGTAGGGTGGAAGAAAGATAGGAGTGATCAAACCAGGACATACCATCAATCTAGAAAGTCATTGACTGTTCATTTGTTCTCTATTGGTAAGTGAATTTCACGTGTGGTGACCGTGATCATTTTTTGGGGGTATTGAGTTATATGATTTTCAGGTAGTTGCAGTACGTCTAACCTCTAAACCACTGGACCGTGATCCAATAGTGTTAGTGTCAAACTTCAATCAATCCATAATATCTTGTAACTCTTCATGTATTGTCTGTGTAAGATAAATATCTCACACCCGACATGGATTAGACTCCACTAGTCGCGGCTTCCGATCGGAACTCCAGGAGTTATACCTTAAAGCTAGTCACTAGTGAGAATATGATTTTCATTTATTTAAGCAATTGGGGACACTACTTCAAACAAGCAATACCATATTGATTGACACATTATGACAAGTTATGTGAAAGAAGTCTACAAACATATTTTCAAACATAGAAATTAATGAAACGAAAAATTATCAATTTTTTGAAGAAGTAATGATGAAAACAGACAAAAAAAGAAACCTTATTTGAATATAATTTTTATGTATGGTTGATATAATGAGTGAAGCTAGAATTGATAATTCCATTGAAGTGAGATGAATGACCATTCCCTTAAGCTGTTGTTTATTTCTAATATTTAATGACTTATTATAATCATTTATCTAATGACATTATTGACAAAATTAAGCTATGAAGGTGAGCTAATGATGATTGCATAAACACCTTCAAGATTACAGAATATATATCACAAAATAGCAAGTCATTGTCCAGTGACAATGGAATTGAAAATAGAATTGGGTTTTAGGTTTTCATCATACTTTGATATCAGTTACAATCGATGAAGGCTTTGTAAACATGCGGATGGAATGTGTTCATGCAGAAATACAATAGATTCTGTATTAAATCTACATCATAGATCAATCATTTATGGTTGGTACTTTTCGACTAACCGAGTGAGTTGAGAATTCCCTTGGTTACTTAAGCCTATCGGCATTGTCTTTTGATCCCAAATAATTCTAGAAAGTTTATGTGAGTAGCCATCACTCAGCTACAGTTCATACCATGACATCATAGCTAACCAATCTGCATAATATTTCTTCCCTTGAAAAATAAGGGTTATGGTTTCTGAACATTTTTATTTCATCGATAAAAGAGAGGGTCATTGTTCAGCTTAGTGTATGCAGTGAACAAGCCATTAGAGGATCGACCTTACAGTTAAGTGGTCAGATCAGTCAAGAGAATATAAGGGGGTTAAAGTTTTGATGGTAAACATACCGACCAGTTCGATTTAACGCTGGATCATCTCCATGACCCCCACCACCACCGCCATGGTCGTCAGCACCACCGCCAGACTCGATATTTGTCAATTCTAAACGACTGCCAGTACTTCGTGCAAGATCAGTTTTTGACTTGTGTATTGAATCACTTTGGCCAATAGGTTTGGTAACTCCATCTGCTTGTTGACTACGTGGAGTAGCATTACCTACGGCGGCTAAACAAAGACTGGCAAGTTTATCTCCACCAACATGCAGTTGTTCAACAACCGCTACACCAGGTTCAGAAGTAGTAATTTGAGGTGGGATCACAGTTGACTGAGGTCCATTACTGACCGTCGTTTTCCTACTGTCCTTTAATGAAAAGAGAGAGAAAGAACAGGGTTGTAGGACGAAGAACAGAAACAAAAAGTATGTTGAATCAATCTTCCGATAAATTCAGTAATCCAATTAATCCAAGAAAAATAAAATAAACAGTTTATAAAGATAATCGGAAGAGTATTATAGCTCTCAACAATGACCAGATAGTAGATAGAAAAAAATTGTCAGTAAGGGATTGTGGAGATCATTTAATTTTACTGAGGTCATGAACCGATCAATGTTAGACTAGCACAAAGACAGTAGCGAGGACATTATAATAAAAGAAGAAATTTCCTGAGTTCTAGCGAGAAATCGTGATCAGTAGAACTTTATTAGGTCTGAGGCAATTACCCATCGAAGACAATAAAAGATGGTTGCAAAACGTTGTGGATTAATTGAAATTAGACAATAACACCGTTTGATCACGGTTCAGTGATCAAGAGGTTAAGCGTTCACGTGCCAAACTGAAGGTCTTGGTTTCGGTGTCCACGTACTGGATCGTGGATATGCACTGTTGAGAAATGCCATAATAGAACGAAACGATCATCAAGTGTTTCAAGTTTTCAGTGGTTGTGTAACATTGATTGATTCGTGATTTTTATTTTAAATCGTTTGTTCATAAAAATGTAACACTAAATGATAGCTGTTTCTTCGGATTCTCGATCTCCCCCCATAAAACAATATACATGAGATTTTAGATAGGATCATAATTTCAAATTGTAAATAATCAGTAAACTAAATAGAAATTAAACACATTTGTAAACTGACTTATATTAATTTGTGACAAACATCTGAATGGAAAACTTGAAATATTAAATATTGTACCTAATGTCACAATCATTGTGCCTTCATCAATAAATCTAAAAGTCGAGATTCCGATTCGTTAGCGATAGTCATTTATATGTTTTGTAATTTGAACTTGTAGCTAGAAAGAGCGAAGAATAAGTTCATTTATGTGACTAGTGTCACGTTTACAGAGTTTTATCATGAGTACCTCCAACCACTCAATATCAAAACTTAATGTACACGATGTGGAACCTCTTCAACTTGTGACCACATTGCAATATGACCAAATGAAGTCGTCTAGCAACACTGAAGGACTAGACAAAAATAACATTGATCACCACTCAATGAAATTTCGATTTTCATATATGATCGTGGCACAATTCGAGTGATCTGATCGAACTCAAATAAGAGGAAATTAGGCTTCAATGTCACAACTTGTTGATTGGAACTTATATAAATTTAACATTTGAATAATCAGACACTCCTTTTTATTATCCAATAATTACTCAAGTGATGTTAATTAATAAGTGAATCAATTTTTTCCAACAGAAAAATTTTTCTCAGAAAAAAACATTTCATCTTTCGACAATCAAAAATAATTTGGCTCAATCACTGACTGACAAGAGACGAAAATAAATATGCTGATATATATATATATATATATATATATATATATATATATATATATATATATATGTCTAGACTATAGCGTTGATTGAGTTCTGCTGATCAATATGACTAGATTATTCTATGTAACACAACACTAAGCGGTCTGTATATCGATGAGGGATTTTTGGAGTCAAGAAGTTGCATAGTAGTTGTCACTTGTTGGTAATATGTATTTTATTACTTCACTGAATGAGCAATGCTGAGGTTAGGTATAGGATACCAGGTAAATATGACGAATAGATTGATGAGGTATTAAACCTTTATCAACGTGGGTGGTTGTGACATGTGTTATGCCCAACACAGCCTATCTCGATGGGCGATGCTGTCTGTTGTAGGAGTAGGTAGAGGAAATTTAGTGTGGGCGAAACCAAGATATACCATCAGTACATGAAGATATCAACCAATGGACTGAGCCATGTAGGTAGGTTCAGACTACTTGGTTTGGGTACGCGCGATTATCGTAACCAATGGTCGGAGACTTAATGTGAAATGGCTCAGAATCGTTAGCAACAATGGGATGGATTCACCTTGTGTCTTAGAATCTGAGTACCTAAGTTTCCTCATACCTCTTCGCCTTTTCTATATCTAGTATTTTCTACTATTAATAGTATTGTTACCATTTCTACTATTCTGGAATTTGCCATGAAATCATTTTATTTGCCTGCTCTAATGTTGTATGGGAACTTGAACCGATTCACATGTGTGGGGTTTTACGTTGCATATGGGTGACTGACCTGTTAAGTAACCTATGAAATTCAAGTATAACGTTATGTAATTTGAAAACCAAAAGTGAAGAAATATGTAACGACCGGTTTTCGTATACTATATACGGTTGCTCAAACTGATTTAAATGAAATTAAGTTCGAACCAGGCAGTCGAATAATTAGAAGTTTAGAAACTTCAAATGTTACACAATCCCGTTCACATAATGTTATAGCCCAAGGCCACCAATCAGAAGCAGCGAATTATCGATCAGACCAAGGACGCGTAAATCACGCGCGAGCAGCCTAGAGTTTTAATTGGTTCAACTTTTCGCCTAGCCCAGCCAGTTAAGTCCAGAACACCAATCTCAGCCTCTGTAATATGAATCCTTATATTTTAAACATACTGTGTTTATATACCAATCAAATAGACCACATTGTACCATAAAATAGGAAATAACATTTGTACAAAATTTGGCCAAATGTGGCTGTGAATGTGGGAGGCAGTGACTAATAGACAGGGCATAATTCAAGAATGGTAAAACGTATAATAATGGTTCATAGGTCAAAATAAAGTTGAAAATAAGAGGAATATGAATAGTTTAGTTATTTAACAATTATATGATAAAAATATACGTTTAGTATTGGTTCATAAAAGGATCCCAAAGTTACCATTCATTATGTTTATCGGGACCTAACACATAAGTAACTAGAGTATGCTCGTTTCAAAATGTATTACATTCAGTCAATAATTAATTAATATATTAAAATCATGAACCGATCAATGGTACACCACCACTGAAAACTTGAAACACTTGATGATCGTTTCGTTCTACTATGGGATTTCTCAACAGTGCATATCCACAATCCAGTACGTGGACAGTGAAACCAAGACCCTCAGTTTGGCACGTGAATGCTTAACCTCCAGACCACTGAACCGTGATCAAACGGTGTTATTGTTTAAATTCAATTTATCTACAATTTTTTGCAACCATCTTTCATTGACTTCGATGGGTAATTGCCTCAGAACCACTAGAAACCTGGAAATTCACCTCCAAAGCTAACCACCACCTAATTAGTGACGATTATTACTGATCATTTATCACACTGAAAAACTACAGTGCGGTGATGGCTTAGTGGTTAACGTAAGTCAATTTGCAATCATCAGTAAGTCGAGCAGGTTCAAACTCCACTTCTCCGTTCGTTTTGGTTTAAACAGCTAGATAACGATTTCCCTAGCCCTCTCATTCTCCGACGCATACAAACAAAAGATTATAATTCAAACATGAATAAAGAAATAACTGTATTTATCGAATAAGTGAATTCTATTAAAGCATTCAATGTGAACATCTGCAAGTCACACTTATTGTATAAAGAACAGTAACGTCAGATGGTTGGCGGGAGTACACAGAAAACACCTTGTTAATAAATTCCGAATGGGAAGAAATCTAGGTCTAGGGTATCCTACTGACTACCTATAATCACTTAACGTTCCAAGATAGTGCTTGTAATGTTGATCCACTTAGATTAATAGAGGTCACATTGTGAGTTGATGAACAGAAATCAATATGTACTAGGCAGCATTAGACAAACATGACATTGGTTACTACTACTCAATAGTCAACCAGTTGTCAACACATCAATAAAATTTCAATGGTCGAGATCATGAGTTAGTTGAAACTAGACCACCATGGAAAACCTGGAAACGACCATCCACAAAACCCCTTCTGACATTAATAAAAGGTGAAAATTTATAGATCGATCAATGAGAGTATATTCAGTCTCAAAACATTTAACCCAAGTGATAAAAATGACACTGTATTTTCTCTCCTACACATGACAGAAAATTAACTATCAAGTTAAAAATATGATCAAGAAATAGACCATTTCCTGTCATATTCATATAATAATTAAATACTATTATGTATGTGAATCAATAACATTTAATGATTTTCTATCTTAGTAAAGTTTTTCGAGGAATATTTTTCACAATAAAACAGAAATAAATTCACTTAGTATTGTTTACTTGAATATTCCCATTGATGTTTAGCACTGGAATTGATCAGTCTATTATTGACATATGTGCATACTATGAATATTGCCTAGATATTGTCTTAATTCACAACCATTATAAGCAAAGATGGATAGTGGCTAGCAATGGAATCCAGGACGCACGTCTTCTCCTATTTGGAACTCGTCAGCTGGATGTACCTGCATCGCAGAGTTGATGTTATTATTATTATATTTTATGAAGGACATTGTTTAATTTGTAAAAATAGTTTTGTAAAGAGATTTTTCTTTGTATTCAGCTGAGTTGACAACATAAAGCGAGTATGGGATAAATGTTTCTTCGTACTTTTGAAATTAACGGTGTCAAACCTTCTCACAACATGAAATCGAAGCCAAAGCATTTAAGTTTTTTTTAAATAAAATAATACTATAGGTCGTTGTATCATTATCTAATAGTTTACAATTTGAATTTCAACCAATTCACAATAAAACAAAGTGATTACTCGATAACTTTCTAAGCAAAGTTGGATGATGGCTATCAGTGGAATGCGGAACACTTGTTTCATTGTAGTTGGGACTAATCGGTTTTATTTACTTTCAATAAAGTGTTGATGTTCACGCCAGGACTCGAAGAAAGTAACTTTTATTTCAAACGCTATTACGTTATCCACTTAGCTAATGAATATATACAACCATTAGTTTGTGCAATGGGATGGATACATCCTGGATTACCTTACTAGCTACTGTCTAAGAAAGCAAAATAATTGTAGTAAGAGATTCATCATAGATGAATCAATTGATCTATACCTTGACAAAAAGGGATACAACACAAAAATATGGTTCATTTTCATTTCCTACTACATTCTGAATTAATTAATATATTAAATGAGAAAGTGCAAAATGAAGCACGAAGTGAGTAGAAAAAGGTGACATAAATATCAGTGTTTAGAGGTTAGACGTTCACGTGCGAGACTGAAGGTCCTGGACTCGAGTCGCGCGTACTCGATCATGAATGAGCACCCCTGAGTAGTCGCATATTAGTACAAAACGGTCATCCAGTTGTTCAATGACGGTCTAGCTTAGATCAACTCATGAGTTCAACTGTTAAAAATTAAACAGATGAAATAGTTTAGCATAAAAATATTTGTCAATATACTTCAATTGATAGTTTAACATTAAGAATTGACTTAAGCTAAACAAATATAAGAAACTAAGGAGAAATTTTTCTAAAAAAACACAGCCCTTTTATTCTGATATGAGAATCCATTGAAATCTGTTTATTTACAACTTTTGAAGTAAAGGAATTATCAAAGAATTATTTACTTTTTAATTTTATACAATCCAGTAACTAGCGATTATATTGATTATGGTATTCTGACTGGGGAATTGATGAATAATTTATGAGCAGGAATCGATATCATGAAGGGTTACAATATGACTTATACAGTTTAGTATATTTAGTAAATTGGTAAAATGCGATTGTTAAAACATTCATTTTAGAGTATTTAAACAGCAGCAAAAATACTGTCTATTCGTAGAAATACCATTTATGGGTCTTAACTCTATTTCGGTTGATCAATTTATTCAGTTTCTTACTTGTTTCATGTTTGCTTAACCAATATTTTGCTAGAAGAGAGGGTACAAACATTTTCTCTTTAATTAGTATATTAACTATCATCCAAACGGTGAATTGATGGTTGAAGATAATAGTTAAGCTGAAGCAGTCCAATTTTTTCTTCAATACAGAAATTCAAAAGTTGTCCTAATCTTGAATCATCTTAGTAGTTTTCATACCCATCAAAATTAAGGACAAATTTCTATAGAAAATTGCTTTCTCTCATGCACTGTTTTCATGAAACAACAACACCTAACATTTCATCAGAATCCTAGGAACTACTTCTCATTTCAATAAAAAGAATTCACTATAGATTAAGCTGTATGTATTATCAGAAAAAACATCTATTTACTCATCACATCACTCTTTTTTAGTTGATGAATATCAATTAATCGGAAATATCCAAGACAGTTTAATATAAGTAGTTGTAATAATCAGTTTTTAATACTTAACCGAATAGATACATGATAAACATAATAATCATACATAATTCCCATTTAAACATTACAAACATGAAACTTTAAAGAATAGATCTCGTTTCAGCAAATTTATTATCAAGCTGTACAACAGTATATGCACGTATGTATAAAGAATAAATATAATGATTTAACAGAAAGATTATTATGCTCGATTACGCAATGTAAACAATAACAATGAAAGGTTGTGGGTATGTAAAAATATCCACCTTACTCTTTCACTATTTTTTCATATCCCCATAGTTTTATTCATAACTGTCTCTGATATTACCTTATTACTTTTAATTATTTATAATGAAATACTTAGTAGTATAACTCCACCTGGAGTCCCTCTGGGGGCTGCTGCCGGTCCCAAGCCCGGATAAAGGAGAAGGGTTTCGCATGGGGTTAGCGACCCCATCCCGTAGAAAACTAACTCGCTTAAAAAACGTTAACCACAAAAAAAAATTATTCGAACTTAATAGTATTGTACAGCTTAATAATAAATTCATTTGAAAACAGATCCATTCATTGAACTTTGTGTGTTTTTTTTATCACAATCTCTTACAAATAATTATTAGAAGGCAAAAAAACAATTGTGAGTGAATAAAATATAAACAAAACCCCAAAACAACAATACTGATTATATATTGAAAGATGGGATAAAAGATTCCATGAATATTTCAATGAAATAGTTATTAGACAAAAACTTAATCGATCAATAGAAGTGTTAATATCCTCTGTGTCAGTTAGTAAAATATCACAGGCAATAAATGTATACATAGGCATAGACGATAACATACAGAATAGGGTAGATAAATGATAGAAATAACTACAGACTATTTCAACGAGATAAACAACGGGATAAAATTGGCAAAAGACCGATATGTATATATATATATATCGACTTAAAGAAGGTTAGAAGGAAAGAGATAGTGTGTGTGTGATTGAATCAAATGATGGAGAATGGTAAGGGAAGACAAAAAATACAAAATATATAAAAATCGATCAGCTAAAATAAAATCTTATTAGATCACACAACAATAAAACAGTTTGCCTACATTTTCCCTCTCTTAAATAAAGATATATTTAAATTCGAAATATGTTGGATTATACGTGTATGCGCATATATATGTTTAATAAAGCTTCAATGTCGTCAAAGTGGAACATAATTTTTTCATCTTTATTTCTTTACTATGAAGAGTTCCTCTTTGTTTTTTTTTGCTTTTGTTGGTTTTTCAAGTGATTTACCGAATTTTCAGAGGTAATTTTAATTAACTTCAGAAATGTGTATGATGTATTTTATCCTGATGAAAATATTTTCTAATTTTGCCTAAGTAGTTAATGTTCTGATGATACTCGTTAGATTTTCTTTTGAGGATGGAGCGGGAAGAAGTATGGGTCAACATGTACCATTTGTGGGATTATATATATATATATAAACAATGATCTCTCAATGGATTAGAAATCAATCCAGAAAATCAATCAATCGATTAATCATTGGCATATAGATTAGATTACTTTAATAATATATAAATGAGTATTAAAAGCAAAATAATCAGGTTTTGAACTCATGTATTTTTATTGATTATGGAAAATATTAAAAACATGCAAATTGAATCAACTAGTTTTATGTAAGATGAACGATATTGGAATAACGATTAACATTTACAGGTTTTTATCAACCATTCCAAAAAACAAGGGAGAGTTGGAAAATCGTTTTGTCATTAATATAAGACAATTTCATAAAGATTGAATCAAGGACATTTTGACCACACGAAGAGCACTTTATCCTTAAACAACTGAGTTGGCATGAACTGGCTAGTATTTCTAACTGTATTCAATTTTAAGTAAAGACTGAAGATTTATGAACTTTCTGCCTGAAGTCTTAATTAAGATGATTTGGTCGTAATAATATGCCCATGAATCTATTGTTAATAATTTTTAAGTAATTTCCAAGGTTTTAGATAGATTTTTTTATTATGTGATATATTGAATATGTGGCTAGCAGTAGGATCTACAATTTAAGTTTCAGCTTATTTGAGACTCATCAGTTGGATATAGACTACAGGAGATCATCAGTCCTTATTCATATCTTTGCATCTGATTGATACGCTAATGAATATATGGACTCAGTAGTTCAGTGGATAACATATTGGATGTTTGCAGCGAAAAGTACAAGGATCTAATGTCAGTTTGTGTATTAAAAGTGAGTTGCACATACATCCAGCTGACGACCCTCAAAAAGGACGAAACGTGGTATCATCGGTAAATTTTGGATTACATGTTAAGTTCACTACTATATTAACTGTTTCTATCTGGGCTCATATAATTCTTACTTTGCCAACCTCCTTTCTCATTATACTCTGATGTTATAGTATTTTTCATCAATACACAACTTTGTCGTATTCTCTGTAGTAAATCAGTTTATAGTTCGAAAAGCCATATTATTAAAGATATCAGATATTTAAAAAATGATAAATAAACAAAGAACTAGCTTACTTGTGATGGAACTGATGCTGGTGGTTCAATACGAATTGATGGATCCCACTCACCAGGTGGTAAGACAGTTGCAGCGCTCAAGAATTCATCTAAGCCGGCTAACAAATCTGTTCTAGATCGAGCCTTGTAAGCAACATCATGAAATACCTAAACGAAGATAATTTTTAAAATGAGAGAAAATGGGGAATATGATGTTACTTATCTATGCATTTAGTAGTATATTTATGTTAATTTGTCATTATAACTTGACCGAATAAACAGATGTACCTCAAGAACGATTATCTCCTACAACAACGCTTAGACGATTATCGTGATGCTGGTAATTTAGTCCAGAATTGATCAATCCAGCGTCGCAAATCAACAAAATGAACTTCTCATTCATTTTAATGAACAGTAACTGATCAAGTGTTAC
This sequence comes from Schistosoma mattheei, assembly GCA_944470405.2. Classification (NCBI taxonomy): domain Eukaryota; kingdom Metazoa; phylum Platyhelminthes; class Trematoda; order Strigeidida; family Schistosomatidae; genus Schistosoma; species Schistosoma mattheei. The sequence goes on from OX103950.1 coordinate 6,121,514, forward strand.
TAACGTATAAATTTAATTTATTCCTTCAGAATTCCTTTGTTGAAAGGCACTAACTAAATGAAAATTGAAGTCAATACAAGTTATGCTTCCCGACTACCTCCAGGCATCTAATGTTAAAACCTGGTGCATACATTATCAAGTTACTTGAAATGGTTGGCCCAGATCACACTTCGGTCAACCAGAAAAATGCACCATCGGTCGCTGGTAGGGGATTAATCAATGTATTAAGCACATATTATTCTCTAGCTGTCATTATTTTATCAATCAGTACTTCAACATTCATTTCTAAAACTTAAGAAAGTAATCTCAGTGATTGGTTAGTTTATTTTTTCCATAAATTCATCATATATAGAATTTGGAATATTACCAATTTACAGGGAAAAAAAATACAACTTTACTTCATCGGACATAAGTACACCCATGGAACGACCGATTTCACGATATTTAGCTGCATTACCTATAGTACCCAGATGTATAAACAGAAATCTTGTCGGTACTGGTACTTCCGTGAGATCACCAAGTAAAACAGCCTCTTTTAAACGAATGAATACAGTGATTTGTGTTGTTAAAAATGTTGTTTCACCAACAAGTATATTGGAAGTCTCTGATCCAGGTGCAATTTTCTTCAAGAAATGTAAATCATACTGAAAGAAAATATAAAACATCACAGTGATTATGATAATGATTAGGATGATAATTGGTAACTAAAAGAGATGATTGTAAGACCGAGAAATATACGTTGTAAGTTTTTTTCTTTAGGGAGATTCGAACTCAAGGGGATGTAAATCGAAGAGTTGAATGACAATGAATACTTTGACTCTCGATATATATATATATATATATATATATATATATATATAATTTTAGTTGTTAGCGTTCAGGAAGAGTCTTTGAGGATACATCATATCGAATTTCATTTACCGAGGTGAGGAATTTCCCTCTGATCTTTCATTGCATTCCGATTTTCTACTAATATGGGAGAAAGTAAGCCTTCTGACTTGTTACTTAGAGAAGCTACATGTTTCGGCTTTATTCGATATCTATTTTTATTTAAAAACTTTTTTCATATTACCTGTTACCCTTTACTGATCCCCATAATTCTTTCCAGGGATGTTGAGAAGAAATTCATTACTGTATCTCGGAGACTATTGAAAGAATTTATCAAGGTATGTGGTGAATCTTTAGATGTGATTATGAATATGGTATAGGATAGATGTTTGAAATTTTGCACACTATTAGTAATTGTTATTCTATCAGATACGAACCATCTACCTCATATTTACATCTTTCACCTTGTGTGTCTTCTGATAGAACAAGACACTGGTATATTAGAAGCTGTGCATCTAGGCAAAAGTATATGTATGATAATATATTATTAGTGTCTAAGCTGTTTCTACTCATCAATGCTTTCTTTATTCAGTAAATCCACCGCCTTGGACAATTTTGACGAACTGATTGTCTCCATCACTGTTTCTTCAATAGACTGAGGACTTCTTCACAGTGAATCAAAATGATGGTCATTTCGATTCTTCTGTACCTAGTCGAACTGATTAGGCCCATTCAGATGCAGACACAGATAAAGCAGAGTTAGCGTATGATCAGAATCTAAGTAGGCACTTCTAACAGAATGACGACTGTTCACAGATCGCCTCTCCATAAATAACCAATGACAATAAGATCTATATGTGTCGATTATTTGATTAACATCGAGAACAATCAAGTCAAACATCTTTCTTAAAACATATAAAATTAGTGTTCCACTATGAAAACATGAATTGTTCATCTTAAATTTTTTAACAAAACGATTACTGATATCAAATTATCAGTAGAATATATGTAAGTCAAACAATTACGAGGAATAGTGAATCAATTACAGTGATTTACTTTAAATTTTTGAACATATCAGTAAATTATAAATAATATCCCAATGAGTACAAAAATCAAGTTCTTTTTTAATTTTCTGATGTTTCATGACCCAATGTAATCCACTTCTTCAATAAATTGATACTGATTAAAGTACTATCTTCAAAACTCTTAATCAGTTTTACAAACATACACAGTTAGAATAAGGGGTTTTATATAGATTATAAAAAAATTTTAATAATTCAAATCATGAATTGATCTTAGCTAGATCATTATTGAAAATCAACAGCATTGAACAATTATTTTTAATGGTGGTTTAGTTCAGATTAGTTTGTGATTTTCAACTATAAAGTCTTGACGATCTCCACAAAATCCCTATACATAAAATAATTCTATGCTGACTAGTGACTAGGTTCAAGATACAACTCATGGAATTTTAGTGAGAAGCCATAAGCATCAGAGTTAAACCATGTTGAGTGTGAGATAATTGTCTTTTTGCTGGTCATTGATATTACAAACGAAAGAAACAAGAACTGAGTTAAATAGTTATAAATTTATCATGTTAATTCTGCCAATACAATTTTAGAACACTTTTCACGGTGGCAGTGATAATACCCAGTCGTTTAAACTGGACTAGACAGAACAGCGTTTGGAACCTACAAATCTATTGAGTAAAAGTCCAAGTGTTTAAACCACACAAATCATCTTTTTATGCTGAGAAACACCCGTTCAGTTTAGAAAATAAAGCGAAATACGCTAGAGCGATTCGTCATTACTGTGTGATAAAGGATGAAATAAAACTCAATGGGCTGGTGGTTTATGAGGTAAATGGATTGTGGTAAGCAGTGGAATGTAGGATGTGTATTTCGTTCTATTCGGGACTCATCATTTGCATATACATACAATGTAGTGTTAATATTTAAATGGATACATCCTGACGGCTAGTTACAAATAGTACAAAATAAACTTTCTCCTGACTCCATTGCTAATCACAATTCATTTATTCGATAAAACTTGTGACAAGATAGCTATTTTAAGACAGTTTGTTTTTTGATGGAGTTTTGTTCTCTGAGCTGGATGGTTTGGTCGTGGAGCTTTCATCGTTCGAATGAAAGCTCCACGACCAAACCATCCAGCTCAGAGAACAAAACTCCATCAAAATCACCCACCTGAGCTACAAATCTTCTCCACCATCTCAAGATAGTTTGCACAGGCAGCAGTAAACGGATTTCAACCAGTACGTTGTAAATCTAGCGTCTTCATCACCTAATTTAGTTCTGATCAGCCAAATAGTGACATTAACCACCATTCATTTACACACACATACATAGCAGCATATATATTTATATTCATACATGTATAGATATAGCTCGAAATTGAGTGCATAAACCTATGCACTTAATCAAAACCATAAACCAAATCAACTTGTTATGTAAATTTTTAACGACGATAGGTAAATTAGAGAAAAAAGAAATACTTATGATTATTAATAAGAGAGGGAGAAAAAAAAGGCTAACAACCGCACCCAAAAAGTACTAATGACGCACTTGGAAAAATGTAAGGAGAAAAATAAGTAGTGGGCAAACAATAAAGACAATAATAAATAACTTGAATGTACTAGGATTGTCTGTCAAGTGAGTACGTATACACATACATACACACACACATTGAGACGAATTAAGTTTAGTGTTATTACTATTATGACAAGGTTACCAAAAGAAAACGATTTGGGCAACTAGCTATCCTGTTGAAGCAAGATATGTTTATGTATGTGTGTATGTATTTATGTATAGATAGATAGATAGATAGATGGATAGACAGAATATTGAAAATGTTCACATCCTAGTAAATCAATACAAGTAATGGTCCTAGTCACAGTAGTAGTATTAGTAGTGGTACTACTAGTATTAGTAATAAATGTTCTTTGGTCTGTCTTGAAAGAAGCTAATTAACGAGAAAAAGAAACAGTGAGAGAGATAATTGTAAAATATCCTACGGAATTAATAATCATAATATACTTTGTAGAGGATAGTAGAAAGGAATTGGAACAGTATGAAGTTGCATGGTACACAGACGACAATAGTTGAAAACTGTAAGAATTTAAATTCATTATTTATTATTATTACTATTGCTCAGTTATAAACAACGTAGAACCCGGTACATATCTTTGATCAGTTTAGTCAGCTAGACGATATCAGCACAAAGAGATGAAATCATCCAAAAAAATCTCAGATTAGTAGTAACGGTATTATTAATGTTAATAATATGAAGGATTAGACATGGACAGAAAGAAGAATAAATTTGTGGAGTAAAGTATGTATGATCATTTTAAACTCAAGATCTAAAAGGAAGACGAAGAGTGAATGGATCTGCACTAGTGTGACCGTTCTTTCAACTTACACCCATATCAGGAAATACTGCGTGCTGAGATACGCAGTAAGTGGTTGAACATGCGTAATATATGTCATAACCATTTCAGTCTAAGAGGATTCATAACCTCATCAATCGATTTACAATCTTTACGTAGTATCCTAGGTCTACGACAGTATTTTCCACTCAGTGGTCCCAAACTAATCAACTAGCTAATTATAATTTTCTAAGATTATATCAGTGCTTATGATGAAAATTCATCTCCTCAAGCTATACAGATATTTCTACTAGAACACCTTGAATAAGTTCAAATGAATTAGATCTTCACTACAACTGACAATAATCTATTGCATACCCAATTTATCAATCAATTAACCGTAAAGTTTTATGATATCGAAAGTAATTAGATATTCTATATTAAACAGATAATATATGGTTATTAATAGTATGGGGATTTTGTAGCTGTCTTGAGCTTTATTGAAATCATGAATTAATTCAAATTAGAGAATCATTGAGAAGCTTGAAGCACGGAATACTCCGCTTCATAATAATCTGTGAATATATGAATTAAAATTTAAAAACAAAAAATAAACCCAACAGGGTGTATAATCTACCTATACAAAGATAATAACCAATTGTATTATTTTACAAATATCATTAGCTGAAATAATTGCAAGTTATAAGTGATTGATTAAATGTACAATAGTTAATAAGGTCGATTGGTAGGTTCCATTTACATGATCTAAATGGGTTTAATATTACATTATTAATGACAATCAACATTATTCTGTCTTCCAGTGTGGATTCATTTAATATATGAAGTAAAGGTATAAATGCCATTATAGATCATATTTCATAGCTATGAAGTAATACAGAGTAGATTACTGAGTAGTATACTCTCGTCTTGTTTGGTAAACAGGCAATTCTCCTTTACTACAAGTAGCAAAAGTTTCTAACATTAAATGAGCTTTTTAATTCCTGCTAACACATCAAAGCTGACGAAACTTCCAAGATAAATGAAGTGGTTAATGAGCTCAACAGCTTCATTTACTATCCGTAGTTTAAACGTTGTTGTAGATCAGTCGTGGAAAAAGATTTTGCATTTAGGAAAAGAGAAAAGCATCCAAAACATTCTTGTATCATTGCTCAAGACGATCAGAAGATTTTTCACTTTATCAGTCTTCATCTGAGCATTCAAATTCGATAAGCGAAGCTCTTGTGAGGAGGAAGGGCACGAAATTACAGCGAATAATTCAAATATTTATCAGTCTCAAATGTAGAATGTACAATATATCACTGAGGTTGGTTTATAATATCAACTGACAACAGCTAAGGAAATATGAGGAACGAAACAGAACTAGAAAGGTAATCTGTTACAGCTGGGATGAACCAAGGATCTATTAATCCCAATCTCACAAATCACTTTTGTTTACTTCAACAATAGCAATAACAATAATAAATATATTCAATAATAACTGATTTCAAGATGGGTTCCCGAAATTCAGTGGAAAGTAATGACGTGTGAACTTTAACCAAGTTAAAATTATGACAAAAATACTAGCAATAAACTGAATGATTATTACTATATAAAGTACGCATTTACACAAGTTATAAATATGCAAACAGTAGTATTCGTTCAACTCAGTTATCTACATGTATCATGTTGTTGCCAACAGGTTTAAAAGTCATAAAATTAACTTCCAGCAATGTAATAGATTGCCATAAACATAAGGAGAATTTCAAGCAAGACCAAATTAGCTGTTTATTGTGCCCTTAAGTGTTACAAAATGTTTTTCATTCTGATAGTCTATGAAAACCGAACACTAAATTAAACAAATAAAATTTTCTCATAATCTAAAGCAAGTACTGATCCTAGCTAGACCACCATTGAAAATCTGGAAATACTGGACGGCCGTATCATGTGAGTGTAATACCCTTCAGAAGTGCGCATCCACGACCCCACCACCGAGAATCAGAAGCAGTACCTCCATTCTCCTGTGCAAACGCTCAAATTTCCGGACTACCGAACCGGCATACAATGATTTACATGTCTAACTTCAGTCAACCCACAATATTGAGCGAGCATCTTCTAGTGTCTGCAATGGATAACTCCCCCACACCCGACATGTTTTGACTTCACTGGTCACCGGTTCTCTTTAGAACCACAAGAGTAGAATTTTGAAGCTAGTCTTTAGTGAAGACAAGATTAATACCAGTAAATAAAATAGCAATCTATTCATAAAAATTTAACAAGTCATTTAAATGACTTACTTTCCCTTGTAAACTACCAGACATTACTTCAGATGGTCCAGACGGTTGTGCTTGTGCATGAGCTGTAATGTGTGCAGCTGTAGCCGGATCCAATGAATCCATTCCAGTTAATGTAGGCATTTTAGCTAGCGATGTATAAGGTGCTTCTCCAGCTAAATAAAAAAAATTATGTTTTAGGTAAAACAGTGACTTCCAACTGTTCACATAAAATAATTTGGAAAAAGTAGAATATAATTAAGTAGAATTCTGAAAAAATAAACCAATGAATTTCAGTGACCCTATAAATAAGTTGGAATCGATGGTCATGTTTGTCTAATCATTTAAATCTGTTGATTGAATTCTATGGATCAAGTTGCAATATGGCCACCACGTTGAGATGTTACATGTTTTGGAATATTCACCGAGAAACCTTAATTGACTTGATTTTCGTGCTAGTTGAACATGTCAGGAAAGGATAGCTGCAATCTTGTGAGACCTAAGGGATTCTAACACATTGCTTTACACTCTGAGACATTATAATTGAGACACTAGTTGGATTGCAAATGATATCTTGTAGGACAGATATTTACTTTAATTGGTCACTGAGTCGTGGCCACTGTTATATTGGTCTAGTTCTTTAGTGTTGATCAGATTTCATTGACAAGCTCTATTTATCAAACCCTAGAGTATTGTTAGCTGTCTCCAACCATCTAGAATGATCCACGTTAGGAACAGATTATCTAGAAGGGAATATGCTTAAACTCTAGATCACTGAACCGGCATCCAATGGTTAACATGTCTAACTTCGACCAACCCACAATCTTGCGCAACCGTTCATCCTTTGTCTGAGATGGATAAATGTCTCACATCCGACACGGACTGAACTTCATTGATCACGGCTTATCACTGGAACTCCAGGAGTTACACGTGACTGCGAGGTCGTGGATGGTTACTATCGAGCAGTGCCTCACTAGGAAGAAAAGGCCGTCCAGTGCTTCCAGGTTTTCAATGGTGGTTCACTTCATATCAGTTCGTGATTTCGTAGGTGAAAATACTATAATCTCCACAAATCCTCTATATTAGTAACAATTATAAATTGTCACTGAATGAAATCTGTCAACTAATCTAGTGTGATAAAGTAATGAAAAATCTCAAAATATATGTCCATCGGTTCAACTTGTCACAGTATAAAACCAACACGGAGACATGAAAATATCAAGATAAATGACATAGCAGTAGAGACAGTAAAAGTATTCGTGATAATAGGGAGGCTTAATTATAGACAATATGATTCAAAAGGAATGAATTTATGCAATAAAATGTGTAAATACTTTAGGGTAAAGAGTGAATAGATTTGCGCTATTGTAATCGATTCCAAGTCATGTACCCCAATATCTTCAAACGTTAGTTACGATAATCGTGTGTACCCTAAATAATCTTAACTTGATTCTACACGGCTCAATACAATAATGATATCATAGACTGATACTATAAATTATCAACCATGATAAACATCGTTTTACGTAAACATTCAAGGCACAATATGCTGTACATTGAAATTGATTAAATCCCCTCAAATTAACAGACTGTAATAGTGTTTGGATAGTGGCTAGCAGTGGAATCCGGGACGCAAGTTTCTTCCTATTTGGGACTCGTCAGCTGGATGTACCTGCATCTGAGTTGATGTCCGCTCTGGGACTCGAACCCAGTACCATTCTCTTCAAACGCCATCGCGTTATCCACTGAGTCCTGATAGCCACTTGCTTGTGCAATGGGGTGAATTTGAATTCACTGGATTCCACTGCTAGCCACTATCCATCATTGCTTACAAATAGCTTGTGAATTAAGGTAATATCGAGGCATACGCACAGTATGCACATACGCCATTAACAGACTGATCAATTGCAGTCTTAAACCTCAATGGGAAGATACAAACCAAACAATACCAAGTGAATTGTAATAGTGTTTTGTTAAACAGGCAATTATCTCCCCTTTGAAAATAACCTCAAATCATAAAAACATAAGCTTTGATAATGTACAAAATGTAGTACAATCTAATCTATTTTTATTTTCATTCTTCACGAAAATTCATCCGAACAAAATTAAAATAGACAAATAAAAATGGAATTGAACATTGAAATATTTCATCTTCCTCTTTTCTATATTTTCCCTTTCCTATGTATATACGTTTATCTATCTATCTATCTATCTACCAATCAATCAAGTTATCCAGTTCATCAAACACCCATAACAATAACAACAAAACAAAAGAGACAAGGAAATCAAGGATAAGCAAATATTCATGCTGTGCACTTTAACGAAGTACAAATAGAAATTGATTTTGACAATAGAATACTAAAGCAATTATTTTTGCATTATCGATTTCACGTCAAATAATATGATAAAAAATAGTGAAGAATAAGTAGTCGATTAATAAAAAATGATGACGATGTAGGGATTTAAAAGAAATGTTAGATCCGAATCATCAAGGATTTGGATTTATCCCGTAAAGAAACTTACCTTCATTACAGAGGTGCATGCCTGGAGAAGATCATAGCTGAATGTTTTGGTAGTGTTGAGAAAATCGGGAGAGTTATCTCTCCTCTTTGAGACACTCGCATGTGGTTGGACGTTTATATCCTCTTTCAAGGAAATTCCACACACTGTCCTTATTAAGTGTGGGTATTTCCACAAAAGTGAGATTATGGTAAGTAAATCCGGACGACTCAACTAGGCTGGTAGATACAGTGGACCTCAAGCTGGGAGTTGAAAAACCTCGATTCCAAAACACTATTTCACATGACGTATGAATCTACTGTAGTCACTGCTTACCATAGAGTTGTATTTCTCTAATTTATCTCACTGTTTTGTGAACCGGGAGGGGGCCCTAGCAAAACCACCTGCCATAGTTTTGATGTCCAGATGATATCCCACCACTTAAACAAGTATTGACTTTCTCACAAAATTGAATTAATGATAGGACTCATTAGTTTGTACAATACTAGTCACCGATTATATAATTATTCCATGAAGTCTGTCTATCTATTTATCTTTTTTCCTATTCTACTACTGTTGAACTGATTTTCTTTGAATTAGAGATCTGAATCTTCAAGTGCAACCACTTTGAATGATTCCCTTATAAGATAAAACTCCATTTCGCCTATTAAGCTAACCAATGAACCAATCAATTGACTAATCAATTATTAATTGGTAATATCTGTTGACTATGATTGTGTGTGTGTATGTGTTAATGGAGTTGATTACTACTAAAGTACAACAACTGATTGGCTTCATTTTTTGTTCAATAAAAGAATTCTTTTTTTTCGCAATCGGACAAACACTAATACCATTATGTTAGATGAGCGATTGTATCTTGCACATGTTAAGTTAAAATGATTATTCAGTAAATTAGTGAAGTCGCAATAATAATAATAATAAATAAATAAATAAATTTTTCGACTACTCAATCGAAATTTTTGAGCTCGTTGCCAATCGGCCTGTTCCAAACAGTCAGTGAAGCCTAAACAACAAGAGAGAAACTGACGTTGTTCAAAGCTAAGTAAATACACTTGAATTACTAAGAAAATGAAAGCCACCGAACACAAGACATGTGTTTCAGCTTAGTATGGGACTCTAGAATTTGTTATCCACCGATGGGATTGCAAGATGGTTGCTCAATATCGAAAACTTATTGAAACTAGAAAGATAAACCAATGGATAGTGATGCAATGCTATAAAAGTTAAGTACTCGTCTAAAAAAAACCCTGAAAGCTCTGGATTCTGTCCCTTGTGTGGTCGTGCGTTTGTATCAGAGATAAGTCCCATACTATAGTGAAGAATTCGTACAATTCCTCCTGGTTTTCAATCCCTACAAACCCCTTATGTTAATTTAAACCTGAGACTATGTAACAGAATTAAAATACATGAGAAAGTTATTAAATATGTTATAAACCACAAGTAGCGAATAATGAAATTTAGTTAGATACAAACCAAACCAATTTTCTATAGTATTTTATTTTGATTAACAACTATAGAATTTAGCATTACATCAATATCTATTTTCTTCATTATTTAGTCAAAAACAATATGATACAAATGTGTGTCAATTCAAATTGACATTGTTTCCTAATAATACACAAAAAAGGAAGCGTTTAAACAATAACATTGTTCAATGTTATCAAAATCAAATATTTTGATTATATAGATTTTGACAAAAAAAAGAGGAATGAAATGAATAAAATTATTGGGTAGGGATACAAAATGAAGAAGGTTTAAAAGATAGTAAACAATGAATATGTCTACAGCGTTGCAATCAATATTAAGGTATGTAATCACATGGTGCATTTGACCAATGACTTGCAGTATCGTGTGAACTCTAACTACAAAATTTACATTCCGCATTATGTTTTAACTAAATGATATTTAATTTCAGGGACTGGTGGCAAATTTGGATTTGGCTGCTCATCATTTCCTGTAAGGGTAGTCTTGAAGTGACCAATATTGTATATGATTGTAATAGTAGTTTGGTGAGTATGGGCATAACTTATGCTATATCCATCCCAGTCGACGAACGATTACAGCTTTACTGACCGATAAACTATCTTAGTGTTTGTGTCGGCCACCTGGTTTATTGGTATGCTCACATTTAGAAGCACATGAACCTCTTTTATTCAGAAAATGTCATAAGTGTATGAAATTGAATAAAGAAACACTATTATTATGACGTGGAAACCGACTGACACAAAATGTTGGCATAACTGATGATGAACAACGCATTATTTGACAAAACAAATAATAACAATTTGTATAGTGATGTGAAGGCGGTTCAATTTCATTGAGATCACGAACCGATCTAAGTTAGGAAAATCTTGAAGACCTCTGCAAGCAATGTGCAACCGTTTTGCTCTGGTACATGCGACTCCTCAGTAGTGTGCATCCACGACCTCACAATCAGGAATCTAACAATTTCCAAAGCCCCATACTGTAAAATGTCATGTGCTCACTGATAACTAACTTCGATAGGAAATTTTCTTGGTTCTAGTAGGAAACCGTGATCAGTGGAGCTAAACTGTGTCAGAGGTGGGAAAATTACCCACCAAATGCAACGGAACATCGCCGCACAATATCATGAATTGATTAAAGTTAGACTTGTACACCACTGGATGCCGGCTCAGCTGTCTAGAAGTTTTGCGTTCTCATGCGACAGCGATGATCCTGTCCTCGATTCCTAGCGTCGGGCTTGTGAACGGGCACTGCTGAGATCTTATTCTGAGACGGAACGGTTATTCAATGCTTCCAGTTCTTTAACGGTTATCTAACGTGGATCGGTTCTTGGTTTCAATCAAATAGTTTGACAAATAAACAATTCATTCTGGAACGAATTTTTAGATTCCAAAGGAATAATTTCATGAGAGGTTAGAATCAATGGCTTGAATATAATAATGATAATAATAATAGGGTATTAAAATTGCTAATTACATTTAAAGAGTAGTCAACATTTTTTACACTGAATAAGCATAAACTATAAATGTATGTTCCATAAACACAGATTTTCTGCCGTTTTTTGATCTACCAATGGATCTAGTCCACAGTTTACATCATGAACTGACTTTAGTTAAACAACCATTGAGACTCAGGAAACACATGACAGCTGATTCGTCCTAGTATAGGACTCGTCGGCATTGTGTACAGCCACTATCACATGGGATATCGGAACCAGGACTTTCGAGTCACTCTAAGCAAGTGACTAATCTCTGACTACTGAGTTGGCATCCAATAGTTAAAAGTTCTGACTTCAGTCTATCGAAATTGAAAAGCGAACGAGTTATTCGGTTGAATTTTTGTCCATTAGTTAGAATAGCAAAAACACTTGAAAAATTTAATCCTTATCGTTAAAACACATGGATTAAAATATTAAGCAACAAATCAATAAATTTCTATGGAAAACAATAATTTCGTGATATTACCTTTTTCAACATCTTTTGCTGAATGTCGTTTGCCAATATCTGCTAATGATCGAATCAATGGGAGATTTGTTGCACTACGACCAATAAGTTTCGGTCGAAGTCGTTCATGTAAATGAACATGACGACGTAGTAACACATCGAATAACAGATCTCTTTGATCTAACGGTAAACGGTCTTCGGATATTAATAAATTTAAAACTAAATCTATAAATGATAAACAATGGACAGAAGTTAAGAGAAATATACTCAAAATAACAACTAATAAGTATATAACATAGAGTTTACATGATTCATTTAATTTAACAAGGAAAAAAGTATATTCAAAATATAATAACACAATACAAATCGGCGTAAAAGGAACTTTGAGACATAGAAGCATTGTGTATAGGTAAACAATATTGTAACAAAAATTCAAACATATGACTTGTTTAAAAATCAAGTCTTCGAGTCAATCAATTACAAATTTACATAATACATAACATGTAATTATATTGTAAATGACAAATTAGTTGCATGTATACATATATATATAGCCATTTTACGAGTTTCATAAAAGTTTTTGTTGTTGTTGTTGTAAATTGAGTCATCAAACCTTATAAATTTGCTTGACAACATCTTTTTTCTACGATCGATAAGATGAAAAAAATCCTGTGTATCTGTGTACGTAACAACATTACATTTTAAAAATGTTACTTCCTATTCTATGATTATCTAATCATAATCTATTAATCAGTCAATTAATTAAACTATTATTTGACTATAATAAGTTTGGGAATATTTTCTTTACTGGAAATACACCAAGAAGTAATTGGAATTAAAAAAAAGCTTGTAAGTGTTTTTCTTTTCTTGACGTAGATTAAACAATGTTAGAACAAAACTTAATTTATGTGATATCCTAACCAATTCTAACAATGCTTAATGGTTTATATAAAGTAGAAAACGTGATTTATTTAATGAAATGTAATGACTACGTAATAATAAATTGCGTAGTCATAACACATCATATAGATGATTGTCCTACGCATCACAAGACCCGATAATTTTATATACATATATCTTTAAAGTCAGGCAGTCAAATACACGTACAACTTCTAATATATAATTGACCAGATTTAAGATTATTTGAATTCGTAATACAGTGTATTTTAGTCTTTTTTTAAAAGTTTTCCATTCATTCTTCTCCTTATACACGTTGAAAAACATTTGTATTATTATCACTCACACTATTCACATAACTTAGTATAGTGATTTTTAGTAATATGTTGTTATTGACCGTTTATATTTTCGTACAGAACCAAGCTTTTGAAATTAAGTTAACATGTGTTAGATAATTGGAGGCAGATAGGAAGGAATTCTAAGTTTCATGCTAGTTGGTACATAACAGTTTGGCATATATGCCGTTTTGTTGTATGTAATGTTCCCTGTGGGACCCAAACACGCATCACCCAGCATCATAGTCTGAGACTTCACAACTGAGCTACTATTCAGGTTGGAGCTAACCCTTTATAGGATTGAGATATAGACAGTTGACTGATCACTGAGTAGTGACTAATATTATGTTTTTCTAGTCCTCTAGTTCTGACTAGATTTTGCTGATCAGGTTACATTATGAATGGCATAGGTTTGAACTCCACATCAAGCATTGGTTATCTCAGAATTAAAGACAAACCTTGATGAATAGTACTAACTAACATAAAACCCAAGTCAATACACGGTTTCCACTAAATACTTTCGCAACTGCTTAACATTAAAACATAGTGTACACAATATCGATACACTTAGACTAGCGATCATATTGCAATGTACATCTTAATAATAAATTCGTTGGAATTACATCTCTTTACTAAATTCTGTATTTGTTTTCTTTATTTTATAATAGAAATGACAAAACTATCGAAAAGTCAACGATTTGTTTTTAAAACCCTTCTTAGCAAAAAGTATTCACTAATGAACATTTAATTCATCACAAGACTATTGATGCATATTCAAGACTAATATGATTAATTTCCCTGATACACAAGATTTCGCTCATCACTATTGAGAAATGAAGTAATAGTGATATTTATTAATTCATGAATTGGTCATTTTAAACTGAAAATGACTTATCATCTAGTTGTACAGCATGTTTGGATCTTTTCGTTATTGATGCTAAAGACTGCAATTGGTCAATCCCTTATGTTTGGCTTGTGTATATCCTGAAAGGATTCCCTCAATATTATCACCAAGTCACAAGGATTTTTAGGCACATCTAATTAGTGGCTGACAATGGAATCCTGGATATATTGTAAGGAGCTAGTTTCACATCTTGGACGAAACAAATCAAATAGTATTGTGTACTTTGATGATAAAATTAATTCTAAAATTACTACATTTCAAAGATATACTTTAGACTTTGGTCAAGAAAAATTATTTATTCAACCCGGTTAACCGGTCAAAAATATAGAATATAAAGACTATATGTATTAAACGGTTATTCAAAATCAATTCCAAACAAACTAGTCTATTGATAGTATTGAAATACAGGATGTATTTTACACATCCTATCAAAAAATTGTCAGTTTAAAATCTGTATTTGTCATATTTTTGTGTTGATCTTAACAAACTCTTACAAACATGGTTAGTGGCTAGCAGTGGAATCCAGGACGCGCGTTTCGTCTTATTTAGGACTCGTCAGCTGGATGTGTCTGCATCTCAGAGCTGATGTTTACTCTGGGACTCGAACCCAGTACCATTTGCTTCAAACTCTTACAAAGTGAAATAATAGCTGAGGAAACCAATTGTTAACTCGTCTTTTCGGTATCAGATACATTTTAACATTTAAAGCCACATTGTTTAATGAGATAAATTGAAACATTATTGTTCTGTAAATTCCCTTGGTATTATTTGCTTAAATCTCCCCATTGATGTTTAAAACTACAATTCATCAGCCTCTTATTGGTATATGTGCATATTGTGCGTATTGCCTCGATATTGCCGTAGTGATTATTTAGATGGTGGTTGGAGGTAGTCAACAGGAAACCCTGGACTCAGGTTTCGTGCTACTTGGCACTCGTCAGCGAGGTGTACCTGTAATCTTGAGGGAACTGGTACTCCCTGGCGGATTCGATCTCGTGTCACCCAGCTTCACAGTCAGAGACGTTACCACTGAGCTATCCGAGCCGCGACTAACCTCCCGTAGGACTGAGATGTAATCACAATTGATTGATCACTGCGTTGTGATCAATGTCATGCTTGTCTAGTCCTTATTAGTGCAGATCGAATGCTGTCAATCATGTTGCAATGTGGACACCAGTCTAGATGACTACCTCCAACTACCATCTAATTCTCAATATATAGTGCCCGCAGTGTCGAGTCACCTAGACTGGTGGCCATATTGCAACATGATCGATAGCATTCGATCTGCACTAATAAGGACTAGACAAGCATGAGATTGATCACCACTCAGTGATCAATCAATTGTGATTCGTAGTGATTATCAACTCTGTAATGTAGGTACACTCAAATGAGGAGTCACAAATAGGACGAAACGCGTGTCCTGGATTCCACTACTAGACATTATCCATCTTTGTTATTGTTCTATTATTCAAATTTTTTTTTAATAATAAAGACTGAAATTTAGTTAATTTGGAATAAATTAACTTACTATAAAATGTCCTAATCATAAGACTGATTGATTTGTTTACAATTAATAAATATATTTATTAGATCTGTGACTTGTATTTCGATCAATGATTCCTGTTTTTATTACTATTATTATTATGACTGAAATAAAAATGACTTTCTACATAAAAACATGTCAATACATTTTACAGTACATGTGCTACATTTTCCAAGCTGTTATTATCAAGTAGTTCATATGGATATAAAGATGATGTTCTTTTTAAATTAGTCCATTAAAGTTTTACTGATTTTGATTCAAGCCAAATTGATAAGTAGAAATAACACGAGATAAATATATAGATAAAAATCAACTGTGTATTATACAGATACTCTAATTATTGAATTATAATTAATCACTTATTATTTTCTGTATGAGGGATTTGTGGAGATTGTAGTATTTTTCAAAGTCGAATTCACAAGTTGATCTAAACTAGACCACTATTGAAAACTTAAGACAAAAGAGCCGTTCAGTACTTCCATGTTTATAATGATGTCTAGCTTAGATCGATTCATGAATTCAACTGTGAAAATTAATATTATTTTGTCTTGCACAAAAAGTTGACTACTAGTATAAGTAGTCAGTCAGTCAGCAAAAACGTAGAACTTCATACGTACGTACAACAGTTCGAGTTACCACACCACATTAGAACACAGATACAATTGACGATTCAAATTCCATAGTGGTAGACGTGGTAAAATTAAGAGCAGTAATCGGAAAGATCAGGGTTTGAAGATGTTATTCAAGAAGTATAATCCAGCGAAATAAATTTGGAAAGAGAAAAAAAGGGACACCAGCAATTCAGAAGATTAGCATTTGGGAAAACACAAAGAGTGGATTCACTTGCGCCATTGCAAACGGTTTTCAGCCATGTCATTCACAGTCTCTAACCATCGGTTGCTATCATCTCGCGGGTCCCCAACCAGGTAGTCTACACCTACCATCATGACTCAGTCCACTTGTCAGTGACGTCATGCTACTGTGACATGTTTTGATCTGACCGCCTCTAGCTTTTTTCCAACCTACTCCTACACCAGAAAACATCGCTCTTCAGGGCAGTCGGTGGTTGGGCATACGTAACACGTGTCCAAGCCATCTCAACTGATAAAGTTTCGCTACTTCATCAATTGATTTGCCGTCCTTACACAAGTTGGCAAGAGTTAGTCGAGCCTTCTGTGTCCGTGCTGAGATTTCGTCACACACCAAACCACAAGGGCTGATGAGACTTCCAAGATAAGTGAAGCGGTCGACACGCTTAACCACTTCACTCCCTATCATTAGTTCAGGTGTCGATGCAACCCAATCCTGAAGCAACATTTTGCATTTCCAGGAAGAAAATTGCATCCTGAACGTGCTTGCAGTGTTGCTTAGAGTGGTCAGAAGGCTCTGCATTTTGTCAGTATAAATAGTTAATTGGTTAATCAATCATAAACAATGTTGGGTCCAGAATAAATTAACCTCAGTTGTAATACAATAACAGGATAAATCACTTGTGATAAAAATCTATCAAGTTAATGAAAAAGCCTTAAATTATCAATGATACTGAATAGCTAAAGAAAAGAGAAGTTGGTTTAAAATGAGTACATAGAAAAGGAGAGCACTGTAAGGCTGTTTTTTCCTAGTATAGGACTCCTCAGCAGTGCGCCTTTACGATCCCGCACGCGCATCTTAAACTCAGAACCTGAGGTCTCATGTGCGCAGTTGTGGAGGCGCATTGCCGGGGAGTCTCATGATAGAACGCAACATCCTTCCAGATTTTCAGTGGTAGTCCAACATTGTGCGATTCATGATCTCAATAAAGATTAATTGATTGGTAATTCTTCATCCAGTATCCTACTCTTAATATCAGTAGTGTAAAGAAAAAGTGCTTATCAAAATGTGGATCAAAAAAGACGCAGAACAAAATATATGAGTAGTTATGGTCCATTTGAAGAGTCTATAAAGTCAGCCAAATTCATGATGAGGATTTTGAAAAACTAATTCTCAGTTTAGTTTATTTTAGGGAAGATATTGCATGTTCTAATTGAAATAATATTAAAATTAATAAAACAAGCACCCAAAACTATTTGACTTGTAAAATAATTTGATATAGTCCCGTCACGTTATGTAGTCGGCTGAGTCTGATACTGATTTGTACACTTCCTGTCTGCTGACCCAAACTAGCTGCTTGCATTGGTAAGGCCAAGTGTGATTAGGAAGCTTTTATTAGCTAACACGATTAACAAATACATACATAAACTAATTCCTAAATATATATCGTTTTTTACCGGAAATTCTAAAGCCGCACTTTCAAGCAATAGACTATGTCTTTCTCCTTAGAAAGTGAAACCAAGATTGTATATATGAACTCCCGTGGAGTACCGTACTAAAATGAATCGGCTGTTTAATTTTACAGGTTTCCAATGATGGTCTAGCTAGGATTTAAACTATGAAGATGTAATTAAATTGACTGATACGACAAAATACTTTTATTATTTTGTACACATGTTACAGGATAGACCATAATTAGCTAAAGACTTTCTATTCAAGTACATTGAAAAACACCTATATAAAGAGAACTAGGCTTTCGTTTTGAAGTAAAAATATAGGTTAAAAGTAAACTTAAATATATCAATGAGATTACCCGCAATTTGTTCCATGCTATAACTTTCCAGATTCAACATAATTACTCCACTTGCCAGACAACTGCGTAGTTCAAATACAGAGAATAAAGGTAGTGTAGCTACATGTGGCTTAGACCAACGTTCTCCATTTTCTTCCACATCCTCTTCAAATTTAATCCATCTTTAACGAATAAAAAAAAGTATGAATATGTAAATAGAAAGCTTGGTTCATACAAAACAATTCAAAATAGAGACATGACGTAACCGGAAAATAAAGCTACATTTTATGTTTCGAATGTGAAAATTCAATCTTATGATATTTTGTTTCCTTACAGATTGATATGAGTTTGCAAAAACTGATAGCAATAGATAAATGATAGTTACCCTGTCATTCTTTACGACTGCTTAGTAAAATTTAAGTATCAAGATTAAAACCTTGAATCGTCATGATTATATTCTTTATGGCATTGATAAACAAAAATTCAGGTTCGCATCACAAGTGGTTAGGAATTTATAAACTTATTTGATCACTTGATTATTAATTAAATACCAAATTCTTATTGCAATCTTTCTTTTATACATTACCACCTTTGAATTAACTACTTTTATGAATCCGGTGTCCATCTTGTTGTGTTAATGAGGTATGGCGACTTGAACCGATGTATATGTGCCTGGTTCTACGTTGTAGCTGTCTGACTTATCTCAAAATGGTTATTTAAAAATAAGAGTGAATATGGATTTTCTCAAAGAACAGACTTAAAAATGCTCATGTTTACACTTTTACAATATTTGGATAATAGGAGTAAGGACATTGTTACAAAATAATAATTAAAATTACTTATGCCTAAAATTGGGGAGATCATTTGTGGAAAGTATATTTCGATAAAACTCCATTAATTAAGAGTTCAAAATTAACGAAAAGTTCTAAAATACATTGATCCGTCATAATGTAAACTTTTTCAGTAAAAAACATAAAGGGCGACATAATCAATATTGGGATCTGTTTTGTAGTGAGTACAAGTTGTATAAATAACGTTTAGACTCATATTTTTATGATAAGGTGTTGTGAGGATTATCAAAGTTAAATTGTCATGTCACAAACTGACAGAAATCTGAATACCACTGAAAACCAGAAAGTGCTGGATGATTGATTCGCTCTAATATAAGAAGATCCCATGGTGTCCATTCACAATCCGAGCAGTGATCAAACTCATGACCCCCAGACTTTGATGACAGCGTTTAACTCTCGGACTACTAAGTTGGTTTAACATTGGTTTGCATTCCTAACTTCCGACAATTCGTGACATTATGTGACCATCTTCTTTTGTCATTTGTGATATTTATCTAACACTAGATATGATTTAACTTTATGGTCATGACTTCTTACTAGAACCACCAGAATTACCTCTCAAAGTAATTCATTAGTAAGTACGTGATGATTGTTATTACAGGGTGTTATGGAGATAGTTGAATTTAGATTTTGATATTACAGATCAATTCTAGTCAAACAATCATTAAGAACCAGGAAGCACTAGTTCGTTTTCTATGTGAGTGCTTACGAAATATAATTCTGTAAATATGGATAAAATAGGTAATAACAACAATAATAATATTAATAATAATAATATTAATAATAATAATATTAATAATAATAATATTAATAATAATAATAATAGACTGACCTTGCGGCTTCTCGCCATTCGGTTTCACCTGATCCTGATGGGTCATTCCATAGTTCATCTAATTCACAGAATAACTGATGTGTTTGCTCATCATCACCATCGCATTCACCAAGTAAAAACATTACATGTTCACTTGGATTTGTAGCTGTAAATAGGGAGGAAAGAGAAAGCAAAAACAATTGGCTGTTACTCACAGTGATATGAATGAACGTTTAAGTATTAGGATAGTATTTCATGCAAATTACATAGCCACTATAAACATATGCTTCTGATTGATAATATTGTGTGAATTTTCTTTGTAACGTATACAATGAAATATCGGATTATTAGGTTGACATTAAATTTATGAAGGAATATAAGTAGGAATATTTAACTTTGCTTAAAGTGATTGGTTCGTAGATACTTCAACCTCAAGAACGATTATAGTTTTCTTAAATGTTCAGTGCCACGGTCAAACAAGTTATCTTTGAAGTAGACTAATTACCATTTAGCATCTGAATTATAATATAAAATCCATACGTGTTTAATATCTATTTGATGTTCAGAAACTACCATACAGGAGATTACCCTTAGATGTACTCTAAGAAGCCGACATACCAATAAATTACATAGGTCATTTACCAAACCAGATAGTGAAAATGGAATTTGTAAACCACCTTTGTCAGTGTCTAACTATGAAGTATAAATAGCGACAGCCAAATCACAAACGAACTCTGTACAGTCGAATTCATAATATCTTGAGAGTTGATAATAAATAACTTGATCAATTTTGTTGAAAACATTGTATATCATCACCAGTTTTAGCTGGATTGATTGTTGATGATCTTTCAGTAAAAGTGTATGGAGCTTTTTGCCCTGGATTTTTCTGTGCTCACGAGTCTATGTTTTGTTTATTTGTGCTAATATCTAACGTGAATCTAGAACTTTCATACGAAATAATTACTTTTCCAAGATTCAAGAACTTTATTCATCACAAAAACATAAAGCGATATCGCATATGTAATTAAACACAGAAAAGCCATGCGAGATAAATTGGCGTAGGATTATAACGCAATTATGAACAAAATGTGAAATGCAACCATCTACTAAACACTGATAGTTGACAAAAGTAATCAAACTTTAAATATATACAACCGGAAAAATCGTTTAGCTAAGAAATGGCAGGAATTGATAAACCATGAATGCAACAGTTTTAATGCAATAGACTACAACCTTATTTTGAAGCCATTAAATATTCTAAGTACAACTTAGCTAGTTTTTATCAATAAATGGGTAAAATACAGAACTTTTTTGTTTGAAATTGAGAAACCATGTACACAATCACCATTTAGTCATAAAAAGGCACATATATTTGTCCAGATACATCATTCTTGAACATGAACTAATTAAAAATAATCAAAACTTACGAAATGCTTTTGAACTTTCCTCCCTTGTGCTGTTTGTACCGATGCGTTTACGTCGTCGACGGTGACGATGAGCTGAAGGTCCTGATGCAATTCCTTGGGGGAACTGTGACGTACTGAGCGTAGCTATGTCATTGTTTACGGATAATCCAGCTATCATAGACAGCTTAGACCGATGATCTGAAGACAAGAAAATTGGATCAAAAGCAGGTCTTTAATTTTTAGAAACCTATCAGAGAATACACGACAAGATAATCGGGGAAGATAATCCAAAAATCGTTTCAATAATTTATAGTAGTAAAGTTTTCTGTTACTGAACTTATCTGTCAAATTGTAATAGTTGCACATTTTCGGTTTGTTTGTGCAACAAAACTGTTTTAAAATATTCCGTAGTATTCCCTAGATTATTAACCTCCTTCGGGAGTCTTCTGGATCTAGTTTCCTAGTTGTGTGCTATACAAATAAACATTATATATATATATATATATATATATATATATATATATATATATATATATATATATATATATATATATATATATATTGTGTGTAAGTGGCCCTTCCTAATCTCAGAATACGTTGTGTATGTGTACTGCAGTTCGACAAAAACATTATTTGTAAATAAGAAGTTCACACAACGCAAAAGTTCTGGTCGTAGACCATAGTATCTACGTATAGAACGTTCTTCAAAAACTAAAACCTCTATTTACTTTGATATACGCTATTATTTAGACTACGAAAACAGAAAAACATCTAAGAGTAACAAGATTTGGAAAGTTCGCTATGCTCTGAACTAAGTGGTACGTAGCACAATCATAAAAAGGCAAAACTTTGCTAAATGGATTCAGAGAATCAGTACAAATTTATGGGTGAATAATTTGAGAGTTATTGTCCAAACTGGTTTTTAATACTGTAGATAGTGACCGTTTACATCAGTGTAAAAGGAATAGCAGTAATAAATGAGTTACTATCTTGCGTTGTAAAGGTTTCTTCACTTCGCCTCCTTACCGCTTTTTTCATATATTTAATTATTGAACATTCTGGCAATTCACTTATTTAGTAATTTACCAGCCGTCAGTTATCTTACCCATTTGATACGTTTGATGAGTGAGATATATCTTCAAACTCTGACTTTAGTGATGCGCTCAACCGAACTAATTGGATTTCCGTGACATAAGTATTAAAATAACAGGAGGAAAATCGTGAGCTTACGCGTTATTTAGGCTAGTTTTATTCGACAAATATTATTCACTCCATTTTTTGGTCAAAAATGTTAGGATAGCCTACTGATTCTGCCAGTTATAAGGACATATGTGCACCGTTTAAGGTTGTTACAGTATACTAGCACAAAAACAAAATTATAAAACAAATCAAGAGAAGCAGTGGTAATAGCACTACCAGTGGTAGTAAAAACACTGGGTAAAGACAATATGGTTTAGGAAGAATAAGTTCACAGAGTAAAAAGCAGAAGATAGTCTTAAAACTCAGCATCTCATGGAGAGGAAGGGGAAACGCATGTGTGAAATTACCAAGTTACTTAGTTAACAGCTTTTAACTTCATACACTGGTTTGATCACTGCAAAATATGCATGACGAGCTGTCAGATCCTTGCTCTAATTTAGTGTATTGCATCTGAGTGATATGGTATTTATTCAAGACCATATATATTGGATAGTTTTTGAAAAAGCCGATGAAATCGTGCAACATTTAAAGTTCATTAAACCAGTGTTTTGTTACTTTTTTAAATGTAAAGTCTATCTTTGATGTAGCTAGGTAGATAGTCCCAATAAAACATCAGACTATTATAAGCCACCAAGCAAAATGGTTGGGAGCATTAATTGCTTTATGCCACATTTAAAGCCTTAAGATATTATTAACTGAGTATTTTTCAGTGAGATTACGATCAGAGTATGTACTAAGAACGGGGGAACAACATTACAAAATGGTGCTCTTAATCACATACATGATTTCGCAAGGAACATATCGAAAAGAAAAGTTTCGATGTTTTGTAACAGAACGTTAACTTTGTTGGGGTCGAAATATCGATCTTTAGAAGGGTTTAATGGGGTAGTTCGAACTAAAACAATAATTAAATCGGATGGCGATATCAGACAAGATTGTGACATCTTCGTTAGATTAGATTATGAATACCTTCTTGCAAGGATTGAATTGTTATGATCACATCCAGTAGTAAAATACAGAAGACGATCTCTGTAACTATTATTAAGGAACGGTAAAATAGATTTAGTGTACTATTTAAGATGTTGCCAACTGATTAGTTTCTGCTTAAGTAGGAATATCTATCAGAAAACAATAAAATCACAGAAGCAAGATGCTCCACTCTAACTCCACATAATATACGAAACATAACAGGAGATAATTTTAACATAATCATACCTTCGATTTCATCTTGAGAAGGTTCGCCGATATTACACTTTACTTTCGAGTCAAGGATTGGCTCATCACTCAAGTTTCCAGGCTCAGACATGTGACTTTGCGAATGAATTATGCCAACATGCGATCACTTTGAACGTTTATAAACTGAAAGAACCATAGACTCCTCACCGATAAAGACGCGCACTAACTGCTTAAACTGAACCAATCACTATCAGGATGACCTCCGATCTGAATAGCTATTTGTTGTTCGAAGGTCCTTGAAAAAGTTATAAAACAATGTGACACCATAAAACAAAATACGTGTACTTGAAAATTTTTGATCTGTACGTAGCTTGAAGATCCTGATACTATTTGCGAATTATTCATCCACCATTTCTCTCAACGATACGACACAAAAACAGAAATATATACCGACACTTTTCGAATGTAGCGGTAAATAAATCCCCAAAATAAATAGCTCTGTAAGTTTTCGACATTGGATGCTGACCATATGTTTTAGTGGACTCATCTAGCTGAAGGCGCTCGGTCAGGCATCCGCACCAGATCACGTGTGGTAACGCCGTGCTCAACATCAACCGCAATCGCTAGCCAGATTAGATCAGAGAATTCCGATATATTGGTCATCGCCAAATACACTCTTCCGATCTCCTCGACTCTGTCTTTTGATTTCTCTCGGTGGGAACAAATATATTAGAAGGTGTTACTGGTAGAAGCGTTGTCAAACACTGAATACCTGTGACATCATCATTGGTGAGACCGACGTGATCTGGTACACCTTATTGCAACTGTGAGTCTGTTCCTTTTTGGGATTTTTATATATCATTGCCTTATTTTTTTATTTTTTTAAACATTGTGATTTTTTTCGTGTTTTTTTTGGATATATATATATTTTTCCCCTCGTTCATTATCGTACTTCATATTTCATCATGACTGAACAGACACCTAAAGTACTCAAGCTTAAGACTTTGTCCCCGCCTTCGTTTCAACTGATGCCTTTCTGGCCCGACAACATCGAAGCCTGGTTTTGCTACGCAGAAGCCGACTTCTCCGAGCACGGCGTGATCGACACACGTGCACAATTCCTCGCAGTAGTCAAGGCACTACCGCGGGAATTCAACAGGTACGTAACACCTAGTATGTTTACTAGTGATGTTTCCGAACCTTACGAAATCTTAAAACGCTCGATTCTTAAACGAGGAGACCTAACCGATCGACAAAGGTTAGATCAACTCTTCAATAACATCGACCTGCAACACGGTTCTGCGACGGACATGTTGCAACGGATGAGAGAGGTTATAGGCCCAAGAACTTTCGACGAAGGTCTATTCAAACAACTCTTCTTGTCAAAACTTCCCCAACAGGTGCAAGCAGTTCTGGTCTCGTTTCAGAACAACGCCTTAGACGAGCTAGCTGCATCTGCCGACCGTATTTTAGAAATTACGAAATCTTCTACTACCGAGGTATTTTCAGTCAAAGAAAAGCCTCACACGACTCAGAATGACATAACCGAGTTATGTCATACACTCACGCGTTATCTTAGTCTTCGTACCGACCGTAATCGCTCACACACACCACGTAGAAGCATTTCACGTAAGCGATCTGTCTCTAGACCACGAGAGACAGATAACCCCGACTGGTGCTGGTATCATAACCAGTATGGAAAGTTTTCCAGAAATTGCAGAAAACCCTGCAATTTTCCCAACACGAAACCGACTGACTCGAAAAACAATTCGGGAAACTTCCAAGCCGGCACGCGTTAACGGCAACCGTAGCCGGCGAACATAGCCGTCTGTTATACGTCACAGATGTGACAACGAGAGTTCGCTACCTCGTCGACACTGGCGCAGAAGTTAGCGTTCTCCCAGCAAATCCTAACGACCGACTTCACGAATCGACTCTAAACTTACAGGCGGCAAACGGAAAACCGATCGCTACGTATGGCAAAAGGTACGTTTACCTTAACGTGGGTTTACGCAAACCCATCCACTGGATTTTCGTTGTTGCAGATGTTTCTATGCCAATCATTGGTATGGACCTTCTACAACACCATAATCTGATCATCGACACTCGCAAACGGAGGCTAGTAGACGGAAACACTAATTTATCCGTTTGCGTAACTTCTTCTGGTTGTAGATTATCCCCAGTCACAATTAAGCATATGATAGACCCACTCTATCAACCACTACTCGATAAGTACCCTGGGATACAACAAACTCAACCGAAACTACCGTGTGTAACCAGCAATGTTACACATCACATCACGACTACAGGACCACCTGTATTCTCTAAAGCACGACGACTAGCTCCTGAAAAGCTAAGGTTAGCGAAAAACGAATTCGATCACATGATGGACTTAGGAATCATACGACCGTCAAGTAGCCCATATGCATCTCCGTTGCACATGGTCCCTAAAAAGGACAGCAACGATTGGCGTCCAACTGGCGACTATCGGCGATTGAACGCGAAAACCATTCCCGATCGTTACCCGTTGCCTCACATTCACGATTTGACAGCTACCTTGAAAGGTACAACTGTCTTTTCGAAAATCGACTTGGTTAAAGCGTATAACCAAATCCCTATGGCTACTGACGACATACCGAAAACAGCTATCATAACTCCCTTCGGACTCTATGAATTTTTGCGAATGCCTTTCGGTCTAAGGAACGCTGCTCATCCTAGCAAGCTATCAGAAGAGTTTACCAACGACAAACTCGCTGGGTTTAAACTTCTGGCTGGCCACGTTTCAGGGTCATCACTAACCCACTAGGGGGGGGAGTGAGCTGTAGCGGTAAATAAATCCCCAAAATAAATAGCCCTGTAAGTTTTCGACGTTGGATGCTGACCATATGTTTTAGTGGACTCATCTAGCTGAAGGCGCTCGGTCAGGCATCCGCACCAGATCACGTGTGGTAATGCCGTGCTCAACATCAACCGCAATCGCTAGCCAGATTAGATCAGAGAATTCCGATATATTGGTTATCGCCAAATACACTCTTCCGATCTCCTCGACTCTATCTTTTGATTTCTCTCGGTGGGTACAAATGATATAAGAAGGCGTTACTGGTAGAAGTGTTGTCAAACACTGAATACCTGTGACATCATCACCAATGTTGATATCTGTGCATTTATCATAAGTTGATTTCATGTGCACCAACATCAAGTAGACCATAACTGCTCTGAAAAAGTTCTATGACGGTGTGTCTAACGGGATTCTTGAGCTGTCCATGAAACGTAATGGTAGAGAATTTCCATGGACTATATAGCCTACCCATCTGTATGAAAAGCATCGCTTATAACCCCTAGATTTAAAGACGGGATCACGTGGCGATATTGCTAACTATTAGAGAATTAACTAAAATATTGCGTTATCAAGAATCATCGGAAAACAATCCATAAACAGTTATTAACAATTTTACCTTCGGCTTGTCTGATTGATCCATCTCAGCATGAGTTTATGACTAAACGTAAATGCTCCACATCGAACTTGAAATGTTTTGGTGAAATTACCGAAAGAATATACGTCAATCAATCAGTGATAAATCTGTACTTTTATTTGATGAGACTTTCTACAGCGCCTACCGAAAACTTCTAAAAATTTCTTCATTGACATATGGAATCCCCAATTTATCATGGCTCAAATCCTTTTTAGCAGAACGTAGCCAAATCGTTCGCTTTGGATCTTGCTACTTTGAACCTATGAATGCAACCGATGTGGTTATACAAGGAAGCGTGACTGACCGGCCACTCTTTCTTTCTTCGGTCAGTGACGTGTGCTCACTCTTTCAACA
Organism: Schistosoma mattheei; assembly: GCA_944470405.2. Taxonomy (NCBI): domain Eukaryota; kingdom Metazoa; phylum Platyhelminthes; class Trematoda; order Strigeidida; family Schistosomatidae; genus Schistosoma; species Schistosoma mattheei. Next base: position 6,149,494 of record OX103950.1, read on the forward strand.
CAACAAACCTTTACTTTTTGCCGATGACCTAAAAGTAGTTTATTCGTTCTCAACTCTTACCGAAGAAAAGTGTATTTAAGCGGTAATCCAAAAAGACATGAACAAGTTATAATAATGGATTGTGTCTAGAGATCCGTCACCGAATGTTGTTTACGTTGGCCGCAGACTTATCCTAAATCTTGCTATACAAAAACACACACTGAAACCTCTCAACTCTATTTATGACTTGAGTTTGAGGTACAGCATCAATTTGAACTTCTCCGATTGCATCTCAAGTATCCAAAGCAAGAAAGCTCGTTGAATTTATGATTATAAATTACAATAACAGTGAATCCAGATACTACACAAAAAACATATTACCCATTATTGATTATATGATTATTTGCAGTAACTGTAAACATAATGACTCGATGAAAATTGAATCTCTTAAGAGAATATTCATCAAAGCTGTTCCGGCGTATTCCGACAACTAGGATTACAACCAAAGATGTCTGAAACTCAATTTAGGACCTCTATGAATTAGGCGCATTAAATTAACCTTTATCTTTATTTACCGAATTATAAATGGCACTTCTTACTCTTCGGCATTCACCCCTTCGTACTCTGTCGTGTCACAATATAATGAATAATCTATCGATTACGAGAGCCCACAAAAAATTACGTCTAAATTGCTTTGTTATTCGCTATTTAACCATGTGGAACAGACTTCCTGTAAACCTCCGTTGCAGTGAAACTATGACTCGGCTCAGAAGTCTCCTCGACGGTTTTTTTCCGAAAGTGGTTTGTGACATCCATTAAATATCAATGTGATTACCAATGATTCAAATACACACGATCAGATATCTACATAACTGACTGTAAAGCAAAGTAGAACCCTTGAAATATTGCTCGTTATTTTATTTTCTACCTATTTATTTAAACGTCCCAAGCCTTGTGTGTTCACATTTATTATTATTGTTACCATGATTGATCCTCTGACACATTAGGTATACTTTTATTCCGACCTACTCTTTTCCTCCTTAACAAACTTATTCCCTACACATCCAGAAATTATAATTAAAAACACATTATCGTGTGTTACACTTAATTAAATTAACTTTTCAGATTTACTTTATTTTCAGCACGTATATATAATCCAAACAAATTGTTCTTTAATTATCCCTTGCAATTAATTGAGACTTCCACAACATCATTCTGAACTATTGCTGCGCAAATACATATTCCGCCTTCATATTTTACTGCATCAATGATTTACTTTCTTATATACTTTTACTCGAGTGACAATACCTACATCATCGTTTATCACTATTCTCTTTTCACAAACACACCTTTAAATCATTTACATATTTTGCGTTTATATACCTTATCCGTTTAACTCGAGTAGGTCCTCAATCACTCGGCTTAGATTATCTACGTTAGTGATCTACACTGGTGAGCAAAACGTCGAATAACACAACCTATTATCATAATCTTTGTTCTTAAATTCTATACTTATTCTTTTTCCTATCTATCGTCGCTTAAGTTCATCAATTATTATGAACATTCGCTGCTTCCTATCAATTTTAATTAGTATTAAAGCTTAACTAGTTATTTCACTCAATGAAACCATCTATCCAAGTACGATTATAATTGGTTATCGTGGATTTTTAACAAGTATGTAAATGCTCATTTGCAATTTGTCCGTTAAAATAACAACTACTAGTTAGTATAGCCACAAGACAGCACAAACGCATATTTGTTTGTATCTTATCTACTTGTACAAGCAAGACAAAACCAAATATCGATTATAATTTTATCTTCTTACTTAATCACTATACACTATACATGCATTGGTCAAGATCAGCCCAAACTATTAGCATCAATGAGCGAAACCCAGGCATGCTATTATGCTTTCCCATCACGTGCTTGCCTTATTTGGAACGTCTGTCTAGTTAAAGTGACGCAACTCCGTGGGATTCTCCCACCAGACGGTTTGCTGCTGGATGGCATTCTGTTGTAATGATGTGATGGATACTTATAGTGCATGTGAATTTATTGGAGGTGCGATTGAAACTGCATATGGTACACCTGAATTAAGAAATTCATCTCTTTGGGGACACGGCAGCAAAACCTTTGGCTGCCTACTTTGGTAAACATCTATCCTACATTATACTCCTCTGATTGCCTATACTCTGATGGACAACCTATACTTTATACAACAGTCAGTTAAAACACCACATCGATGGTTCATAATTTGTAACTGGCAGATAAGCTTGTAAAATGATGCTTATAAAACTAGTGTTTTCCAATAGGATGTGAACTCTGAACTTGCCCCACCCTGGTAAATATCATAACTCATTGTTCTTTACTCATCTGGAGCCTCTGATCATATTTCACTCTAGCAACTACAGCTAGTATGAATTTGACCTAATAATTATTAGGCCAATAACAGATTATTCTATCATACAACTGTCTGTTCCACTACAAAATGTTATTGTTTAGCGTTCATATCCAATTGCCTTGCTGCTCACCTGTTTCTCCTTTTTCAGAATCTCACTCTGAGGGCACAGCTATGGAAGTTCTGACGTCTGGAACGTACGCGGTTTCTCAAAGTCATAGTTTACATCAAGAGCTCTACAAGTCTACTTTAGAACAGCTATAAACTTAAAAAGTTGTATTGCATAAATATTTAGCACGACCAAAATACTAACACAGTTATACCGAATTGGATCTGGTATGTGACGAGGACACGATGCTACTTTGAAAAATATTTTGAAGACTGTAATCAGTGTATTACTAAAGCCTAAACCTAATCATTAACTCTCCAAGACATCTGCACGAATGTACTGTTATTTACTTTTATTGATTATATCTATTTAACGATCCTACTTGGAAAGCATACTGTGAGCCAACAAATGCTGTAAAATGGCGTGTACCTGCCTTTCCTGAAATGTACTATTATTATATCTTTTACCAGGCATGTAATAAGCCATCTGGTAAAATGGCACACCTCAGTAAAGATGCGAGTAAAACCGTTGGACGGAGCCAAAAGCCAACTAACTCGACAAGAACATGTTGAAAACGATTGGATAACCTGAATATTGACAATGTTCTACTTACGTGTCCGTGTATATTGCTACGCTAGCACTATAAACAATTCTGGTACACTAATTTATATTTGGACTCATTTCTGTTTAGACTAGTCTTTCTGCGATCAGTCTCACAATAGCATGAATCCCTGGAAGAAATAATAAATGAAAACAATCAAAAGCTCTCTTTCTGTACACTACCAGCACAAATGGTTTGTGCATGCAAGTCGAAGTGTCACAAATTATAGTGGACTCGGAATGTGGTATTTAAGCACTATTTAAAATTAGACTTGAATTTTATCTGCACGCAGAGAGATAAGAATCATCGGCCTGTAAACGTGTACTGTTTAATATAAACAAGTCCAGTGGAGCAAAGTGCACCCACGTTGAAACGTGATAAAATATCCGCCTTAACATTTGATTCACTTTTGTAAACTGTATATTGGTCAAAACTTATGAAATTTGATCTGATTGTTGCATCTCTCTGGATAGAAAATGTTCGGTTTTGGCGTCAAAGGTTTGTGATCAGTATCACGAGACCCCTATCTTGAAGTAAATGTTTAAAATGTCTAACTGTCAAGTAAATGGCTAGTGGCTCTCTACCGAGATTGGTTTATCGCGTTTGAGTTGGTTCTAGTCTCTTCGAAAAGAAAGTGGCTTGGTCTCGTTATTTACTCGCTGTTGTATTACTGTACCTCAGACGGATCTGTGAACAGAATAAGTGTTGTCTCCGGGTCAGGATTTAAGTCAAAGTGGTTGTGGAAACAATTGCTAGTCTAACTGTAGAAAAGACATATGAACCTTCTAACTTTACATCTTTACGACTCCGTTAAGGTTTGTGGAATGACCGAACAGTATGAAATTAACTGACGATAGAAGTTAAACATCCTCAAAAAATATCGAGGTTTGTTCAATTATTATGGTTCTGAAAAATTGTTCAAGGCTGCAATTTTTTGATCTAGTTTTTCGATTCCATGTTTTTCGGTCGAGTGGCCTAAAAAGTCTAAGCTTTCGACTCCAAAAATGCATTGAAATGGATTAAGAAGTATACATAATCTACGAAATTTTTCAAATGGTTGATGCAGGTGACCAATATGTTCAAGGCGTGGACTGGTAACTAGTAATACATCGTCGATATACATGAAAACAAAATCTAGGCCTTTGGAGACCTCATCCACTAATCGTTGGAATGTCTGTGAAGTGTTATTTAATCTGAATAGCATTCTCAACGATTCAAACAAATCAAAAGGAGCCAGTTTTGCCACGTCCTCGGATGCTACTACAATCCAATATTACACTGACACAAGATCGATCCCATAAAAATTTCTCGCGAACGTAGGCGAAAAGTCGTGCAAATAAGGGATGGGGTACTATCACGTAATTTTACGTCATTCGATGACTGATAATCATCACAAAGTTACCAATCCTGACCCTTCATAAGTATCATGTGAAGTTGGGTTGCTCAGGGGCTACCCAATGGACGTATTATTCCAGGCCGCATGATTTTATCAGATGCGGCCTTTGATCCGACAAGTTGGTCTGGTGGTGATTGACGTGGATCTGCCGAAACTGTTTGACTTTTTCAATGATCCCATGTACTACTGGATGTTGGGTAGTGTTTTTATTATTGTCTGGTTTCATTCTTTTAAGAAATTCGGATAAAAATTGGGCGAATATATTGCTTGTTTGTGTGTTGATTTTACTACTGTGTAGGTTATAGTCCAACTGAACGCCAATATCAGGAGTTGTCCTCTAAATATCTTCACTCGAGTTTTGTTGGTTGGTTCTAATAAATAGTCCTCTTTATTTGGCAATGGGTCTCCTGGTTAAGGTAGCTGGGATAATATTGACTTCGGCTTCCGTGTCTTCCAAGGACTTGTTGCCGATTGCCCTATCAGGAATGCGGAGGAGGAGATTAAAGGCACACCTAGCAATAGTCGTCGCCACTGCTATCTGGCTGACGCTTTTTCGAACAAGGAAAACTGCTCAGACCAACACACTTCCTAGTTTTATTGCCACACATTCTATGGTACCAACAGATGTGGTCGTCATATTTGCTTGTTCTTGTGGTTTTTTGGTCCTAAGTCCTCTGAAAACTAGATATGGACCTTCGAAATATGAAATTGGAAATTACTACATGTGATGCATCTGGTCTTTCTTCAAGACTAGCGACAGTGTGGGCATGATGTGTACGTAGGTCGCCTGATTAGGCTGTTAATGAACTTCCTGCCTTCCCAATTACTGAAGTTTTTCTCTGCGTTGAATGTTTAATATCGCTTTCCCATATTGTCTCGTGTTAGGGTCAAACGCTACTATAAAAACATTATAAATATAAAAAACAATCGCTGCTAAGAGGAAAAGAAATGCCGAAATGTGTTGCGGGTGAACTTAAAATTTTCGTTTCGTAAAAAGTGTATGAGGTCACCAGTTACCAATGATTTAACAAGAAGACTTAACGCCACAAACAGAAGTGTCTATTCATGAGTAAAACAAAACAGTAACAAACAACACTTACTGCAAACTGGTCTATTAAACAACAATATTCTAACAATTTTTATGAAATGCGTGTTACTAGTAGATCACTATTGTGGATGATTTATGTAGAATTGTCGGGGGGGGGGTGACTTAGTCGAGTTACACGGGATTGGTAATGATATGAAAGAGAACATAAGTGAGAGACAACGAATGTATTTTAGTACATAAATACAGAACCTGTTAGGAAAATATTAGAACCAAACAGTGAATAATCCGCTCACAATATGTTCATCAGTCGTCTGAAGCTTCATCGTCACTTCGTTTCCATACCAATAACTCTCTTCCCTTTGATCTTATCAAACTTCTGAAGAACACGCAGATGGGGCTTATTATGGCGTTCTTCCCGTCTTTCGGTAAACGACCCTGGGTTACAGACAGATTAAAGCACATACATAAAGGGTTCGCAACGAAGTTTACCGCTTCCTTTAGTAACCTAGGTTGCCGTTCATCGAGTCCCGTGGATTTGCCTATGTCGAGCTTAGTTAGCAGACCAAAGACATCGAGTTCTCTAATGGTCACGCTGTCCAGTGTGTGTGGGAGGGATTTGTATAAACTGATGGGAAGAGTGTTTCTGTGGTGTATACACTGCTAAACTATTTTGAGAATACTTGAGCCTTACCAAAGTCGTTCTCCACTAATGATGAAGCATTACTATAGTGCAAGAATATTTCCTCTTCTTTTTGTCTTTTGGTTTATGTACGAATTTCCTGACGACTTTCTCTTCGTACAACCTTCTAGAATTACGGAGGGTCGAGATACAAGTATTCCGAACTTTTCGATACTGAGATTTTTCCTTGTCAGTCCCCAGTAACCTAGATCTATCCCACATTTTTCTTCTCTTACGGATCAGGATATATATTTCCTCACTGAGACATGGTGGAGAGTTTCTCTGCCCCACAGGGTGTGGGGTGCAGTAATCTTTAAGTATAGAATGGGAAATGCGTCCCAAGCCGTTTCAATTGGAGACTCCGGCCCTATTGTCCAATATACTGACGATGCTGAGTGTATAATATCTTGCATATTTGCTTTCCAGACGTTAGGTCTGGATTGAGCTGATGCGTGCTCGTTTTGGGCAATTATATAATGGCCATGGGTGCTTTGAAGTCCCCCCAGGATTAGACATCGACCACTTTGTGAGACTGTTTAGCAAGACCTCATTTACCTCACAGCTTAGACTGCGATAGATCAAACTAATTAGCAGCCATCGTCACTTGCATTTCAAGCGGCAACTAACTAATCCACACGTCCCACTATCATGGGATACACTGTCGATAACTGCAAATGGGATAGCATTCCTAATTAATAGAGCTACTCCCCCTCATTTACGCTTCCGGATTCTGTCAGCTCTTGCTAACATGGAGAGCTCAAATTCAAGTTCCATACTATCCATAGACTGTGTCATTCACGTTTCTGTGACTGCGATTATATCTGGCTTGGTCTAGTCAATCTGTACACCTAGTTCCGACCGCTTATCAAGCAAGCTTCGGACATCTGTGTAACAGACCCGACGCCTATTTAAATGGCTTCGTGCTGCGCACAGAGTGGCTTCGGTAACATTCCCTGTCGAGGCCTTACAACATGAAAATCAACAATTATTAGGTCCTTTTCGCCAGCGTCTGGTCTAAGTTGTATTGTACCGCACTATGTGTGACCACATATAGTGTCATATATAGGGAGAAAAAATATGATCCTTATTTTTTCGTTGCAAAATTCATTGAACATGAATGCCACTATATGTTTCACTGACCTTATGAACACAAACTGGAACATCTTAACCTATTTCCATTATACCGTAGGTTTTGAGGTAACCTAATACTCGCTTATCGTATGGTGAGCTATGATTTGGTAATAATGTTTCACTCTTTCTTGCCATCCAGGACTGATTATGTGAGAGGATATTGCAAGAAACTTCGAAACCGAGACCAAATTGTTTACGTCTGGGGTTTTGTTTCTCTCATCACGTAGTTAATTGATAGAAATTTCTACCAGAATAAGTAATACCAACACTATCAGTTGATATATTCAAAGCTAGATTACTTCTTCGCAATACTACAAATTACGAGAATTCATATAAGTTACTTGACCTCTCACCCTCATTACTAAAGAGTGAAGATCGCCACCAACTCAAACGCTTGAAAAATCAACCAATAGGAATCCTAACAGAGACGTGGCGCGACCTCCAACTGGCAGCTGGCTGTATTATCCTTGTCTAGTGTTATATGTTGAATTGTCTTAATTTACACCTATGGTATTGCTGACTGCTGTCTACTGTTTCCATTAATAAATGTAAGTGCATTCCATGTGCTTACTGAGTCATCAGCTCATTTTCTCCTTGTTCTTCATTCCAGCTTTCTTTGTTCACTCTGCTTTCCCCGGTCCTCCAACATCTAAAGTTTCGTCAGGCTAGGCCGATACAGAATGTCTTTTCAGAAATCTTGGCGATTGCCACGTTCGATCAAATATTTCCGCTCTCCGTTAGCTGTCGACGATAGCAGAGTTTCTAAAACCATTCTCAAACAGTTAAATTTTAAGCCAGTTATTAAAATGTCATTTCGTTTTAATCCATTACTACAGAAAACAGAGTCTATTAGGTTAGTATGTGTATGATAACAAAAATTTTGTAGACAACTTTGTAGCATACTCAGTGAACCGAGGTGGCGAGCATCCAATACTAATATGCTAGTAAAGATCAATGTACTCTCAGACAGCAACCCTCCTGAAGTTGAAATTTCATATGGTATACCATAAACACTTGTAGCTTATCCAAGTTTTTTCTAGATAATGGCCATATCCTTATCTTGAAGACAGAAAATTTAAGCCTTCGAGAGACAGTAGAAGTCATTATTGCACATACGGGGATCATTATGGCAGAATAGTTAACCGTTAACGTTTAGTAATATATATTTATTCATTTAACATACAGTCTTTCTAGTTTCATACTTTTTCACTCCACAAATGCAATTCCTTTAACCATAAGATTTTGAGTCATGTTTTCTACAGAGTAATGTTTTAGTCTTATCACTATTCAACTGTGTTCTTATTTTGCTTCTTAGTTTAGTGTTAAATAGAAAACATTGACATGGACTTTAGTAAGAAATAGGTTCTTGTCCGCCAATTTGGTTTAAACTCGATCTTCATTACTTATTTCTAGATTTTGGTGCTTGAACGCTTAGTTTTGAAGACTGCTTATCTAATTGTTTGATTGTGGAATACATACTTTTTCTTGTTAAACTCGGCATAAGAACTACTTTACAAACTTTCGACAGATTCTTAGGCTCCTCATGGGTAATTTTATGAGGAATTAATATCTAGGCTTTCAATATATATATGGAAGGCTAAAATAATAGTAGCTCTTTGTAAAACAATCTAATAGTTGTATGTCAGTTCATTAGTAATCCTCGGTTTTTATACTCTTAGTATTAAATTCACAATACTCTAGATAACCGGATCTCATTCTACATTATCGATATGTTACTTCAATGTTATTTATGCTTTAGTATTTCATTTATGGTTTTATCTAGTTTATGAAATCAAATAACTTAAAACATAACACAAGTCAAAGTTTTGTAACTAGATGCAGGGTTATTTATTAGCCCTAAACACCATTTGACACACAGTCAGTTACGGTAGTGAAATTGTATTGATTCCCTAAGTCTAAATCTTGAGTTAAGCATCATTCCCAATTTTTCATATCTTGATATCATTTGTTCCTTTTGAGTCGTACTTTTAAACTACGATTCTTTTTGTATTAATAGTATTCTTAGGCCGTCAAGTAGTATACGGTTATGAATAATTTATCCTTCTTTCCTATTTTGTGTTTGGCAGTAGCGGTAAAAAGAATGTAGAAGAATCTAGACTAACTGCATGGTCACTAAATATTTTAGGTACTGAATGACATTGACTAAGGAAAATAAACTAGTGATTGGTCCATATTACGAAAAATCTTTTGGTCCATGGTTTCTTTGGTACGATGCAGTTGGTGCATGTGTAAGTCGGTCTGAGAAACCACATCTGTCAGGATAGTAAGATGTAAAAAAAGCATCTGATGTCATTCATGTTAATATTTATGGTTCTTTTAGCTCCATAAACAAATAATAAGATAACTTAAAATACTTTTTAAGTGCGTCGTTCCTTCAATGCACTCAGTTTAATTCCTTGTTTTTGGACCCCATAGTTTTATGTTCTTCATAACATCTTTCATTTCGTCATATGTAGTACCATATAAGTTTGTAATGCAGTTTTTCTTAGCAAATAAAATGATGTTATTTGCGCACATTACGAAGTAATTTATGGTCGGCTTCAATTTCCGATACCTGTTGCCTAGATGCAAGTATCGTTCAGATGAAATGTGTTATTTTCAACTTAGTCTATTTCTCGATATCTTTAATCTCAGTTATTTTGTGCTTACAGAAGCACTATTATACTTCATATTCTGGCTAACAAAACTCTATTTCACTTAATATCATTTTGTCACTGTTACTCGTTTAGAGATAAAAGTTTCTTTGTTTGACGTCTGAGCTATAGATCTCCCGCCAGAAGATTCACTTATTGACTTTGAATAGGCGAATGATAATCCGGTCTTGATAGTACCCGGCATGAGGCATTCTTTCAAACGCCTTGATCAGCTAAGCAAACACGATTAAAATGCGTTTTGCTCTTCTTAAATGCAGTGTCTCTGTAGGATTGGTATGGGTCATCGCACAGAACTAATCTTATAGAGAAAAGTAATTGAGCGTGTCGACCACTTCACTTATCAAATAATGATGCACCGAAGCTTCATCTGCTGAGGTGGTTTTGACTGCAGTCACCACCTGCCCTCGATTTGCAATGTTGGCTGAATGGAAGAAACGAATCTTTAATGCTTGTTCACTTTACACTGGGAATTTTTACTCATTAGTTATTTCAATCGGTGCTTTTATTCGAATGTAATGCTTTATTCTCTCTTAAACTTGTTAAATCTAAATTACATCCACCATATGCACAATAAGAATTTACCGCCTTGTAATTTGATACGAACCATATCTTATGTGAAACGTGGCTGTCCTATTAACTTTTTTCAAACAGTCAAATCAGTAATTCAATCATCTACAACGTAGGACCAGGCATATATATATATATATATATATATATATATATATATATATATATATATATATATATATATATATATATATATATATCCAAGTTACCTTGCCTCATTAGCACAACAAGATGAACACCAAATTCATAGGAACAGTTACTTCACTGGTAGTAATATATGAAAAAAAGATTGCATATAAGGATATGATACAGGAAGGAAGAATTGGTTCGTAGAAAGAAAGGCATAAAGTAATTTTAATCTCACGGTTTAATGTAAGATAAAGAGTGTATACACCTACGCCGTTGTGGGCTCGAGGATCCTAAGAAAACAATTGGCGTATGAACCTATTGTTGACCACCGGCTGCCATGGGACTGCGTTTCCTTTCATTGCTCCACTGCCTTGTGGACTAGTCCTCTAGGTCGAAGGCTCGGGGCGTGACCCCTTAGGATAACTACCTGCTTCGGTTCGGGAACCCGGGCACTATCCCAGCCCTTAAGCAAATCGGATAATTTATGTTGCTCATACATATTTGGTGCCCTCTTGTACCAATGTTTATGTGTTTAAATACTGTTATTAGTGGGAATGAATACCATTTAGCATGGTAGTTGTCTCTTAGCAACAACTGTTATTTCCCCACATTGGTACGTATACCAACCAAGAATGTACATAAACTCTAATGTGTAATAATATTTGCATCTGTCTTGCAGATAATCAGCCGGACATCAACCACATAATATCTAGTGGATGTCTTGGATCGGTCCAAGCTGCGGCATAACTGACATCGGCATAGCAAAATGGGTAAACTAGTACCGGTAGTCAGAGAGAAGTAGTAAAAGTGGTTCGAAGGACTGGGATAAAATGTATGGCATAAAATTAAAATCTGTAGGAAGGTAAAGAATGAGTCCATATATACTACCTATGCTATTGTGAAACACTTTCGAAGTGGTGACTTAGTGACTAAGACGCTTAACTTAACCATTACATCGCAGATTCAAGGCCCACTCTAGCTACTTTGGTTTAGACGGCCATGTAGTATCATTAACCCTTACACTTAGTGTGACTCGAAGCCAAGTACATGGTTATGTACCCGATAGGTAAGTAGCTTCCGTATATGCAAAGACTACAACCGGTTGTCAGGTATATCACTTAGTTTTCAACACTTCTTAATTCTGGGTAATTCGTAGTGTTCTGTAAATCCTAACCTTATAGATTATTTTGAAGTTGATGCGACTGATGTCACTGTAGAATTCCAGGGAAAGTTTCAATAATGATAGTTTAAATATTAAAGTTTCGTCAAAATAACCATATATATAGTTAGTTATTGAATCAAATACTTTGTGTATATATTATGTATTAACGTAGTTCATTATACTTATCATAATAAAATTGTTCAGCAAAGTAAATATCTTCTTTTTGTTGTTGTTGAGACGAACGCTTGACATTGAATGATGATATTTTCAAAGTTGCATACATTTCCGTGTAACAATGATTCTACTAATCTGTTTACTTGCCTGTCCAACTACACTGTTCATCTATGTTTATTGTATATAAATTTTTAATTAAGTTTGGTACATTGATAAACATGATCAATTCATAACCATTTGATGAATAAATTTATTTAACTTGATCCAACTATCTGGGTGCAAGAGACCAAGTCAGTCAAATGCATTCATGCCGCGTTAGCATAGCGAAATGAAATTGCTATGACACATCTCATTAGTAGAGGTAGTAACAGTATCAATGGTAATCGAATAGATTAGGTATCTAAGATGTAATTCGAGAAGAAAATACATATTAGTGAAATAATTAAAAGAAAACATATGATGAATTTAGAAGTTTAGGACTTAAAGGAATACAAAGAATGATTGTCCCTGCACCATTGTTAACATCTTGAGTCATGTTATTTCAAAGTCTCTAAACGTTGGCGTGAACTCCAACTATGTAGTCTGAACCTACCTACATGATTGAATTCGACGGTCAGTTTCTTCATCCACCGATGCCACGCCTTGATTTAGCAGCCTCTAGCTTTTTCTCAACCTACTCGTACACTAGCCACTTTCATGCGTCAAGGTAGTCAGTGCATAGGTACACTTAATAAATGTCCCAATCATCCCAGCCGATAAAGATTCACTGCCTCAAAAGATAAAGTATAATTCACATTAGTAGCATTGTGCACGTAAGCTTATATGTTACTATCTCTCCTACAATTTGACATTGGGATTCAAATACTCAGATTTTAGCCACTATCTACAAATTTCAACCAAAACCAGCAATCCGCCCTGCATTATTATGCAACCACAAAATAACCTGTGAAAGTAGATATACACACACCTCAGGTATTTGATCATATGTATCTTCAGAGCCCTGGTGGCAAGTTGTAGGAACACTGACATGATACTCATTGTACTAGGTAGAAAGAATAAATCTACTGATGACAAGACTATAAACTTTCATCAGCTAAGACGATTAGATGTTTTAATCATCATTAACCATCACCACCCATTACGGCATACAATATTGATTGGCAGGAGTAAATTATAGAGGAGCTAAGATTAAGCGGATCCTAACATCATATCGGTGCATAAAATTACTGATTCTTCTTCCAAGACATATCGAAAGTTGTTAGCATTCAACTTAGGGCTTACGCAATATTCATAAAATCAAGTGTAATTAATTGGTTCTCAAAATCACTAACTTTTCTGTTGTCATCACCTATTTTAGTGTCGATATATTTTTCTTATTCTAGGTATGAACAAATCGATGACCAATTCAAATCCAATGGAATACGACTGTGATTCAGATGATTGGCAAGAAGTCACACTGCCTGATTCGCTTTCATCTGAAAAGTATACTTGTTTAATGTGTGAGAATAATTTTAACACAGCTCCATTATTTTTCAACATCTTACCCTTCAACATGATTGGGTCAATTTTTTAGACGGTGAAGGCAAAAGTATTTTCAACGATCAATATGATTGGATTCGATTCGTTAATTTTGTTCGCAAAACTGTAAGTTCAATAGTGTTTTTGATATGATGGGTGGTTTAAAGCATTTTCCTCCCAGGTATGCCACGATAATAAGACTAGTCACTTCGAATCAGATCCAGGATTCACGACCCAAAATAGAGATCAGAGTATGGACATAAACACAAGCAGTCACTCTCAGTGAGTCCGGAGTAGAGATCAATGAGCGTAAAGGAAATCACACATTTAGTAGTCCATAAACCACATGCCTGTTTGTCTACTCTCGGTGACCAATCATATTTCACCTTCACCACCACATATCAGTTTTAGTTAATAATTAAATGAAACGGATATATCTTTTGTTGACAGTAGATACCAGTATTTTTTATGAGTTGTTTATTAAAGCTGATATTTACCTACCCGTTGGTTTCCGTAGTTTGGTATGTAGTTTTCACCATCTAACTACAAAGTTCTCGTGGTGGCAAGCTGTTAGAAGTAGTTAAAAATTTGTGTACCTGGGTAGTTGTGTGTACTGATGGTGGCGTGGGTGATGGGATCTGTCTACGTATATTGAAAACCAGGTCGGCTTATGCTTATCTTGGCTATCTTTGCTGTTGTCGTGATGTTAGTCTTTCTATAAAGAACTGGGTCTACAATACGTCAATGAAAGCAGTTTCCCTCCATACTTGTGAAACTGTAGTAAGCCCATTCAACTATTTTATTATTTGTCTACTCGCTGTAATTTAGACATTTAATCCACTATGCAAAATTATGTGTGAGTTTGATTCAGTGCATTTCTGCACATCAACCTTTGTTCACAATCGATTAACACTTATAAATATTATATGGATTTTTTGACACACATAGAATCACTGGTTTCTCTGTGTGCCTGCTTTTCGTCGCGCTTGCGGATTTTTACTAATCATTAACAATAAACTGTCTCTACAACTGGTGTTCTGGCTTTGGAATAATCTCAAGTAAACTCATAATACTACTTGGAGATTCAGCCTGTGTTAAATACTCAGTTAACGGGAGAGTCAGCTCTCCCTAGAGGAGTTGGAAAACCCTCATTCCAAACCAACGGTGCACATGGGCTCCAGGATCTTAAGAGAACAAATGGCGTATGAATCAATTATTGGTCACCGGCTACCATGGGTCTGCATCTCCTGACGTTGCTCTACTGCCTTGTAGATCAGACCTTTAGATCGAAGGCTCAGTGTATGGCCCCTAAAAAGCCATCTTCGTCGGTTTGGGCACTCGGGCAATATCATATATATATATATATATATAATCGCTTTATTTTGTGTAGCGCACATTCTTTTCTCTTGGTAGTGCCCAGTTACGCCAGACTTTATGTGTTCTATTAAATAACAGAGTACTTATGATATACTAAGCTCCTTCAATATACACATAACTTCTA
This sequence comes from Schistosoma mattheei, assembly GCA_944470405.2. Taxonomy (NCBI): domain Eukaryota; kingdom Metazoa; phylum Platyhelminthes; class Trematoda; order Strigeidida; family Schistosomatidae; genus Schistosoma; species Schistosoma mattheei. Next base: position 6,164,561 of record OX103950.1, read on the forward strand.
ACAGTTTCTGTTACACGTTGAACTCCGCGAATTGTGATCAATTTCGTGATTAATTAACCAATTAACTAGAGCTTTTCTTGTTATTTGTCCATATCTTACTGGTTTTTTCACTTGAATCAATGCTAAGGTTAATGTAGTGTAGCTTAAAAAAATTACTTACACTTATTAACATCAATTATCTGTAGTTGTTTTACAGAGAAAAAAGAATAACTTGTACGTATTTATGCATATTTTAGAAACCAGTGGATTTACGTCAAGCATTTTATGATATGGTTTGGAAAACTGACTCCTTAGATCTACTCTATCCAGTTCTACCGGATGATGAAGTTCTATCGATTGGTGGGTGTTTTCTTCTTTGGGTATTTTTGTCGTAGTAAAAAGTTCTCAGGGATACATTATATCCCCAAAACAGACGTACGAAAAAGAAAATCAGTTGTCATTTTACATATCTAACGACTTAAGGTTCTATTTTACCTAGAACTGACTGATTAATAAATCTGTGAGATATACGTTTGTTACACTGATCATTCGTTTTGGAATGTATATGATATCTGTATATACAAAATGCGCAACAAAAATTCATGATCAACATGGGGTTTTGTGGAGGTTATAGAATTTCCTTAGTTTTAATTTACAGACTGATCTTAGTTAGACCATTACTGAAAAGCAGTTTCGTTCTAGTATGAGAACCCTTACACGTTTTCATTTGTGATCTAATTAAAATCAGTTTGTGACCTAAAATCATGAAAATATACATTAGTCCGAATTATTATACTTCGAATCATGCATACAGAGGAAATTACCAAAATGAAAGGCGAAATAATAAGTGGTATCCATAATACAATGGTCAGCTTTGTTGCAAGTAGACAATTTGAACTTCAAAGATGACCTAGCCCTTCTATCCCATACATACAAACAAATGCAGGTCAATACAACCAGTGTAGCAGAAGCCTCTGTAGCAGTAGACCTCAACACCCACACAGGAAAAAACAAGATCCTGAAATGCAACACGGAACACCAACCTAATCACACTTGATGCAGAAGCTCTTGAACATATAGAACCTTTCACTTACCTTGACAGAATCATCAATAAACAAGGAGGGTCGGATGCAGACATAAAGGCGAAGATTAGCAAAGCAAGGACAGCAATCCTATAGTTGAAGAACATACAAAACTCAAAGCAACTGTCAACCAATATCAAACTCACAATCTTCAATACGAACGTCAAGACAGTTCTACAATACGGAGCTGGAACTTCGGGAACTACTACAACCATCATCAAAAATGTACAAGTATTTATAAACAATTGTCTACGTAAGATACTGGATGTCCGTTGGATGGATTACTTACTTACTTACTTACGCCTGTTACTCCCAATGGAGCATAGGCCGCTGACCAGCATTCTCCAACCCACTCTGTCCTGGGCCTTCTTTTCTAATTCCATCCAATTCTTGTTCATTTTTCTCATGTCTATCTCCATTTCTCGGCGTAATATGTTCTTTGGTCTTCCTCTTTTCCTTTGACCTTCAGGATTCCATGTGAGGGCTTGTCTTGTGACGCAGTTGGGTGCTTTCCTCAATGTGTGTCCTATCCACTTCCAGCGCTTCTTCCTGATTTCTTCCTCCGCTGGGATCTGGTTTGTTCTTTCCCACAGTATGTTGTTGCTAATAGTGTCCGGCCAATGGATATGAAGTATTTTGCGTAGACAATTGTTGATAAACACTTGTATTTTCTGGATGATGGCTTTGTAGTTCTCCAGGTTTCTGCCCCATACAGTAGAACTGTCTTGACATTTGTATTGAAAATCCTGACCTTGGTGTTGGTTGAAAGTTGCTTTGAGTTCCAGATGTTCCTCAGTTGTAAATATGCTGCTCTTGCTTTGCCGATCCGCGCCTTCACATCTGCATCAGATCCACCCTGTTCATCAATGATGCTGCCCAAATACGTAAAGGTTTTTACATCTTCCAAATCTTCTCCGTCAATTGTGATTGGATTGGTGCATTCTGTGTTGTATCGGAGAATCCTGCTTTTCCCTTTGTGTATATTGAGACCTATTGCTGCTGAGGCTGCTGCTACACTGTTCGTCTTCTCCCGCATCTGTTGTTGCGTTTGGGATAGAAGGGCCAGATCGTCTGCGAAGTCCACCAGGGTGCTTGGTACCTGTGTGGTTGCGCCACAGGATTGAGCTGTACTATTCAGATTGTAGCGTTAAAGCCTGTACGGTGTCTGGTTCCTCTGCTAAACGGGGTTGAGCTGTACTGTTTGGGTTTTTGCGTGAAAGTCTGGATGGTGTCTGGTTCTCCTGAAAACCAATGTAAAATTACCCTGGCCCACAAGGGTATATTATATAACTGTGAAAACCGTTGGATGGATACCATCACAAAAAAACCTACTATGAGAGAGAGAGCAAACCAGCTTCCAGTTGAAGAGGAAATTAGCAAAAGACGTTGGAAATGGATAGGACATACATTGAGAAACCCATCAAACTGCGTCGCGTGGCAGGCGCTGACTTGGAATCCTGAAGAGAAAAGGAAAAGAGGAAGGCCAAAGGAAACACTGCGACGAGAATTGGAAGCAGACATGAAAAAAATGAATCGCAACTGGAAACAACTGGGAAGGATCGCTCAGGACAGAGTTGAATGGAGAATGCTGGTGAGTTGCCTATGCTCCTCCACGAGGAGTAACAGGCGTAAGTAAATGAGTTCCCATAATTGTATAAATAACTGAACATAGGGAATGCAGTTGAGAAGTAAGTAATGAATTATTCAGGAAAAATGGCGAAAAAAAATCAATACACCGTGCATCAATATGACCGGTTGTGAACCATGTCACTTTTACGTAACTCACTAACTATAGTCGGTTGATGGCATAGATTTAGTTTTTTGACTTTCATACTTTTTGTGACGGCTAATAATACTACTACCACTACTAACCAGTAGTAGTTCGGACCAAAGTAGATAAAAAATTGGAGTCGATATTTTGCAAAAACAACATTTTCCAACTATTACTAAGAGTTACATAAATATTAAGTCATTAAATTTTAGTATTTTAACTTCTTTTTTCCCAATTACAATTAATAGCTTTCTACTGTTTCTCCCATTTTTCATAATATTTACATAATTTTGGTTAAAGCTGTTGAATTTCAGCCTATTAAATTGCAGGTTCGAACTCTCTGAGCCCTAAATACTTCTATTTGGGTAAATGTCTTGGTAGTAATGTCTGTCACTAGTCTTCATGCTTAATATGTGGCTTGAAACGAAGTTAATGATTCTGTTACTATTCAACTAATTTTTTTTATCATACCCTCTCCACCTCAGATATTGAATCCTATTTATTGGATAATCAACGAAGTGATCAGTCATCTGGGGTAGTTGTACGTGAAAAGTCAACTATTCAACAACCTGTATCACAAGAAATGTCACGTATCATGGCAGAAAATAAAATGTTACGTACTCAGTTAAACAATTGCAAGTAAATTATTGTTATATTTGTTGAATAAAAATTTGATTAGTTAATTTTATTCATGATGATTTTGGATTATCCCGTTGTGATATACTTGATTGAAATCTGATCAATTTAGTTGGGATATGTGCATCCTATGCAGGATTGCCCTTATTCGTTGCCGATTATGATACAAGTTTACGTAGAATTGATGAAAAGTGGCTAGCAGTGAAATCGAGGACTGGCGTTTCATCCTTTTTGGGACTTGTCTTCAGCTAACGGTACCTGCATCCTAGAGTTGATATTCACTTTTGGGCTTTAACTCAGTAGCTAAGTGGATAATTCGTTGGCGGTTGAAGCAAATGCCACTGTGTTTAAATCCCAGAGTGAACATTTACTCTGAGGTTCAGATAGATCCAGCTACCGACGTGTCCCAAACAGGACGAAACTCGCGTTCTGGATTCCATTTTACATCTATTCTATGTAAAAATTATATCAGTTAGTTTTATTTTATTTTGAAATAATTGATCGTGAGGGGAAATTATGAATTTTAGTTTTTTTTCACTTACTGACGGGAATGTGTTGCAAGGAAGCAACATAGAGACAGGTTGTATAGAATGTCGTTCACTTCTCTTATTTAAACTAATTATGAGATGCATAACTTATTTCTACTAGGGTGCAATTGCTAAATAAGTAGCATAGTATTTACATCTTTGTGTTGGGTAGTTGGAATTAGTCTACAGGAAAAATTTCTGAACTTGTGTTTGATACTAGTAGATACCTGGTACGACATAATACAGTATTATATGTGTGTACTAGTAACGCAAATAAATACAATCAGTAGCAGTGGATTGTAGTTATGCAATATCGTGACTAAAGTTATAAATATAAACTATTAGGCGCCAACTAACTAGTCTAAATGTTATCTACTCATCATAAGGTTTGAGGATCCTGTGTTTGATCTTCGATAGGGTCTTGGGTGGACATTGGAGGGGAGTCTTACACTAAAATGACGGATACGTAGAATTCACCTAGGGGAGTTAGACAACCATGATTTCAAACCAATGGTGCATGTGGGCTTCACGATCGTAAGGGAACAAATGGCGTATGAACATATTCTTGGTCACCGGCTATCATAGGATCATACCTCCCAACGTTGCTCCACTGCCTTGTGGTTTGGTTCTTTGGGTCACCGTCTCGGGGGATGACCCTCTGACAAAACCACATGCTTCGGTTCGAGCACCCAGTCAGACGCGTATTTCACCCTGTTTAGTACTCATCTGCTGGATTTACTTACATTCCAGTGTCGACGCTCGCGCTAAGACTCGAGCCTAGTGTCTTTCATTTTAAACGCCCTACGAGTTGCCCATTGAACTGCGGAGTTTAGATAGCCACTAACTTTTCCAACAGGTATAATTTTTTTGCAAGGGTTTGTATCTTTCTATCGTCTTTTCAAATACATTTGGCTGACGAGTCTCAAATGGGACTAAATACACGTCTCGTACCCACTATTTGACTTAACTAAAAAACTTGTCATCATATGGCATCGTTATTGTTGTTGTCTTCTTTTGTACGCTAATTTGTGAGTGGTCAGTGCTACTGATCTTTCTCATCCTTGCTCTATATTCCTAGACGTTTACTTTCAACTATGTCTGCCCAATCAGTTCGAAGAAAATCATCTGACCAATCGCCTGATTATGACTTCGACATGGAACCGAATGATTCCTCATATTTTGGATCTTATGGTCACTTTGAAATACATGGTGAAATGATAAGTAAGCTGATCATAACATTAGCTTTATGATGTTTTTTTCCCTAAGGGGTTTAAAGATAATTGGTCCTAATCACCGTAAGATTTGGTGTGAATGTGTTCATCGTCCTAAACTGTTACAATAATTCATTTCATCACAATAAGAAGGAAATTTAACACGATAAAATGCAAATTAACGGAGTATCACACTTATAATTCAAGAGCATAGCGATGTCCAACTGATGAGCTCTAAATAGGCCGAGTTTCGCGTTCTGGATTCCACTGCTAATCAATTTCGAGTTATATCAATTTAGGCTCCCACTTGAACTGTCAATTGTGATCATTGCACTGCATCATTTTATCCAAGAGATTTGCATTTTTCATCACAACAGTTTTTTCAAGTCAGTAACTTCGTTTGATATTTTTTTTATTCAGATGTTGCTAAGTTTATTCCCATCTAATTTGTATGCTGGTCACCAATAAAGATCCATATCGAGTGCCTGTTACGACATGTGTTACATATATGCAGATGTTTCAAGACTATAAAATACTTTGTAGTTGTTTCAACAAATATAAGTAGTTTGAAACTAAATGTATGGATGATTGATGCTTGAAGATTTCGTGGTGGTTTGAACTCGTTGGCGAGGCGTACTTGAAATATTGAAGGAAATAATGATCCTTGTGGAATTTAAAGTTACTTCACTCAGCTACAATGACTAAAACGTTACTGTGGTGTGTGCTACTTATATTGACATAAGTAGTATATAATGTTAACTGTGAACAGTAAGTCTGGCAGCAAAGAGACAAGAGGATCGAACAGTAAAGAATGAAAACGGAATGCAATTTGTATGAAAATGGAGGAACAATGAAGTCTGAGTCATTTTGAGACAATCGATGGACATTTTGCAAATTAAGCATTTACTTTATGATTGTTAGATTTTATTAGCAAGTCCTGTAATTTCGTGTTAAATACATTCGATTGTCCCCACCCGTGTTTCTGTTCACCACATTGCCGCTAAGCTATCCCACTTCTTATTGAACTGAAATATTATATAATTTACATTGTCATACTGTTCGGATTCGGTGGCTAATAATATAGACACTTGAATAGTGATAACGAGCTCATTTCAAGCTTGGAATTAGACTTGTTGAAACCCAAGTTCTTTAACTATTTTTAGGTCCCAACCCACTTTATTATCCCGTTCAACATTGCGAATAAGTTGATCTCTCATGCTGTTAAAGGTGTGACGGTGGTTATCACTTCCCAGTTATCTACATCATGAAAGAATACCTCCCAAAGGACCTGAAAAGGAAATTGGTTTAATGGCGGTCTTGATAGCTTATGAGCGTGATCACACAGAAAAACAGGCAACTCCCTAAGCCTGTTAACACGTGGCCTTTTACGAGTAGCTCTTAATGTGTTCGCTTTATGCGCCTCAAACCTTACCTCTATTGAAAGAAATTTCTGGGGGAGGGGAGAAAAGTAAGGATATATATTTAGAGCTGACATTTCTAACCTAATCCTTCCTTTGTAATAAATCGGTAACACTATAAATTTGGGTTGGCTTAACGGAAATATCTTACTATTATCGAAACTCTAAACAGTTAGCAATACGACTTCCCCTTAGGACCCTATATTTATTAGATTCAGTCTTACTGCTCACCAACTGACTTCGTAGTTTATCGAAAACTGAAGAAGCCAGTATCCCAGCCAATATATAACTTCTAGATTATCACGATATACAAGACTGATCACCGTATAAAAACAGCAGTTACAGTCGGACAATACTGTTTGTTTACACTGACTCGTTAGCTAATTTCAGAAATTTTTCAACTGAAATATATTGTTGAAATATTTATGTAGCGTATAATTGTGAAGTATTGGGCATTTATTTCTTTTCCCTATGCTAAGCGTAATAAAAGTAATATATCAATCCGTGTTTGGGAATTTTACATGTCGATAACACTTGTCTTATGCTAAAATCTTTTTTTTTGGCGTTAGTTCAAACGGTTACTCTATATTATAACACATTTTTATGTGTAAACTCACTCATCACATACTTGGGTAGTATGAGCCACATTTTATGTGTGGGAACTAGTGATGTGCTTACTCGTTTGTTCAAACAGTAGTAGGTGGGAGCGGGGCTCGTACCTGTAACTTGGCGGCTGAAAGTTGAAAAACATTAAACTTAATAGTTTTACGTTTCTAAATTTTTTTGCCATGTCGATTTTCTTTTCATATCTATATAGATGATCGTGTACGTACTGAATCTTATGTGAATTTCATCTTGTCTAATGCAAACAAACATTTTAAGAATAAAATTATCTTGGATGTTGGCTCTGGTTCAGGTATCTTGTCGATTATCGCTGCACAAGCTGGTGCTTCACATGTTTACGGTGTAGAAGCTGCTGACGAGATCTATGCAGCTTCACATGAAACTTTAAGGTATGCATATTGAATTATATGTTTATGTTGTATGGTCGAGAGGAAACGGTTATTGATTTTTTTTCTTAGACTACACAGTCTGATAGGTGTTTTATGATATGGCTCAAAATCGTTTGCAATGGCGCAAATGCATCTACCCTTTGTGTTCTCCCATATTCTAATCTTCTGAATTCTTCATGTCCATTATTTTCTTTCCAAATTTATTTCACTGGATTATACTCCTTGAATAACATCTTCAAGCCCTAATGTTTCCGATTACTGCTTATACTCTTACTACCTCTACCACTACGGGATTTGAGTCGACAACTGCATCTCCATGCTAATGTGGTGTGGCAACTTGAACTTATGTATGTACGTACGAAGTTCTACGTTGTTACTAACTGACTGAGGTGTTATATGTGTCGCATACATATTTCCCCACCCCTTGATTGTCAGTTGTTGGGTAAGAAACGTGTAGTGAACACGAACTCAGGTGGAAAAGACCAATTTATCGTTTAATGCACAATCACACAATGGTTTAGTAAAATGTGAAAACCACACATCAAATACATCATTTGCAAATTTTCGAATTGTCTCTTACATGCTTTATTGTTCCTTCATTCCTGTTGTTATCTTGATCCCTTCAATTTCATTCTCTCTTCCCTTCATTTCAATCTTCTCAACCATCTCCCATTCCACTTTTGACTGATGTTACATACTTCTTATATCTGCCAACATAAGTAGCGTACATCACACACGTACTTGTCAGGCGAGTCACTTGTCCTTGGTTTGAGTTTTGTTGAAGCTTTGTAGAATAGTGCTGGTTGGGCATCTAGTATAGAGTGAGCGAATCGTATACGCAGATAAATCGTTCATTTTAGGCAATTTTGTGTCCCACTAGTGTAAAGGAAAAATACGAGCATTAATTTGGTATGATGCGTCCATCAGTGTTTCATTTATCTATTCTTTAAAATTAGTTCTACTTATATTATCTTCTGTACCACTAGAGAACCATGTTTCTTGTTGTTCGAAAATCAGGTCAGGGGTTCCGTCACTAACAACAAAAAAACGGGAATATCTCACAATAGGGAAAACTATATTTTCTTTTGTCAGAGCGTTCTGCCACACGATTAAGCAACACAGCTAAGAGAATGGAATGCTAGCAACACTCAGGATTACTGAACAACTAACTTTTCTTTTTATCTTGATGATTTCGAGTTAGGATTTGCTTTGCGTTATACACTTTGATTCACTCATTGTCTACCTACAGCGTCTTTTCTTGATTTCCTCTTTCCTTGAAATATGTTTTGTTTTCTGGCATAGTCAGTAATTGCTTATGGTCTCTGGCCTCTTGTGCTGGTTATAGTAGTTCTCCAACTTTCAACTTTGTACAGTGGAACTGTTTCAACGTTTGTGTTGAGAATTTCTAACTTTGGTCTTGAGTGATAGTCCAATTGAGTTCCAGATATTCTTCCGTTGCGGTAATGTTGGCCTTGCTTTGTCAATTTTCGCCTTCACATCCTCATCAGATTTCTCTTGTTTACAACTGATGTTGTCCAGATGCGTAAGAGCCATTTCTTCCAGAGCTTCGTTGTCAAGCGCGATTTGGTTCCTGCTTACTATGTTGTATTTCAGGATCTTGCTTTTTACGTTGTGAATGTTGAGACCCATAGCTGCAAAGTCTGCTGCTACACTCACTGGCTGTAATCCACAAAATCTCAACCACCCAGCTGCGTAGCTCAGTAGTTGAGAGTTTGACTTCCATCCATTAAGACTCAGGTTTGAACCCCTCTCCACTCATTGCAATTTGGACAACTAGGGAGTATCACTAATCCTCATACTTGTTAATCCTTCAGGGGTCTTGATACGTACTTGTAAGTGGTCGTGCCTTATAATCAAGATGTTCTGTTCAGTTTCTAAAGACCGCGGCTGGCATTCGAATCTCTCGAAAACCAATGTAAAATTGCCTTCCTATAGGGTATATTTATAATTGTGTTTGTAAGGCGAATTGAGTAAAGAATACGTTCACAATTAGCAAATAATAAATTCAAGCCTGATCCTTGTATTCAGAAAAGGTATCTTTCAATCCCTTATTCTCACTGTCTGGTTCCATCACCTCTATTTTTTAAAAACACATTTCCTGTGAACGGTTCGATCCGGTTAAAATCTAAATACTTCATTACAATTACAAAAATTTTAAATGTTTTTCATAGCTATAAATTTATGTCTTTCTTTCCGACATTCCTTAAGCCGTTGTTAACAATTGCGAATGTCTTTTTAGTTCGTTTCTTAATACGGTAAATTTTTTGTCCCTACTTTCAAATATTTTTCCAAATATACTTAAATGCGTATATATTATTTGTTTGCCCAGATCAATCCTCTTTGGCATCAGAACTAGGTTTTCTACTGATGCTCTGATTGTAAGAAAATAACTGTGAGATTAAGCGAGGGGATAAGAGGAGACTCATCTGTTTTGATTGTTCAAGGTAATCTTAATTTAGAGTATTCGGTTGTTTTATCAATCTCTGTCAGTGTTGTAGCTTGTCCCATATATATATATATATATATATATATATATATATATATATATATATATATATATATATATATATATATATATATATATATATATATATATATATATATATATATCCTTGTTACATATTTTATGACAATATTTTATTATGTTTTTTTCCAGTTCAAATTAGTAGAACAAAGCAACTTCTGATTTATATTCAGACCCGTTAAATTCATTGCAGTATTTTGATTTTTCCAGCTGTTAAATCTAACTTTGTTATGTTATTCAGAAATCTTTATCAGTGACGATGACATTAGATTATAATCATATTATTCACCTCAGATTGAATGAAGTTCATCAATTCAGAACTTTGAATCCAGACTTACTATAGTCTCTTGTGTTCAATACAAGTCCTGAAGTTCCACTGTTCAATTCCGTACATGTATGTTAGTACGGAGGATTGTTGATCCATACTGTGGATGAGACTCAAATTAAGTTAAGGTAACTGTTCAGAACTTCTTAGCTTCTATTGAATTTTTCAACAGTCATGTAACTCCTCTGTATCACAGAATCTATCTTCAAAATACTTTAAATATTGGCCTAACATATTGATTGAGTCATGTTGGTAGATGGACATTACCTGGGTAAAGTCCTTGAAATTATCTTAACCAATGTTTAGAGACATATAACAGTATAGCTCAGAATAAGCTGCAGTAGCCCCAAATACATTCACTCGTTATCCTTCCCTACATCTTGAGTTTTGGAAAATCATCTTACACCTCTCCATTGTCTCCTTTTATTCATTATTTCTTGAGTCATATTGTCTGCAATTAGTCCCTAATAATCTTACTACTCTCACTAACATTATTATTATTATTACTAATACTACTCTGGAATTTGTCTTTATTGTTTCATCTTGTTGTAATATGGTATAGCATGTTGAATCGATGGACATATATTCCAGGTTCTATATTGCGTATGACCTACTGACTGAATGAAATGTTATCGACCTAACATTTTTCGTAATTTGTAATTATTGTCTCTTTTATTTGTGAGATTAATTTTTATATTTTTTAAATAACCCTATCATCGTCATTATTGTTATTAGACTCATTCTTATGCATACTTTTTGTTGCATTGTTTTTTCCCTTTAATATTTGGGTTTTTGTTTTCCTCTCCCCGTCGTCGCCGCAAAACTATAACAGAGTGAACAATTTACTAGAACGTGTTACTTTTATTCATGGTCAGGCGGAATCTGTTGAATTGCCAGTTAAAAAGGTAGGTCATTAATGTATTTTCTTCCAACATTCCCTATAAATTATTAAAAAATTATCCTATTTATTTTTTTTTGGGGGGGGGGAATAAATGAGACTTTCTCTTTAAGAAAAATTATTTTATTTATTTAAGCACATAAACATTGGTACAGGGGAGCACCAAATATGTATGCGCCAAATAAATCATTCGATTTGTGTGGGGTTGTGATAGTGCCCAGGTGCCCAAACCGAAGCAGATAGTTTTCCTAAGGGGTGACACCCCGAGCCTTCGATCTAAAGAACTAATCCACAAGGCAGTGGCGCAAGGTCACGAAATGCATCCTCATGGAAGCCGGTAACCAGGAATAGGTTCATACTGCACTTGTTCCCTCAGGACCCTGGGGCCCGTGTGCACCATTGGTTTGGAATCAGTTTTCTAACTCCTCAAGATGGACCCTCCATGTCCACTGACCCGGTTAAAGCGCCGGACATTCTCTTTTCCTCCTCTCATTTTCGTAAACAATACCCCCGCCGCGAGAAGTACGATGATCAAATATTTGGAAGATTGGTCTTGTCTTCTAACACTCCTGATAACACAGAAGAATATGATACCCTCTCGGGCACAGACACAACCATTTGATCAATTTATTTCGAGAATTTTTCATTAACATTCAGGGAATTCAGGGAAAATAAGTCATCTCTTGAATAGAATAAAACCATTTAGACGACAGACAGTTATTATGCATATACATATACGTATCGATATCATTGATATCAAGCTAACTTTTTTAAGCCGACTTAATTGGATCACTGATCATTGAATCCAGTAAAGATGAAACCGCCTTACTTGTTGCAATCTGATGCTAATTGACCCCCATTATTTCTTTTTTCTCAACACATCCAATACAAAAAGGGCTAATTATTCTGCTTTTTATAATAATGTAAACATAAAATATGTACAATTTCTTGCGTATTGTTTTCCAATCACCAATCTACTGTCTGAATAATTTGTGAAAATCGACTACAAGCATAATTCGCTCAAGGTACTTCATGTTGAAAAAAATCGTTTGAAACGACTGTGGAGTTAGATTGTCTGATTTCTGTAATTTCCTGGTGTGTTTCCAACGATTGTGCGACACGTGTATAAGTGTATTATCATGAATATGAAGTATTTTGAACAGACTAATGTTAATAAACTGTACAATACGTAACCTAAGGTTTTTCTAACCTCAGTACACTTATTTATTGATTTGATATGAGTTGATACAATTTTAGAATGTCGGAAAAAATTGACAGTTGTTTGGTCATTCATTTTCATTTAGTAATCCTTCAGTAGTCTTTATACTCTTGTAGAATTGATTTCAGTTACTTTCGTATTTATTTCAGCTAATAACGATTTCTCATAATGAATTTGATTTATTCATCTATTCAGCATTGACGAAACTAGTGGGTTTATGGAGATGGTTTGATTTTATAGTTGACACTATAGATTAAACTTAGTTTGTTCCGACTTCGATTCTTTTAGGGAGTGATCGTTAGTGTCTGCTTTTGGAGAGTTCTATACCGTGACAAATGAGTCGTTTAGTGCTTCCGATTTTGCAATGGTTTGACTAATTAAAAACTAGTTCGTGATGTAAGCTATAAAATTAACAAGGTAGGTTTATGTTCAATTTGCTCATTTATTTACATATTTACATTTTTATTGCAGGTCGATGTAATCATCTCTGAATGGATGGGATATTTTTTGTTTTTCGAATCAATGCTTGATTCTGTCTTAAAAATGGCATCAAAATATTTATCCCGTGATGGACATATTTTCCCACGTCATTATACATTAAATTTATTAGGTGTACAATGTTCCGAACATTTACGTAAACGTCGTTTAGAACATTGGAATGATGTATACGGGTATAAAATGCCAGCATTACGTCGTGCTGCATTAAGTGAAGCACATGTATTAAATTTAACAAATGAACATGTTACACCGCCAATATCCCCTATTACTATATTAACACAATCATTTGAACTAGTTGCACTGGATTTAGACGATATGCATCGTAATCGTATTTATAATTTATCAAATCATTGTTCACTTTTATGTGAACAAAAATTTCATTTAATTATACAACCTACAGCTACTACTAATAATAACAATAGTAGTAGTAGTTATAAATTAGACGCCATTGTTGGCTATTTCAATGTACGTTTTGATGATGACGCCGATTGTAAGGTAAGCAGAAAGATTTGTTATCAATTTTATTCTCATAGATTTTATATCATAAACTGCTCTTAGCTAGACTACCACCATTGAAAACCTGGAAGTATTGAAAGACCGTTTCGTGTTAATTTGAGACCATTTAGCAGTATTCATCCACAACCATACCTCCAGGAATCAAACCCACGATTTTCTATCTTGCATACGGAGGTTTTACTTTTATTCCGCTGAGCCGGCATTCAATAGTGTTAATGTCTAGCTTCAATCATTTAACGAGAGGACCCATGATAGGGCTAAACGGCCATTTAGTACTTCGAAGTTTTCAAAGATGGCGTAACCAAAGATCAGTTCATCATATAAAGTTTGCCGAAATTGTATGACCTTCACAGAACCCTCTCCTGGTAATTTCATTGTCAATTTAGATCAAAGTGAATATTCATATTCCAACATTTGATAATAAGATTAACTGAGTAAAGAACCTTTTTTCTAGCTAATTGTTTCCCACAGCACTGCCGGTGAAATAATAACACGAAGGTCAAGAACGGAGAGCTGTACAGAAAACTTTTACTGCAGACAGACTGAATACAGTTTTTTGTACAATCGTGCCAAGTTCTACGTTAATTATGGCTGATTGAATAATTGCGATCTCCCCTTAGTAATCTATTATGTTTTGCTTAAAAGAAATCTTCCGTGACGTAATTACTATTTTTATCCTCATTATTTTCCTCCATAGGTTGAATTTTCAACATCCCCAACTACTCCTTTAACACATTGGAAGCAGACGTTACTATTTTTAGATAAGCCGATTCCTGTGAAACCAGGTAAATGAGAATACACAAAACAACAGTGGGCAATAATTTTTCCTATTATTCTAATTCCATCGTTTTTTCTTGATAACTGAATTGTTTAAAATCCAACTGGCTTGGTCTATCATCATCACTGTAACAAATATAAGTTTTATCCGTGTTGTCTTCATAACTAAATCACTCTTTATAAGCAAAGATGGATAGTGGCTAGCAATGGAATCCAGGACGCGCGTTTCGGCCTATTTGGGACTCATCAGCTGGATGCATCTGCATCTCAGAGTTGATGTTCACTCCAGGACTCGAATCCAGTACCATTCGCTTCAAATGCCATCGCCTTATCCATTTAGCTACTGAGCTTACGACTTAAGGCTATATCGAGGCAATCCGCACATTGTGCACACATGCCAATAACAGACTGATTAATTGCAGTCTTAACCCTCATTAGGAAGGTACAAGCAAAACAATACCAAGTGAATTTAAATCACTCTTTGTTATGGTGTAGCTTAATGTGATGGTTATAGCTTTCATTCATTTCCAATCATTTGGTATCTGTTATAACTTGTGACCGCCGATTAGACGGCAGTGAGTTATCGATCGGACCAAGGACGCGTAAAACACGTGCGAGCAGCCTAGAGTCCTGATTGGTCCTGCTCCCTGCCTAGTTCAACCAGTTAAGTCCAGAACACCAATCCGAGCCTCTGTGATATGAATCATTATATTTCAAACATACTGAGTTTATATACCAATCAAACAGACCACAATGTACCAACAAAATATGAAACAACATTTGTACATGAATTAGCCAGATGTGTCTGTGAATGAGGGAGGTAGTAATTAATATGCTGGGTATAAACCAAGAATGGTAAAACGTATAAAATAGTTTATGGGTCAAAATAAAGCTTATAATAAGAGGAATATGAATATACATGGTTTAGTTACTTAATAATTATACAATAGAAATATACGTTTAGTATTGGTCTATAAATGGACCCCAAAAGTTACCATTCATTATTCTTGTTGAGACATAACACTATCATGTTTGAATTCCACCGTCTCAATGTTACTTCATTTAGAACTTTCACAGTGGTGTCACCAGACATCGCAAACAAGTGTATCTCATTCTGTCAATTAAATCTCTACTTCATAGATCAGATAGTTAATGCATTTATTCTAACATTGTAATACATATTATTTAACCTTTTTTTCCTGTCATTATTTCACTTTAATCTTCCAGTTTATTATTATTATCATTATTATTATTAGGCGATAAAATCTCTGGCATCATAACTATTCGTCGTGCAACTACCGATAATCGTGGCTTAGAAATCAATCTATTAATTGGTGAAACAGAAAATTCACCTGAAATCAAACAAACGTTTGATTTAATCGGTTAAATTATCAAAGCCTACACTGATTAAGTGATGAACAATAAGAAAAAGAAGAAGAAGTTAGCATGTATAAAAAGTAATTTGATCAAAGTAGACAATAAGTAAATAACCTTAGGTATGTACTATTTTTAAAAAAAAGAGAGATACGATTAACCTACATTTGCATACGAGAGAAAAAACAACAACAATAAATACAACCCACCCTCCCATTCACCCACAATGTGTTACATGACATTTTTGTAATTCATTTGAATAAAGCTTATTTATTGTCACCTAGGCTTCTGTTTTTTTAATTGGTATGTTTCATTAAAAATCTATTGGGATTGTGTAATGTTCATTGTATTTAATTGTTGTCATGATTTGATGTTTTTGTCTATCTTTGTGCTTTTATACTTGAATTCTATTCAGCTTATGAGAATAAAGTTGTTTTTCTAAGAACTCATTTATCGGGTTCAGATTTGTGTACACTAGGCTTTGAGCTATGTGATGGTGAGTAGCTACTACCGGTTATCCGAGTCAAAGTAGATGAATAGAGGTTTGAACCTGCGAATTCATGATTTAAAATCGAACATATTAATTTTAAATTAGTGTATTCACCAGGCATTATGATGTTGAACCAAACTCAACGTGAGAGGGCTAATGATAGTACCTGGTTGCCCAAAGCAATGTGAGTGGATTGAATTTCAAACTTGGGATAGAGTGATCGAAATCCGGACGATTTGATCGCTAAGCCATAGCTGTACATCGTAACCATTAATTCACTATTATATAATATGAATACTCTTGTCTAAGAGATTGATTCTTATTGAAAGACGATCATAAAAAACTAACGATCAGTGAAAATTGCTAGATAGAGACATTTTTGTACAACATCGTTGATCAATTGATTTCGCGTATTAGATCGCATATGGATTAAGACGCTAACATATTTTTTACGTTTTAGAGTTGGCATGATACCTTTCCGTTACTCAATAAGTCTAAATTTAACAATAATAGCAGCACACGTTTTACAACTTAAGTCAAATTGTTCATCCACTATTCATAGAGTTAAATGAGTCCTTGTGTCTACCCCAAAAGATCCTGTTTGTGAATGACCTCGAGTAGTCGTCCTTCGCACTGTTGTCACTCTCAAGTTGTGAAGACCACCGCTAATCCAGTTCCTTTAAATATGGCTCACGTCACATAATATTATTTAGACTACTTAGACGATACTTTATTCCAAAGTTCCACCTGAGTTTACAGTTAATCATATGAGCATCGAAAGAAAATATTCCTCTTAGGATAAATTCTATTGCACCTGTATAAACCAGTTTACATCTAATTGTTGATAAAAAGTTTGTTACCCAGTAAAGTTTTGTGCTTGGTGACTGTTGGACAACAATTGGGCTGAGGTGTGTCCTGTCATAAAAATGTATCCTCTTACTTTCAGCATTCACTTACTAAATGAAAGAACACATGCTACATATTGTATACATATTACCTATTGAAAGAAATATGCCATTCAAATTCACGGACACATCCTATGACTGGTTGTGTGCTCACTAGTGACTGACATCGAGAGGAAATTTTGGGAGTTCTATTAGGCAGCCGTGTCGAATGGAGTTCAAGTGTGTCGGACGTAACGATGCTACCGACCAAAGACAATGGAAGATGATCGCGCAATATTGAGTATTGTTTGTAGTTAGACATGTACACCGTTGAATGCTGGCTTAGAGGTTTAGAGTGCAAGCTTTCTAGCGTGAAACTGTAGGTTCTGTGTCCCATCCTCAGTGACAGAGTCACGGATGTACACTTCTGGGGAGTCCCTTACTAAAAAGACTCAGCTACTTGCTTCCAGTGATTGTCCAACTTAGATCGGTTCGTTATCTCAACAAAATGTATTCATTGTTTTGTGGCTATATGAAGCAAAACATATTCTCTATATAAATATGCGAAGTACTAAATGTTATTAAAATTACACTTATTTTATTTGGTGGGGATTTTCCGAATTAAGTTCCTTCATTATCCATAAATAGAGTTCGTTTAATATATTTTTTATTTTGTCATATCGAGCTAGTTAAACTGGGGTCCAGTTAGCAACCTAATCGATTGAAGTCGATCATCAGTACAAAAGGACTACACACACATGACATTGGTCACTACTACTCAATTAAAAAACGATTGTAAATACATCTCAGTCTTATGGAACGCTAATTGTTGTCACATAGTTCAGTGGTAACGTCTTAGGCCGTGAAATTAAGTGACTGAGATTCAAATCCATCAAGGGTCATCGGTCTCTCGAAGATTAAAGATAAATATCTTGCTGACGAGTACTAAATAACATGAATGTTTAATCATGCAGGGGTTTCATGTCAAATATTTCCAACCATCTAACTTATTGAAAAGATTTAGTTCAATGTTGATTGTCGCATTGGTTCGCTGCAGTAGAGATAGCTCACTGTAACCAAGCGCATATTAAGTATAAAACATACATATTTTCTTTCATTTGACAAAACAATCCTGCGTTCCAAAGTTACTTTTTTTAAATGACCCTTAGTATCCCAGTATTTTCACTTTAATACTGTGCTACAGGATAGAAATTCAATTTTGTGTGCATATATATTTAACGTACATCCTCATGCATACACATACACCAAAAATACCAGAAAATCTTCTGAACCGTAATATGATATCTCTATTGTTGTCTATTCAAGTGTTTTTGTGGGTTTTTTCTAATGTCAAGAGTTTTCAAATATGAACCATTGTTTATTATTCATTAGTCATTGTGTAAAACAGTCATATTCTCATGAGAAGTCAATAATTGATTGTTCTCACCAAACATGTGGTTCAGTTTGAATAAGTGAATGTAGTAAATTATTAGACCTCATAGGCATAAAACAATGCGTATAACCTGGTACATATATGTGCATCAGTTCAAGTTACGGCAATATTATCAGTAAAGGGAGATGAAATTATCAAGACAAATGTTAGAGTATTAAGAGTAGTAACAATATCAATGACAGAAAATATTAGGCACAGATAATATGAGTGGAAAAGGAATAATAAATTCATAGAATAAAATAAAAGGTAGATGATTTTAAAACTCAAGATCCAAAAAGAGTAAACGAACCTACGCCATTGTGATCGTTTCTGAGCTATTTCATCAAACGTCTCCAACTATTGGTTATGAAAATTGCGAAAATCTCAACTGGGTAATCTTCATCCGCTTACACAACGCAGTTCAACAGTCAATTTGAATTCATGGACTAGTGTCACTTGGTTTGATTGTTCTCATCTGAATTGCTAAACCGATTTTTAATGTCAGTTATGTATAGAGAGATAGATAGTGAGAGTGCAATGTAGACCTATTGATTGAATCGAGATTATAGACTATATTGTAAGTGGTCAAGTAATTTGGCGCATATTCATTAATTCTTATTTGTATCTGATGAACGTTTTGTAAATTCGTATACCCTAAAAAATGTGCATTTTATATGTGCTCAATCTCAATGCAGTTTCGAATGTATCTTCCTACCTGCCTTTACAATTATGTAAAATAAACGTAACTCCAGTTTTTTCTAATACTTTGAAACATCATATAAACGACTGTTAAACAACTGATTTTGTCTTCGTTTACGATTTATCAATAATATACACTCACACGAACCCCCCAGGAATCAAACTCATTATTTTTGGGTTTCGTGATGAAAATACCACCTTCTTACTACTGAGTCAAATGGTTCATATTTCCGATATCAGTCATTTTTAAATACAATTCTAAGATAATTATGTTTTAATTGGTGAGAATAGCTTCTCGTGTTGACAAGGCGGAGCGGTGATTTAGTGGTTGATGCGCTCAACTTTAAACCACGAGTCCGAGTCCCGCTCTACCCACTTTGGTTTGGGCAGTCGGATAGTATCACGACCCTTACACAAAATGTGTCTCACATGAGTGAGAAAGTAAAACTGATGGAATTCAATCGTTTTAAGACTAAGAAATGTACAATCACTTATCTAAATTGCAAAAAAGATTTATGTGAATTGTTAAATACGAAGTTATTTTTCATCATGAACTGATTAATTGTTGTCTGTTTTGAGTAAATATCGCTATTATTATCGTTACTGTTATGATTTTTAGGATTTCAGTCGTTTCGCTCATCCTGATTTCAACCATGTACACTGGATAAATGAAACATTGAAATCATATACTTCTGATCTTAATCAATTAGATGTAAGTTCTAGTTAACTAATAGGTTGTTTATTTTTTGTCCATGAGTGATGTCCAATTTTGTATATATGTTGTTATAATAGAATTATATATTAATTGATTAAACACCTAATCTACTGAAAGATCAAAATACATTCTATATATTACTCTTAGTACTGTGATCATAAAGAGTTTGGTCAACAAAATTCAGTGTGCAACAATTATATCACATTCTGAATAAGCTTCATTTGTGGTGATAAAACTGTTTAATTTACTCGTCAGTTTTGATTTTATCTGATCTTCCATCAATCTTGGAGTCTTCACAGTTCTCATAGTAGTGCTTGGTCTATCTATGTATATTATCTATTTCCCTCCAATGAATTTTTTTCATAAATTATCTTTAATATTTTATGAATTCAGTGAAAGTTCTCAATTATTTTCAAGAATAAGTGTTGAGTATTTGTTTTTGCTTGATTTATTCAATAATGTTTTCTTTATGGACATGAACAGAAAATGTCACCTCAAGACCCCTTTTTTTAGACGGTCTCTTAGAGTTTGCGTTAATTATCAAAATCATCACAGGGACTGAATACAAATATATTCAGGTGGATATTTATACATATATGTTTTTGGGTAATTGAAGGGAGGTAGTTGGTAGAAAACCTCAAACCTAGGTTTCGCATTATTTGAAATGATATTGGACGCAGTATTAACTCACGCTAAAGACCATATTACAACTTGATCTACAGAATTCAATTAACCCTATAAAAAAAAACTAGCGAAATTTAAGTGAAATCACTTTTAAATGATCAATTAAAATCAATATCTCAGTCATATAGGATGTCAGTTACTACCTGAATAGCTCAGTGTTAAGATCGATTGTTGAGCTGAGTGTTCCAGATTTGAATCCTTCAAAGAGCATCAATTTTTTCAAGATTGCATATACCCTTTTCTAACTAATACAAAATAACATGAAGCTTATATCAGCCAGTATTTACTGTAGACTATCTTCATCCACCCAAATATATACACTGTACCTAAAGAGTGCTTGATTGTTCTTCCTTTTTAACAATCTTCTATTGTTTTCAATCTTACATTATGAACTATATGTTTTCTAATATTCTTAAAAGTCTTTAATCTTATATAAACATGACAGTAAATGCCCTCTCATAATTCATTTGAAACTTTTTGGATTATTATTATTATTAGAAGTAGTAACCTACTAATCACTCACTTAATCCTGTTAACCTCCGTGAAGCCTAGGCTGCTGACCAGGATTCTTCTAC
This sequence comes from Schistosoma mattheei, assembly GCA_944470405.2. NCBI lineage: Eukaryota > Metazoa > Platyhelminthes > Trematoda > Strigeidida > Schistosomatidae > Schistosoma > Schistosoma mattheei. The sequence continues at coordinate 6,185,829 of OX103950.1, forward strand.
CTACTCTATCATGGGCTCTCCCTTCCAGTTCTTGACAAGTGTTATCCATTCTCTTGACGTCTGTCTTCAATTCCCGAAGTTATGTGTTCTTTGACAGTTGTTTTGAATTCCATATGTTCTTAAGTTTTAAGAATTCTGACTTTGCCTTATCAATCCATTTCTTCACATTTACATCAGATTCTCGTTGTTTACCAATGATGCTCCCCTGACGCGTAAAAGTTCCCACATCTTCCTTAGCTTCTCCATCAAGTGTGAATTGGTTGTTTTTCTCTGTGTTGTGTTTTAAGATCTCGTCACTTCCTTTGTGTATGTTTAGGCCTGCTACTATGTAAATCGCTGCTTCATTGGCTGTCTTCATCTGCACTTGTTGATGTGTATGGGTTAGAAGAGCTAGGTCATCTGCGAAATCTAAATCGGCTAGTTACATCCAAGCTATCCATTGTATTCAATGTTTCCTCTTAGACGTGTAGATCTTCATAATTCGTTTAACCATCAGAAGAAAGAGAAAAAGTGAGAGTAATAATGATAATTAATTAATTACTGAGTAGATTGTGCTCGTTTAAATTTGGTTATGCTTTCTTCAATATCTTGTTCATTTTTTTGCATTTCAGCAAAAAGCATCTGATCTTGTGTTACAACTTCAAACGCAAATGAAAGTAAGCACATGTTACACGCCTGCACACACATTCTTCGTTTTGTGAAAGTCTGGTTTTATTTTCTAAATTAAAATGAAGTTTCTGGTTTTACGTATAAACAATTATACTGTCCAGATTTTTATGTACGATGATTAGCAATATTGTGGTGTGTGCTACTTATATCGACATGAGTAGTATATAACGGTAGTCAGGATTAGAATGTCTGACAGCAGAAGGTCGAGAAGGAAAGGACGGGAACAGAAAGCAATTGGTATGAAAATGCAGGAACAATGAAGTCTGAGACGATTGACTAATATTTGCAAAATGAACAGTCAAGTTTGAGACAATTGATTGACATTTTGCAAATTAAGTATTCACTTTATAGTTCTCAGATATTAGTAATATGTTCTGTAATTTCGTGTTCAACTACATTCTATTGTCCTCACTTGTGTTCTCGTTCACTACAATACCACAGAATTAGTTTCAAGTTGTCGAGTCATTGGTCGAGCATTTGATGAAAATTAATGATTAGCTGGTGATTGGTTCGAATAACGCAATGAGTGCATCTCAGTCTTTATAGTAGTTGACAGATATTTGGTTTAAATCTTTCAGAGAGGATCAGTTCATTTATAATTATATGTGTACACCTTGCTAGTGAAATTGAACCAGCATGATGTCTGATGAAATCTCATGTATTCAGCAAGATCTCTTGACATTTGTCAGCTTGTGGTGTGGGCGTGATAATTTCTCTTCTCAAGAGTTTGTCCTGTTCTGCTCCGTGGCTGTGAAACGTTGTCTTTAAAAAGGGAGTATGTTCTTAATTTAATACTATTCAATCATAGTTGTATTCGTAACATTATTGTTGTATATTGGGATCATAGAGTGAGCTATGCTAAAATTAAATTCAGAATTCTAGGTGAACACGGAGAATCAGTCGGTTAGGTCGTGTATCTTCATCGATTGAGATGGTAAATACATATATCACATGATCAACCACCAATTACTTCGACACGATGTTAATGTGGGAGTATGTTGGAAAAAGCAAGTGTCCGGAAATCAAGACATGACATCAATCTATAAAGTCATTAACCGTTGGACTGTGCCATGTAAGTAGTCCAGTTTCTCGTAATTATAATCAATGGTTGCAGACGTCATGTGGTTTTTCAGAATCGGTCACACTGTGTTAGACCCATCCAAATTTTTTTTTCATCCTCAACCTTAAAAGATACAATCATATTATCCTTTTTTGAAACACAATTTAGTTCTTCTCGTTGTCCGGTATGATGTGATAAGTTGAATTGACGCATGTGTGTACCAGCTATATATTAGGTACGATTGTCTGATTATTACCAGTTAATTCAGACTCTCTTGAATTATGTAATCATACTTATTTTACTATTTCCATTATATAGGATGTAATGCAAACACTAGATCATACTTGTCAAGAAGCCATTGTTTCTATTCCTCGGTAAGCAAGTCATGTTCCATTTCATGTAAAAAAAAATTGGTTAGGGATCATTCACTACGTCACAAGTTCGAAATCCGAAAACGTCATTTTTAGGTTTATGGTGGATTCAATCACAAAGTCAGATCGAAACAGTTTTTATTTGCAAAGCTTTCTATTTTCCCGTTATTGATGTTAAGAATTACAATCGACCGGTCTTTATTGCCATATGTCCATCCTGAGGAGATTGTCTCAATATTTTCATTTTATCATAGACTTGTGGTTATATCTGAACTCAGTTTCTCAGTGGATAATAAGTTTGAAGCTCAATGTACTACTCAATTCAAATCTCAGTTTGAACATCAACACGGAAATAGAGGTACTTTGATGCGATGAATCCCAACGAATACATGACATCTTTTCAAACTATTTAACGTTGGTAAGACAATGTAGGGGTTTTGTGGAAATTGTTGAAACGTGTGGTTTACATCACAGATTGATCTTAGTTGGTCCAATGTTCAGTGGTTAGTGCGGTCGTCGGTGTGCACCGCTAAGCACTCCCATACTATAATAAAACCGCTGTTTCTTATGTCCTCGTTTCCGGTGGTTGTGTAGCTAGCTCGAGTTCCTGATGCGAGCTACCAAACCTAACAATCTCCCCAAACTTATTACATTAATATGCCAATCGTTGTAGGAATTATTTACCTACAAATGCAATTCTAAGTCAATCTCTAAGCTGTCGAACACAGAGTTTTAGGCTGGTCAAAGTCAGAACAAGTAAGCTACTTGGCTTGATAAAATTAGTGGTCGTTTAATACTGTCGTTGGTGAATTAACTTATTGATCGCGTCGTACAATTATTATCAAATGAAATCACCTTGGAACTTTCATAAATTGTCTCTCTAAGTAGTAACACTTTTGGCTATTCACCTGATTCTCATTAGGAAGCATCAAAATGAAATAGTCTTTTAAAAGATTCTGTTAAGATGCTGATTAACTAAAAGAAATGGAGTTTGTCATTTTTTGTCTTCGGTTTCAAGTGGCAGATAACTTCTCAATTAGTTGTAGATGTTTCTCAAATGCCTGACGACATAACTTAATATTTTTAATAAGTTCGCATCATGCTCACACTGTATAACGTTTTTTTATTTTACTCCTGGTAAAAAAAACACTTAAGTTCTGTTTTTATGGCATCGTCATCACTCAATGTAATGATTGAATTTTCATTTTCTTAGTGTTCTACGTGAAATTGATGCAGTAAGAATTGATGCTCTCACTTTAGAAGCAGATTTAAAACCTTACAAGATGATAATCAGGTGATTATTATTATTGTTGTCATATTTTTGGTACAATATAGAATTTCTTGATCGAACCTGACGATAAATATTGTGTGATCGCCAGTTAAATGTTAACATGTCAGGAATCAACATCTGAATAATGTTCATTCCTTTCAATGCATATTTACTGTCAGCCACCATGATGTCTCTTATTGTACAGTGAAAGGTGAATTTTCGTAAACGCGCCTGAATAGATTATGCGAATAATAGACATAATGATGTGTTAAAACAAAGAAGATAGGTAACTTGTTTAAATATCCAGATTGCAGGAACAGGTAGCTCAGATATTCAAGCAGGCCGCCAGTTGATGTACTATAAATTGTACGGGTATATATACATATATATAATCCACCAGATTTCAGTAATGCACTATGTATAAACAAATATTTCTTCCTTGTTCAACAGAACTATTTACAATTACGGAAGGGTTTGTGGAGCATGTATAATTTTCATGGTTTAAGTCACGAACTGATATTAGCTAGACCATTATGAATCTGGAAGCATTGGAGGCTCATTTTGTCCTAATATCGGACAACTCAACAATAGGGACTCACATGACCCCGTCGTATGGAATCGAACCCAGTAACGATTAACCGCCTAACTACTGAGCTAGCATCCAATAGTATACATGTCTAACTTCAATCAATTCGCAATATAATGTAAAAAGTGATGATACCGTTCAAGTGTTTATAATCCATAGATTGTATTTAGCAGTAGGATCCAGGGCGTTCATTTCATTCTATTTAGGACTCGTCAGCTGGAGGTACCTGTATCTCCGATATTGATGTTCATGTTGGAACTTAAACTTAAAATGTTTATATCGAGGGAATTTGTAGAGAATCAATATATAAGAATGAAGTCATTTTGAAGTATCACCATGCCTGTTGAACAAGTTGATGGTTATATGGACTCAGCAAATATGTTGGTAACGGGTGGACATTTGAAGTTAAAGGAGCTTGGCTTCAATCTTAATGAGACAGACATTATCACCGAAACGCAAGTACACTCACCTGACAAGGTCTAACCACATGATTGAGAGGTTCGTAAACTACGATCTATTTAAAAAATGGTTTAATCAATTTGAAATGTATGTACACCGATTACAAACCTGTTGTGAAAAGAACGATAACTGTGTCTGAAGTCAGTCAAAGACTATCAGCAATTAAAATAAGCAATAAGAGCACACAAATATGGAGACTGTTGCGTTTAAACAAACATCCATGAAATCTATAAATGCTATAAATAACTGTTAGAACGGTTTAGAAAGTGTAATTACAATAATAAGTACGGTAAATACTATAGATTTATGTAAATAATTGAAGATACTGCACAACAAAAACGTACGTTTGGAAATTAATAAATAAAAGTAACCAATTACTGAATATTAACGAGTAGTATGAAAATAAACAAAAAATAAATTACATGGGTACCTAGCCAACATTTTTTTTATACTCATTTCCTTTCTGACTTGAACATGCAGTTGGATGATAACAGTCAAAATATTGTCAATTCCTTGGTTGAATTGGATAGAACACGTAGAAATGCCCAATCAGCAGCTGACGCACTACGTGAAACAGATCGATGGATTAATCTGATGCAATGTATTGACGAGTTGTTTGAAGTTGGTGATCTTGATCAGGTAAATATTTTCATTTCTGTATGTTAACTAGTTTATGTAAGGTAAAAAATATGGAATTTATCTAGCAGTGGAATCCAGGAAACTTTTTTCCTCACTTGAGACTCTTCAGTTGGATGTAGCTGGATCCCAAGTTTGCTGTCTACTCCAGAACTCCAACAGTAGTATGTATTTACTTACAGCCTGAAAGAAATGGTCATCCCGGATTCTACACTAATCACATTCCATCTGTTCTATCTAAACTTATGTCCTAATGGCTATATCGAGGCAATCCGTTTAGAATGTACATTTGCTAACTAAGACTGATGGGAAACATTCAATCAAAATATCGACAATGGGATAATCTAAAGTATTACAAAATAAATTGACATTTCACCTAATTGTGTACACGTTAGTCATAATTAATGTGGAATCTAATATAAGTTTACCTCAGTCGAAATTCACTGATATTCCCATATTTTCTATTATAAGTTATTCTTGTCTGATTGGATTAATTTCGTACAACGTATATACCCTCTTTCCAAAAGTTATCAACTTTATCCTTCCAGACTATGTACTCAAATCAATCTCTAAGATTCACATTGAGAAGTGATTTTATCTACACACTCTTTATCAATCAAGAATTTCTAGACAACTATTTCGTCCTAGTATTGGACTTCTCAATAATTGACATCCACAACTCTACCAGGGATCAAACCAATGAGCTGACATTCAAAGGTTAACAATCTAACTTTAATTGATTCACGATATTCACACTCCATATAGTTGAACTCCACTGAGCATTAATTGTTGCTAATTAATTATATATATTAATATAAATGGGAATGTGATATTTTCCTGTCTACTTTTCTTTTTTCTCTATAGCTTTGCTCGAGTATTGAGGGCATGAGTCAATGTTTAGTAAGTAAACTTTTGTATATTAATAGATAAAAAACGACTTTTGTCATGGATTAGCATAAGATGGCAAAATCATTGATAATTAGCTAACATTGAACACTTACTGTTTATTTCAGTCTAAGACTCTTGTAAACACCCATGATTGATCACTTTCAAACAGAATTCGAACCCATTACCATCTGGATTCATGAATACATGAGTTCTTCGCTGATTTATATTGTTTGTTTATTGTCGTCACAATAAATCTGCTCGATTTATCCCTCAAATCGTTTAAAATTAAGAATAAACATGATTTATCGGCCCAGCTTATACGATCTTTGACAAACTACCAAACTCGAAAACGACGCAAGCATCAGAGTTATTAATAGAGAAAAGGACCAATCTATGAGTGTTTACAGCATTACAAATATTTGTGGTATAAATACAATGTCGTTTAGCCTCAGATATTGTCAGTTAGTAGCTTGGATACCTTTTTTTAAGCAGTGATTCAAGTTTTAAACTCCGTTTCACCTACTTTGAGTTGAACAACCAACTAGTTTTATCACTAACTCTTACAATTAAAGTACGGTTTAAAGCCATGTACATAAATCTATACTTGATAAGTCGATTAACTATTTGATAGCTTGCATAATATCATACAAATGTAGTAAATTCTGACCTTAACTGTATTGTTTTGTTCATCTAATTTCTATCCCCCCTTTTTTTCTCTCTCTTTCTCTTTTTGTTTTCATTTGTTCTACAGGCTTCTTTTATTCATTTAAATGATTATGATGAACGTGTAAAACAAGTTGATCAGTATAAAAATAATTTAGAAACTTTAATAGCTCCAAAATTAATTCAATCATTTGATGATTTAGGTTTATTCATGATGTCAATGAATACATTAATGTTAACTAATGACAATTACAATTATGTTAATGTTGATAGCAATAATAAGAATAACGATGATAATAATAATAATAATAATAGATTAAAAACAACTGAAATGCATTATCAAAATGATCATTTAAAATTAACTTCACATTTAATTAATTTATTATGTCGGATTGGCCGTGAAAATTCAGCTAGAAAATATTATACTACTTGGTTAAAAGTAAGTAGTATGTTATTTTATCTTTTAAATAGTAAATCTCATCGCATAGTTTCACTATTTTTTTTTCAAAAAATGATTGTTGCATTTAATTTTATTATATAATTAAGATTGAAAGTAATATAGTATTGATGTCTGTAGGGCTTGATTTCCTACAGATACTATTTTAAACTAATCCTCAGAATATCGAACACCGAGTGTCGACTTAGCCAATGTCCAGAACAAGTAAGCTATTTGTTTCGATCATTTTTGATGTTGAAAATGTGTAGATTATTGAATACCATTTCTGTATTCTAAACTTGAAATTCTCATCTTTATTGCGCTCCTAGCTTTCTTCCAGTCTATCTCTACACCAGCCATCAACGTCTGTCCAGCTAAGCAGTAGTTGAACATAAGTAACATATCCTAACCACCTTATCAATCGATTCTCATGTTTACCTAATACCCTATACCCAACTTCAGCATTTCTCATTCATCATGATTTATAAAACTTCCAAAATAACCCGAGCATTAAAGTAGAGTTTGGAGTTATTCGACACACTTAACAAATTTTCTCCTTAGCATTAATTCAGATGCTGATGCAGAGTAACCGTGAAGTAACATTTTGCATTCAAAAAGAGAAAATTGCATTCCGTATATGTCTGGAGTTTTAACTTAGGCGACCAGCAAACTTTGCATTTTCCTAGCACCGCCACCAAATAGGACCATATCGTGTCGTAAGTTTCCTGGTAGATCGACTCCTGACAAGTCCGACAATGAGAGTATCTTATGCAAAAGAATGTCTATGACAAAGTTAAATGAAATTGAGGACAAGGAACAATCCTGATGATGATAATAATAATAAGAGTAATAAAGCTATAAACTTAAGCAAAAGTTTAGGATCAATGCATTTATGCATCTACAATCAAATTTGTTTTAAAAACACTAGTTTGTGCAACGAAGTATTTTGTCGTTGAATTAGTTCCTCATCGAGTCTTTGCACTAATATGCATAGATTTTACAGTTAAGGATAAAATCGTTATCGAATAAACGATGGTTAGTCAATTTAACTATGTTTTTATCTAGAAACGATAATCACAGTTAGAAACTCAACAGACATAAAATTAGATTTAATGTTGTGATTACGTAATCGGTGAATTATGATAATCCGTTGTGTAAGAATTAAGTAAGTTTTAAATAGGTAGATGACATAAAATAAGGTTATCAATTAACATTGTATAGAATCGAGATTTTTTGAGGAAAATAATGACTTGAGTGAAGAAGACTGTAGAAAATTAGGAATTTGAAAAGACTTCTTTTGTACACAAAGATTAGGTTCACTTATGTATTTATACTTGTGGTTCTTGTGATATGTCAAAGACAAAGTTTGATGATAATAATAATATATCAAGTTCAATCGAATTTGAAGTTGCTTTGATATGATGACCAGTGTTTAATAAATAGACCAAAACGGAGTGGAGTGATGTTCATAAATATCATAATGGTACGTGTGTGGTTGTACGTCAAGTATAATAGCTGGCTACATAAGAATAGATAAACTGGTAAATATATACAGAAGCCATGAAACTAGGCAGTTTATCCTTATTTTAGGGACTCAGTAATGCGTGACTAAAGAAAGTAGGACATAATCTAGCCGTGTTAAATGCCTGTCTTATGGATTCACCTATACGTCGTTTCATTATCTCACTGGCTATATCACCTTTGAACTGTAATTTTAAGAATAAAGACTTCTTCCGGTACTGTTGGTGATTTTAATTTAAATTCTCTTATGAACATATGTTTTGTTAGGAATTTTGTGGTATCTCCATGTTTTACACAGTAGATGATGGATAAAATTTATTTCTGCCTCGAAAATGTTTTCAAAGCAATTAATTTTTTTTCCTATGCACCAAACATTTAACTAAATTTTGCTCATATTCTGATGGAACAATGTTCAAGAAATATGTATATTGACTTGATGTAGTCAGTTCATGATTAACATTTCTTTTGATTATTCCATCTAGCCTTCTTGTCAATAACATATCTAGAAAAGGGGATGTTATCTTAGTTTCAGTCAGTCAGTAACAACGTAGAACTTCGTACGTACGTTCATCAATTCGATTTGTCATACCACATTAGCATAGAGATGCAGTTGTCGATTCAAATCCCATAATAGTAGAGGTATTAAGAGTATAAGCAGTAATTGGAAACATTAGGGTTTGAAGATGTTATTCAAGGAGTGTAATCCAATAAAATGAATTTGGAAAGAGGAAAAAGGGGACATGAAGAATTCAGAAGATTAGAATTTGGGAGAACACAAAGATGAAGAATATTTGAGCGAACAATTGTTTTCAATAACTTCATCATCAGGCCCTACAGTTATAAGTCCATAATTATAATATTTCACAAAGGCCAAAAATAAGACATGTATTAATGAATTTGACAATGTTATGTCTTAGAAAAGGTGCACGTTTGTATCTGTTACGATATATGTACTTCAAAATCATATTATTTGCAAATTAGAAAGGTCATTCAATAAAGGTCAGAATGGTTTGAAGTAAAGTGTTCAGTCACAATAAGTATAATAGTATTAAAGCAAAATGAAAATGCAAAAAATTGTGTAAATAAAATGCATAGTAGGAGAATTTCATCGTGTCAATTGTGATAATAATTGTTATAACTTGTGAACCTGTGTGCCCTGTTATTGTATAACGCGACGATACCGCCAATCAGAGAGCAGCGAATTATCAGTCGAACCAGTGGCTCATAAGACACGTGCGAGCAACCTACAGTCCTGATTGGTCTCTCTTCCTGTCTAGCCCAGCCAGTTGATTCCAGAACACCAATCTCAGCCTCTACAATATGAATCATTTATTTCAAACATACGGGATTTATATACCAATCAAACAGACCACATTGTACCATGAAATATGAAACAACATTTGTACAATATTTTGCCAAAGTGGCTGTGAATGAGGGAGATAGTAATTGATAGATAGGCCATAACTCATGAATGGTAAATCGTATAGTAATAGTCTATGAGTCAAATTAAAGCTTATAGTAAGAGCGACATGAATATGAACAGTTTAGTTATATAACAGTTATACGATAAAAATATACTCATAGTATTGGTCTATAAATGGATCCCAAAAGTTACCATCCATTATTCTTATCGGGATATAACGCCTCCCCTTTTTGAAGATCCGTATTTTAATTTTTCTGGGTTTATCCTCCCCCACGGAACAGTGTTGGATCCTCATATTCCCAAGTTACAATTAATTTGACTTTATTTAAAACATATTTGTCACATGGAACAGAGAATTTACTAAAAGTGATTAAATGATGAGGATCAACGACGCTTGATATGAGGTCATCAAAGTTTGATTCTTCCGAAACACTGTCATCAAATATCTTGAGAATCTGATTATTAGGTAGTCGATCACTAGGATAATCAGCATCTATCAAAATTTTATGATGCATCCGACAAATTTTTCTCATTTTTGTAAGAAACTTGATCAAAAGCATATGAGTCATTAAGATAACTTATATTTGATAAAAACAACTAGAGAACTCTAATAAGTAGATTCATCAGAAACATTTGTTCTGGAATGTTGAGCTCCATTTGATGCAACTGTCTTCACTATTCTGCTTGATTCATTTTCTGTAAGAGGTTTATAAAGAGTTGGTGCACCTGCTCCATTGCAATTGATTTTGAGCCATTTCATTCAAGGTTTCTAACCATCGGTTGCTATCGTCTCGCGGATCCCAATCAGACAGTCCTACACCTACCAACATGGCTCAGTCCACTTGTCATTGACTTCATAAATTTGTGCCATGTTTTGATCTGGCCGCCTCTAGCTTTCTTCCAATCGACTCTTACACCATTGAACATTGTACGTCGGTGGTTGAGCATACGTAACAAGTGTCCCAGTCATCTCAACTGATGAAGTTTCACTAATTCATCAATCGATTTGACATCCTTACCTAGTACTCGTTTCCTAACAACTACATTTTAGTTTACTTCTTTGTTGAAAGTAACTACTTGATTAATTCTGTTTCATTCATATCATAATATTTCTTTATTTTCATAACATGAATACATTATTTGTACAGATTAAATCTAGATGGAATAATTAGTCCAAAGATATATAGTGTTTGAGTTGAGGTTTAAAGATGCTGAAAACAAGTGCGAGTAATTTAAGTCTGTTATTAGCCAATCACATAAAAGTTATTTTAAATTAATAGATTATGGAGAAAAATCATAGCTCTACATAGGTTATAATGTGAAAGGTTAGGGTTAAGTATTAAGAGTTAAACTGGAGTTCTGGGTTGGGTTTTACAAATTACAATTAGGTTTTTCATCATGAACTTACATCACCTGTGATGAAATGCTTTTGTCATTCTTCTGTTTATAAACTTAATAAACTTGTGGTTGAAATTTAGAGTAATAATTAGAAAGTGTAAATATTATCTAGTCTCACTGAACATTCTTGACTACGCACAATCTTCCATAGAAGCAGTTGTTTTAAGTAATTTTGACTAACCACCAACTTAAATTCACTTTTCGATTGCATATTAAGTATTTTTATATTGATTTCAATCCTTTTAAGAATCAACTAAAGCCACTTTTCACTTGGTTATTAATAACACTCATGATATTTATCACTGCAGCTTAGATTTTGCGCAAAATACATGAGTCAGTCAGCTACAACGTAGGACCAGGCACATATATGCATCGGTCCAAGTTGCCATACTTCATTAACACAACAAGATGAGGTGTTGTCTGAATACTTATGGGTTAACTCAAAACCGTCAGTAGACTACTTTTATCATTGTCATATTTTCGCTATTTTTTAGTTCATCTCTATGGTTGGTATAACGGATTGCCCAAAATATTTTTTCTTTGGTATACTACGAAAATACGTTAATACGATAATAAGCCTAGTCATGTTATATCAAATCCAGGATTCACTACTCAGAATTGAGAACCGGCTTAACACTACATGATACTTCATTCAACACAACTGCAAGTAGTTACACTCACTGAATCCGGAATATAAATCAATGACAGGAAGGGAACTCACATTTAATAGACAGTAAGTCAAGTACCTGTTTGTCCACGCTCAGTGACCAATCATATTTCACTCAGCGTCCAAATGCCCTGGTACGGCTGAGGGTGGGGAGAATCCACTCTCCCTCTCGAAATGCTCTCACATATGTACTCGGTGCCCCTTTGTACCAGTATTTATGTGTTCAAATAAATAAAAATATTTCACTCTCTCTACAAAATATTAATGGTATAATCTTATTAAGTCATTTTTAATCAAATAATATTTATTATTATTATTATTATTATTATTATTATTATTATTATAAACCTAAAGGAACAAGTGGCCGGCTTTTGGGATCGTAGTGCTCGTCAAACAGTAGAAAATACTACAACTGATAAATCGGACTCTTTGACAATGATGGTGGTGGTATTACCTGTCATTATACAAAAATTATCCTCTTATCAATCGAAAATATTTACAAATAAAGAACGACAAAAATTAAATTGTTTGCCAATATACCCTGACACCGAGCTGAATTCAACTGACCAGTTGATGAATTCACCAATAGTCAATAATATCATATATTTCTATGCTTTATTGATATGCTTTTTTAAAGGACAGGTCAGTTTATGAGAATTAAAAATAATTTTTTACTAGTTAACATTGATTGGCATCATTTATATAGTTAGTGTTATTACTATAGTTGGAGGATTTTGTGAAGTTTGTTATGTAGTGAAAACTACTAACAAGATTGCGTGTAAGTAGTATGTAGGGGAAAGTCATATGGGAGCTTTTACAGTTAACAGACGGAGAGAAAAGTTTTAGTAAACAATGGTTCACTTCTGCCCAGTGCCTTGTGCTACATCCGATGCCGCTGCCAGGGTAACGATAATCTTGTTAATACGTAAGGCAAATTTATTGGTTCACCTCAGGACCACGTCTGTTTCGTGTGGCCTTTCTCTGTTTGTCTGTACACTACTAGATCATCTCCATATACCTCGACCCTCTATCAAATTTCGAAGTAATAAGATCATCAGTCTTCTAAAAGTAGGAGGCGCGTCTGCCAGTCCAAACGGCGTTCGTTTAAACTGGTATTGTCTGTGGCCCACACCAAAGGCCGTCGTGTATCTGTCGCACTTGCTTATATTAAAAGTTGCCAATACCCTGACCGGAGGTCTAATATCGTAAACAATTCGGTTCCTTGTAGGTGGTCTGAAGTTTCCATCACTGTGAGGATTGTACACGATCTCAGTTCAGTAATGCTGTTCACTTCTCTGAAGTCGACGCAGAATCTGTACTCCCCATCAAACTTCACTAGTAGTTTGGTGTATGCTACTTGTGTTGGCAGATATAAGTAGTATGTATCACCAATCAAAAGCGAAATTGGCTGCCAACAGGAGATTGAAACCCGGGTCCAGGGTTTCCTGTTGACTACCTCCAACCACCATCTAATCTCAATACATAGTGCCCGCAGTGTCGAGTCACCTAGACTGGTGGCCACATTGCAACATGATCGATAGCATTCGATCTGCACTAATAAGAACTAGACAAGCATGAGATTGATCACCACCCAGTGATCAATCAATTGTGATTACATCTCAGTCCTACAGGAGGTCAGTCACGGCTCGGATAGCTCAGTGGTAACGTCTCTGACTGTGAAGCTGGGTGACACGAGATCGAATCCCCCAGGGAGCACCAGTTCCCTCAAGATTACAGGTACACCTTGCTGACGAGTGCCAAGTAGCACGAAACCCGGGTCCAGGGTTTCCTGTTGACTACCTCCAACCACCATCTAATCTCAATACATAGTGCCCGCAGTGTCGAGTCACCTAGACTGGTGGCCACATTGCAACATGATCGATAGCATTCGATCTGCACTAATAAGGACTAGACAAGCATGAGATTGATCACCACCCAGTGATCAATCAATTGTGATTGCATGGTTTCCATATTTTACAAAGACATTCTGTAATTTTGCATTAAACAATAAATTGGTTTCCCAATTAAGTCTTCACTCACTACAGTAGAACAAGTGAATTATTTTGTCTATCTGTTTCCTCAGTTATCCCATCCCTCAGCGTTTCTTCCAACTAACGATTGACTTCTGTTACTATATGAGCTGAAATCCAACGGATACTGAACAACTGTTTCATTCAAGTATGGGACTTCTCAGCAGTGTGCATCCACGAGTTAGGCATGCAATCTAGTGATTTGAAGATTAAGCCATCAACACGAGTCCTGGAAATCTTGGATTCGATGCTCAGAATAGTTGTGATTGAGCACTGCTGAGGGGTTCCATACTAGAACGAAATACCTGTCCAGTGCTTCATTGTACTTAGTGTCTGCTCAACCTAGACCGGTTTGTAATCAAATTAATAACTGCTAATTAATTGGGTTAGGGGACATTACCAATGTACATATATTCATCAAACATGATAGTAGTAGCAGTATGTTGATTTTAACATTAGAAATTTGTTTATTAGTCATATTTAAAAAAAAACATTTTATCTATTTAGGTTTCATTGCTTCTCATAGTATTTTCCTTATATGACGAGTCTACCAAACTACTGCTTAATTATAATAGTGCCAGGTAAATTTTCACTGTCATTTTAAGGGAGTCAAATTCACGATCTGCCATTTAGTGTAGTTTTACTGTTACAGTTGTGGAATTGTTTTGTGAACGGTTGATGAACAATCTTATGCAAACGAAAGATTACGTCCTGATATTGATGTTAGCGTAACTTACGCAAACTGCAACACACTGGAATATCAACTACAAAACTGAAGAGTAACTTGAATTTTGCAAAATCCAAAATTACTCTGTGATCAAAGACAATGATGCACTGGTGCATATAACTTAAATATATGCTTATATAAAATAGATGAAATGTGTGACTAGCAGTGGAATCCAAGACGCGTCTTTTGTCATATTTGCGACTCATCAACTGGATTTATTTGCACTTTACGGTTGACATCCACTCTGGTGTTCAAATCAGTACTTTGCGCTTCGAACAACAATACATTATCCACTGAGTGCTCATAGGCACTCATTTATACAACGAGTATGAATTTTTATTTAATTTGTAATGGTTTAAATTATTCTGTTAATATTTTTAACTGAAATTCGATCAGTCACTGTTAACATACGTAGATCAAGTCTAGGATGCAAGTACATCTCTCTGATGAGTCTTAAATAGGACAAAACACTTACCTTTTATCCCACTACTAATCTTAATTGAATTTTAGAATTTTAGAGCCAATCAACGTGTATTGTAAAATCATAAACAAATTGTAACTTGATAATACATAAAACAATTTCTTTGTTTTGTTATTTGTTTGTCTATTGTAGTTAAACGCAAAATTAATTTTTCACTGTCAAGTAGATCAACCTAACTGTAATCATCATCATCATCATGAAGAACAGCACCAAGAAAAGTCAGAACATCTTTTTCCTATTGAATTACTTATGGATTTTACCGATTCATTAAAATCATTTAAGCCATTTCAAACATTTACCAATTCTATAGTGAATTATCAATTAATTGGATGTTTATTTCGTGTATGTTGGTTTTATTATTTTGTATGTGTTATTTATATAAATATTTAATGGTGTTTGGAAAAAATCAATAGATAGCCCTGTCCAGTGCTTCCAGGTTTCCAACGGTGGTCTAACATCAACCTATTCATGTTCTCAGTCAAAAACTTAATAATCTCCACAACCTCTATACTGGTAGATAACCCTGAAATTAGACTTCATAATGGTTAACCTGTAATAGGACTTCGGATTTTTTGTCTTCTGAGAGTAGATAGTACTTGTTTCTTGTCTCTCAGTGTGATAGCTAGAAATATTATCTGTGAAAATGTATTACGGGGCTATCAGTCAGTGAATTTAGTGATTGTATAATCAAGGTGTGTTAGTTGGTGCAAACTATATTCTAGTTGGTTTTCCTCATGATTACTATAACCAAAAGTTGTTTTAGGTGTGTGATGTCTCACAAGCGGTCACAATGATCCAGATGCATTCACTCAAGTATTGAATCTTAAAATTATGTTATACTATTTATTTTGGAATCATATTGTCTGTGTATGTGGTCTTTTCTACTACAACCACTGTTACTATCGCGACTTCTACTATTCTGATATTTGTCTTAATCTCATCGCTCTGTGTTGATGTAGTTTGGCGACTTGGACTGATTCACATATATTTAAGGTTCTACTATGCTTATGAATAACTGAACTGTATTCATTGGGACGTTATCTGGTCTCTGACATGTTTACTGTATTTGTGTATCGGATAACCAAGTTGAGAAGAAACTTCTGTTAACGAGACTATATTTTAGGGATGAATCAATGAAATTAAGGATAACAAGTGTTGATTTTTGGCGCAAAATTCATTCATTTTGTAAAGCTAAATAAAATTCTGACATTATAGCTTATATCAGTTCGTGATGATAATCCTTATTTTTATTTTTAAACCTAAGTTCTAGCTCTAAATTCTAGTTCTAATTTATAACCTTTCGACCTTAGTAGGTAGGTGACTAGTCTCAAGGTCACTTTGGTGTCGCTCAAATGTTGTCCATAAATTATAGTGTGACTCTTCTGCTTTCGCATTTTCTATACAAAAATAAACTTTTTGAAATAGGTGAACATCCGTAGGTTGGGAGGAAATCTCAGGATTGCTTAATTATTGTTAAAATTGCTCTAGTTTCAATAATAACGAGGTAATCACAAGTGCTTTCTTACTGAACATTTTGCATAACATTTGCTCGTTTTCTAATTGGCTGCTATTTGAAGGTCTTGCATTGGTTAGTGCTTATACTGAGTTATTCGTCTTGAATACGGAGTTTTTCCTACACCACATCTATGTTAACAACTAAATGTTTTGTAAACCTTCTTCAGTAGGACTGTTTGTATTAAAATATATCAACCATCCCTTAAATTTTATATATGTCAGGTCAGTCGCAATTTATGGTCGTTTTTATCAAAACATGGCAGTAAGTTATCAGTATTTCATCACATATGTCGGTACTACCGAGTGAGCAATATTAGAGTTAGGGATATGGTCTTTTTAATGATAGCGGAACTATAGCTTCATCATATACATCTTTATATATAACGGTGGTTTGGTTAGGATTATATTGAGGGAAATCTCTAAGGCGGTCAGACTAAAACAGAACACCATTCCATGTAGTGACCCGTTGTTGGTGTACACTATAGTAGTGGGTACGAACTACCTTGGATTTTTTAAAGGTATGTAAGGTAACTGTGATAGATAGTATAAGATCTTAAGTGTTTATGTCTTGTAATCGGTTGCAATTGGATATATTATTCATTCCTTATATTCTTCCCGACTCTTGTCTTCAATAACATTCCATACGTTTTTTATTACTTAAGTTTATGTTTATTGTGTTCTTTTGTTCCAAATAGATTCATACTACTAAGCAATTGCATAACTTAATTGTATTAGTGTAAACTGTAGCAAGTTGTACCGATGAACATCTGTGTCCAGATCCCTTATCTAGTTTATTACTAAGTGATTGGATAAATTTTTTTCTAGAGAAAAATATCAATCATATATTTTTACATTTATTTTATTTCCACAGGTAACTGTTGGATGTTTACAGTATTTTGAAGAATTACTAATTCCTTTTTATTCAGGTAACTAATTTTATTGTATTTAATTGACTGATCACTGAGTAGTGACCAATGTTTATGTGTGTCATGTGCTTCTTAGTGCTAATCGAATTAAGTCGATGCAGTTGCAATTTAGTCACTAATCTAAGTGAGAAGACATCCCATGCATTATGTTGTTGAGATGTAAGGTTATGGTTAGAAGTAGCTGACAGGAAATCCTTCTCTATCAAAGTTCCGATCTACTTGGAACTCATCAACATAGTGTATCTGTAATCTTGAGGGATCTGGTTCTCCCTGGCGGATTCGATCCCGTGTCACCTAGCTTCATAGTCAAAGATGTTATCACTGAGTTGTTCAGGTACCGGCTGATCTGCTGTATGAATAAGATATATTTATAATTGGTTGGTTGATCACTGAGTAGTGACCAATGTCATGTATTTCAAGTCCTTTGTATTGTTGATCGAATCCTTCCGATCACTATGCGTTATGATTTATAGGAAAAAAACACTTAACTGTCAGTTGTTACTGTTCATGATCGAATATATATACATAGGCTGTCTCTTGATCTTCGTTTGAATAAACACGAACTAGCTGTCAAGCGCCATGATATATCTTCGCTTACATTAATGGACGTTGACAATTATGAACATGCATTCAACTGGGAGAAATTTTGAAATTTTCTATAGAGAATACTAAAAAGAACAGTAAGTTTTTAGAAGCTCAGAAGTATTAAACCATTCAGCTTAGAGAATGAAGTTTGACTTCAGCCGGAAATTTTCTAAAATATCTTAAAAACAACGGTAGCTGTATAATGAAACTATACAACGCCAAAGACTCAGTGCCTTCTTGCGGCCGGAGTATTGTTTACGAAATTGAAAGGACGAAAAGCGAATGTCAGACGCTTTAACCGGGTTAGCAGATATGTAGGATCCAACTAGGGGAGTTGGAAAACTCTGACTTCAAACCGAAAATGCACATAGACTCCAGGATCCTAAGGAAACAAATGGCGTATGAACCTATTACTGATCACCGGCTACCACGGGACTACATCTCCTAGCGTTGTTCTACTGCCTTGTGGATTAGACCTCTAGATCAAGAGCTTGGGTAGTGACTTCCTAAGAAAACTACTTGCTTCAGTTTGGGAACCCAGTCAGTATTCCAGCCCTCACACAAATCAATTAATTTGTGTGGCGCATACATATTTGATTCCTCCTTGTGGAGATATATTACACCTTCAAAATAATTTAGATCTGATTAACATTAGTATTCTTATTAATAACAGTAACAATCTTAATAATTACTTTAATTTCTTTTTCAGACATAACAAACAGAAAAGTTTGTTCCAAAGATATAACAACTTTATTAAGAATAAATAACAATAATATTGATTCTAATCAGGATAATGTTGACAATTTCAAATTGACTTTTATTCAATTAATTCAAGTATTTATTCATCCATTTATAAAGTTGCCAGAATTATTCAGTAATTATATACATAAACAATTTGATTATAAACGAAATGAATTAAATATTGTAAGTTATATTTTTATTCGTTTTCTCTTTCTTTCTTTCTTTCTTTCTTTCTTTCTTTCTTTCTTTCTTTCTCCTTTTATATATCTCTCATAGGTTTGATTATTTAAAATGGCAAAGGCTATATACGCGTGGCCGTGTGAGAGCATTTCGAGAGGGAGGACAGGCCCATCCCACTCTCGGCCATACTAGGGCATTTGGGGGCAGTAATAATAAATAACCTCTTATATATCTCTCATAGTTTCCATTATTTAAAATTTATTTTCAGAATGAGAATTTTTGGAGGTCATAGTAATTTTAATAGTTGAATTCATGAGTCAATTGAAGCTAGATCATCATGGAAAACCTGGAAGCATTGGACGGCCGTTTCATCTTAGTATGGGACAATTCAGCAGTGCACATCTACGATCCTGCACACGGGACTCGAACCCAGGATCTTCGGTCTCGCCTGCGAACGCTTAACCTTTAGACTACTGAGATGTGATTCAAAGGTAATAATATCTAACTTTAATTGATCCACGATAATGCGCGAACATCTTGCACTATCTTCAGTGGGTAACACGGTCGAACTCCACTGATCACGGCTTCTGACCAGAACTCCCAAATCTAGTCAGTTCATGATCTTAATTAAAACTCATCAATCATCACAATCCTATACCGATAAAATATAATTGCCCTTATATGATATCACATTAGTTCTGGTAGAATTCTCATTACGCCATCTAAATATTTTAATCTGTTTTGATTGACTAGCTAACCTGTTTTAGATAAACAGTAAGTTCGAACACCGTTCTACCTATTACATTTTGGGTGACCAGTTAGTATCATTAGCCCTTAACATCTAGAGTATAATTCATATATCCAAATACCTAGTGAACGAGTGGACTTATGAATAACAATATCTTGTAGAAAGATGATCAAAAGTCTTTTTTTCAATCTTGCATTTTACATTTATTAAATACTGTATAATAATGATAATTCCATATACATTTAGACATTTGGTAATAATAATCCATCAGATGTTTTGGAAAAATTGAACAAAGATGTTGTAATACAATCAATTTCACTCTTCTATGATACAATTCATTTGTGTTTTGAAGAGACTGGTGCAATAGGGATTCCTTTCATATTGGATATTATTCAAGTAAGTGATTTTTTGCATGTTATTTTATTGTCATGGTTATTGCTTTTTTTTTATACTATAATCAGTTTTCTTTGAAAAAAATGTGGTTCATTTCTACTAAAGCGATCTACAAAACTACTCTGTTTTCGTTATTATCATGTTAAAGTTTTTGCTTTTTTCCTAAATCACTTCTTCGTGTAACCTTTGGCCTTTGTTATGATTGGTTGTCACTACTCGTAGTCGTCCAATTTTTTGTACGATTCAGGATCATGATTTCGTTATTAAACATACTGAATTGTACTATTTCATGTTGTTTTATTCAGATATTGAGTTTTTCCCACACTTCATCTTTCAGTGTTAAGTGATAATTATGAACTTGTTCTGTGTCAACTGAGATAGGAATGTTCTTATTAGAATGTCTCAGTCGCTTCTGAATTTGTAATTGTTGTAGGCTAACCAGAATCCCCAATACATAGTCATTCCTACCAAGACGTAACAGTTTCCGTATGGCGTTATGCATATATATATATATATATATATATATATATATATATATATATATATTATGACCGACTGCTTTAGAAAATAATTTGTTAGTACTTCTAGAAAGAATTGTTCGACTATGAGATGATTACCTGATGTAAAGCAATATAGCAGCTACATACTGATCAAGAGTCCAACTTTGAAAGTATGTTGATGAGGGAACTATGCTAGTTACCTAGAATCAAGGGTTAATAACATTCATTTTCCTAATTTATATTTTCACATAATTTTTTTCTGATTGATTGTTTTCATTTGGCATTGATGACTACTCAGTCAAAGTACCTCAGTCCTTCAGGACGTTTAGTCACGAGCTGTATAAATCAATGGTAGCATGTTAGACTATGTGACTGAACTACCCATCAGGGAGTACCGATGTTTTCCAAACTACACATACACCTTCTTGTTGAGTACCAGCTGATAAAAGATCTAGGCATTCTTGTCGATTACTTACTTCCAACCATCTTAACGTCAGTACATCACTTCTCATCACAGTCAGAAACTTCCACATTTGCAGATCAATAAATAAATGAAGTTAGAGTACATATTAATGTTATATCCAAACAAAGACTAAAGAAATGGTAACTTTCAGAACTGATTTATGGACTATTATTATATTTATATTCCAATTGTATAGTTAATAAAACACTATATTATATGAATTGATATTCCTTTTATCATAAGTTTTCGATTGACCCATTCACCACTCTCATACAATTTACTATTCTTACTTTATTCACAGTCTCCCTTAATTACAGCGACTTTTAGCTTGATCTTGTACAATTGTTGTTTCCAATTTTTTGTGATATGATGCTATCTGGTCTGTCTGGTTTTGTGTTCTTTTCCTCTTCGTTTGGAGCTAGTTATTATTAAGTCATAGATTATCAGTCTTCTTCATCCTTGTTGCTTATTATTTGCTTAAAGTCATCTATTCGTATTGGTCGGTGCTAGAAAATAACAATAAACTCAAAAGATTAATCGATTTATTATCGTTTCTTGTTGTTGATTTATTCAGAGTTATTGGGATTCATTAATTGCTAATTGGATAATATGGAATACATGGATTGAAAAACAATTAATGAAAACTGACATGGAATTAAATTATCATCAAGCTTATGGTTTTATGTGGATATTAAAATTTGCTCATTTAACAGGTAAATTGATTTTTATAAAAAATGAGGAATAAAAAATAACTGTTTTTAAGCCAAGATGGATAGTGGCTAGCAGTGGTATCCAGGACGCGCGTTTTGTAAATTCAATTTTCTAAATGTAACCCACTCACTGAGACTTGCAGGTCTTTTGTTTGATCAGTTCTAGGGTCATTGGTGGATACTAATGTTAAGGAGTACCATACTAGAGTGAGACAGCAATCTAGTGATTTTTAGCTCTCAATGTCTAGTCCAAATCAGTTTGTGGTTTAACATATCTTTGAGAAGGAATGAAAAGATGTGTGTTCAAAAGAATATTGGAGCTCAATATCTAGAAGTGACTGTGGAGTGACGGATTCTGAGACATGACACCCAAACAACTGACCTCAGTTGTCGCTCGGATCCTGACCAGGTAGTTTGCTTCTACCCAGTATAGGTCAGATTAGTACTCAGTGATTTTATGAACTTATTCCACGTCTTCTGGAGTATTTTTATTACAGCTTATATTACACCTGCAGGTTGGTAAACAGTACTTCACCATAGGAATAAGCTTCTTGTTGACTACCTCCAATCACCTTACATTGCTCAGGATGTCGATCCACTTATACTAGTGGTGGCCACAATAAAATGAACAATAGAGTACGATCAGCACTATCCACAGGAATCGAAAATAAGTAAAATGTACGACAACACGAAAGTGTCGATAATGTCAACTATGCATCTAAAAGAGGAAACAAAAGGCTATTGTCACATGAATAATACACATTAATACATTTTCACACACATGAACATATAAACATAGGAAAATAAAGGATGTTATAACTCAATCTTTATTCATTTACATTTTGTTAACAACTTTCACACTCGGAATTCATTGTTCAAGTATTGTGTTTTCTTGTTGTATCACGTAGACATGAAATGCTTTGTGAAATTTCGACAACAGTCTTTCTTTTATTTTCTTCGAATAGGGGAATTAGCTTCACAATCTGACATTTTTGTGGAGTATGTCATGTCTAAATGTTCTGATTGGTTATCGTCTGTTCTTAATTCGACTGATAAGTAAGTTGGTAAACTTTATAAAAAAGTTTGTATCATTATTACAGATAATTCAAATTATCCCGTTGTTACTAATCTTGACTTCGTTTAAAAGATGGTGGAATAGATTTGTAGCTAAGGTGGATGATTTTTGGCGAAGTTTTGTTCTCTGAGCTGGATGGTTTGATCGTGGGGTTTTGATTGTTCTTCTGAACAAAATCATCAGCACAAACTTCAGGTAGAAGTGAAGTGTTCGAAATTCTCCACATATGACTCTCAGCTTATTCTGTAGACCTCGATCTTGACTGGTTATTGTTGACCTTTAACCTGGCACTGTCTAATTCTTTATTCTGAATGTATCTCCCATTGATTTGATTCTTGGTCTTATATTTATCAATGATTTTTTTGATTGGTTGATAGATTATGTACATACCTAATATTGGACTAAAATAAAAGTAGATTTTTAGAAAAAGTTTATGAGTTAATAGATCATGAGATATTAGATTAACTTATGAAGTCATTGACTGTTAGTTTGAATTGTTTCGGTCAGTGTAGACTATCAATTGATTGAGGTTTGAAGGATATATATGAACAGTTGTTAAATACCTTAAATGGTGTATCGTTGTGTTCACTGTTTATCATTTTCCTTATAATTTTGAGTTATATTATTCACGGATTTTTTTATTCCACGAATTCATTCTTTCTGTTTTATTGAACTAATGTTTGAACTCTCACTCAATATATTGGTCCTACTGTCTTTTTATTCGACTATTTTGCTCCTGATCTTGTAGATTTTTCTTGCTATGCTATGGTGTCTCGTAACAACTCATGCCAAAATACGTTTTTACCATATCCTACTTAGATTATAACTGAACGACTTTAGTTTGGACAGCCGGTATAATGTCATAAGCCTTTACACAAACAGTGTAACTTAAAGCCCCAAGTTCGTAAACGTGCACTTGGTGTCAGTTAAAAAGCTCCATTTTGTTTCAACGTTACGTTGTAACACCTGTATAAATACACACATTCACGTGATTTACTGACCTTAATAGCTCATACAGCATATGACTATTGAGTCATTTTCACTGTCCTAGTAACTGTGTTCTGTTCATAGGAGATTGTATCCGTCAGTATATATGTGGTGAACAAGACTTGGTAGAGTTAACCAATTCATTGTTTAGTGCAAAAATTACAGAGTGCCTTCATAAAATATGAAGAACATACATTAAATACATCACTAGTCCCACCGCCCAAATGCCTTGGTACTCCCGAGGGTAGGGAGAGTCAATCCTTCCCCTCGAAATACTCTCATATGTCCAAGCGTATACAGTCACTGACAGGGAAGTCCTACCCACTGGCTTCTTGTGGCAGGGGTGTTGTTTACGAACTCGAGAGGACGAAAAGCGAATGTCTGGCGCTTTAACCAGTTTGGTGGATATGGAGGATCCACATACGGGAGTTGGAAAATACTGATTTCAAACCAACGGTGCACATGGGCTCCAGTATCCTGAGGGAACAAATGGCATATGAACCAATTATTGGCTACCCCAAGATTGCATCTTCTAGCGTTGCTCCATTGCCTTGTACGTCAGACCTTTAGATCAAAGGTTCGGGTAGTGGCCCCTTAGAAAAGCCATCCGCTTCAGTTTGGGCACCCAGGCAGTATTCCAGCCCTCACATAATTCGAATGATTTGTGTGGCGCATGTATATTTGGTGCCTGTATGTACCAATATTTGTGTTTAAATAAATACATTGCTTGCATATCGTCCTTCATTCCTGTTGTTATTTTGATTTCTTTTAGTTTTCTCTTCTCTTCATTTTAATCTTCGCAATCCTCTGCTTGCAAGCATTTCACTTCTGATTGGTGTTACATGCTACTTATATGTGTCAACACAATTAGCGTAGACTACATATATATCTCTTATATTCATGTCCTTGCAAATCTACGCTTATGCATCTAGTGTATGTGTTTGCGCCTGTACAATTATCAGTTTATTCAACTATCTGTCCCGCTGTCACACTATGTATATCCTATTTTGAGTAGGCACGCCTGCCTTCGCTATACATCTTTTCATCTCTCTGTAGAAAGAAACGCATAAAGTGTAGACATCCGAAACACTCGTATTCCATGTTTTTTATATCCACTTTGTTATTAACGGGATTCGTTTACAGCGTATATTTTGTAAGTAAGATCTATATTTCGTCTGCATCAATAGATCTTTTAATTATATTGGAATTAGACAATGGGCAATAAAGTGATGAGACCAGTTTGCCAGCATTAAAACGTTATATATTTTCTTTTTTTTTGGCATTTCAAATTTCTTTCCAGTATATTAACTAAAGACAGAACAAACACCAACTTCATTACTGATGATGATGATCAAATAAATATAAATGAAGATAATAATCTCTGTATGCCAACTATATCTGGTTGTGTTTTATATCAATTAGCTTTAAAACAATCTATCGATTGTCAACAAGCAATTCAATCACTTGCTCATTCGTCTAATTTATCAACTTCATTTAATTCATCAGTTGATTTAGTAAATAAATCAAAATCAACCATTGTTAAATCACATTCTAATTTAAATGGAGTGCATAGATCCAGTTCAATGCTTTGTCGTTCTACAATTGGTGTAGTACGTGAAATTGCATTGACACCAATACGTTATTATTTAAAACCTGTACCAGATTTAAATATTTGGTTTACTCATCCAAATAATGGTGAAGAATGTTTACCGGATTTGGCTTATTTACCACAAGATTATATTACAAAAGTAAATTCTAATTATTTATCTAACTATTATTGTTATTATTATCAGAATGGGTTTTGTGGAGATTTTTAGAAATTTCACAAGTTGAAATCATGAGTCAATTGAGAAGTCGTTACCAGTGGAGTTCAACCAGGTCTGTTGTGAGATAGGAACTCACTGAAGACAATGGTGTACGGTGGCGCAACTTCTTGGACTGGTTGAAGTTAGACATTAACACCGTTGGATGCCGGCTCAGTGGTCTAATGGTTAAGTGCTCGCGCGCGAAACCAGTAGTTCCTGGGTTCGGATCCCGCGAGGTGCGGGGTCGTGGATGCGCACTGCTGAGGAGTCCCATGCCAGGATGAAACGGCCGTCCAGTGCTTCCGGGTTTTCCATGGTGGTCTAGCTTCCATTGACTCATGATTTCAACTTGTGTATTGCTATTATTATTATAATTATTATTATTATTATTATTATTATTATTATTATTATTATTAGTAGTAGTAGTAGTAGTAGTAGTAGTAGTAGTAGTAGTAGTGTGGTGAATGCTACTTATGTGGACATAAGTAGTGTATAGCACCAGTGAGAAGTTGAATGCCTGATAACAGAAGGTTGGGAATATCAAATCGAAGATGATAAGAACAGAGAGTAATTATTATGACAATGAAAGAACGATGAAATTTAAGACAGTTGAAGGAGGATTGGCAAATGAAGCATTGAACGGATGGTTTTCACATTTTACTAAATAACTCTGTAATTTTGTATTAAAGTACAATCGGTCGTCCCTACCTTAGTTCTTGTTCATTGCAGTAATATTAGTGTAATGAAAAACTGCATAATCTCGTGGTAAAATATGAGAACCTTACACTGACTACTTTGTTTGCGAATTTCCATCATTTGTCCTAAACATTCTGTATGACTCTTCCAAGTTACAATTCCTTCATATTTCCGTTTCTGTTTTCTTCATGTAGACCCTCATAGCCTTCTGCTGCCATGCATTCCTCTTCTAACTGATGTTACATACTTATGCCTGTCGACATAAGTAGCGTACACCACACTAGTAGTATTGTGGTCATTCCTAAATATAATTTGAAAACTATTTTCATGAATAACTGATTTTCAGTATAAGGTTGTGGAAATTGTTGGATTTCATTGAAATTATTAAATGACACATTTTGGACCACCATTGTGAATCAGGAAGCACTAGATAACCGTTTCGTTTTAGTATGAGTCTCCTTAGCAGTCTGAGAATCTGTGTTCACTGGAGTTCAACGGTATAAGTCAATTACCCACCGAAGAGAATTGAAAAATGGCTTGTACAAGATCGTGGATTGATTGAAGTTTGCTCTCTCGATGATGACCCAACCGAGCTATATTGGCTGGAACATATGTTTCTGTAGGGTCTATCATGCCAGGCAGGTCAATTGGAGAATGGTAAAACTAAGAGCAGTAACTCAAGGTCTAAGGGGAAAGTCGTTCTGCTGACTGTAGAGATGTGTTACAGCAGTAAGGTGCATCCCTCGGACAACCAGCACGTGCAGCGATACTGCCTTCTCACAAGGAAGGAAGGGGTCAGAATAGGTCAATCCAAAAATGTCACACCTCACCTAACCTCACGGATTTCCGTCTCCGACGGTAAGACCCTCTGAAGAACAGAGCTAACACATTAAAAAAACCACAAAAAAGCTGTGCATGACCGGCCTCAAGCAGTTGTCCCTTGAAATCTGTGGTCACGCTCCCACATTGTTAAGACCAACATTAATCCTATTTCCTTTTCAGGTTTCTCAAGAAATACCCTTCCACGGTGTGGGCAGCCGGGAAGTGACATCAGCCCTCGTACTCGTAATAGCACACGAGGCCAAGTCGGCCACATTCAAATCCCTCCTACACCTCCAAATAACTCTCTTATCTCCACGACTAACCCTTCTCACGTTCCTTTATCACCTCGCACCGCTAGGGCAAACGATTCGAGTAGACGGGACGTTACTCTCAGTCTCCTGAAACCACTCTCTAAACTACATGTGGGAGCTTCCAACGTCCGAACACTGTGCCAAATAGGACAACAAGCTTCCTTAGCTAGGACTTTAGAATCTCGCACCATCGATGTGTGCTGCGTCTCCGAAACGCGCATACAGGATCGGAGTAGCGTCATTCATTTGACCTCACCATATGAAAATAAAGAACCATCTGGATTCACACATCGTGTATCTGGAATTCCTGATGCTTCTTCCTGTGGCCTATCTGGTGTAGGCACAGCATTGAGTCCTAGGGCAGGGATCCGTGAGACGATAGCAACCGATGGTTAGAGACTTTGAATGACATGACTCAAAATCGTTTGCAATGACGCAGATGCATCCACTCTTTGTGTTCTCCGAAATTCTAATCTTCTGAATTCTTCATATCCCCTTTTTCCTCTTTCCAAATTTATTTCACTGGAACAACATCTTCAAACCCTAATGTTTCCGATTACTGCTTATACTGTTAATACCTCTACCATTATGGGATTAGAATCGACAACTACATCTCTATGCTAATGTGGTATGAAAAATCGAATTAATGTACGTACGTACGAAGTTCTACGTTGTTACTGATTGACTAACGAACAAAGCTTCCAATGTTAGATATTTAGGCGATCATAAACCAGCTGCGCTGACGAGATTTACTTTCTAATAAATCGTTATATCAGACAGAATATGAGTGAATTCATGTAAGTCTGGAAGAGTGTTACGATCTCGTATCGTCCGGCTGTTAAGTGATCTATTGTCGCCTCAATGTCTAACACCAGAAGATTTGTTCTTAGGTTGCTTTGCTTGTGAAAGACGGCTGATCTCGAGAAGAAAGGTTTATTTGACAGTAAACCTGCTTCCGCCGGTCTAGTTTGGTAATGACATTTGAATACCTTCCTCTGTCTCAAGAGTTCCTCTTAAAACTTAATTTGAGGTGAAACTCTTCATACCTTCATCATTTTAGTTGGTGCTGATCAACTATTTTCGGATTTGTTATTCCACTGAACTATTTTGTTTGTGTTGATAATATTGTATGAAATTACTAAGTAATTTGCGTAGTTTAGAATTACTGAGTAATATATTTTGACTGGCTATACGACCTGTCTTGAAATGCATTCCGCAAGAAAAAAAGAAGTCTGTTCGAGCTAAATTGATCGGTGAAGAACTGGACTTTCTGAATCATTCTCCGGCAACTGGTCAGGTTCACTATCATACGGTTTCATGTCTTGGTTTTAAGATTAGTTAATATTAGTCAATGTAGTGATATTGGGTTTTCTAGTGAATCAGTGTACGCGACTGACTAATTCTTCGGACAAGATCTTCAAATTATTGTGCTTTCTAGATTTAATGTCCTTCTGTTGTTTGTAAAAACACCTAAGTTAGTATCGACTGTCTCATCCAACTGAAAATATGCTCACAGAGCAACCCGTCACTCATGTTTTTTTTACTGTGAGTAGTTTTAAATCACATAGCTTTATATTTTTGAACCTGCGACACGACATCAGAAAATCCTAAGTCAAAGCTGTTTGTTTTATATTTCTAACCATTTCTTCCGCTATATGAGCGTCTAACTTTCAGCCTTTCCGCTCTCCAACCAACCTATGTGATATGATAGTACCATACAAAAAATCAAAAATATTCCAAACTATGTTGCTCAATTGTTTCGTAAAAATAAATTAGTTTGTCCATCCTGTCATCTGTATAGCAGCTACGATCAATCTATAATCAAAAACCGTCAACCTAAACAAATTATCTTTAACTGTCACTAGCCTGCTTAGTTTCCAGGTGGCTCCCTTCGAAATCTCATTGCAGATATGGGAGTAACAGGGGTGAATAATGTTTATCAATTCTATGCGCCTATTATTTTCACTATGTGGGTTACCCAACGCAACTGTATATATAATATCGACAGTGGAATAATTTGAACCTTTACTAATATTTACAAAGACGTCATGCACATTGATTATCTGGACTAATTTGCTCAGCGAATGATCCATCGTAGTGTATGTAACTGGTTTTGAGCCCCAAGCTAGACATCATCAGTGAGTTGCAGGTACATTCAGATGACAGATGGCATATAGGATCAAACATTCGTCCTCGATTCAATTACTAGTCACAATCCACTTATTCTATAATTATCTGCGCTAATTTTCTTTATCTGTCTTTTCCATTTTTGTTCACACACATAAACATATAGATTGGTCAATATTTATTTATGCTACCAGCACAATTAGAACCGTATTTATCGTCAATGAACGATTTGAATCTTGAAGCTCAATTGAGTGATCAAACAATTATTCCATCATTGATATCCACTGGTGATGGTTTAACGCATTGTTTTCAATTAGGTGATTCCGATGTTATTTACTCGATGATTTCGCATAAAATAAATGACCATTCTAAACACCAACAACATCAACCAGGAGAAGAAGGTAAAGAACAGACTAGTTCAACGCAAACAAAAGCGACAAACATGTCAACATCATCTACTAGAAAACGTCAATTGAGCAGTAATTTTAATCAACTCAAACAAATGATAATGACTGATGATAATATGAACTCAACGGAAATTTCTTCAGTTTATTGTTGGTTAGAAAATTTAATATCTGTGAATGTATGTGATTTGATTGTAAATGCAATCTTACAAATTGGATTGAATAAATCTGTGGTTAACTCGTCAGCGACAGCGTCAATGCCCAAAACATCCAAAGCATTGAAATCTAAAAGTGATTCTTTGAAAGAAAACACCTTTGCTCGTGACGCCAATAAAATTGATGATGATGACGATGATAGTAATGATGACGATAGTGTTGAAGATCAGCTATTACTTACTAAACATGGCTTAAAACAACTGGACGTTGATCTTGGTAAGCTTAAACTTCTTGTAGTTTTTATTAGTCGAGCGATCAGATTCAGACGTAGAGTACTAGCCGGAAATGGCAAATCAGTCGACGAGCTCTCTAATCTTCATCGTTCGAGGTGTCTGAGTTGTGTATTACATATAGCTAAGCACCTGTTACGTCGATTGACTATGTTAACTAATGTAAGATTAAGTTGAAAGGAAGCTAAGGATGATCAAACCAAGACATGACATCAGTTCATAAAGCCAATGATTGTTGGTCTGAGCTATGTCAGTAGATTCAGAAAACCTAGTTAGAGTTCGCACAATAACTGGTATTAGTGGCTGGAGACGTTGGATGACATAGCTCTGAATCAATCACAATGGCTCATTTACATTCATGCTGTGTGACGGGATGAATAAGTAGGTTGTTGAGTAGCATACACAAAGATTAAAATTTTGTCATTCGACCGAATTGGACTGCAAATTCACTGAAGTCGAATAATATATACATCAGAGATTTCTAACTTAGAGGATTCCTCCACGCGATTTATAAATAACTCGATAGATATCTTATGGGTATGTATTGCTGTGTGGACTCAGAAGTTAGGACAGCATTAACAACTGATTCAGTCATTTTCCAAATAAAATCAGTCCACAATGTAAACTGTTTTACAGATTCCCAGTCGAAAATATTCGTTTTCTACTTGAAAACTTAGTTATACAGCTTCAGTTGGAAATCATTAATATACTGTCTATCTCGTTTTTATGGTTTATACTTGTTTCAGGTTATCTGTTTAGTATGCTGCATGATTTAGGTGTCAGTGTTCCAAGTAATCTGCAGATATTACGTGATTTAATCAATTGTGATGCAGATCAATTCCCTAAATTATGCGCCGATCGTCCACCGAAAATTGTAAATGCTGTAGCTAATTTTCGTGGTTTTTAAATAATACTTTGTTCTAATAAACGTAGTTTTTTTTACTTACAGAAAACATATCGTTTTTGTTCTTTTTTCAATTCGGTAAACTTTCTATGTTGAATTTACTGGTATTCTCTATTTATCTTTGTACTACCAGTTTCTTTTAATAAATAATTTTTCCTTAACAGTAGACATTGATTTCTCCATTTCTTACTGAAATACTCGACAAGGTCCAAACTATCCTTGAATTCCTATGTACCGCTGGTTTTTTCTGTTTAGTCTCAATCAAAAAGGATACTAGCATGCTTAAGATGTGCCTAGTAGTTTCTTTTTAAGACAGACTGGAAATTGTTTCCGTCTTATGAATTCAAAGGGATGCCACAGTTCACTTTTCCTCGACCCTCGTCATGGTACGTTCTGAAATATCCCCTTGAAGATGCAAAGCTTTAGAAAAAAGGTCGGCAATCGGTTAGCGCCTATGTGAGATCTGATTCCAATTTAAAGTTGGACAAACAGATGGAATATATAGTATTTCTTAAAAGTGTAATTAGTTCATCCGAAGTATTACAAATACAACCTTAGAGACCGACCATTGTGATTATTGCAATTTGAGGAAGATATAGATATGATTTAATACATATACTACTGGTTATAGGGACGACTTTTGAGCCAACCTTCGACTGGTACCCCGGTTTTTCGTGGTGGTTCAGCTTCAACTGACTCATGAATTCAACTATTAGTATCTTTGAGTTGTGTTTTTGACCAGTTTGATTATAGGAAATCATAGATAATTTTTTTAGTTTTGTTGGGCCTCAGTGTGAAGGGAAGTGTCCCCTTTTTTAATACGAAACGAGGGGTATGTGTTCAAGCTTATTAATCAAGTGACTGGAGTTTCGGAATTATTGGCCTCATAAATACCTTGACTAGGTAGTCAGTAGTATTTCCACAGCCCATGTGCTAGTCGACATGCAGGATGAATAATCTACCGTAGCACCGACCACGAGGTTGGTAATGCAGACCTTGAGAAATCATCCAGGTAGTGTTGAAGTGACTTTGTTAGTGTGTGAATGGCCCGATATTTTTGGTTGTATCTGCATCAACCAAAATAATCACTAGCTTGAACCATTAGGTTCTCATTTCTGCTAAAGTCCAGTCACAGCAATGTTACAAGCTGGCGTGCAGCCTAGATCAAATGACAGTTTTCCGACAGTATGGTTAGACTGACATTTGATTAAGCTTTACGCAGAAAAGGTATGCTGAAAGTCGAATAATATTTTACAATCTTTCAGTCCTGTTCCGCAAAGTTTATGAGGGAGGAAATATTACTGTACGAAATAAACTGTATCGAGACTTCTTGGCGGTACAAATCCTCTATAATCAGGTTGTTAGGCTATCAGATACAAACATATATGCCCGTTGCGGTTGTTCTAACCTTCACCAGTAGCCCATAAATTGCAAAGACTTGGGCAGAATTTAATCACAAAGCTCGTTCAAACGCTTTCGTGGTTATAATCTGAAAGCTATGGAATTTGATTTCGGAAGCGATAACAACAGAACATTTTGCTGAGTCTTTTAAAGAAAGCCAGACGTTCACTTAGTTCAGTGCTGAGAGACCGGTCTAGGTGTAGGTTGGTATTGCTATGATGACAAGCTAGAACTTCAGGGGGATCTGACTCGACTTCATAGTCCGGCGGATGACAATGAAGTTACCTTCTACAACTTGAAGTCCATTTGAGATATGTTGAGAAATACACGTGCATTTCGTGCGAATCCACTTCAGAGATATCCAAGTTTGAAAAAAATTTAGTTTTGATTCCCCGCGATTTAAATTCTTATGCTGTGACAATATACTTATTAAAAAAACCTTACACTGGTACCTTTGAGGATCATTTTTGGTTAGTTTGACAGTGATACTTTAAACATAATCTTCAATAATTCCTTTCGACTTCACTTAGGGTAAGGAATTTTTGTGCTTCCTCTACTCCAAAAGATCAAGAATACTCCCAATTTATTTAAAAGCGAGCCACGAGGTTAAATCGAATGTTCAAATTCAAGTTTTGCGATAAACACCTTCAATCTCTGGATATTTAATTGTTATCGTCTAGACAACTTATAGGCAACCTTTTAACTATCTAGGCCGCCCTGTGTATACTTGGGTACTCTATACAATATCTACTTAGGTTCAGCTCCAGCATAAAACGTATGTTCCATACTCATAGTTTAGATGTACAACACAGTTTTATAGACAAAATATCTACATTCTACACCCTATTATCATTATTATCCATAAGCAGCTTATTGGTATTTAAGTGTCCGGGCCAAGTTATTGAATTCGCTGTCGTCAGAAGTGGTATCAAGCCACTCCCCAGCAGGACGGTACTTCATCACAGCTTATTAGTAATTCTTCTTCATCAGTGAATTATACAATTTTTTCTTTCTTTGAGGATCATTGGTCAGTTGCTACTAAACATGGAAGGCCTTTAAGCAAAAGCATCAAATATGTCGCTCGTAACCGTTTGAACCTATCATGTAACCGAGATCAGTTCTGGAATATTTGACTCGGCTTGAAAATTTGGCAGATGACGACGGGTTTACTTTTCACGCTTGAAATTGTCGAGTAGTTGATATGAGACATGTAGCTGATTACGCAAATAGCCCAGGTGTCTCCCCTTTAAAGGTATCCTATGTTGAAAATTGTCTAAGTCTTGAGGCTTATGCTATATGCAGACGAATTCTTTCCCAACGGACCTTGTACTGGGAATGTTGAACTTCCCACATAATCATCGCTTTTTTAGTAAACCCCACTTAGAGTATGGAAATATAGTGTTGATTCCGTCACTCCAAAAAACTAAGAATACATTCGAACGTATCCAAAGGTGAAGATAACTAAACTCGAACCTTGTGAAGAGCGCCTAAAATCGCTCAATCCTTACCCATTAGAGTATTGGCACCTCAGGGGTGACCTGCTAATGACTTACAGGATCCTAAATACTGTTTGGCACTCCCTTAAATTCCTACTAAAGCTCAGTCCAATCACAAAACTTGTTAGTGGCACCCAGAAACAGGAGGCACTTCATATTAAAATGTAGTAAAGGGATGCCTATAGCTGTTTGTGAGTAGTCAAATTCTGCAATTTACTACCAGATGTTGTGGTTAATGCGAATTCACAGGAGTCTTTCGAGTGAGGACTCGACATATGCTTAGGAACTCAAAACAGTATTTCATTGAAATCTACTGATATTTCTCCTCTTTCCGTTAAATATATCAGTAGGCATCGGTAATCCAACGTTACCAGAAGCCCGTTAAGGGAAAGCTTCTTCCATTTCGACGCCGCTAACCTTCTGACTGAATAATGCTCTCGAACATTTCAACCAACCCACACCAACTATACTGATGAAAGCTTCATCTGCAACTCCAAAGGACTTTCCGAAGTGAACCTGAGCGCTGACTTGGTGTTCCGGAAACTGCAGCACTTAAGAATAGACACTTCTCCTTGCCCGGATATTGTCCATTCTGCCATACTGAGGGAAGCAGCCTCAATCCTGGCAATGCCGCTTAGCGTGATGTTCCCACATTCGCTAAGCCAAGGAAAACCACCGGAAAATTGGAAGCTGGCTCACATCACACCAATTTTCAAAGGAAGTCGACGCAGAGAACCTTAGAGTTACCGACTGGTGGCTCTTCTCTCAATACCTTCAAAAATCATGTTGTCCCTGATATGCGATGGTATAAACGACTATTTACTGTCCTTAAATTTCTTCTCACCCCAGGAAGGGTTATTCTTGTATAACCAACCTGCTGACTGCGGTGGACAGATGAACAAGCATCCTCGATCACAAGAGGAAGGTTGATATCATCTACCTAGATTTCTCAAAAGCTTTTGATAAGGTTAACCATACATGTCTTATCAATAAGTTCAAACGTTTGGGTATCGGACCACCTCTAATCGATTGGCTCACTTCATACCTGAAAAATTGACATTTTAAGGTCAGGGTTAATTTTACTTCATCTCAGGCTATGGAATGTCCTAGTGGGGTCCCCCAGGGCTCAGTACTAGGACCTCTTCTCTTCTTGATCTACATAAATGATCTTCCTCAACAGGTAACGTCAGACTTATTACTTTTTGCCGATGATGTGAAACGCAACCAAGACGATATATAAGCACTTCAGGAGGATCTGACTCGACTTCGAAGTTCGGCAGACGATAACGGACTTACCTTTAACACTTCAAAGTGTAAAGTAGTCCATCTGAGACATGTCGCAGACGACAGTTATAACTTAGGTAACTCCTCTCTAGTAGTATCCCAAGTCGAAAAAGATCTAGGAGTCCTGATGCCCTACGATTTAAAGTCTTATACTGTGACAAAAATGCCTTTCTAGCAAACCATGTACTGGTAACATTGAAGCGCATTTTTGGCCAGTTTGACGGAAGAACCTTCCATATAATCTTCAATAGTTTCATCCGTCCCCATTTAGAGTACGGAAACATAGTACTTCCTCCCTCACTCCAGAAGGATAAGGACACTTTGGAACGTATCCAACGGCGAGCCACGAAATCAGTTCGAGGACTCAAATTCAAACCTTACGAAGAGCACCTCTATCCACTAGACCTCTGCCCATTAGAGTATAGACGTCTTAGAGGTGATCTATTAATGGCTTATAGTATCCTTAACACTTCTGGACATCCTGTTAAACACCTGCCTAAGCTTAGTTCGAACACTAACCTAAGGGGTAACACCCAGAAACTGGGGACACAACATAGCAGAACGGACTGTGGACACAACTTCTAATCCTTAAGAGTTGTTAAATTCCGAAATAAGCTGCCGGCCGAGCTAGTCCAAGCGACTTCCCAGGAGTCCTTTAAGAGGCAACTTGATCTATTCTTAAGGATTAAGGATAGTATCATACTACGACTTACCAATTTCTTTATCATCTTTTATTGTTGACATACCTAGGTTCCTGCCTGGAGGTTTTGGTGGTCCCTTGTTACTAGAAACGGAAGCCTGCTAAGCGAAAGCTTATCCTATTCCGTCTACAACCATTTGAACCTACTGATCATACCACACATTGTTAACTTATGTTTACTTCATTCAGATTCATGGGGGAAATAACAACAAGTGCATCGATCTGTCGCCAAGAATGATATCTTAATAAGCATACACAGTCCCAAGTCATATAGTTTCCTACTTTCGTCAAGCAAACCATGGAATTTGAATTTACTGCGCTTTATTCAAGCTCCTCGGAACTCGTGGTTTACTGACGGGATTTACTTCTATCACCGCAAACCATGTCGTTATCCCGTCTGGTCGTCGATAATAACTCATACGTATGTTCTTTCTAGATATTTTCATTACTTTTACAGAGTTTGAAGTCTAAACTGTTTTCCAGAATATCCTGGAGGACCGCAGCCACAATCGGTATCCCGCTTGGTATAGCCGGTTTGACCGTCCTTGTATATTACCTCAGAAACAAAAGTAAGTCATAAGTTTTTAGGAAGTGCTTCGTTTTCCACTGTCCCGAGTTGTCTTGTTGTTTTAGCAAACAAACTGATGTAAGTTGGTTTAGCAATATATATATATATATATATATATATATATATATATATATCATAGTCAGGATTTCTGTAACAACTATAATACTTATCACTATATAATCTGAGTTTTTAACTGACTCTACAAGGGGAATATCTGTTCATGTTCAAATCTTCATGAGACCTCGCCTATATTCCGATCTAATTCTTCCCGTTAACTTTCTCCGTATATTATTGAGGTAGTTGTGATTTTAATCTACTGTCTGACGCTCCGTCAAAACGTCGTCTGTAGTGTTACTCAACTTTCCAATCTTTAATCCTTAGACTTAGCTGTCTATCATGTATATCACCTTTTACGAGGCTGCATATATAACTAAACGCGTTACTTAATAAGCGGTTTCTAGTTAGTTTAATAGCTCTTACGTGCATACCAAATAACATTCCAAATGATTTTCCAGTGTAAAACTACTTGTTAAGACGTCTCGTTGCAGATATCGTAATGTTAGATCACACCATTGCTCTAGAATTGGGTGTAGAACTTATAACATTCCCCTAAGTACTCAGTTGCTTAAATCATGTTCTTATTGGTTTGGTAAGTGAAAGTTCGTTGATAATTCATATTCTCTTTATTTATTTTATTTAAACATAAAAATTGGTACAAGGAGGCACCAAATAGATATGTGCCACATAAACCATTCGATTTATGTGAGGGCTGTGATATTGCCCGGGTGCCAAAACCGAAGCATTCATATTCATGTGAGTTAATCACAAAAATTGGCTGCATACCTTGGTATTACCATATCTAAGTGGTGTGGATCTGTTGTCTAGAGAAAGACTTTTCAACCTTGAGTATGCGGATGATCACAATGGCGTTGGTGTACACACTCTTTGTTCTCCCTTAAACCATGAGATTGGAATCGCACTATATCTTTCTTTCTACGAACTTATTCTTTCTTTCTGTACTGTATCCTTATACACAGTCTTTCTTTCATACATTACTACCATTGAAGTGACTACTTCTATGAATTTGGTGTTCATCTCGTTGTGCTAATGGGGTGTGGCAACTTGGACCGTTGTACATATGTGCCTGGCCCTACGTTGTAGACTGAATTACTGCTTTGGCTGTTTGAAAAATGTAATAGGACAGCCACGTTTCACACAAGATATGGTTTGTATCAAATTACAAGGCGGCAACTTCTTATTGTGCGCGTAATGGATTTGATTTAGGTTTAATAAGTTTAAGAGAGAATAAAGCATTACATTCGTATGAAAATCCGCTCCATTTTATTGTCTTACTGTGCGATGATACCCAAGCCATGCAATCCTCACTTAATCAGTTGGCAGTTAGTGTCCGTAGGTATGATATGTGCTTTGGACCTTCATAGTGCAAGGCACTTTTACGAGGCTGACAGGACCCCGTAGATCCTGCACTTACCCTGAGCAGTGAGTAGATAGAAGTAGTCTAGAAGTTCGTGTATCTGGGTGGCTGCATAAGTGCTGGTGGTGACATGAGTGATGATATCAATTCACGTATAGTGAAAGCCAGAGCGTTTTATGTCAATCTAAGCCATCTTCGGCTCCTTCTTTATGTTAATCTGGCTGTTAAATGTGGGATCTACAACGCGTCGGTCAGAGCAGTTTTGCTCTGTGCCTGTGAAACTTGGCCTCTCCGAGTTGACGATGTTAGACGACTCTGTGTTTGATCATCTTTGTCTCCGAAGGATTGCTGATATCCAGTGGCAACACCATGTTAATAATTCAGGGGTTCGGCATCGTGTGTTCGGACACGGCGACGATAATTCAACTATAGCAACTATCTTGAAACACCGACTTCGTGGCTTGGTCATGTCCTATAAATGTCGTCCCAGAGAATTCCACGTCGTGCTTTATTTTCCGAATCTGGGATTGGTTGGAAAGAGCGGAGAGGTGGTCAGTGAATGACATGACGTCGTGGTATGGAAGAAAGCTGCACAGGAGTGGCTTCTGTTGGTCCTTCACGACTCCCTGGTTGGGGTCTGAGAGATGGTGCGACACAGTGGCTAGAGACGTTATCAGATATGGCCCAGAATAGAAGCCAGTGGAGATCCTGCTGTAACTTTATTTATAGAAAATGAACACAACTTCTTTCGTTGAAATAATTCTTTTTGGTTGTATTTTTGCTAACTGAACTGTCCCATTATTATTATTAACTCCCATACACTCATTTCTGTTCATTGTTCTTGTTTTATTAAACGCACTTTACATTCTCTATCTCTTTAAAAGCTCATTGTTATTGTGTGGCGCATATGCATTTGATGCCCTCTCGTACCAATGTTTATGTGTTCAAATAGAAATCTCGACCATAGACCTAGAATAGCTGAGTGACTAGAAAGGGATTTGGCTGAAATATCACTACCAAAAAGTATAACAACTTCAGCAAATGTTTTACTAACCAAGTTTTATTTCATACTTGGTCAGCGATCACTTATACATGGTCACGTTGATGCCTTTAATACTTGGTTTTGTGTATTCTGTTACAAACTGTTTGGTGAGCATAATAATGAATCTCACAATCAAACAGTTTGTAACAGACACGTTACTTTAATCTCTATGTGATGATGAAAATGTGTTAAGTTTTTCAGTTATAGTAAAATATTTGTATTTAAGTAATATTTGATGTCAAATTATTCTTTGAAAGAAAATGTAGGCATTAAAAAATCCATTTTTTACAGAAGAGAAGAGTGAAGCAGAACTTACTCCAGAAACACCATTAGAGGCTGCTTTAGCGTTAAAGCTAAAAGGAAATAAATTTTTCAAGGGTGGACAATACTCTCAGGCAATAAGTTTATATGATGAAGGACTTAAGAAATGTCCATTGGATGCAGTTCAGGTTAGTACAACTTGTGCGGCACATATGTATTCGGTTCCCCTTTGTACCAATATTTATATGCTCAAATAGATAAATACAGTACAACTATCAAACTTAGTTACCTTAGTTTAAAATATGATCAATATAACTTTTTCTTTGTTCACAGACCAAAAACTGATTCTTCTTCGTTCTTCAAAGTGCCAATTCTATTTCACCACTTTAGAGAGAAGAGTTAATTTAGTGATTAAGGGGTTCGACTTCTAACCACTAGGTAGAAAGTTCGAGTCCCCACTCACCATCTTGTTTGGGTATCCGAATACTAATCACTGACCCTCACACAAAATGCGGCTGATAGCTGAGTATACGAATCTGTACTCGTTAAATAAGGTGCTTCATGATTATCATAACTTTAAATGCTATCTA
Source organism: Schistosoma mattheei (assembly GCA_944470405.2). Taxonomy (NCBI): domain Eukaryota; kingdom Metazoa; phylum Platyhelminthes; class Trematoda; order Strigeidida; family Schistosomatidae; genus Schistosoma; species Schistosoma mattheei. The sequence goes on from OX103950.1 coordinate 6,226,229, forward strand.
GACTAGCTCACTTTCTGCATTCAACTAAATGTCATATGTGTTGTCTCGATTGAAATCAGGAATCAAAAACTCAGTATGTGAATCTAAGTTTCAAATTGTACAACCTATAAGTATTTGTTGTAAATATCATTTGACCAGATTGTTTTTACGATAATAATACGCAAATAAGATTCACAGCCTTTCTAAGAGACATGTAATCTAGAATCTGACTCCACGGTGGTTAACTGTATCTAATTCCATCCACTTTTAACTTCCACTGGACTCACAGTCAAATTCTCTGGTACAACTGAGGATGGAAAGAGTCGGCTCTCTCTCCAAATGCTCTCGTATGACCACGAATATACAGCTACTAACATGGAAGTTCTACTCACTGCCTTCTCCCATGGAAGTGTTTACGAAGTTGCGAAGACGAAAAGCCATTGTTTAGCGTGGACTTAAACCAAGTTGGTGGGTACGGAGAGTCCACCCTTATTCCAAAACAAATGGTGCACATGGGCTCCAGTATCCCAAGGGGACAAATGGCGTATGAACCTATTGTTGACCATCGGCTACCACAGGACTGCATCTCCTAACGTTGTTCCATTGCTTTGTTGATTAGATTTTTTAGTCAAAGCCTCGGGGAAGAGCCCCTAAGAAGACCACTTCCGTTTTAGGCACCCGGGCAGTATTACAGTCCACAAAAATCCAATGATTTGTTGGGCTTACGTATATTTTGGTTTGTGTGTTTAAGTTAATGAATAACACTTAGCTCTAAACTGGAACTACGGGACACCATTAACTACAAAATAATCGAGGAAATTCCAGACCTACTCCAAAGGTTTGTAAGTCCAACGATTACTACTTTCTAGATCAGGGAATATAGACTTATTCGGATGACACTATCATCCTACTGACAAGACAGTAACCACACTAAATTTACATAATTGAAACGTCATAAAATGATGTAAATGCTTTAACGTTTGTCCTGAATAATAGCCGTTATCCTTGATATTTTGATCACGTATGAGCTTTTGGAAAGCTGACATATGAGCTTCTCAGGACAAGTATTTACTTACGCCTGTTAACCCTCATAGAAAAGCATAACCCACTCACCAGCGTTCTCTACTCAACTCTATCCTGGCAATCATTTCCAGTTGCTATTCATCCTTTTCATATCTGCTTCCAATTCTCGTCGCAGTGTTTCCTTTGGCATTCCTCTTTTCTCTTTCTCTTCAGGATTCCAAGTTATCGATTGCCTCGTGATACAGTTTAATGATTTCTTCGATGTGTGTCCTATCCACTTCCAACGTCTTTTGCTAATTTCCTCTTCAACTGAAAGCTGGTTTGCTCTCTCTCTCTCATAGTAGGTTGTTTGTGATGGTATCTGCTCAACGGATGTTGAGTATGTTGTGTAGACAGTTGTTCATTAATACTTGTTCCTTTTGATGATGGTTATAGTAGTTCTCGAAGTTCCAGCTCCGTACAGTAGGACTGTCTTGATGTTCGTATTAAAGATTACGAGTTTGATATTGGTTAACAATTGCTTTGGGTTTTGTATATTCTTCAACTGTAGGATTACTGTCCTTGCTTTGCTAATCTTCACTTTTACGTCTGCTTCTAATCCTCCTTGTTTATCGACGATTCTGTCAAGGTAAGTGAAAGATTCCACATGTTCAAGAGCTTCTGCATCAAATGTGATTGGCTTAATGTTCTCTGTTGTATATTTAAGGATCTTGCCTTTTCCCTTGTGTATGTTAAGGCCTACTGCTGAAGAGGTAGAGGCTTTTGCTACACTGTTTGTCTTGACCTGCACTTGTTGATGTGTATGGGATAAAGGGGTCAGGTCATCTGTGAAGTCCAAATCGTCTAGTTGTATCCAACCTGTTCATTTCACTCCATGCTTCCCGTCAAATGTGGAGGTCTTCATAATCCAGTCAACCACCAAAAGAAAGAGAAAGGGGGGCGAGAGTATGCAGCCTTGTCTGATTCTGGTCCTTACTTTGAATGCGTCTGCCAGCTGTCCTAAATGCACAACTTTGCAGTGCAATCCATCGTACGAATTCCGAATGATGACGATTTTCTCAGGTACTCCATAGTGTCAAAGAAGTTTCCGCCATGTTCTATCCACACTGTCAAACTCCTCATAGTCAAGAAATTTGATGTATAGTGACGAATTCCATTCAACTGATTGTTCAACGATGATCCGTAATGTCACAATTTGTTCTGTGCACGACCGATCCTTACTGAATCTGGTCTACTGATCTAACTAAGTGTCTACTGAATCTTTAATCCGGTTCAGCAACACTGTTGAAAACCTTTCATGGTACTGACTATAGTGTGATTCCTGTGTAGTTCGCACATTTGCTCAGCTCTCCTTTCTTTGATATATTGATGAGGTGTTCTTCTTTTCAGTCTGTCGGTGTCACTTGTCCTTCCTCCCAAATCCTTATGAATAGAGTATGAAGCATGTTTACAGTTTCAGGACAAGTGGTGTGTATAGTCTATTTTCTCCTTAACTCAGTTTTATTTATAATCGATTTTCTTCATTTTTAAATAACCTAGACATTAGTCCTCTACAAATATATCACTAGTAAAAAAATGAGAAAGGAGTGATAAACATAAACCTGAATTTTTGACACGTAGAAAATGGTAAAACAGTTCTAAGGTCCAATCATTTTGAAAACTACATTAATCGTTGTAAAAAAATCCAAACAAATGTAAAAAAACTTCACTTAGCAACTATTTTCTATATATTGTAGTGTTTATTATATTCTCATTTGTTTTGTACCATATTTTGTACAGTATTTTATTTAATTATTTAGGAACGTGCAGCTTTCTATCAAAATCGTGCAGCAGCCAAAGAGAATCAACGTCAATACGAATCTGCCATTGAAGATTGTTCTCTTGCATTATCATTAACACCGCATTATTTGAAAGCATTAAATCGTCGAGCACATTTATATGAAAAATTAAAAAAATGGGATGAGTGCCTTTTAGATATGACAGCTTGTTGTATTTTTGAAAAATTTAAAAATGCTGTAAGTGATTAGTATCATTAACTGATTTTCTTTTTTATGACAATAATATGTATATTTATAGATTGTGTACGAATGTAACCTTAACACACTGTTCATTTGATTGTTTCACCAAACACAAGATACCTATGATTAGTTACTAGTAAATTATGTATCCCATCATTCTTAGTGCTGGGTATATATTGATTACTAATGTGTGTATGTGTCTACATATACATGGAAACTACTGGCAAACGTTGTTAGCATTAATGTTAGTACTTGAGTAATATTTAAACCGGCTTTAAGGCTCCAGTGTTTGTGCTCTGAATAACCTGCGTGATTATACAATGTGTTACAGATAACTTTTTGTAGCACACTGTTTGACTGACCTGTTCGTGTTATATGATATGATATAAATACTATTTTGAGATTAGGTACAGAATTGGCGTTTAAGTTATCTGACTTGTATAGTAGGTATCCATTTGATATTATTTATTACATGAAAGTAGGGGAACTCATCGATCGGATTGTCAGCCATGATAATATAAATATTAGCCACGTGACATAACTCGAAATTAGTCACAGTCTAGCAGTCAGTCAGTCAGCTACAACGTAGGACCAGACACATATATGCATCGGTCCAATTCGCCATACCTCATTAACACAACAAGGTGGATACCGGATTCATAAAAGTAGTTAATTCAGAGGTGGTAATATATAAAAGAAAGATTTCAATAAGGATCTAGTACAGGAAGGAAGAATTCGTTCGTAGAAAGAAAGATATGAAGCGATTTTAATCTCTTAGTTTAAGGGAAGACAGAGAGTGTATACACCGACGCCATTGTGATCGATTCTGAGCCATGTCACCAAGAGTCTCCAACCATTGGTTGCGATAGTCACACGGATCCCAATCAAGTAGTTTGCATCTCCCAACATGGCTCAGACTAGAAGTTAGTGACTTTGTGGACTGATGCCATGTTTTGGTTTGACCGCCCCTAACTTTCTTCCAACCATTCCAAACACCGGTTAGCATTGCACGTCGTGGTAATCGGTGTTCAGACATACCTAACACGTGGCCCAACCATCTCAATCGATGAAGATTCACAACCTCATCAACTGGTTTACCATCATTCCCTAATACCCTGAGTCTGACCTCACTATTACTTACCTGGTGATCCTAGCAGACGCCAGCAATATTTCTAAGGCATCTGTGTTCAAATACTGGTAGCTTACGAGCGTCTTGTACTCTTGATGGCCATGTTTCGCTGCCGTAAGTTAAAACAGAACGGACCGCTGCGCAGTATACTCGTCCTTTTATTGATAGACGGATATCTCGCCTTCGCCATAGGTGACGTAAGTTGGCAATAGCCAAACGAGCTTTTCGAATCCGTGCTGAGATTTCGTCAGACACCAACCCATTAGGGCTGATCAGACTTCCAAGATAAGTGAAGTTGTCAACGCGTTCGACAACTTCACTCCCTATCCTTAGTTCAGGTGCTGACGCAGGCCAGTTCTGAAGCAACAACTTGCATTTAGGGGGAGAGAAGCGCATTCCAAACATTCTGGCATTGTTGCTTAGTGCTACCAAAAGACTGCATTTTATCAGCGTCTTCACCAAACAGGACTATGTCATCTGCGTATTCTAAGTCGATAAGTGGACCTCCTGAAAGGAGATCAATACCTGAGAATCCGGTAGACGAGAATGTTATTTCCATCAATAGGTCTATGATGAAGTTAAACAAAAATGGAGAAAGTGGACAGCCTTGACGGACACCACGTGAGGTTGCAAAAGTGGATGACAGTTCGCCATAAGCTCTGACTTGACTGGTAGTGTTCGACTAAAGAGCCTTCACAAGGTTTATGTACTTCTGAGGTACGCCTTTCAATGACAGACACTGCCACAGAATCTCGCGGTCTACAGAGTCAAATGCTGCTTTTAAGTCGAGAAAGACCACCATTGTCGGACGTCGATAAGTATGCCTATGTTCTAGAACCTGACGAATGGTGAATATGTGGTCGATGCAGCCACGACCAGGTCTGAAGTCAGCCTGATTTTCTCATGTTTTCAGTTCACGAGTCCTTGTTAAGCACCCGATAATTATCGAGGCTAGTATTTTAGATGCTATGGTAGTCAAATCAATCCCTCTATGGTTACCACAGGATGATTTTGACCCCTTATATATTGGGATGATAAGTGATTGTGACCAGTCAGATGGAATAACGTCTAACTCCCAGATCTTAGCTAAAATATTAGTCAACCTAATCGCTAAAATTGGATCACCATCCTTAAAGACCTTTAGAGCTAATCCATCTGGACCAGCTGCCCTTCCCCGTTTGAGATTAACTATAGCCTTTTGAACTTCAGCTAGAGTTGGGGGACCTCCTTCAATGTTCCATTCACACTGTCTGGAAATGGAGGGTAGCTTAAGGCCAGCTGAACTGTTCTCTAAAATGTTCCGCCCATCGTTCTAAACGTCTGAACTGAGAACAGATGAGGGTGTCGTCTTTTTCCGAAATAGTCTGACTTACACTTGATTTATTAATTCCAGTTTCTTTTATTAGTCTGTAGAGCTGTCTTGTGTTCACTATAGCCGCCGCCTTTTCCATCTCTTTTGCTTTCGTTGCCCACCACTGCTCGCGGTTGTTCCTTAGACTTTTGGTTAACGTAGATCTGATTTGTTGTCGCTCTTCATCGTGTTCAGAGCCTGATGGGATGTTTATTCATTCTTATCTCCTTCCAATTATTAAGTTTCAGTGTTATTTTACACCTTTTATCTGCATTCAATGACTTAGTGGCTAAAGTGTTTGACTTCCAACCACTCGGTCTCAAGTTCAAGTTCTACTCTACCTACTTTGGTCTGGGAAGCCACGCCGTATCACTCTGTCATATTTAAAGTGTGGCTCAAAGCCAAGCACATGAATTTGCTCTTGGTAAATGAGTTAGATAATCAGAAACTTATATTGATCCATATTTCTCCTAGGTTTTATATTAGTTGATTTAGAGAGGTTAACTTTATCAATTTTCGTCAGAAATCAATTTTTACATTACCAGGTATCAGACAAAAAGTAATCACCATCATCATCATCATCATCATCATCATACTTCTATAAGGAGTCAAATTTATCGTTAATTCACATGGATCGATGTTTCAATTTCGTATTCTGGTCGTACTCTCTGTAATGTAAAAATCGTTCACTGAGTTCCTGTGATAAGTAGAAGTTGTAGAATTCGGTATGCTAACTAGTAATTCCCTAGAATTGTTCAGTGCGAACTCTAATAGTCTAAAAAAGAACCAGGGCTCAAATGAGAGAGGAAGCGGTGAACACACTTGAAGGTATTGTATTTTGTTATTCGAATAAGCCTCACAATAATGTACACGGTAATTATGATTACATATACACTTCGCCGTTCCTTGCGTTGTGTTTTTATCAAAATAAATTGTATGGAGTGTACATATATAATCCACATTATTATTATTTATTTATTTATTTCAGGACAACATTGTTTTCATGGATCAAGTACTCAAAACAATTGGACAACAGAAAGCTCAAGAAGAACGTTCCAAATTATTGCATGAATTACCATCAGCTTCCTTTATTCGTAATTATTTGAGGTGAGATGATAGATGCTCGTTTGCTAAGAACTAAAACAAACTTAGTAAACTCAAGGTTTGTGTACCGAGCTTTTTAGATCCGTATTTTAAATCCAAAAGCTGGCCATCCTTTCTGTTTGCCTAAACTAAAGCTGTCGTAAGGAGATTCGAACCTTTGGATCTTACTGTGATCGAAACCAAATATTAATACACCGTGTCTGACGAAATCTCAATATGGGTTTTAAAAAGTTTGTTTGACGTTTGCTAGGTTCCATCACGTATGGCGTAGACCAATTGTTTGTTTGCCAACCAAAAGATGGTTACATTGACTAACTTTACGTTCTCTTCTAATTTATGGCTGTAAAGCGCGGCTTTTAAAAATAGAGGGTCCCAACAGGTTATTAGCGTTTGACCATTCATGCTTTCCAAGCAGTATTGCTTCCGTATTTTGTGAACAATAAGTGAGCAATACTAAAATTAGACTCAAGCTACTTGGGAAAAACGGTAAGTCAATTGGTTAGGTTTCGAGTCGTAATCGATTGATGTGGTTAGGACTTAATTAATATATTATTTGTGTCTAACGACCGCCTGTGTTGACACCCTATGCTAGCTGATATAGTAGTAACTTGGAAGAAAAAAGATAGAGCTGCCCAAACTGAGACGTGGCACCAGCCCATCGAAATCACTGACTGTTCGATTGGGCTATATTGGTTGGGGTTCATGCAATTTTCCGTAGATGATAATTAGTGACGCTTAATGACATGGCTAGGATGTATCTGCTCTTTATCTTCCTTTTATGTCTTTAGTTAGAAACTTATCCTACACGTTTTATTTCACTAATTCATTCCTTTTGAATCATATCGTCTATGCCTAATCGTTTCTTCGTACTACCATTGAGACTGTCCTAACTTTTAATACTCTGGAATTTGGCCTGATAATTTCATCCAGTTGTACTGATTTGGTGTTACAACTTGAACCGATGGATACATATGTACCACGTCCTATTTTGCAAATGATTGATTGACGACGACTGCTTTACTGTGATAATATCCCAAGCTGCTTTAAATTTAAACATGTATTCATATTATTTATTGCAGTTTGTTGTATTTATTATGTTTATTTATACTCAAATGTTGGTACAGAAGAGCACCAAATATATGTGTGCCACACAGTCAGAAAATGAGATTGTGAAGAGATAGATGAAGAAGGTTGCGGATAATCAAAAGCAATGGATAGATAAGAATAAGTGAGCAAAAGTAGTAAATTATGGTAAAAGCGGGTTCAATTAAGAAAAATAAAACTAGGACGAATCCTTTCAACTGAGGAAGTTCCTCTCACTTAAGGACTCCAACCATGGGTTCACAAAGGACCGACAAACACCAATCCTGTGCAGTTTTCTTTCTTACCCAAGCACCATATCATAAAATGATCACCTTCCCACTTTTTCCAACCAGTTCCAGAATAGTCGGCAAGTAATGCCCGATATGGAAGCTACTGGGATAATATTTATATATATATGTCTAGGCCATCGAGACCGATATCTCAAGATGGTGACATCGGTTGGATTATTGCCACTGTCTGGACTCACATTGCCGAATATCAACATTGTTAACATGCTTTTACCATTAATATTGATTATCAGTGTTAGTTGTATTGATAATGTAACATGAAATAAACAGAAGACTAGTTTGTGTATGATGCTAATACTGCCTTTAACACTTCTGTTAAAGTTTGAGTGAGATAATCACTCTTATCACTTATCTGATTAAATTGTTTTATACCTTTTCTAATGTGTCGATTAGATCTTTTTTAAGACAGTTTAGTTTATGTATGTATGTGTTATTTATGTACGTTTAGAAAACCCGTGATGTAAACAAACCATTTCTTTGCATGATCATCATCATAATAATAATACTACTTAGCGCAATAACTATATATCTTTTTACTAAATGGTTATTCAGAAAACAAATAAACAAAAAGACTAAACTCGTTATTTTCTTATGGATGATTTTAACCTTAAAATCTCTTAGTTTTTTCTTTTTCATCTTACTTTATTCATTGCAACATTTAGGTTTTTAATTTCAAAGGGTTTCATATATTGTTTATACCAATGAGAATTGATTAGGTCACTCTATTCATGGGTGCGGATTTCAGTAGTCATATATAATGTATTACTGTGATCGTGGAACAATGACACTGTCGTAAAGGTCTTCGGCTACCTAGTTCTAAGCTAGAACTCAGTTCTGTATACTTTAAATTTAGTAACTGAGTTGTGTCACTCGTTTTCGTACTTAAAATGTGCCTCAAAATCAAGTACACTGATCTGTACCTGGTAACTGAAGCAGTCTGTCATTATGAATTTGGTTATTGCGAAAATTTAATATGATCAACATTGCATCTGAAGAAATTCAGTAGTTTGGAGATTTGGAACCCTTAGATTAATACAATATTTCTTCTGTAAAAATGCATGAATTGATATATTACTTAATTTAGATGAACCATTTCTCAACCAATTTCGAACTTACAGTTTTAATCAATATCCTTTCAGAGTTGAATAATAATTACATAGGTAAAACATATATAAAACTACCCATTAAAAGGGCCACCCATGACCGGCCTCAAGTAATTGTCCTTGGCTCTGTAGTCATGTTCTCAGATCGTTAAGACCCACCCTCAACCGAGTTAATCTTTCAAGGTACCTTAAGAAAAAGTATCCTTCCGTCGTGTGGAGAACTGAAAAATGGAAACCATCCCCATACCTCTGACACCATTTATTATAGTGCACGGTATCCAGGTCTGATATTTATACACAAACTTCCTATATATAGGCCTCAGCTGACTCAAAGCGCTGGAATGAGATCACCTTATGGTTTTGGGGCTTGATTTCGTATATTCACCCCACTTTAAATATATCATGTAATAGTATATTTACTTCTGTAATATGACATTTATGTCCCGGATGTTCAATAATTGTTGTATCGATTAAACAGTTTTAAATAAATAAAATAAAATAAATGCCATATGAATACAGCGACTACCGTTGGATCTTTAAAAAAAATCTATCCAAGTGTTTATAATCACTGACCATGAAATTTTTTTCAAACTAGAAACAGATATCTAGAGATTCTCATCCCAGTTTATGGTTTTTACTCCTATTGAACGATTTAGACTTCTTCACTTTTCAGTTTATTTTTGTTGTAAATTGTTTACTATTCTTTATAATACAACATTTGATACTCTTACTGTACCAACTAAAAACATGTATGTGTCTAAACAGGCTTTTGAGATTTGTATTAAGCAAAGCTTAGTGGATTTTGATTATCTATACAGTATTTATTTCTGTTCATATCTATGGTTACATGCATGTTCAGATTTCAACTTGCTCAGCTTTCTGTATAATGGTGATAATAATACTGTTTCTTATATGGTTAAACCTAAATAGACAGATATGTGATTCGAGCTTAACTTTTAGCAGTTAAAAAAATAATAAACAAGGCCCCCAAATTCTCTGGTACGGCCGCGGGCGGGGAGAGTCCACTCTCCCTCTCAAAATGCTCTCACATGGCCACGCGTATACAGCCACTGCCAGGGAAGTCCTACTCACTGTCTTCTCGCCGTAGGGGTATTTTTTACGAAACTGAGAAGACGAAAAGCGAGTGTCCAGCGCTTTAACCGGTTCGGTGGATATGGAGGAAGGAGTTGGAAAACCCTGATTCCAAGCCGATGGTGCACATGGGCTCCAATATCCTGTGGGAACAAATGGCGTATGAATCAGTTGTTGGTCACCAGCTACTATGGGTCTGTATCTCCTTACATTGCTCCACTGCCTTGTGGATCCGACCTTTATGTTGAAGGCTCAGTGTGTTTCCCCCTAAGAAAACCACTTGCTTCGGCTTGGGAACTCGGGCAGTATCACAGCCCACACACAAATCTAGTGACTTGTGTGGCGCATATGTATTCATTGCCTCTTTTGTACCATTGTTTATGTGTCCAAATAGATAAATAAGTTAAAAAACGAAAGTAATATATCAAGTAATGAGAGTGTGATTTGATTTTGAACAAGGCAGTTGTCACTTTGCGGTTTCTCACACTCCGTGGTAGGGTACTTTTTAAATAAAGTTGGAAAGAAAGCTGGGTCAGTAGTGGTCTTGACGAACTGGCAGCGTAACCACGGCCGAATTACTTGAGTTTGACCTCATACCGTCCCTTTATTAATCGCTTTAAATGTGTTGGTTCTAAAACATTAAAGTCACTGGTGACCGAAATCAATGGAGCAAGGTAAGGTGTTCTTTTTTTAGGGTCTATATTCTCTTATTTCTCTCCTATTGTGGAGTAGCAGCACCACTGAGGATGTTAGTTGATTGAAAGAAACAATTTATTACTGTCATAATCTGAAAGAACTAATATTTTAACCAGTATAGCTTAATTGAGTCATCATAATATCCAAGTCTAATTACCATGTCAGGGAATCAGTTACGGTCAGAAAGACGAGGGCTCTAACCACTGTATTACCTTTTATGTTTATTTCTTCATACTAATTAATCATTGAGTAAAATATATGGAATTGTAAATTTTATTAGTTAGGACGGTCATACGAATAAATATTTTGTTTTAACCACCAGTAATATTTAACAGTATAGCTCAAAGTCTGTTTTTCTTTCTATGTTATCATAGTTAAATGTTTGTGTACACACACTTATCCTAGATAGGATGAGCTAAATTAATTTTGGGTAATCAGTTCAATTGTTACTTACACGTAGATTCTTTTACATCTCATTATTTAATATCCCAATCTATTTCTAGCTTTTCATAATCATATAATGAAGCATAAATAAGCATTTCTCACTCACTGTTTCACAAAAGGTTTGTGACAAATTTCGGTATATTGAGCTAATCATCATTTAGAGTCTTGAAGCGTTAGCTTAGTGATCAAGGCGTTCGATATTCAGTCACTAAGTTCCGGATTAGCAAACAATTAGAATTAACAATATTGAAAAAATCATCGAAAAAATAGTTGCAAAAGATATGTACGAAGGAATACTAAGACTCAAACACCAGAGGGAAAACAACGAGTAAATACATTTGAACCGTCTCAGCCTACTCTGGACCACATAACTTAACGTCTCCAATCACTGTGAGCGCAGTTATTGCATAGATTCCAACCTGGTGGTCAACATCTGCCAGAGATTACGACACTTTCAGAATCATCTTAAGCTACGAATATTTTCCATCATCTCAGTATTTTGTTTGTGTGTTTTCTTGTTCATACAGCTAATATTTAACAATTTTTTCTCTCATCATTTTCTTCAATTTAGCGCATTCGCATGTAATCCATTCACAGTTAATTCTTCACAACTATCCAAGCATAATTCACTGACTGAAACTAAGACTGCAGTTAACGGAGTAACTGATGATCATCCTGTATCAAATATGCCCAGCACCACAGAAGTACCCAATAATAACAATCCTAATCAATATGATTGTACGCAATTTAAAGAACCTCTTCAATCAGCGTTTAATAATGTAAATTCAGCCTTAGATTATATGACGAAAGGTGATTATCAACAGTCAGCTGATCATGCGATGAAAGCCGTTAATTTGTTCGAATCAGTGAGTGTTTCTTTTATTATAAATTCTGTTATGTATGATTGATAATATATATATGCTGTGTAGATCTGTTTCATCTCATGGATTTCCATATAAGTATGTCTTCTGACGTCCATTGCTTCGTGAACTAGTCTTTAAGGTCAGGGACGCAACTGATTTGTCAGGGAGATTGTTTTATATAAAAGCTACCAACTTCAATTTTGGTACATGTAGAAGAATAGGAGAAGAGGCATATCGCTTACACAGAAGTTGGTGTAAATCTTTTCTTAGGTGTTCTTTTTTTACCACCCATCTTTTCTGTGTCTTCTCAATAGGTAGTTGTATCAGATTAGTAGTACATCCACTCTTTGTCCTTGCTATGCTTCCCCACTATTCTTCTTCCTATTTCACTGTTTTATTTATTCGTGAATTGTATCTTGGATGCCTAATCTGTTCTATTATCACGAATACTGTTACTACTTCTATTTCTCTGGGATTTACCTTGATAATTTCGTCTTGTTATATCGATTTGGTATGTGACCATTTGTGCTACGTATTCTACGTTGCATTAGACTGACTGTCTTAATAATGTACCTTCATTCCAATTCCTTTAGCTGAATCCTAGAAGTGAGTCCCATACTTCAGGAGGGTACAATTATACATTAGGCTAATCCGAAGTTGGTCAGATGATAAGAGCATGCGATCGGCTAAGAAATGGCTTACATTTCTTAGGAATGAGACAGTTTTGCTGGTTTAATTTTCTAAGGGATACATATATGAGGAACTGTACATGCCGATTCAGTTAGTCAATAAACTTCCTTTCTCACTCTCAGTATTTCCACTCGAACACCATACAATACAACATTTAACTCTTTACTATTTATCTGTCAAAAACAGTACATGTAAAGAATCCGTTTTAGAAAAAAATCTTAAAATCACCATAAATTCATTTAGAAGCAAATATTATCCAATCGTATCACTATAATTTTCGATGAATATAATTATGCCATTAGTATCAATCACAAAATATGTTAAATAAACTTTGATCAACGAGGTTACTACTGTTTTAGATTTCCCATCTGAAATTTCTCATCATTTTGAGTTTGGAATATTTGCATCAGTTATTTAGAAGCTGCTTTTGTGTTATTTCATCGGGCTTGTACAATCTTTTGTCATAAACGCAGTCAAAAGGACAACACTATTGTATTGGAAATCTTGTTATGTAAGGAAATATTCACAGATCTCACTGGATCTGGCTCGATGAAAACCACTGCCGATCATTTCGCCATAAATTCAATAACTAACTTGCTCAATATAAATACTCTTTAATAAGAGAAACTTATTGACATTTGTCTCAAACTATTTTTCCATCATTTGTAATAATTTCTCCTAAGCGTTGCTCACTTATGTTGAAAACAACTTATAGGTGATGCTAAGATTATACTCAGGATACTAGTTTGTTAAGATAATGAATATTCATCAATTGACATGGTCGGGAAATGTATAACGTGTGCCCCACCACCTATTTGAAATGTTAGTTGTTGTAGGGTAGATTAAAAGAAAAATAGGTGACCAAACCAATTTGCGACATCAGTACATAAAGCCACAAATTGCTAGTCTGAGGTGTGGTAATAGATGCAGACTACGTGGTTAAAGTCTGCAAGATAACTGTGATCAGTGATTGAAGACTGGGTGATATGGTTCAGAATCGTTCACAATGCTCCAGATGAATTCCTTCTTTATCTTCTTTGTTAGATTTTAAATTTTAAAATTATCTTATACCTATCATTCCACAAATGCTTTCTTCTCACGCTATAATATCCATGCTTAATGTTTTCTACCAATAATACTGCTACTACTTCTACTATTCCACTATTTGTCTTAATAATTTCATCTTGTTATGCTAATGACGTATGGAAACTTGACTCAATATACATTCGTGCTGTGTGTCCTACGTAGCATTAAGCTGACTGTCTACTAATCACTATAAATACTGCTATATTTCTGTCTGTTTGTTTGTTGTTTTTACTTAGATCTTATCGGATAAGTCGTTCGCAGATGTAAAGAATTTGATCAATTCATCATCTGAGTTAGATGATAGTGAAACAATTTCAAAATCAAGTGATAATCTCATCTCTCCTGAGTCTAATGAACATAATGGAAATGAAAATGAATTGGACAGCGAAGAAAACAATATCGTCACCACAAATTCAAATAATACTGATTCCCTCAATAAAATTAAAACAAATGAATCTATTCAAGTGTATATTAAAGAAGTATATAATCAAATTTCACTTTTACACGCTACTTATCAAGCATTAGCTGGACGTTCTGAAGAAGCAAAAGAACGTTTTCAAAATATTGGTATGGTGGACTCTGGAGCTTCATTAGTGGTTCGTGTTAATGCATTGATTAAATCTGCATGTTTATCAATGTCAGTTGATCAAGTAAGTTGAATCGATCTGTGTGTTTATAGTTGAGCTTTTACTCTAAGATATTATTTTAGTTTTAAATGGGATTTTTTCGTAACTAGGCATTGTACATTTACTTCACCAACAACCGAAGAAATCACCATGGCTATCAGACACTTCAAATATGGGAAATTATCAGAAGCTGACGATATACCAGATGAGGCACTGAAGTCAGATATAGAAGTAACTGCAAAGATGTCTGACATTATGTTAAAAAACGTTTGAGAGTAACAACAAGTAACAACAGACTTGAAGGAGGATACTTCGTCAAGCTAACGAAAAAAGAGACTGAAGAGGAATCACGCTGTTATCAGAACCGGACAAGATTTTCAACAGAATTGCTGAACCGAATGAAAGATTCAGTCGACAAACAATATCGAAATCAACACATTAAATTACGTGAGCATCAATCGAGTATCGACCAAGTAACGACATCACAAACCATTGTTCAACAATCAATTGAATGCAACCCATCACTATACATCAACTTCCATGACTATGAGAAAGCATTCGACAACGTGGATAGAAGAACTTTGTGGAATCTTGTTCGACAACATGATGTACTCGGGAAGATTGTCACCATCATACGGAATTCCTACAACTGATTACACTGCAAAGTTGTGTATGGAGGACAGCTCACAGATGCATTTCAAATGGAGATCAGTGTCAGACATGGCTGCTTACTCCCACCCTTTCTCTTTCTTCTAATGATCGACTGGATTGTGAAGACCTATACATCTCAGGGAAAGCAACGAAAACAAGGGACAGCTTGCATACAACTAGACGATTTGGATTTTGCAGATAACCTAGCTCTTCTGTCTCATACACAGCAAAAAATCCACGTGAAGAAATCTGGTGTAGTAACAACCTGTACATCCGTATGTCTCAAAATACACAAAGAAAAAAGCAAGATTCTAAAATACAACATAGAGAACATCAACTCAATCACACTTGATGGGGACGCTTCGGAACAGGTGAAAAGGTTTATGTACCTGAGCAGTTCAACTGGTAAAAATGGGGGATTTGATGCAGATGTGAAGTCACGGACTGTCAGACAACACCATAGTCATAATTTTCAATACGAACATCAAGACAGTTCTATTGTACACAGCTAAGAATCGGATAACTACTACACATGTCGTCAAATAGGTACAAGCATTCATCAACAGTTTTCTACGTAAGATACTCAATATCCGTAAGCTACACAGTCAGTCAGTCAGTCAGCTACAACGTAGGACCAGGCACATGTATGCATCGGCCCAGGTTGCCATACCTCATTAGCACAGCAAGATGAACACTGGATTCATAGGAGTGGTTAGGTCAAAGGTGGTAATATATAGGAGAAAGATTGCAATAAGGATATAGTATAGGAAGAAAGAATTAGTTCGTAGAAAGAAAGATGTGAAGTGATCTTAATCTCTTAGTTTAAGAGAAGACAGAGAGTGTATACACCGACGCCATTGTGATCTTTCACCATTTCGATTTCGATTGGTAGTTCTAAGAATCAGATGAGTATGATATTGAGTTTTTCTTCTCAGCAATTAATCAGCGTAAATATCTCAGTACTAAAGGAAGATGATCAGTCAAAACTCAAATAAGTCATTGTGATAACGTCGTTGATAGTAGGTGACATGGATTTGAATCCTAGATGGGAAGCGTTATTTCAGATTGTTGGTACACTTTACTAACAGGAGCCAGTTACCGTGGAATAAAGGTCAAGCGAGTTTTCCTGATGATTACGTCGAACGCACCCATTAAACTTATTTGTAAACGATGTTTAGCTTGGTGTCATAATCGGACCATAAAATTCCATGACTGTTGGTTTGAAACAAGTTGATGGACGCAAATTACCTGGTTGGAGTCTGTACGATAACGGCGATTGGTGACTGGAGTTGCTTGAGGATGAAACGGCTCAGGAAAGTTCACAATAGCACAGATACATTCGTTTCCTTTCTTTATGTCTTGGATTTCAATATTTCCTCATATACATCTTTTCACTAAGCCTTTTCCTACTATATTCTTGATCTTATTAATGTTCTTGCTAAATTATTTCGATTTGGTTTTTAATTGATCTTGGAAATTTCACTTCATCGTATCGATTTGGTATGACAACTAAAGCCAAAGCTCACTTGTACTTGGTTTTACTTTTATGATAATTGATTGACTGACGTCAGCAATATGACCTCAAACTTCACGAATGTAGCGAGATGTGAGAATTTCTTCACAAGTTGTAAGCGGTTCAAACCAATTGTTCTGATCTCGACATATTCAGATATTATTGATTGTTATCAGTGATTGTGCGTGTGTGTATGTATCGTCTCACTTTCTGTAGATCGACTTTTTGTATTCTTTCCTCTAATTCTTGATTTTCAACCTTTTCGTTATATTATTTTTCATTTTCCGCAGGAGATAAACGTGTTTCAATCTCCAAGTTATGATACACTATACAAGCATATGAGATGAAATCGACATAAAATGTATAACAAAATAGTCTAAATGACAATAATATTATTAAAAAGATGGAAGTCTGATTAGCCCTAATTTATCAGAAGCTCTTGGCATAGACTATTTGTACATAAATTCACATTTTTTTAAAGTGATAATTTTTCACACTTATATTTTACAGTTTATTGTATCACATTTACCTTCATACATATTTTTCACATGCATAGGATGTAGCTGCTTGTCTTTATGATTTCCAACGTGCACAAAATGTTTGGCCTGAATGTCCGGATGTGTATCTTCATCGAGGTCAAATTAATCTATTAGCTGACCAGTTAGATGAAGCATTGCATGATTTGAATACAGCTGTTAAATTAAAACCGGAATTTTCAGTTGCACAGGTTAGTAGTTGGCTATACGTATTTGTTAGTTTTGGTGGGTAGGTGGGTGAGTGGACTGTTACATAACAAATCAACATAAGCTGGAGAATGATGATCGTTTATTAGTCTCATTGTTTATGGTTTTATTCAATATTATATTTTCAGTGCAATATTGAATTCTCAGCACAAAGTGTTTCAACAAGTTTCCGTTTCTTATTTCTTGATCGATCCTGACGATAAATATTGAGTGATTGCTAATTAAATGTTAGCAGTCCAGGACTCGACATCCGAATAATATTCATTCCTTTCAATACATATTGCCAACCACCACGATGTCTCTGATGATTGTACTTCTTTGTAACTTGTACAGTGAAAGGTCGTAAACACTTCATAAACGCGTCTGAATAGATTATACAATTAATGGACATAATGATGTGTTAAGACAAACAAAAGGCAGGTAGCTTGTTGAAATATCTAAATGGAGGGAACAGATAGTCTATATATTCAAGCAGGCCGCGGGATGATGATATTTCCTAGTATTTAAATCATTCAATATTTACTAAGCCACAATTTTCTTATCACTTGTTAACGTGTATTTAAGGATTTTACTACAAGATCTTCATTTAGAAAATATCTATATCAACATTGCGCAATGATGTCTTGTATGTTCAGAATAGTCGTTTATTTATTTATTTAAACACGAACATTGGTACACAGGAGACTAAGATATATGTATGGGACATACAAATAGTTGAACTTATGTATAAGCTGAGATACTGTAAGGGTGCCCAAACTGAAACAGGTGATTTTGTTAACAGCCAAAAAGTATTTATTTATTTGAATACATAAACATTGGTACGAAGGGGCACTAAATACATATGCGCCTCATAATAACAATATAGCCAGTAGTAGTTATCATTGATTTGAGTGAGGGCTGTGATAATGCCTGGTTGCCCAAACGGAAGCATCTGGTTAGTTTGTGTTTTTGCTAATAGTTTTATGGGTCTACATTACCGTACTGTATCACTGAATATGCAGTGAGCAAATTATTTCAATTGATGTGAATATAGAAAGAAAAAAGTCATGACGAACATTGGAAGCTATTTTTGGGAACATTATATCACTTAATTCAAAGTTTGTAAAATAATAATATTTAGTTTTATCCCTAGGTTATTCTATAAACCATAAGCTTTCGTTTGATAGGCAGTGACAGAGGCGGTACTTTTGGTTCTTAAATGCCATGCTCCACAAAGCCAACATTTTGATGGTGGTTTCTCAGCAGGTTCTTGTGTTTTTGCTGTGTTTTGTTTGGAAGATTTTAAGGATTCGACAGCATTCACTGACCCGGAATAAGATTTCGCCTTCAGTCGCACCATCGCTGTATCATGTTTGAGATTTAACAAAAGTTGACACTTGGTTGTGACCATTTGTGAAGTGATGTTAGGTTCCTACTCAATGTGCATTAATATTCGGATGCGGATGTCAACATCTGCAAACAAAAATCAAACATTTAAACTGATCTGCTGTAATTTCATTAACTTTTTTAATCGTTCACATTCTCGATTTACTTTTCCAGCATCATCGGGTGGAGATTTTGATATTTGAAAACATTGGTAGCGAGTGTGAAATGTGCCGTAGTTTCTAAATATTCGTGTAAAGTGGGATGATACAGTCCTAATGTTACCTAAAATTTTAGTAGATAGTCTTCATTATTCAACACTTGCTACCAATGTTTCCCAATATCAAAATCTCCACTGATGAGTCCTAGATAAAATGAGACTCACCTCCTAAATTCCACTGCTACTACGAATATTCTATCTTAATGCTTAACTTTTCGTGTTAAGTAATCGTTAAGTAACTTTTGTTTCTGTCTGCAATGATTCTGAACCTCGTTGGTTTATAAAATATCCCTATTAAAATATATCCTTCAGTGTGTATACTTCCCTAATGTTCATCCACTCTTTTTCGCCCTAAAATATAATTTGTTCGTAATTTACATTCGTTATTGATTTAATTTTTTCTGTGGATTGTTTTTTCTGCTTTTTGAATTTCAGGCTCAGCGTTTGTACACCCTATATCGATGCGCATTAACTGCTGGTGATGTTAGTAAAGTGGATTCTCGTATTGAAGAGTTTCGTCGATTAGTAAAGAAATATCCCAATTGTTTGGAAACTCATTCTTTATTTGCTCAGGTAAGATAGATATAGACTAATTTCCAGGTACTTAGGCATGAGTCATACTCTAATTGTAAGTGTTAATAATAATACTTTGTTGCCGAAACCGAATTAGGCGGGAGGAGGTTCGAACCTAGAAGTTAGTGGTCAAAAGTGCGATTCCATAACCACTGAGCCGTCTACTCTTATAACAACTAGTATTTTATTTGTGAAAGTAGACAGTTGTGACCAGGAGGGCATATAATACAACATATTGCTTATGCATTAGAATATCAGGTTTTCGATTAGGTTTTTTTGGTTAATGAGTGCATTCGATCAGTAACTGAAGTTAGCGATTTTGTGTTGTCACAGACTAAATGTTTACAAAGTGATTGAAATTCGAACAAAAAAGAACATGATCTCAAACACAGTGAGATCATTCAAAATCACTTATGTTCAGAACTTGATTTAATTCTCAACTAAATCAAACAACTCTCTTACTTCATATTCTTATTTCCTAGTAAATTCCATCGTAATATATGAATACAGAATACCATGAAGAAGATATTTATACGATCAAACACTGTCACGTACATATTTTGTCTGATTTCCAGAGGTGACTTAATTTCACAGTCCTTGAATAATACATATAAAGACTCCTTTTTGGGTATGCTCACTTTTGTAGGGAAATTCGCTACATTGTAGCTTTAATTGTTGCCTAATCTTCATATGGAGTGTGTAGATCATTTCTATGAATTAGCTATGTGTGTGTGTGTGTGTGAAAACGTGTTAGCACTTTAAGAAACTTAAACTCTACCAGAAAATAAACGGTTTACTCTATTCATCATCTCAAAGTGGAATATTAATGCTACATTCTGAACGGAAACAAACATGAGAATTCTGTTATGCAAAACGTTTCTTTTTCTATAACGTTAGGATTCATCTACGCTGAAATATAATAATAATAAAACAGTTGAGAGTATGTTAACCATTTGGCTTATCATAAAAGTTCCAACTTTATTGGGTAGTGTTCACTTGTGCATTCCTGATACACTCAATAAAACTTTGTGATTATTTTATGAACATAAGGAAAAATCCAAGTACTTGTTAAGGATTTAGAGTCTATTTTTGTAGTTACCAGGTCTAACATCGATGTTAATTAGTGTGAATACTCAATCCCATCAGTCGATATGGTTTTATTCCTTCCTTTAAATCATGAACAATTGAGATCTTAAGTTTGAAACTCATTTTACTTATTTATTATTTCTCTCAGATCAGGAAATTGAAATACTTTATTATTATTAGTATTATTACATGCGTGACAAATAAGTAGTTACTTATCACATTTATAAGACACACAAGGGGCTAGTTAATGCGGTGTATCATTTTATCAATGTAAAAAGAATTCCAAACTTTCAGTTGTTGACAGTTTGTTTTCAATCACCCTCAATACGTTGTTCTTGTCATCATAGTGATCTGAAATTGAATAAGAGTTATGTGGATTCTGTTTTTTTGTTTGTTTGTTTGTTTCTATAATAGTATTATTGGTATTTTTTTCATATGGCAACAACTTATTTCAATGATTTCATGATTATTTGCCGTTAGATTAGATTTATATAAACATTACGTTAATCTATTAAGTAATGATTAAAAGTTAGTGAAATTACCTTAAGATTAATCGATAAACGTCACTGTGTAAATGTGTCGATGTTTTTTTGTTTTTTACTCAGCAAAACGAAAACATTTCTCGGTTTTTGTTTTGTTTTTTTTTTGGAGACGGAGAAACATTCAGTAATTTTTGTGACGATTAGAATTTGAAAAAAAAAACAGGCTGGTTTATTCGATTAGAGAATTTTTAAGATGATGAATCTAAATTGATATGGGTATTATTATCATTATACGGTCACATAGTCAGTTAGCCAGTTAAACGCGCCGTAGACTTTGATACATGTTTATATCGTTTTAAGTTTTTTTCATACCCCATTAGCACAACCAGATAAAATTTTCTGAATAAATCCTAGAGTAGTAGTAGAGATAGTATGATTAGGAATTGAAGATCTAAGGAAAGAGACTGAGGTTGAATACACTTTCATCATTACGGATGATTTTAATCTATATCATGTAAAATATCCAACCAGTAGTTATGATAGTAAAATGGATCCCAAACAAGTAGTATGCACTTGTTAATATGACTTGGTTCTATTGTTAATGACTCTGTAGACTAGTACCACGTGTTGGTTTGACCTTTCCTAGCTTTTTTGAACATACTATTACACCAACCAACATGAATCGTCGAGATAAGTAGTGGATGGGCATATGTAACACATATCCTAATTACCTCAATTGATAAAAATTTACTGGTTCATCAGTCGATTTTTTATTTTTACCCTAGTATTCTATGTCTAACCTCATTATTACTCACTTGGTGGTTCTGAAGTACAAAAGTGTTGTGCTTAGTTTAGTTTGAAGTACTGAAAATATTAATTTCTTTTGTAAGGTTAATAATTAATTGGTTTTAAGTTTTGTTAGGTTTGCATGTCTCAATGAACTCGTCAATACATCATATTTTAGCCTATACAATCAATCATAAATAATGTTAAGACTTGTGATAAATGTGTAACTAGTTCAAGTTGTGCAATTTCACATTCAGTCAGGTACAACGTAGGATCAGACACATATATGCATCGGTCCAATTCGCCATACCTCATTAACACAACAAGATGGATACCGGATTCATAAAAGTAGCTAATTCAGAGGTGGTAATATATAAAAGAAAGATTGTAATAAGGATATAGTACAGGAAGAAAGAATTAGTTCGTAGAAAGAAAGATATGAAGCGATTTTAATCTCTTAGTTTAAGGGAAGACAGAGAGTGTATACACCGACGCCATTGTGATCGATTCTGAGCCATGTCACCAAGAGTCTCCAACCATTGGTTGCGATAGTCACGCGGACCCCAACCAAGTAGTCTGCATCTCCCAACATGGCTCAGACTAGAAGTTAGTGACTTTGTGGACTGATGCCCTGTTTTGGTTTGACCGCCCCTAACTTTCTTCCAACCATTCCGAACACCGGTTAGCATTGCACGTCGTGGTAATCGGTGTTCTGGCATACGTAACACGTGGCCCAACCATCTCAGTCGATGAAGATTCACAACCTCATCAACTGGTTTACCATCATTCCCTAATACCGTGCGTCTAACCTCACATTATCATGATCTCAGCAAACATAGATAGGTAGATATCATCAACATAGATCCTGGTACATATGTAAGTTGGTATAAATTGTCATACCAGATTAACATAACAAAATGAGTATGACAAATAAAGTCGAAATAATGTAATAACAATTATAAAAAGAGAGACTCGATTTTAGGAATATAGTTTCAAAAGACACAATGAGAAAAGATGATAAAGAGTGAATACATTTATTCTACTTTGATTGGAAGTCTTTGACGATTGATTTCAATTAATATCTCACAAACGTAAACAAAGAAAACTTGATTCTTTTCTTAAGAACTCAATCTCTCTACCTTTCATACTTTTTATTCCTTGTTTTATTATTAACCGATCAGTGATTGCATGATATTACTTCAGTAACACCAGTTATTAAATACTAACAGATGGTGCATATTTTCCACTTCCAAAGATCATACATATTACCCGATTGTTAGGTAATGTAGACCGAAGTGCTGCATAATTATACTCATCTTTAAAAGAACAATATACAATAAGTATATCATTTTCACAGTAAATGGCATTTATAGACATAAGTGATATAAGCGTTTCGAATTATTGAAGCAATTTCGTTAACTGTCAACCAATGCATTCATGTGTGGATCGATCATTTCATTTCGTTTGTTGGGACTGTGAACGTTGACTTGGTGTAATATCATCATGTAACTCTGTCAATGACCGAATTATAAATTTCTGCATTTAATTTTCAACTAAACATTTTGTAAGTGATTGTCTGCTAAAAGAAACTATCTTAAATGGTCAGTGGAGCCTTCGACCTGTTCAGCGTGAATGTGTGTGTAGAACATCAATAGCGTGTTATGATTATTAATCCATTTGTTTTTTTTTTAAGCAAAATTCATTATTTAATCGATTAAACATGTTTTGCCTAAAAATTGTTATCAATGATATACATATGTATGTTGTTTTTTTATCCCCCATTATCACTGATTTTCATTTTGCTCCTCCTCCTACTACTACTCCTGTCAATACATATAGATCCTGTCTGAACGTGGTGATTTTAAAGAGAGTGATAAAATATTTGCTGATCTAATAACACTTGCACCAGACTCTGGATTAGCTTATGCTCATCGTGGCCTACTACAATTAAAATGGAAACAAGATCGTGATGCAGCATTATGTTTCTTTATAGAAGGTATTCAAAAAGATCCTAAATGTGAATTAATTCATGAATTACTTGGTCAATTATCTGTAGAAAAAGGTCAATTCAATGAAGCATTAAAACATTTCGATATGGCAATTAAACAAGCTAAAACACAAAATGATTTATCACATTTAATTGCATTACGTGAAGGTGTCAATGCACAATTAAAAGTATGTGAACAATATAAAATATCAATACCGGATGTTTTGTCAAGTATACAACATGAACAACAAAAATTCTTAATGGCTATGCAAGAGAAATTGTAAAGATAATTAAAATAAACAAACAAACAGTAAAATTGACTTCCTGTCTTATGGGAAGTAGCAACAAGAAGTATAAGAGAAAAAAAAACAGACTACTTACATCAGCAACTTTGTTATTATTTGGTTTGTTTTTCTTTTTCTATAAGGGCAACGGAACATTTGTGTTCCCATGTTGTTGTCTTTTTTTTGTATAGAAAGAAAAATTAATGACAATCATTTATAGATCATTCCATCTTGATTAATTAGTCTGTTTGTCCCTTTTCTCTCTCTCTCACTTTATCACATCGATACTCATCCATGTTTCAAATTTCCTTAATTTTTTCAATTAGGAACGTGTTCTTATTTAGTGCACATTTGTTTGAACATTTTTATACTGATATATATCTATAGAGAGAGAGAGGGAGGGAGACATAATTCAAGGGTGGTGGAACTTGTTTCCGAAAGAATAGAGAAATACATGATGATTTTTGAATAGGCTCAGTTATTAGGGTGTTAGTCATTCAACCATTAAGTATTAAGTTTGAACTCACTATCTACTTAGATTTGTGTAATCAGATAGTATTGCTAGCCGTCACAATTCGGGTGTAGCTGTGAAAGCCAATTACATCAGTCAGTTGGTAACAACGTAGAACTTCATACTTACGTACATCAGTTCATGTTGCCATAACACATTAGCACAGAGATGCACTTGTCGATTCAAATCCCGTAGCAGTGGAGGTGGTAAGAGTATAAGCAGTAATTGGGGACATTAGGGTTTGAAGATGTTATTCAAAGTATATAATCCAGTTAAATAAATTTGGAAAGAGAAAACAGAAAGGGACGGGAAGAATTCAGAAGATTAGAATTTGGGAGAATACGAAGAGTGGATGCACTTGCGCCATTGCAAACGGTTTTGAGCCATGTCATTCAAGGTCTCTAACCATCGGTTACTATCATCTCGCGGTCCCCAACCAGGTAGTCTACACCTACCAACATGACTCAGTCCACTTGTCAGTGACTTCATGGACTTGTGCCATGTTTTGATCTGGCCGCCCCTAGCTTTCTTCCAATCTACTCCTATACAACAAAACATCGCACATCGAGGCATTCGGTGGTTGGGCATACGTAACACGTGTCTCAGCCATCTCAATTGATGAAGTTTCACTACTTCATCAATTGATTTGCCATCCTTACCTAGTGCCCGTTTCTTAACAACCGCGTTAATTACTCGATGGTCCCAGGATATACGAGCAATCTTTCGAAGACACCTATGATCAAATACTAGTAACCTACGAATATTCTCTACTCTTACCGGCCATGTTTCACTGCCATAAAGTAGGACGGAACGAACGGCTGTGCATTAAACCCGTCCTTTGCTTGGTAGACGGATATCTCGCCTACTCCATAAATGATACACGTTGGCAAAAGCTAGTCGAGCCTTTTGTATCCGTGCTGAGATTTTGTCACACACCAGACCAAAAGGGCTGATGAGACTTCCAAGATAAGTGAAGCGGTCGACACGCTCAACCACTTCACTCCTTATCATTAGTTCGGGTGTCAATGCAACCCAATCCTGAAGCAACATTTTGCATTTCGACGAAGAGAATCGCAGCCCGAACATGCTTGCATCGTTGCTTATAATAGTCAGAAGACTGTATTTTGTCAGCGTCTTCACCAAAAAGAACTATTTTATCGGCATATTCTAAGTCAACAAGTTAATCTCCTGGAAATTTAGATGAAATTGTTATCTCTAAAATCAGGTCAACGACAAAGTTAAACAAGAATGGAGAGAGTGGACAGCCCTGACGAACACCATTTGAGGTAATCAATTGTGATGACAGCTCGCCATAAGTTATCACTCGACCAGTTGTGTTCGAGTAGAGAGCCTGTATAAGGTTAATGTACTTATTTGGTACTCCTTCCAGTGACAAACTGCCATACAATCTCACGACCACCAGATTCAAATGCCGCTTTAAGGTCAAGAAATACCACTATTGTGGGATATCTGAATTTGTGTCTATGTTCTAGGACCTGACGTAGTGTGAGCATCTGGTCTATGCAACCGAGTCCAGGTCGAAAACCAGCCTGATTTTCTCTAGTCTGTTCTTCACGAGTTTTGTTTAGGCGTCAAAGTATTATTGAAGCTAATATTTTAGTTTATTTATTTGAACACATAAATATTGATACTATGGGGCACCAAATATATATGCGCCACACAAAAAATGAGAATGGGGAGGAAAAAAGGTAAGGAGCGTGAACGAAAAAAGAAGAGGAACAATAACGACCAGATTAGTGTAAAGTAGTGTAGTAATGATAATAATTCAGGAAACGGAAAGATGCAACCAGAAGGATTCTTTCAGTTAAGGGAGATCCAACGATTTTTATGAAGAAGGTTACAGCAGGATCGCCACTGGCTTCTATTCTGAGCCATATCTGATAACGTCTCTATCCACTGTGTTGCATTATCTCTAGGACCCCAACCAGGGAGTTGTGAAGGACCAACAGAAGCCACTCCTGTGCAGCTTTCTTCCATACCATGACGTCATGTCATTCACTGACCACCTCTCCGCTCTTTCCAACCAATCCCAGATTCGGAAAATAAAGCACGACGTGGAATACTCTGGGACGACATTTATAGGACATGACCAAGCCACGAAGTCGGTGTTTCAAGATAGTTGCTATAGTTGAATTATCGTCGCCGTGTCCGAACACACGATGCCGAACCCCTGAATTATTAACATGGTGTTGCCACTGGATATCAGCAATCCTTCGGAGACAAAGATGATCAAACACAGAGTCGTCTAACATCGTCAACTCGGAGAGGCCAAGTTTCACAGGCACAGAGCAAAACTGCTCTGACCGACGCGTTGTAGATCCCACATTTAACAGCCAGATTAACATAAGGAAGGAGCCGAAGATGGCTTAGATTGACATAAAACGCTCTGGCTTTCACTATACGTGAATTGATATAATCACTCATGTCACCAACAGCACTTATGCAGCCACCCAGATACACGAACTTCTAGACTACTTCTATCTACTCACTGCTCAGGGTAAGTGCAGGATCTACGGGGTCCTGTCAGTTTTGTAAAAGTACCCTGCATTATGAAGGTGCAAAGCACAAACCATACCTACGGACATTGATTTACAACTGATTAAGTGCGGATTGCATAGCTTGGGCATTATCCCACAGTAAGACAATATCATCCACCGGTGGATTTTTAGCGCTTCAAGAGTTGGAGTTCCTTGCGGACTTTTACCTCATATGGTGTATCAGTCGTCGCCGGCCAAGGAGGGCAGGATAGTCTGACCGATGTTGCCGGAGCAGCAGGCTAGTTGAACTGCCCTTCGAAGAATTCTGCCCATCGTTCAAGACGTCGATGGATGTTAGTGATTGGCATCCCATCATCCTCGTAGATTGTTTCGCTCACACCAGACTTGTTGTTGCCAGTGG
This sequence comes from Schistosoma mattheei, assembly GCA_944470405.2. Lineage (NCBI taxonomy): Eukaryota > Metazoa > Platyhelminthes > Trematoda > Strigeidida > Schistosomatidae > Schistosoma > Schistosoma mattheei. The sequence goes on from OX103950.1 coordinate 6,253,941, forward strand.
GTCGGATGAGTTGGAAGAGCTTCCGATAGTTACCAGATGCAACTGTTGCTTCCAGATCATTAACACGCTCCGACCACCAGGCTTCTCGTTCCTAACTCAAGCTTTGCCCAATTTCCTTACGTAACATCCTTCGTTCGTGGTCAAACTCGCGGTTACCCGGAGTAGACCGATGGACTTCGATGAGTTGTAAGGAACCTGCAGAAACCCAGTGCTTATAAGCTGGACGTTTCACGAAGCCACAAGCGGCATTACTCGCCATTTTGATGGCGTCATGAAGTTGCAACCAATGCTCATCTACACTTTTCGGTGGAATGGTAGCTAGCCTAGAAGCTAGCTCGGTTCGATACTTAGTTGCAACCATCTTGCTGACATCAATCCTTTGGTGGCGGTCACTGAAAAGTAAGGTTAGATTGGCTCAGACCAAGGCATGTTCAGAGTCCAGATAGGTACTCCAAAAGGAGCGGTAGTCTGGTACACAACCACGCCGGCGGTATCTGATCGTCATGTGATCAATCTGAGTCCAGGCTTGGGATGCAGAGGGAGGACGCCAGGTGGCACATCGGCGATGACTGTGCCGAAAGTTAGTGCTAGCCAGAAACAGGTTGTGGTCTATGCAAAGTTGCAGTAGACGGTCCCCGTTATCTGTCCTGCGACTAACAAGTCCCCATCGGCCACCCAAACGACTTTCTTCTGTGCCTAGACGCCCGACCTGAGCATTCAAGTATCCGGCTAGTACTACAATATCTGTCGAACGCACTTTCTGGAGAAGAACAGATAACTGGTGGTAAAACTCATCCTTGACTGCATCCGAGCTGCAATCTGTCGGGGCATAGGCGGAGATGACGAAAAGAAATCGTTTCTCACGCCGATTTCTTCTCACTTTGGTGGAACTCTCTAATCTAACAGCACATAACCGACTGTTAATGGGGATCCAATCGATTAGTGCTGCCTCAGCTCTAGCGCTTGGTGCGGCACCATCGCCAGCAAGACCAGACGAAGGTGCCACAGCGTCCCCGGATAAGCGCACGTAAAACAAGCTTTTCGAAGCGACAGATGAAGAGCGAATTTGTAGTACTTCACCAGAGTCTTGAATACGGGTCTCGGATAGACAGCAAACATCGATATTAAGACTTTCTAAAGACATAGGAAGCCCTATCTGTTGTCCAACCTGCATAAGTGTGCGAACGTTGAAGGCAGCCAGTTTGAATGGTGCACGTGGTTTCAGAAAAACTGCTTCAGTATTCGTATTCGGTGGAAGCATTCAACTTTCGACCAAGCAGTGATTCGAGAACGTTTAGATACAGTCGAATTTCCACCATAGACGAGCTGCTGTATAAGTCAAAAAAATAAGTATAGACAGAGTAGGAATAAAAATGAGTGAATAATGACGTAGTAAATAATAATAGTAATAATAATAACAACAATAAAAGTAATAGTAGTAATAATTTGGATTATTTGATTGTTAGTCGAAGCAAGAAAAGTAGTTTCCATTAATATAGACAGTTCATCATTTGTGTGTGGGCTGTAATACTGCCCGGGTGCCCAAACCGAAGCAGGTGGTTATCTTAGGGGGTCACACCCCGAGCCTTTGACCTAAAGGTCCAACCCACAAGGCAGTGGAGCATCGTAAGGAGATGCAGTCCCATGGTAGCCGGTGACCGAAAATTGGCTCATACGCCATTTGTTCCCGCAGGATACTGGAGCCCATATGCATCATTGGTTTGGTTTGGGATCCAGTCTCCTTGACAAGTCTGAAGAGTTGTCTGCTGTTAACTACCGCCACTGCCTTTTCCATCTCTCTTGCTTTCGCTACTCACCACTGTTCGCGATCATTCCGTAGGCTTCTTATCAGCCTGCGCTTAAGCTCACTCCGCTCTTCGTCATGTTCAGAGCCAGATGGAATGAGTTTTCGAGCATCTATCAGTGCGGTAGATGCTGCTGAGATCCATTATTTCTCCCTAACATTATGGTTTACCTTACTAACAGATATCACTGCTGTTTCCACAGCTTTTCCGATATCATTCCACGCTGCCTCGGGGTGGGTATCATTTACATGGCTACCTAACTGTTTTCCTAGTTGTTCCTGAAATGTATTCTTAGCTTGGCTATCATTAAGTAGGACCATAAGGGGTTTCCTTGAAGCATATTTCCTACATCCAGTGAGACCTAGACAGATACGCGCTCGCACTAGAGTATGATCTGAATCTAAGCATGTGCTCCATAACGAGCGAATGTCCTCCATCGATCCCCTCTATCGGTAGCTGATAGCGATGTGATCTAGTTGGGTCCAACGTTGGGACGAATTCGGGGGGTTGCCATGTTAAAAGATGTTTTTCCTTATGCCTAAAGTTAGTATTTGCTAGAAACAGGCGGTTATATGAGCACAGCTGCGACAGACGCTCGCCATTATCTGTTCTTTGAGCGACGACAACATAAGATCCACCCATGTGTCTTTGCTTTTCGATTAGTTTACCTACTTGAGCACTAAAGTCACCAGCCACTTTTAATACATCAGAACCTAACTTTTTGGTTAGGTGAGGTGTGACATTTTTGGATTGACCTATTCTGACCCCTTCCTTTCTTGTGAGAAGGCAGCATCGCTGCAGATGCTGGTTGTTCGAGTAGAACACTTTACTGCCGTAACACCTCTCTACAGTCAGCAGAACGACTTTCCCTTTAGACCTTGAGTTACTGCTCTTAGTTTTACCATTCTCCAACTGACCTGCCTGGCATGGTAGACCCTACAGAAACATATGTTCTAGCCAATATAGCTCGTTTGAGTCATCACGATAGGCAAGCCCGACCATCACGTCAAGATAGCAGCTAGGTTCGGGCTGTTGCATAGATACTAATTGACAATCAGTGTTCAATGAAACTAAGTACATTATATTTACTTAACTAGTTTTACAGATATCACTTGTATTGATATGTAATAATTTCTGATTAAAGACCACAGAATTAACATTTAGAAGTCAGGCAGTAGATAACAAATAGAAACATGCACTTGATAAACCAGTTGACTAAATTAAAAAGTATTTATATTTATTCAGTGATTTTTTTACAATATCGAAAGAAAATACTATCACTATGTAATTTACAAGTCAAATACACAACTTCACGTGTTGTAATTGATCGGTAAAAAATTGTTCACATGTCACACCCTTTTAATGGTGTACTTGTTAACACTAAAAAGTAAGAATTTACTGTTAAATAAATGCAAACAAATAAAAACTGTCTATGTATTTGTACGTGGAAACATAAGTTGATCAGTGGTGGTCGACAAAAAGATATGGACCGATGTTTTATGCTAGTTGAAACATTTGTCACTATACTATTTCTAAGAAACCGCTCTTCTTCATGACTTTCAAATCGATGGTCATTCTCACCACCTACGAATAACAATGTGAATTTCTAATGTTTCTGGAATTAGATTTTTTTTTCTTCTATCATGAATAATATCACTAAAATACCTAACATAATGTGAATTCTCTTAAAACCAATCGTTTTTATCAAAACTCAGAGATTTCTAATATCATAGTTAAATAAATTCCAACAAACAATGAGAATTAAACAGTATCAAAGTGGGTTTCTGTGGATAATATAGTTATTTTAATAGTTCAGATCATGAGTCAATCGAAGTTAGACCACCATGGAAAACCTGGAAACACTGGATGACCATTTCATCCTAGTGTGATTCCTTCAGCACTGCCACGATCCCGCCTCGCGAGATTTGAACTCAAAATCAATCAGTCTCGCATGCGAGCGCTTAACCAACTAGACTATTGAAATTGCCGACATCCAACGGTGTTAATGTCTAACTTCAACTAATCCACAAAACTGAGTGACACATCCACCATTGTCTTCAGTGAGTTCCTATCTCATAACAGACCCGATCGAACTCCACTGGTCACTGCTTCTCAGTAGAACTCTAGAAATACCTTTTAAAACTAGTCACTAATAAATATATGTTGATTAATATCAGAAGGGTAATTGGTTATATCAGTGTATGTCATATAAATACAAACTCAATGATTTCCATCTAGCTCTAGACTTAAGCTTATCTCAACCTCCCTATAATAAGTAAAGTAGTCTTACTTCACCAATATGAAACTTTATTTCATTACCAAAATCAGATATATCCTTGATCATTAAGAATTACTAGTTTTATCAAAATTATAGTATAAAATCTTGTTTATAGATGATTCAAAAATCCTAATGACTATAAAATTATTAAACAATTAACATGTAGTATGACTTGGAAGCGTTGAAAATGTTCAATGAATTACAACTACAGAAATGATGAAACAGCATGCTCAAACTGACTTATCAATTTGTATAGTTATTTATTTATTTATTTTAACACATAGATATTGGTAAAAAGAGGTACCAAATACATATGCGCCACACAAATCTCATTTGATATGTGTGAGGGCTGTGATACTGCCCGGGTGCCCAAACCGAAGCAGGCGGTTTTCTTAGGGGGCCACACTCGGAACCTTCGACCTAAAGGTCTGATCCACAAGGCAATGGGATAACGTAAGGAGATGCAGTCTCATGGTAGCCGGTGACCAAGTTTGGTTTACACGCCATTTGTTTCTTCAGGATACTGGAGCTCATGTGCACCATCGGTTTGGAATCAGTGTTTTCCAACTCCCTTAGGCAGACTCTCCATGTCCACCAACCCGGTTAAAGCGCCGGATATTCTCTTTTCGTCCTCTCATTTTCGTAAACAACACCCCCACCGCGAGAAGGCAGTGAGTAGGACTTCCCTGGCAAAGGCTATATACACGTGACTATGTGAGAGCATTTCGAGAGGGAAAGAGGACAATTCCCACCCTCGCCCGTACCAGGGCATTTGAGGGCTTGTACAGTTATAGTTTAAACTGAATAAATAAATATAACTTCCTGTTTTCATAGGTCAAAACTAGTAACGTTTCATAATAGATATCAATACAATCTGAAAGGCATTTTTGTCTAATTGAATTTGTTTGTATTTCACTACGTGCTATTGTCATTATTAAAAAATGGTGAACTTAACACTTCAACTTATTAAGAATTCGGAAAGAGGTCAATGAAATAGTGAATTTATTTATTAAATATTAAACTTTCAATCACAAGGGAGGAATTTTGAAACCTGCTCCATATAAATCCGATTCAATTAGCTAACAAATACCGGCTTTTACTCAAAAGTCGATCTTAACAACTGGTACTGATTGAGTTTCATAATAACCGAGTTAAATGAATCGATTATCAACCAATTACTTACATCTTTTACTCCACCGACCAGCATTCTCCAACCAACTCTGTTCTGGGCCTTCCTTTCTAGTTCCATCCAATTGTTGTTCATTCTTCTCATGTCTGTCTCCATTTTTCGACGTAATGTGTTCTTTCATCTTCCTCTCCTCCTTTGGCCTTGAAGATACCATGTGAGGGCTTATCTTGCGATATAGTCGGGTGTTTTCCTCAATGTTTGTCCTATCCACTCTCAGCGTTTCTTCCTGATTTCTTCCTCGGCTGCAATCTGGTTTGTCCTCTCTCACAGTAGGTTGTTGCTGATGGTGTCTGATCGACGGATCCGAAATATTTTGCGTAGACAGTTGTTAATAAAACAATTGTATCATCTGGATGATGGCTTTTGTAGTTCTCCAAGTTCTCGCCCCATACACTAGAACTGTGTTGACATTTGTATTGAAAATTCTGACCTTGGTGTTGATTGACAGTTGTTTTGAGTTCCAGATGTTCTTCACATCTGCATCAGATCCTCTGTGTTCATCAATTATGCTGCCCATATATGTAAAGGTTCTTATATCCTGCACAGCATCTCCGTCAAGTGTGATTCGATTGTTGCATGTTGTGTTGTGTCGGAGAATCTTGCTTCTCCCTTTGTGTATTTTGAAACCCACTGCTGCTGAGGCTGCTGCCACACTGTTCGTCTTCTCCTGCATTTGTTGTTGCGTGTGCAATAAAAGAGCCAGATCATCTGCAAGGCCTAGATCGTCCAGCTGCATCTTAGCTGTCCACTGTATCCCATTCTTTTCCCCAGATGCTGACGTCTTCATGATCCAGTCGATAACCAGGAGAAAGAGAAAGGGTGGGAGTAAGTAACCTTGCCTGACACCGGTCTTTCCTCCATGCACGATTTCGCAGTTTAGTCCATCATAGGAATTCCGTATGATATTGACTATCTTCTCAAGCAATCCGTAGTGTCGAAGAAACCTCCATAGTGTTATCCTGTCCAGGCTATCAAATGCTTTTTCGTAGTCAATGAAGTTGATGTAGAGTGATGAATTCCACTCAACTGATTGTTTCACAATGATCCGTAGTGTTGCGATTTGTTCGGTACACGATCGACCCTTATAACGCCAATATTCTCAGTATATTTGATTCACAATATATTTTAAAAAGTATTATCACATTTGTATGCGAAAACTATAATTGACTGATTAAAATCAACTGTTTTGGATAATTGAATGTGTCGCTCTAATAGGGAGATTCAGATGATAATAGGAATGCAAAATATGTTATCGTCTGATATTACATAATTGACTTATGAAGAATCGATTAGACCAGTCATTTTTTGATGACAAATTTATATTATCGCACTATTTGAGATACCTTCATTCTAAAGGTTGGTATATTTTATGTTAAATGTTAGATCAAGTGTTAGGAATTTAGGAAAATAGCACAGATTCACACAATAAGAATGTCACCTAGAGCTGTTAGTTGCCAGTTTATCACTTTTCAAATGTTCCAACCTAGTTATCACGTGTCTATAAATAGATGGTACCATACTGATAGTCTGGATGAGTTTGGGTATATCATATGTCCTTACAAAAGCCAGACAACAGTGATAGACGAAAGAAGTTTGTCATACACCTGGCTACGGTTTCAGCCTGCCTATCCTTGTCTAGGTCAGAAGGACAACTATATATACCTACCTACATTTTGTGTGCATTATAATTCAGTTTGTCAAATAGACCTTCTTATTTATTTTGGTTGTAAATCTGGCCTATTGTAAGAAGGGTATATTATAATTGGATCAAGCTTCAGGATGTAACCCTTTTGTCTCATTAAAGACGTTTTTACACACTATGCATATTTAATATAGTAAACATTTTGTAACTAATAACACATAAAAATCACTTAAAAAGTTGTGTATAAAAGACGTTCTTCGATTCTCCATCTAGTCTCATCATCATTCCTATAAAGCTTCAGTTGAATTATAAACTTTTCAGTCTCTTCCTTTTCCATGACTTCCGTGTTATGAAAAAACAGGAAATGACGTATATATTAATTAAGACTACCACAAATCATTCTGTCATTGATCAAAATTTCACCGAAGCCACATAAAGAATGGTGAAGAATTTCAGTCATGTTTACTGTATACGTCGGAACAGTATAGGAACAGATGAAGTAACTAGAGCGATTATCAAATCAATCTTACTATGTCGGGTTATTTTCATGTAAATGTCAGTCTCAGAACATGAAATTACATTTGAGCGAAAATATACCAGGCATTTTCCAGAATTACGAAATAACCTAGTCGGTGTATTCTAAGTCAAGTTCAAGATGATTAATGCATGCTATTATACATTCTCACTAAGAATATCGATCCCCAGCCCATCGTAATCAATGTGCGAAACATTCTCTGACAAGATATCTGACTACTAACAAGTAGCTAAGCAATTTTGCTGAAATATTTAGCCCAAGCACAAATATGTGAGAAATTATGTATGTATACAAATACAATACTGATTTTCCAAGTGTCCTACCCACTAAAAATTTGGAACTTCTGGATTCAATCACATGAGCAGTTATATATTCTATAGTTGTTCAATACTGGATCACCGGGTAAGTAATAGTGAGGTCAGACTCAGGGTATTAGGGAATGATGGTAGATCAGTTAATGAGGTTGTGAATCTTCATCGACTGAGATGGTTGGGCCACGTGTTACGTATACCAGAAAACCGATTACCACGAAGTGCAATGCTAACCGGTGTTTGGAATGGTTGGAAGAAAGTTAGGGGCGGTCAAACCAAAACAGGGGATCAGTCCACAAAGTCACTAACTTCTAGTCTGAGCCATGTTGGGAGATGCAAACTACTTGGTTAGGGTCCGCGTGACTATCGCAACCAATGGTTGGAGACTCTTGGTGACATGGCTCAGAATCGATCACAATGGCGTCGGTGTATACACTCTCTGTCTTCCCTTAAACTAAGAGATTAAAATTGCTTCATATCTTTCTTTCTACGAACTAATTCTTCCTTCCTGTACTATATCCTTATTACAATCTTTCTTTTATATATTACCATCTTGTTGTGTTAATGGGGTATGGCGAATTGGACCGATGCATATATGTGCCTGGTCCTACGTTGTAGCTGACTGACTGTTCAATACTACCTGATTTTCATGGGTTCTATAAATGACATCATTTAGTCAATTGTCATCGCATTTTCAGATCTTAAGGAAATTGAATTAATGAGATTGTTACACTTTGGATGATCTTAATGATCCACTTCATTGTAATCAGCAAAACTATACTTTCAAATTTGATATACCCAATTTTACTCTAATGATAATTTTCATCCACACTTTTAACAAACAGGTTCACAATAAATCAACCATGAGTGTATAAAAAACATTTAAATCTGTTATTGTCACTGAGATAATTTGTATTTATTAGTTAATTGTCTTATCAGATAGCCAGCTTTACACAACGAAGAATCTGATATATGTGTACATTGGTTAATGTTGCCAGAACTTATCAGCACAGTTAGATGAAATTGTCAAAGAAAATTTAAAGGTCATACCATTCAAAGACGATAACCATTGGGTACAATAACCATCCAGACCCCAACTAGTCTGAACTTACATGGCTCAGTCCATTAGTCAGTACTTCATGTACTGGACAGATATGTCTTAATTTGGCCGTCCCTAGCTCTCTTCTCACCTACTCCTACAACAGCTATCATCGCTAATCATGGTAGTTGGTGGACGGGCATACGTAGTACATGTCTTAACCACCTCAATCGATAAAGATTTACTACCTTATCTATCAACTTGTTATCCCCACTTAACACTCTGCATCTAACCCCGGAATCGCTAACTCGATGGTCATAAAATTTGTGAGCAATAGTCTGAAGGCACCTATGATCGAATATTAGTAACTTACGAATATACGTTGTTTTTAAAGGCCACGTTTCACAGTTGTAAAGTAGAACAGAATGAAATGCTACATAATACACTCATCCTTTGTTTAACAGATGGATATCTCACCCACAACACAAATAACTCCAGTTAGCAAAAGCCAACTGACAGTTCTGGACTCCTTCCGAGATTTCGCCAAACGCCAGGGATGAGAAGACTTCCAAGATAAGTAAGGTAGTCCATACCTTCAACTACTTCACTCCTTATCATTAGTTTGGTCATTAAAACCACTCCTAAAGCAAAATTTAACTTTTAATCAGTGAATGTTGAAAACTTTGTCTTACTATGATATTGATTGATGTGCACCTAATTTCTGATTTAAAAGTTATGTTGAAATCAATTTAAATATACTTGTCAAGTCGGAAAACAAGTTATTCAGTGAAGTAATTCTTTTCGACACTATATATGATCGTATAAATCATAGGTCAACAAATAATTATACGTCTGTAAGAGCTCAATGAGTTAATATAGAAAATTTGATTAATTACTTATTTCTGTTACCCCTCATGGAGAAGCATAGGCCAACCACCAACATTCTCCATCCAAATCTGTCCTAGAAAATCCTTTCCAGTTGCTATTCATTCTTTTCATGCCTATTTCCAATTATCGATGCACTATGTTCTGTGACCTTCCTCTTTTCCGTTTCCCTTCAACATTCCAAGTTAGCGTTTGCTTCGTGATGTAGTTTGATGATTTCTTCGATGTGTGTCCTATCCACTTCAGACGTCTTTTGCTAATTTCCTCTCCACATGGAGACAGATTTATTCTTTCCCACAATAGGATGTTGTTGATGGTACCTGGTCAACGGATGTTGAGTATCTTGTGTAGATAGTTGTTCATTATTACTTGTTCCTTTTGATGATGGTTATGGTAGTTCTCGAAGTTCCAGCTCCGTACAGTAGAACTGCCCTGACGTTCGTATTAAAGATTATGAGTTTGATATTGGTTGAGAGTTGTTTTGGGTTTTGTATGTTCTTCAACTGTATTATTGCTGTCCTTGCCTTGCTAATCTTTGCCTTCACATCTGCATCGGATCCTCCGTGTTCATCGATGATGCTACCCAGATACATGAAAATTTCCACCTCTTCCAGAGTTTCTCCATCAGGTGGGGTTGAGTCGGTGTTTTGCGTGTTGTATTTGAGGATCTTGCTTTTTCCTTCATGTATGTTGAGGCCTACTGCTGAAAAGGTAGAGGTTTCTATTACGTTATTTGTCTTGATCTGCATTTGTTGATGTGTATGGGATAAAGGCATCAGGTCGTCTGTGAAGTCCAAATCGTCTAGTTGTATCCAACCTGCCCATTTCATTCCATGCTTCCCGTCAAATGTGGAGGTCTTCATAATCCAGTCAACCACCAAAAGAAAGAGAAAGGGGGGTGAGAGTATGCAGCCTTGTCTGATTCTGGTCCTTACTTTGAATGCGTCTGCCAGCTGTCCTAAATGCACAACTTTGCAGTGCAATCCATCGTACGAATTCCGAATGATGATGATTTTCTCAGGTACTCCATAGTGTCAAAGAAGTTTTCCACCATGTTCTATCCACACTGTCAAACTCCTCATAGTCAAGGAATTTGATGTATTGTGACGAATTCCATTTAATTGATTGTTTAACAATAATCCATAGTGTATCGATTTGGTTTGTGTAAAAAATTTGACTACATAAATATAATTATTAAAAGAATGAATTTATGAAACAATAGGATGAACAAAATAACTATGAATATTGGTAATTATAGATGAAAGAGATCTTTGAGTAATAATCAAGAAATCAGATCAAAAATACCATTTTTCCAAGGATGGTGATGATGATGATGATGAATAAATTTCATGCACGATTGAAGAAAAACTCAGTTTCTTATGCTGTTTGCACTTTATTTGATTGATCTATTACTCGTCATATCAGTTAGCAAAGATATAAAGATATATAAGATGCATTATCATGTTGTATAGTTGCAAGTTTTTATAAGGTTAGTAATATCTTCTACATACATACACTAATTCATCATGATACATGTGTTAAGCTACAAGTATTTATGAACAACTGTCTACACAACATACTCAACATCCATTAACCAGATACCATCAACAACATCCTATTGTGGGAAAGAATAAATCTGTCTCCATGTGGAGAGGAAATTAGCAAAAGACGTCTGAAGTGGATAGGACACACATCGAAGAAATCATCAAACTACATCACGAAGCAAACGCTAACTTGGAATGTTGAAGGGAAACGGAAAAGAGGAAGGTCACAGAACATAGTGCATCGATAATTGGAAATAGACATGAAAAGAATGAATAGCAACTGGAAAGGATTTTCTAGGTCAGAGTTAGACGGAGAATGTAGGTGTCTGGTTAAATAATTAAATAATTCGTGACCAGTGAAGTCCAATCAGTGTCAGATGTGAGACAGATATCCACCTCAAGCAATGAATATAGGGTTGAGCAAGATCATGGGTCAATTGAAATTAGACATTAAGGCTGTTGGATGCCGGCTCACGAGTCTAGACGTTAAACATTCGCGAGCGAGACCAAAGGTCCTATGTTGGGTTACTGGTATTGGAGTTGTGAATGCCTACTACTAGAACAAAACTGCCATTCAGTACTTCCAGGTTTCCAAAATTGATTCAGCTTATATAAATTGTTGTACTGACTACCTCGTTTCATTCATACGTAGATATAAATGACGATAATATAAATCAATCTAATATCATATTGGTTAAAGTACTTTAACTCATTAAACATGTCAGGTCTTACTTCAGTTCATAATCATTAAATGATTTAAAGAGATTAATATTATTCAGAAATTCCCTTGAAAGTTAATATGATGAAAAGAAAAGTCAATTTTCGATTGATTTACTCATTATAAGTTATATTCAATTGTACATCCGTTATAATTCAATGTAATGATTATTCAATGTAGTATTTGTTTTCTTTTCTCGTATGATATTTTATTCTGTATAATATACGAGATATTCTTGTATTCCATTGACAAGAACTATGCTCAGTATGTGAGTTGTTATAACTCATATATTCGATTTCATCCTAATTATTAATCAAAATGGGTGTACAATCAATATACAAATGAGTGTACCTTCTACTAGAGTCGTCGTCATAGTGTTTTGGGGCAAGACTCTAATTCATGGACGACCTTCCAACGAATCTTAAGTGACCTTGAGAAATATTAACCAATCAGCAAACAGTCAGTGTAGAGTAAAAATACATTATACCAAATCAAGGAAATATAGTGGATACACTTCTTATACGTGGTTCAAAAACTTGTCAAGATGAGAAAAAGGTTCAGAGGTTCTAATATCGTAATGCATGCAGTAGAGGAAATCATCCATACGGCTACAGAATAGTCGGCCTCTGTAGTCATGATGAAGTCTCAAAAACTCTTTCAGCTTCGACCACATAGCTTCAATATTGTTTATGTGCACTCCGGTTGTTGAGTGCACAAAATGCTACTTGTGGATAACGACACGATGCACATAACCAATCTTATGTAGGAGTCTGTACGCTTTCCAAACATCCGTATATATTGTAGTACCTGGTTGCAGCCAGTGTTACTGGTGCTTTTATTATCCTGTTCGCAATAATTGTTGTCTTTTGCCTTAGTTAGTAATTATATATGGGATTTTCATCACGAACTGACATCAGCTATAATGCCAGAAATTTATTTAGCCAAATGGATGAAAGGCTTTCGCATTGAAATCCGAGATCTGTTATCTTATACTTGATTAATTCGTCCACAAATTATAGTCTCGTCGTTTTATTTGTTATAGCCGCTCAATTATCATGTTCTGTACAAAATTCCCTGTGAACCGATCGTACGTTAGCATTAAGCACTGATGTTGGCACCGTAACCTTGAAGTCCCTAAAACGCCTCTGATTGGCTCGTCCATAAATTAGAGTCTCGCAGTGTTTTTGCCTTAATAAATCATCACTTATTCCAGTCTTTGTGTTCTTACTTTCGCGTCGTGGGGATTGCAGAAGTCCCTCATTCCGAGTATAAGTGATAAGCGTTTCCGATATAACAATCAGTGACGACCAGATACAAAAAGTAACATTAAAAGAGCCAAGACAATCAACACCCAAACGACAAATTCTAACAAAAATCTATACTACCAATATTTTCATGTCTTTAAAATCATTTTCTTTTTATATATTTGATTGTTTTATTATTATTCATTCTGTCCTTGTTAGAGATTTAAATGAATCTTTAGGACTTAACTAAATATGAAATAAATTAATAATCAATTTGATTGGTCCTTGAATCAAAAAAAAAAAAATCATGAATCAAATAACCTTGAAAGGACAAATATAAGTCGATAGAATCAAAATCAAAACTGTCATTTGATTGGTTGATTATTATTATAATCAAAAGATTATTTCAAGGTTGTTTGTTATTTCAATGAAATAAATTCCAAAATGTAATTGAACATTATATCAGGTATAAAACAAAATCAAATTTCCACTGAATAGGCGAGTAACTAACATTCACATTGTGTGTGTGTTTTTTTGTTTATAAAATAACAAAATACAAATATTAGAAAAGAGAGATCTATACTCTATGGATTGATTGATCATTTTTAATCTATAAAAGTGACCAGTGGAGTTCAATCGGGTCTGTTATGAGATAGGAACTCACTGAAGACAATGATAGATATGTCACTCAGTTTTGTGAATTCGTTGAAGTTAGACATTAACACCGTTGGATGTCGACCAGCTCAGTAGTCTAGTTGGTTAAGCCCTCTCACACGAGACTGAATGATCCCGAGTTCGAATCTCGCGAGGCGGGATCGTGGCAGTGCTGCAGGAATCACAATAGGATGAAATGGTCATCCAATGCTTCCAGGTTTTCCATGGTGGTCTAACTTCAATCGACTCATGATTTCAACCTATAAAATTTCTAAAAAAACTCTCCACAAAACCCATTCTGATAATTATAGATCCGTTAAGTATCAGTATAATCAATTGAATCCAATTGTTTATTTATAGTGAAATGTTATTTACCAGTAATATATAATTGAATAATTGGTTGTGATTCATTTTCAATTAGATGTGTCTTATATTTCATTATCAATATAAAAAACATTTGTGAATATTTTTACTAATTCAGTAGGCTTAAAAAATTCTAAAGAATCATGTGAATATTCTATTAAATGAAAAGGAGTTCAAGATCACTTTAACATAATCAGTCTCTCTCTATATATATGAGTGATATTTTATCTGTCATCAAGAAAAAAGAAGCTATTTCCGTAATTATACAACAATTTTAAATCAAGGTGAAAGTGTGGCGCGTGCTACTTATGTTTGATATAAGTAGTATATGACGCTAGTCATGAATGTAATGTCTGTCAGTAGAAGATGGAGGAAGATCAAGAAAGGAAGAGTGGGAATAGAAAGCAATTAGTATGGAAATGCAAGAACAATGAAGTTCGAGACAATTATTGAACAGTTTGCAAATTAGGTATTATAGTATGGTTTTTCTATATTTCACCAAGTAACTCTGTAATGTTGTGCTAAATATAATTCGGTTATCCTCAACTGTGTTCTCCTTCACTAAAAGAGGACTATCATTTAAATAATAATTGTGCTTAGAGAATAAAAACAAGTATATTGTAACTAATGTGCTGTAGATAATGGAAATATATGAGTTGGTATATAACTTAATTATTTAGATAGAGGGTAATCAATGGCTTAAATATACTTTAACAAAACTTAACCAATCTAAAAATAAAGATTAATATACAGAAAATCCTTATAGGCTATTAGATAATGGTTATTATTAGCTTGAAATATATAAACTAACAAATAGTCTGATATATACTACCCTTAATTTTTAAACTATAAGTTTTACATAATACAGTGAAATCATTATTTTATTTCAATGAATTTCTTTTGTTGTATAAATATTAAAATGACTGATCTAAGACACATTCATTGCTCTTGTGGAGCAAGGTACATTGACCGTAGCCAGCGCTCGCTTTCAACTCGGATAGGGGAACATATACCAGTTTGGTTCTATAAGGGTGAAAGTAAAGCAGCTAGGAGTTTCTATACTTGAACACCTAATCGACTGTAACCATTCTACAGAATCACAATTTGATTTTAAGGTTGTTTCTATGATTTGTTCAAATCTACCCACATTTCTCCGTATCCAACTCTTAAAAATAGCCGAAGCTCTTACCATCCAGGAGCTTAAACCAGAACAATGCGTACAAAAGAAGTACGTCTTATCGTTATCGTTACCTTGGCCTTAATTATTTTGTTAAATAGAGCAAGAACAAAGATTGGTGCAGAATAATATGAATTCATTTTATTTCGTTAGGTTCTCATCAGCTGCTTACAACCTAAAATATTTGGAATTCAACGTTATTATAGATATTGACATACTTATACAACAGAGGGCGATGAAGGATGAATATATGTAACATAATTTAGCAAAGATTTCGTTAGAGTTAATGAGGTCATAAAATTTTTGTTTCGAATATATAGAGTTTGGTAGGGAAGGTTCCAGAAAATTGAAATAGTGATTAGAAATCATGGAATCAAAACACATTAGACGATTATGTAATGAAGTAACTGAAAATAGATTAATGTTAATAAAGAGAGATATGAATTGAAATTGGTCAGTTATGAATGGTGTAATTCATATTATTCTGCACCAATCTTTTTTCTTGCTCTATTTAAGATAATAAAGGGAACTATGTGTATGAAATTAATTGTTTTGATTATCCTGTTATTATTATTACTGCATTCTCCCTTTACTTTCGTCTTATATTCTCATTACTTTATTCGTAAATGCTCATCATATCACATTATTTATTTTTACACCTCTATGACCAATAATACACATTTCTAGCTTAAACCTATTCTTTATATAACACGACGATCATACAACACCATTGATTATGATTATTTCATTGGCGTCATATTTGAGCATAACCGATTGCGATTCCTCACTAAAATTCTAGAAGTAAATCTCTACTGACCAGACTGTCATAGTATTATGATCAAAGGTTTTCGCAGAGATTGATTAATTTGTCATAGATGACTACAAATCAACACAATCTATATAATACTTACCCATCAACACTACATAATACATTCCAGTTTGATGCTCATGTATATTACGGAAATTCCAATTTATAAAAGCATTGTGGGTCGTAATCATTGGTTGAAACAAGTGATTGCGCAATTACATGATATAAATAGGGTTTCTCGTATGATATTCTAAAGGCTTTGGGTGTATTTACTATCCATCAGGTGCTTAATATCCGTACTTGCGATGTCTCAGTTTTATTTCAGGCATAGGGTTTTGAAGTTATTGCTAAAAGTCTTTGTATGACCTCAAGTCTCGTTTCAACGATACTTTTTATCTGTAAATATTCCTTATATTAATTTACACTACTTGGTCAAAGTACTTAGACAGAATAATGCCTACTCTCTCATAATGTCCACTTGAGTGGTTACTTACTTCCTTAGTCCTCTATAATGAGTTTGAAGGCATAAACTTGATATTATGAGAATTGTTTCATGTTGATCCCTAGTAATATAATCATTAGGATAATAGGACATCAATCTGATCTCGAAACAGGTGTCATTCTTGTTAAGTTCCATGCAATCTATGCACAAAACTAGTATTATCAAGCAGTTTGTCGGTCACAAATGACCGAGACCTCATGCTAGGTTTCAAAATATCTATGCAATTTGTTACAACCGACAGCCTGAACTAACATATACAGCAACCCGGATGTTACTTTGTTTATTGGTATCCACTTTTAGAAATATAACTGCGAAGTTAGAAAACCGATCCAGCACTTTATAACTCATTTGGCCCTATTGTCATTTCGACCAATATACTTCGCCCCTTGTTTATAGTCTACACCATTGTAGACCATAGGCGATATACGTCGACCCGTGTAAACTAAGTAGTGGATAGCCGAGTAGCCATGAAACCTAAGTCGTAGTGTTTTAATTGCGACTTAACCTGAGGTATCTATGGGATGACAGCCATTTTCGTCAAGGCTTGGCATCACGATCCGTGGGTTTTAGTCCAAGAGCTCTAGGTCACTACACGCAAACGAACTTCATCGCAGATTGCCAGAAACACGCAAGACCCACAAGTATGACTTACGGACGCAAGCCCAAAGGCACAGCCGCAGTCTTTCAAGACCCTATCCCTGTTTAGCTTGCGCAATCGTCTCACTGCCGTCTGTTGGTACACTGGAGCAAAATAATTGCGCAACCCTAGAGAGCTTTAGCAAAACTTCGGGCCCCTTAAGGCGTGAGTATTCGACTGGATCTAGGACATTTCGCAAAGCTACTGAGGGTCCACCTTCCATGTTTGAGATACATCATACAAAGGTCCTAGTTAAGCAAAGCCCAAACACCTAGCACGCTTAGCAGTAATGCATCACCACAAACGATGGAACTAAGTTCTTTCTAACTTCGCGAAACACTAAAACTACATCAATTTACAAGAATGAATTACCAGTTGAGTCTTGGTGCGTGGGCTTAGGAATTCATGCCCATTTTTTAAACGTTATATGGACTATGCAGGTCAGACAAGCAAGTAATAGACTGATTATTAAGATGACAATTCAATTTATGATGAATAAAACCCAACAAATATGGATAGATTTTAGTTAAAAAGATGTTTCGAAAATTTAACAATGTAATAAAGTATTACAAATGAGTAAATGCATTAGCTAACACTGAATTATGTGTTGTCGAAAAAAGATGTCAGCAAATGTACTGTACAAATACATAGTTCATTTTGGGTGAATTTGTGGTTAAACATAAAAGATGAACATGAACATAACATATACAATAGGAATTTGGCCTAAATAAGAACAATGAAGTTTATATCAACTGTCTAATCATCCGCAGTTGATCCGTTTTCAACGTGGGTCTCCACACGGTCTTCAACGTGCTTATGCTTAGTTCCACAGTGCTCCGCTTTATCCCCATTTTTTCCATCTTGAATGTCATCATGACGCCGCTTGGTGCCGGGACGTCGAGGTCCACTCACGTTGGCAGCCGAAAGGTTAGCTCCGTTGTCTTCCTCTACCTCGTCTTCATCTTCATCATCCACATCGTCGTAATCATCTAATTCCGCTTCCTCATCTTCGCCTATAAGAGAACAAAAAACGTTGAGTTAATATGAGTGGGTATCGCAAGAAATTAAGCAGTTAAGAACAATACTTACCTGGAGCATAGTCATCCTCATCATCTTCAAGTTCACCACTTTGTTGAAGGGCTTCAATGCCAATTTCATCGTCACATTCGTCTTCCTCATCAGATCCTTCATCATCCTCTTCATCAGCTTCGTCGACACCGTCCGCTACATCAAAATAATTAAATAAGTTAACTTCTGGGATGCTTTTTTGTTGGGGAAATAGATTTTTACTCATCTATTGATTTACTTAGTTAAACAAGAACTGGACATCCATGTGCTGTCATCTAAAAAAACCCAGTAACTATTAACAAAAGAGCGAAATAGATGAAAGCCAGGAGTACTTAGTAGAATGTAATCAGCAGTGCAAGCGATTCATGGAAGACAACCGAGGAACGTCGGAAAACTACTTTATTCGCTAGATTTCTTAACTCCTACTACCAACTTCTAATCTAAAGACTTTGTCCACACGTCTAACTTGTTAACAAAATCTACCTATAGTCTCATTATACGTTTTGAACTACATGTTGAAGCATAGTGTTTGCCATGAACAGGAATGAAGTAGGACCATCCATTTAACCAGTCTCCATTTACCCCTAATGTATCAACGACATTAGGACTGTCGCCTCAGTGTCAGAACCTTACGAGAAGGCGAGCATCAACTCATGACACTGAGGCGCACCAAAATATAACAGGTTCTTTAAAAGTCTATATCTATATTCACACCCTTAAAATACTGCCCTTTACACAAACATTTTGGACCCAGTTCATGTCACGGCAACGCAATAAATCACACATCTTGGAACTTAGAGAAAAGCTATTTATTCATATCCAGAAAGTAGATTCTATGTAGGCCTTCGAAGTGAGTGTAATGAGACAACCATTCACAAATCACAATGACAAAAACAGATAAACGCAAATGCAGAAGGCCGAAAGCGAGGACTATTAACGAGAATGTTTACGAAGTAATAACTAATAACGATAGCTTCGTCCCAAAATCGTCTTTCGGACATAGTAGACCGAATGCATACTGAGATTGACAATTTACAAGACTGAAGACATGAATGAGCACATCAATCTGACTACACAAATCGAGGAACTGAACATAGAGCAACGAGTGCTATACGCATGTGTAACCAAGCCAGACACAAAACCGTTCTTAATTAAACACTAAAATGCCTAAATCAGTTGGTTGACTGAACAGTATGAATCGCTAACGGGTAAAACTTTACAATAAACTGTAGACAAAAGGTTTGACTTACCCTCTTCATCAAGACCTCCATTCAGAAAATCGTTTCCAAACACTTCTTCCTCGTTGTTCCTGAATCATGAGTTAAATCTAAGTATATGGACTTACTCATCAAGACCGTCCAAATACTTTAAAGAGGGGATCATCGCAAAAGCCTTTTTACGGTAATTCTCCGTAGCAGTGACAGGACAGTTTCCGAGGTCCAGACTCTTGAGTTCGGATAGCTTAGCCAGTGGAATCAATACATCCATTGATTCAATCTTATTGCTACTTAGATTAAGTTGCTCAATGTTGGGACATTTGAGCAGAGCGTCAAGACCACCAGATATCAAATTATTCGACAACTCAAGCTTAGAAAGTATAATTTAGTCTAGTCCAACTTACATTTTTTAAGCTGGCAAGACAAGGCAAACCAGCCAAACTTTGAAGACCAACGTTCATCATGCTCAAGACCTCTAAGGACGAATATTCATCCGTGAGACCTTCGATATCCACGGATTTTGAGTTGTCCAAATTCAGCTCCGTGATCTAATGCACATTAAGAAATAAGTGCCAACCTACTTCTCCCGGTTCCCGTTTTCCTCGCTCCAATTCAATGCGCTGCAACAAAGTCATGTATGTCATAATTCGAAACAATGAACAAAAACTAGGAGGAGTAATGGCCGTCCCAGGAAGCAGTTTTCTGTACAGACAAACAAAGAGGTGGTACAAACAAAAGATTGTTTAGTACTTTGTGATGCAGCTTCACATACTTTTTAAATGTGAATATTAAAGCATGCACGTATTTTTCAAGAAATATAACTGTTTTGATGTACCTCAGTATTAATTGAACATCAATAATTCGGGGTCCCTAGTAGTTCCATTTAGACTTGGGCATGAAAGAGGGGTTTAACCCCACGTAACCTTAAAAAGCAACTAAGGTTTTAGAAATATACTCCTGTTAACTGTCATATAGAATATTCGTTTACAGTCAGATGAGAGTTGTTTAAAAATTACTGCGGTTTGAAGAAAACAATATCCCTTGTTAGCTCATTTAAGAAAACCTATGAGAAAACAAACTCTTAACGGTGATGAATCTATGAGTCAAAGTGACATTATAGCCTTTGGTGCACAAAAAAGTTCAGTCTTTAGAACTAACGAAACCTCACCAGAATATGATGGTGGACAAGAATGTTTCCCTTTATTATGTCCTACTACGAACCACGCATGCATCAGTCAACCTAGCTTGATAAGAATAGATCCAGTGAAAATGGATGTATGAGAGCCAGGAAACGGAGTTTCAATGAAAACAAACAGAACTAATAGCTTTCGTATTCCAACTTCATTGAAACCAGTGAAGTGAACACCTTGAATAAACTATGTCGAGCGCCTACTTCCGTCAAAGGTGAGAGAATGGACAGAGAGACTTACTAAGGAAACCTGGTAATTATTGACGGTGAATCTCGGAAAATTTTACGGCTGTGACAATATATGTCGGGCTTTCCTAATGAAATGAGCAGATGTCCTCTGCCATCCATTGAATAACTTAGTCTAATACTCAATGTATTTGAAGGATTCCTTTGTTACTTGAATACTAGACCCAAGTAGAATACATTTTTATGTACCTGTAATGATGTGTGAGAAAGTATCTCCATGTATGTCTTCCACTTGCTCTTCTCTTACATGATTTGTTTCTTTAGTTTTTGACTAAATTTACTCATATTTTATATCTTTTTGGTTCATTTGGAATTATTATTTCTATATTGTTTGCAATTTCTTAAGTGTGGCCAACGCTTGGGTGTTATTAGAGTTTCGACCAATTCTTCCTCGTACTATAGCTTAACATTTTCGAAAACTTTAGCGGTGGCAACATAGAAAACCATCCTCTTTGACTGGTACTACTCGACCTGCTACTAGTTTTTGTCCTAGTTGAAAAGAAACTGTATTATCCTGACTGTAGGCAAGAAATATTGTTTCAAACATTGACTGAATAGGAATAAGTTCTTAGCCAATATAAATGCACTTATCTATGCTACTAGAATAGTAAACCTAATCTAAAATTGTTAACCTATTAAAATGTGACTACCTAGTGTGTAAAATCACATACCAGAATCAAATCATTATATATGCTGACTCGTTCTCTCGTAACATCGGCAATGTTTGTAATAGCCTTTGAGAAACACACCTAGACTGGGGATAGCATAATATATTTGACATGAAGACTATGAAGTTACATAGAGTTACTATAACACCTTAGGTTGGTTGGTTAGAAGTTGGCTGCAGACATCTTAGTAACGTCAAAATATAATAGCTGAAGTATTCATTTACTTCCTTACTTTGCGTAGGCATTATATTTCCCACTGTCATACATTAAATGTTGAAAACTATGAAAATGAGAACCTAGCACTCCAGTTGTTTCGCTTCATCATCTAAATGATTACCAATTCTGCCACTAGTCTGGTCTCTTCTATTGATAAAGCGAGGAGTATACACCGACACGAAGTGGATACCCCTACATGGCCTAACGACGTCGCCAATGCCAGTGCAACTGCTTGTTCTTCAAATTCTTTGAACCATTTCGATCTTATTTTTTTCCGGATAGAACCGTGCTTTTGACTGTCAAGGAACCTGTTTTTGACTTGTCAAATCTATGTGTGAGATTTTTTTATTCTGTGGCTTTTCCTTTCAGTGAAAATATCGTTTGGTACAACATGCAATACCATTTTTATATGGCTTTCTACGTTATCATACAGAAAATATTGTCCAACAGCGTTTGCAAAATACTTGACTAGGGATGCACGACTGAGAAATTTTTCGGACAGTGGAACTGAATTTATTGTGGCTCCCGTATACAATAACCTAATTTGCGTTCGCGAATTTCCCATGATGTGACTGTCGGATTCGTATAATCCTACGTCAAGACCACATCATTGTTCATGGTATCAGTCAGTGCTGTTGTCGGTAAGATTCTTCGAAGAACAATTTCTGGCCTACTGACATTTTCATTAGGCTACTTCTGATTGTTTCTCCATATTATCAAGGAGTCTGCAAAATTGTTCCGGCGCTGACCCTTTTTAACTTTCTCTCTTTTTCGTCATGTATTTACACCCCCGACTGGATCTTCTAAGTTATTGTTTATTTATTTTCAGAGATGATTTATAATGGTTCATTGTTATTCGATTGTCACTGAAGATTTATAGGAACTCTTAAAAATTAAATTTTACTGAGACAACATACACACAACAACAGTTTTAAGCATAACCCTCGAAAATGCCAAACTATGTCCTTTTATAGCTCGAAAAGAAAGGGAATATCAATTTCCTCCGGGTCTCTTCAGATGGTCGACGTGGTGTCTTTAGTGCTTGAATGGGATTTCGGTTCACTTTTTATCCGAGCAGTAAGTCACGGGTGGATCAATTTTACTGATTTCAGTAGCGAACCAGGTAAAAATTCTAACGCAATATGAAAGCTCTTAAATTCGGTTTTTGAACTCTTTACATTTTGAACTGCATTTAAGCGTTTATTTAGGATTGAATTTTTAATTCCTATTATCTATTCCCTTAATTACTTTTGTTCTGATTTGAATTACAGTCGACATAACTGTGTGGAACGATGATATACTAAAGAAAGGAGGAGTGGGAGGTTAAAAGCGAGCAAATAATTTAAATGCTAGCTTCCCAGAACTGTTCTTCAACTGTTTGGTGCTAGCGAGGATCAGTGTGATCAAATAAGTGTCAGTAGAATGTGTTTTGACAGGCTTAGTTTTGCTAAAGTTAGGTAAGTCACTACTTAAAGAGAAACAGTTAGAAAAGACCCTCAAATCGACGAAGGATTTTGTGGAGTCCAAGTTGATAGGCGAGCTCACGTTAATACATTTAAGCAAAAGACAAGCAACTCAACTACTTTTAAAGATTGCGAGTTTTGTCAAATTAGTCACAAAGCGACATTGTACGAAGTTATCGAAAATGAGTGTTATGAAAAGGAGATGGGTAGGAAGAAGACGAGATTTATGCTATCTGCGTTTGAAAAAGGGTCGTAATGCTAGACCATATATTTCGGGATTTAATTATGACCTTGAAAGCTGCAAGATTTAACATCATCCGATGCTACATATTGATGGTGGTAACAACCATATGGTGAATTTAGCTGAAGATTAGAACTCATTGAACGTTTCTTTGGGTATTGATCGGGTCAAACTGTATGATCTTGAAAAACTTCCGGAAACTTACGCCATTTTAAATAGTTGTTCTGACACATCTCTCGTATGCGAAGAAATACTCAGTCATTTGGGTCTCGAAAACAAAGTAGCCTTGATAAACATAATATCTGAGAATGGCACTATTGCCCGTAAAAGTTTGAAGGCAAATTTATAAATATTTTTCAATGACAGTGAATCTGTAGGGATTATTCAAGCCTATACAATCAAGAACACTCAACCAAACAACAGTTGGGACTATAAACAAAGGCGGATGGTGACTAGCACTGGAATCCAGGACGCGCGTTTCGTCCTATTTGGGACGCGTCAGATGAATTTACCTGCATCCCGGAGTCTATGGTCACCCCAGGACTCCATCCCAGCCCCATTCACTTCAAACGCCATCAAGTTATCCACTTAGCTACTGAGTCCTGACAGCCATTTGCCTGTACAATGGGGTGAAGTTCAAATTCATTTGGTATTTTTTGTCTGAATCTTACCATTGATGTTTAGGACTTCGATATGGCAGTCTCTTATTGGAGTGTGTACATCCTGTGCTGATTGCCTCGACATTGCCCTAGGTCACAAGCATTATAAGCAAGGATGCCAATTAGAGACTGACCGATTGCAGTCGCAAACATCAATGGGAAGATTCGGACAAACAATACCAAATGAACTAAACAGTTAGAACTGTTGAGGCACTTAAAAGATATAATTTTTTTCGAGGTTTCGGAGCAACTAAATAGACATCT
The DNA here is from genome assembly GCA_944470405.2 of Schistosoma mattheei. NCBI lineage: Eukaryota > Metazoa > Platyhelminthes > Trematoda > Strigeidida > Schistosomatidae > Schistosoma > Schistosoma mattheei. The sequence goes on from OX103950.1 coordinate 6,278,503, forward strand.
TGACTGGATGTGATGCTTCAAACACACAATGCATGTGAAGAACGTCTGGGAGGTAGGAAACATCCGTTTGGTTTGCATACGCATCTCGGTTGGATGTTTATGGGTTCCAAGTGAGAGAATAGATCAGTTCATCAAGTTCGGTTGTGTCATTTTACCCTCAGCTCACTATATTGTATGGGATCTTGGAAGATTACATAATCATGAGTTCGAGAATTTAGATATGTTTCGTAAGGAACGTTCTACCTAAGATGAGAGAGCTTTAAAACTAGTCATTAACCTTTTTAGTCAATTGGATGGTTATTTTCTAATGGGTTTACCTTGAAAGTATGGCAATTCAAGGACATCGAACAACTTTGAACTGTCAAACATAGCACAAACTTTTTAAAAAATAGGTCCATGAAGGATAATAGCCTCCTGAAAAATATACTCAGCTGTAGTGAATAAACATTTTAGTAAAGGTTATATCATCGGAGCTAGTAAGGTGGGATTTGACTGGAGAGAAGTTTGTTGGCATATTCTTCATCATCCTGTTATCAACACTGAAAAGGTAAGAAAGTTGGAAATTCCTTTTAGCTGCACGGCTGTTCATCAAGATTCCCCCTCAGTGATCAGATCTTGAGGGGACAGAATATTCTAAATAGTTGGGTTGGTGTTGTTCTATCATTCACACAAGGTGATATGGCTTTAGTGGTTGATATCGAAGAGATGCTTCTTCCATTAAGGATCACGTAGAGAGATATGGGGTGTTTCGTCTGTTGTGGCTTATGGAAGGTGACATAAGACGGGAAGTTAGGGAATATGGTATGATAGTTCATCCATTCGGAGCAGTATCTGTTTCCTTTTGTGTTAATTTCACTCTTAGCAAGACTGTGGACAAATTCGTTGAAGAGTTAATTAAAAATCTGTAGGACATCGTAGACAAACTTTTTCTAGGCAATGACTACTCAGCTCCTACCGATAACGTGCAGGACGCAGTTCATTTGGCAGAAATCTCTGGTCCAGTGGTTAGACTATAATTTTAGAAAAGCCGAAACGATCTTTGATTATCCACCTATTTACTATGGTTGAACAAGTGTCACGAATTATTATGGAAAATCAGAATCAGGATTTGTAGTTGAACGTTAGGGTCGGGAATTAGATTTGATGCTTTCATCACTAAATGATATCAGCTGTAATGCCGAAATGGTAGTTAGTCAAATAAGTGAATGAATTCCGTGCTAAAATCTTAGTCCTGACATCTTAAATCTGATTGGTTCGTTCATAAATTATAGTCTCGTCAGTTCAGTCTTCAGAAAGAGCGGGTTCAGATTTGCCAGGTAGATAAGTGATTTCTTACAAGTCATCGAATCAATTACACTGGATGATCGCAGAGAAATCGACTTTGAAAGGCTTTCAATGGAGCGTACGTTAGGCTTGTTCTGGAATACTATGGATGATTTCCTTACATTTATGGTCTACACACCAAAACGGGCCATCATTAGACCAGGTATACTATATAGCATTGTCTCAATCGATTATCCTTTAAGAATTTCAGTATTGCTTCTGCCCTCTATAAAACAGTTACTTCAAAAATTGTGCGATTCTTGGTTAGACTGAGACGAAGAGATACCAGAGGAAGGAAGCAGTCGTTGGCCAGAGTTTGTGGGTGACTTTTAGTAGGTTGAGAGCACTGAGTTTCTGCAATGAGTTTTCCTCGCACGAGCCGTTCTTTTGTGAAACTTCACATATTTAATGATGCCTCAGATATTGGTAATACGACCGTAGTATATGCCCGATGTCATACCTCTGGAATCGAAGGCTGTTCACGTTCTATTGAAGCGAACGCAAGAGTACTGCACTTGAAGACTCACATTTACAACGCTTGGACTTTAGTGCAACATCAATGACAGCTCGCGTAAAGGCTAAGATGCCTTCCGGGTTAGATATTAGGTTTGCAGCGGCGAAATTTCGGACGGATCCTATGATTGCCCAGCATTACATTTGAAACTGAGAACAGCTAGTTTAAGACACTTGTGTCAAACCGAATTTCGGTGATTCGTAGTCCTAATAATGCGGAATAATGAAGATATGTAACCTCTTGAAAATTCTCATTTAGAGGGATTAAGCTCGAAATCAATGATTTTAAAGTAAGGAGAGAATGTCCACATTTCCTGAAGAAATCCAATGGGTTGTAATTCACTTCTTCAGAGTGAATCAATGACTGAAATAAAATTAACGAAAGTTTAAATAATACAAAGGAAACAATGAAAAACGTCTTTAGTACGATATAAATCATAAAAGGTCTGAACATGTGAATGTCACGTCCTTTTGGCCAAGATGAATCTGTGTGACACATAACTATGTTTATTTGTGTGTGAAGGCATGAAAAATGCATAAGTTTGTAATAATGACTTGTGAGGTTGAAATTCAGAATTTGTGTGTACATTGTGTGGATAATGAATAAGGTCAGATGCGATTGTTTATGCTAACTTTACTTCGGTTATTGATTTATTCTGATAAAGTGACTTAAATTAAGCCACATAGTATCAGAAATACAGTTTTTCTACTGATCAGGATACCACAAAAATATATTCATTGTTTGGACAAGAGGTTAAATGCTCTTTTAACCTGAGACCAGTATCAAACTTAGGGTGGTGAACTCTTTTTCACGAATGTTGAATCTTTCAATGATATATGGATTATTAAAAACATGTATTTCATAGATAATAGCAACATCCATAAAGGTTTTGGGTATTGAGAGATGTTGTAGCCATGAGAAAAATGACAAGATTCTGTGTTTATTGCAAGAAAAACGCCTGTCCTATCTATCAACCAATGATAACTCTATCAGGCACGATAGGAAAGTAATTCCTTCTGTTGATTTTCGCGCATTTCGAACAGTTTTAGCTGACACTACATGGCAAATAACCATGCACTGTTTTAACGTGATACAATTATAACTTCGTTTTTAAACAGGTTTATCCTGACGTATTTTTAGAACTTAAACTAGACCATTATCGATATCTTCTAATCATTTATAAAGTGATAAACTTTGTATTAAAGTACATTCTGGATGAGTTTATGGGATCGTGTTTTATTTTGGTATCAGTACGTTTATATTTTCCACTATTGTAATAGACCTAATCCCAAATGATCTCAAGGTGATAACACCGGCCAAGCTGTTACTGTTGGGAGAGAACGTAGCAGAATCTAGTGATGCTCTGACAAGTGACGGATATTCTAAAGGATAGAGACAAGAGAGTTATAGGTTTTCTGGAAGCAGCGGTTCAAAGGATCTTTTCCTTTTTCAACACAGATACAAATGGAGTATAAAAGAAGGTAATCCTTGCAACGACAGCGGAAAAAATCTGTAAGCGAAAGAAATATTAGACAATTATATGACATAACGAATAAACTGGTAGGGAAATATAGTAAACCAGAGAGACCAGTCAAGGACAAAGGACGAGCCAATGGTTAAGAATCAAGGACAGAGGAAACGATGGGTACAATTTTTCGAGGAACGCTTTAATATACCAGCTTCATTGAGTCCACTGGACATTGAAACAACACACACAGACCTCCCCATATATGTCATTCCACCAACAATCGAAGATGTCAGGAAAGAAAAATCAAGAGCGGAAAACAAGCACACCTGACAACATATAAGCTGAAGCACTGAAATCAGACACAGAAATAAACGCAAAGATGCTCCACGTTCTATTCAGGAAGATTTGGGAAGAAGAACAAGTCCCAAAATACTGGAAAGAAAGACACCTCAAGAAGATACCAAAGAACGAGATTCGAGCAAATGTGAGAACTACACAGGAATCATACTATAGTCTGTACCAGAAAAGGTTTTCAACAGAATGTTGCTCAGCCGGCTTAAAGATTCAGTAGACACCTAGCTAGGAGACCAACAAACCAGATTCCGTAAGGATCAGTTGTGCACAGACCACACCACGGATTATCGTTGGAAAATCAGTTGAATGGAATTCGTCACTATACATCAAATTTCTTGACTATGAGAAAGCGTTTGACAGTGTGGATAAGAGAACATTACGGAACCTTCCTCGACATTATGGTGTATCTGAGAAAATCGTCAAATTCACACGGAATTCGTACGATGGATGGACTGCAGCGCAAAGTCGTTTATGTAGGACAGCCGACAGACGCATCCAAAGTAAGGACCGGAGTCAGACAAAGCTGACGACTCTCCTCCTTCCTCTTTCTTCTGGTGGTTGGCTAGGTTATGAAATTGCGAAAAGACGCTGAAAATGAATATAATACATACTACGAAAACCATCAAACTGCACCAAGAGGCAAGTCACAACTTGGAATCCTGAAGGGAAACAAAAAAAGAGGAAGGCAAAGGACACTGCTTTGGGAATTGGAAGTAGACATTAAAAGGATGAATAGCTAGTGTAAACAACTGGGAAGGACTGGTCACGACAGTTGTGTGGAAGATGCTGTTGGTCGGCGTGTGTTCCTGCATGAGGGAAACAGGCGTAAGTAAATATAAAAGAAGGGGACTTGTTCTGATTTCTCCGGGAGATAGAAGTGGCCTTTAAGTTTAGTGCAGAAAGTGATGCTGAATAAAGATCTGCCAGTAAGACGATTAGAGTTGAGGTCGAGAAAGTGAATCTTTCGAAGAGACAGAAATCTGTTTTCTTGAGTCCATAGGTGTCAGGTGATTACTGTGCCCTCGCTGGGTACTGACGTAATCCCTAAGGGACTCGTAGTTAAGCATGACTTTAGGTGTACTTCTGTGCTCCCTGACGCTTAATTGTCTTTGATGTCTGGTTGCTGATAATGCCTACTCTAAGGCGTGATCAGTAAACGAAATTATCAATTGCGGTATTGAATGCCTGTTGAATTATAATCTAGTAAGATATTGGTCCACTTATATTTGTTACCACAACAACAGACCTAGTCTCAAAACTGTAGATTTGTCGTGATGCGACTATCTAATCTATTGGATCTTACGTGGTAGCCACATTATAGCCCGGACTGGTTCGTTCTATTTGACAATCGGCAGTATGACGTCTGATACTTCTGAATAACACATTCGGACTGGAATGATAGTAATGTATTAAATACAAAAAGCAAGATGTTACATGGAGTGACCATACCTGCGTGACCGAGCCATGACATTTCCATTCATCGGTGCCGCGTTCACCATTTTTGACTTCATCTCTGTGTTAAGTGTTGAACACGAATTTTATTAGTTGTCTTGTGTTCAGCTTCGAGGGTCGTGTGATTAGAACCAATACCACGATACGCCATCTATCATATCAACTTTTCTTGACCATGTATGGCTGTCTTGTTTATTCACAAATCACAATATTTAGTGTTTTCATAAACGATATTAGGTTCGTTGACTCATACTTCCTATCCTCTATTTACTGTTTGGAACATTTCTTATGTCTCACTTTTTCCTGCTAAATAGACTTTATTACTAATTTTTTGATGTACTATAATGTTTTGAATTATTTGAATTGTATTATGAACTAGGAATCCCAGAAATAACGCAATTGAATTAAGAAGTAAGACACAAGCACAAGCGAATGTATTGTATTTGGAATTCGAAATCAAGCATTCAACAAGTACAAAGGTATCATTAGTTCATTCAAACACTACATGTACTCTGGGTGTTAAGTTACGTTTAGAGACTGATAACGTTTACCGAGCCAGATAGCTTGCTTGTTCTGACTTTGGCTGAGCTAAGAATCTTTGCTCGACAGTCTGGGGATTAGTTTAGGATTTCCCAGGCGGAAAATTACTTCCCACACTTATTCTATTCTGGATTAATGATGCTATTTTATTCGTTTTTGAAAAGAATCAGCATTATTTTGGTCATGAGTGTTACAGTGAGGACTGAATGTATTGAACTGAGCATATTTATTCTACTGAAATTTGAACTTTTTTCACCTACCGCTTTGACGTTGGGTATTCTCAGTTTCACACTGTTTTGGCTTGGTATTTCTGAATGTTTGCTTCGCAAACCTAAAAATTGAGGGTTTATTTTTTATTCGTTATGTTAGATTTTATAACAGTATATTTAGTTTGGTTGCTTGTAATATGAAAACAAACATATGTAACTGAACAGGAATTTGGTCACTTGTTACTGTGATCGTAAATTATGAGTAGATCAGTCGATCGTGTCTCAATAACAGACTAAAAAAAACTTAGACGTAACACACAGGTCTTCTGTCAACAGAAAACATGGGTAATTGTGGTACTGTTGGTTCACTGTTCATCGTATACTACGTTACGTGTATCAACAAATAAATTAATTTCATGTTTTAGGATACATATTCCATTATATCTTGACACTGATAAAGTTGTGAGATACATTCGCCCTAAAAGATACTCAAATCTCGTGCAACAAGTACGCGCAAACTCAGAAAAGTGAGCGATTGGTTCAGGGAACTAATCACGCTAGGATTATGGAGGGCCAATAAAAATATGTAAATACTTTAACCCAGTCAATACTCTTAAACGTGCGAAAAGAATCAGTTGATAGAATACATAGACAAATATATGCAAGATATATTAGTGACATTATTTTCAGAAGGGTGCGTGTTCACAAATGCAAACACATGCCCACAGTCATAATAATGTAAGTGTTTTTGTCTAATTGGTAGGGAACATGCTTTGTGACGTGAGCCGAAATACGTGAAACGGGATTGTTAATAAACAGTCAGAAAACGGCAGTTGACAAGGTTACAACGAGGTGTGTATGCGAACACGTTTATTTCGCGAATGGAAATCAGTAAGACATGCGAATAGTGAACATAAATGGAGGTCATCCTAAACTAAATTCTTTAGACAATACAATGTATATAAACATTGTGTGAAATTATGGAAAATCATAAATCATGGCAAACATTGTTCATAAATTAAGTTTATCTCAATCACCCTCACGGGAACAAACTAATCAACGATGATTACTCTCTCCGAGTTGTAGAATTATGAGGAGCTGAAACGTATGACAATAATACAATTTTGATCCAACCAACCGGGTGACTCCCGTAAAACGTTAGGTGCTAATTCCAGGAACTCGCCATCCAAATACAAAAGCACTTACTTATGATCAAAGTATGAGGACCCGAAAATAACTACCTAGTTTACTTGAAGCTGTGACGCCGAGTCTCCATAATGCCCAAACTAACGCTATCGAGAAGTTTAAAAAACATCCCTACATCAGGACATCAGGACAAAGAAACAAGTCATTTTAAGCTAGTTCATAAATCTATCATGCATAGGAATATATCTCGTAAGCCTTAACTCCCTCCAGTGACGCAACCCATATTTCAAGAGCTACAGAGCATATTACTTGAAATGCGCTGCCAGATACACAAGTGGCTCATACCGCAGCCATATTCTGATAACACCGCACCAGTCAGCCTGTGAAATACTTAGTATTTATGATTCGAGACTGCACTCTCCTAATGTATTCATATATTTGAAGATTTAGCCCTCACAAATACTCTGTCCGTTCTCCATTCATACCTTAATATCGATGTGTGTGAAAAGTGGAGTGAGCTCCTCTAATTTCCACGACAACCCCTGGAACTAAATATAAGACAGATGATGATAAAGAGCCTATGACATCATCAGATAAAATACTTGAATTCAATGATTGCTTGTTTTGAACGACGAAATGACTCGTGGTAAGGGAACTCAACAAACTGATTTAGATTGGATATAGCCTACCACAGAAAATATTCAGTAGTTCGTGGAACTAATATGAATAATCCAAGAGACAAAAATAGAAACAACAACTTATTTAGAGCGCAGTAAAAGTAAAGTAAGTAGTGGTATAGAGACAAAATAAAAACGGTTTGTATCAAAAGATTTTGCTGAACACAGTCTAACACAGGCTAAATAAAATATTATTTAAGTATAACTCCTACACAATCAGGCAACATTGATTCCCAACGTCGAGTCATACCCTGTTAGATAGAATAGATTTAATTAACTGTGAGTAAGGAAGGTAGACGTTTTGATCTCGTGAGAGCAGTATATTTCTGAGCATTTCATCTTGGAATAGCCTCATAAGAAACATCTTACTTACTTACTTACGCCTGTTACTCCCAATGGAGCATAGGCAACCGACCAGCATTCTCCAACCCAATCTGTCCTGGGCCTTCTTTTCTAGTTCCATCCAATTCTTGTTCATTTCTCTCATGTCTATTTCCATTTCTCGGCGTAATGTGTTCTTTGGTCTTCCTCTCCTCCTTTGACCTTCAGGATTCCATGTGAGGGCTTGTCTTGCGATACAGTTGAGTGCTTTCCTCAATGAGTGTCCTATCCACTTCCAGCGCTTCTTCCTGATTTCTTCCTCCACTGGGATCTGGTTTGTTCTCTCCCACAGTACGTTGTTGCTAATAGTGTCCGGCCAACGGATCTGAAGTATTTTGCGTAGACAACTGTTAATAAACACCTGTATTTTCTGGATGATGGCTTTCGTGGTTCTCCAGGTTTCTACCCCATATAGTAGAACTGTCTTGACATTTGTATTGAAAATCCTGACCTTGATGTTGGTTGACAGTTGTTTTGAGTTCCAGATGTTCCTCAGTTGTAAATATGCTGCTCTTGCTTTGCCGATCCGTGCCTTCACATCTGTATCAGATCCACCCTGTTCACCAGTGATGCTGCCCAAATATGTAAAGGTTTTTACATCTTCCAAATCTTCTCCGTCAGTTGTGATTGGATTGTTGCATGCTGTGTTGAATCGGAGAATCCTGCTTTTCCCTTTGTGTATATTGAGACCTATTGCTGCTGAGGCTGCTGCCACACTGTTCGTCTTCTCCTGCATTTGTTGTCGCGTTTGGGATAGAAGGGCCAGATCATCTGCGACGTCCAGATCGTCCAACTGCATCCTAGATGTCCATTGTATCCTGTGCTTCCCTTCAGACGTTGACGTCTTCATGATCCAGTCGATCATCAGGAGAAAGGGAAAGGGTGAGAGTAAGCAAATGCCTTTTCGTAGTCAATGAAGTTGATGTAGAGTGATGAATTCCATTCAATTGATTGTTCCACAATGATCCGTAGAGTTGCGATTTGGTCTGTACACGATCTATCCTTACGGAATCCTGCCTGTTGGTCACGAAGTTGGGCGTCTACGCAGTCCTTCATCCTGTTTAACAATACCCTGTTGAAGACTTTTCCCGGTATTGAGAGAAGAGTGATGCCCCTGTAGTTATCACAGTTGCTGAGATCGCCTTTCTTCGGTATTTTGATCAGAAGTCCTTCTTTCCAGTCTTTTGGTACTTGTTCCTCATCCCAAATCTTATTGAAGAGAATGTGGAGTATCCTTGCAGTTGCCGCTACGTCTGCTTTTAGTGCCTCTGCTGGATGTTGTCCGGTCCTGCTGCTTTGCCACTCTTGATTTGTCTGATGGCCATGCTGATTTCTTCAATTGTTGGTGGGCCAACATTGATTGGGAGGTCCGTGGGTGCTGCTTCGATGTTGGGTGGGTTCAGTGGAGCTGGTCGATTCAAGAGTTCTTTGAAGTGTTCTACCCACCTGTTTTGTTGCTCTTCAATGTTGGTGATTACCTCGCCTTCCTTGCTTTTCACTGGTCGTTCTGGTTTGCGGCGATTTCCAGAGAGTTTCTTTGTCGTGTCATACAATTGTCTCATGTTTCCTTCTCTTGCAGCCTTTTCCGCCGTCGTTGCTAAATCTTCCACATATTTACGTTTGTCGGTTCTGATGCTCCTCTTCACTTGTTTGTTTACTTCTGTGTATTCAGCTTGTGCCTTGGCTTTTTCTGCTCTTGTTCGACTGGTATTGATTGCTGCCTTCTTGTTCCTCCTTTCTTGAATCTTATCCAGTGTATCAACAGTGATCCATTCCTTGTGATGGTGCTTCTTGTGACCCAGGACCTCATGACATGTTGAAGTGATTGCCTCTTTGATCCCCTTCCAGTTGCTCTCCACAGTAGTTCCTTCTCCATTGAGTAGATCATGAAAGGCCTGGAACTTGTTGAGTTTGTTAGTATCCTGAAGAAAGGCCGTATTGAACTTTTGTGATATTGTCCGCCCCGTTGTCCAGTGCTTCTTGAGTTTCAATTTCATCTTGGCGACCAGCAAGTGATGATCTGATGCTATATCAGCTCCTCTCTTGGTTCTCACGTCCTCTATAGTCCTCCTGAACGTTTTGTTGATGCAAATATGGTCGATTTGGTTTTGTGTAGAGTGATCCGGTGAAGTCCATGTGGTTTTGTGTATGCGTTTATGTGGGAATATGGTGCCGCCTATGACCAGCTTATTGAAGGCACATAGATTTGCAAATCTCTCACCATTTTCGTTCTTTTCTCCCAGTCCGTGTCGTCCCATGATGTCTTCATATCCAGTGTTGTCCGTTCCAACCTTGGCGTTGAAATCTCCCATCAGAATGGTCAGGTCCTTTGTTGGGCACTTCTCGACGATTGACTGCAGCCTATTGTAGAATTGATCTTTAGCGTCTTCATTGTAGTCGTTGGTAGGCGCATAGCATTGGATGATGTTCATTGAAATGCCCTCTTTCTTTGTTTTGAACGAGGCTTTGATGATCCTTGGTCCATGAGATTCCCATCCTATAAGTGCATTTTGCGCTTGTTTGGACAGCATCAATGCAACTCCTTGTGTATGTGGTGCATTTTCTTCTTCATGGCCGGAGTATAACAGGAGCTCTCCTGTAGTTAGTCGTTGTTGTCCAACTTGTGTCCAATGTGTTTCACTGATCCCAAGTACCTCTAGGTTGTATCTTCTCATTTCTGCAGCAATTTGGAAGGCTCTCCCGGTGTCCCACATTGTACGAACATTCCATGTACCTAAATAAATGGTCGCTCTGGTTGTCAGAAGGGGCATCGGCCTCGTAACTTCCGAAGGAATTCGGCTTTCATCATGAGGCGTCATAATTCTTCTAAATGAAGACCTTCTGACTCCCAGGGCAGAGTTTAAAAGGTTTGAATAATTTTTTCTGGTTAGCGTTTTTTTAGCGAGTTAGTTTTCTACGGGATGGGGACGCTAACCCCATGCCCAACCTTCCTCCTTTATCCGAGCGTGAGACCGGCAGTAGCCCCTAGAGGGACTCCAGGCGGAGTTAAGAAACATCTTGTTTAAGTATAAATCTTCTGTACATCACTTATATTTTTGAGGACCGCATTGATGCGACTGAATGGGTGAGAAGATTAGGGTATGCAATTACGAACAAAACTCTCGATTGACCACAAACATTGAGGTGACGATGATCAACGAACTGCTGATAAGTTTCTTCGTTAAGATAACGATTTTTAAGTTAATCCATTAGTTTCAGTATTTATCGTTACTTTGCGTTCTGTGGTGCCGTTTTAATAATTACTTTTACCGGAAAATCTTTAAACGATCAAAAATAGCTTACCATGGCACCAAACTAAGAACTATAAAAAAATCCATGAAAAAGCTAATTGGTTTTTTCATTGTGAATGTATTTTAAAAAATTGTAGTGAGGACAAGAATATAAAATAATAAATAATAGACTCCATGATTATCTGCATAATTATGTGATGTTATTCATATTTCTGGGAACGATCATATCCAACCTTAAAACTAGTTTTCTTTTATTGTTTTGTTTCAATGAACTTTATGGTTCAGCGCTCACTCAACTGTTTTTGTTGTTAATACATTTATTGTTCAGATGGCAACTCTTGTTGATGCAATACAGAGGAAACAGGAAAAGTTGACAGAAAGTCACATTTTAGTTGGTCACATCCAAAAGACATGTAATCGTGACGGATCGAATATTCTATTTCCTACTCGGACATTAACAATGGACTCTCAAGATATAAAGAGCATTGGTTGCAAGGATGAATTGCTAAAAGCAGCTGAACATGTTAGAGAGTTAGATTTGGCTTGTAATCGGCTGTCTTCATTTGAAGAGGTGTGTGTTTCTATTCGCTGAATAATTATAGTTTGGTATCCAGCCAAAGTTTAGACGATTTTTTCATTGATAAGTCCAAATTTCAATAAATAATAGTGGCTTTATCGTATTAATCGAGGCGCTAGTTGTGTATGTATAGTCCTATCCGGTTTCCGGAAAGCTTTTTGTCTTGAAATGTATTACTAGGCTAACAGTTATGGGGCTCATCAGTCATAAACACGTGTGTTGACTGTTGTAACAGTTTTCTTAATTTGTGTGTTGTAATAAAAAAGTAGGACCAACCACCTCAATAGGACAAAACAGTAACTATAACTGGAGTGGGGGATCATTATTATTATTAAATAATGTTAGAAAAGTTAACTTAGATGACATAAGATACTTTACCAATATTATAGCATAAAATAGTTCCCTTTGAGATCATTCCAAAGATTTTGAGCCTAATTAATTATGATCGGCATCAATAATGTTTGGCAGTATCGGCTCGCTTTATCTGTCAGTGATTTCTACTAAGACTATGTAGTCTGCATCAGTCCTATAAGTCCAGTTCAAAAGTAGTTCGTTCAGCACAACCTATTTGTTTTCTTTGTCGGACCAGTCATCTTATATAGTATCAGTGTGATTACAGGGAAACCTAACTATTGCTAGAACTACGAAACTATTGTGATCACCTAAATTGGTTATGAGCATTTTAAAATCAGTAAGTGCGATTTATAATGATCTGTTATACTTAGTATTAATAATGATTATACTGTACTCTGAACAGAGATTTATCTCATGTATTTTTAGACTTAATGGAGAAGATCAGTATGTGTCTATTCCGGTCTTTGACCTCAACGTGAAATGCAATTATATAGGATAGTAAATATATATTTTGGCTTTTTCTGCTACATAGTATTATAAGTTCGTTTGAAGCCGAGGTTAATATTACTGACTGATCACAAGCTAATGTTTGTTGCATTTGGTTTCAAAGCCAGCTTACAAAAACTTACAGCAAATCAATCTCAAAGGTAGGCACTTATTGTAAGTTTGGGGTTGAATATCGCTTCATTGAAGTTTTTAGTGGGCAGATATGCTGTCTAAACTGATAAACATCTAACTCAACGCAAAAATCAGTTTCTAATTTTTTTTACTAAATACTATGGGGTTTGTCTTTTAATAATAAGGAAATGACCGGATGTTTCACTTAATCTAGCTTTAAGGTTGCAGACCAACTGTTCGCTGTTTAGATAATTATTATTTAACTAATTAACTCACTCAGCTTCTTATTAATTAGTAAATATATGGCAGCACTGTAATACGAAAGTACCCATACAATATTTGTTTTTGATTAATATTTCGTGATGTTTATATGTTTCTTGTTTTATCTTTTTAGGTATTTAAAATTCTATGTTGGCTTGAGAAACTTGAATCATTAAATTTAAGTCAAAACCCACTAGGTTGTCATATCTCTGATAACCAATCTTCCAATTCATCTTTTGATGAAGATACTATTGGTTTATTATCTACTGAAGGAGAAGAAAACATTCAACCTATGAATAGCTCTGAATTATCTATACAGGATCAAAATTATTTTTATTTTAACAAACTGTCATCTTCATCCAAGTCGAATAAAATACTTCAGTCTAAACATAATGAAATTGATTTCTCACCAATTTTTCACAATGAATCCATGAATGATTCAATAGAAAAAATTAAGTCGACTAACCATCCAAATGATGGTCTTGGTAGTAATGGTAATCTCAAACAAACAAGAGGAAATGAACCATCTAACATGAAAACGCTACCAAAGGTAAGTGTTCTACCAAATATAAACCGTTAGACGGAATTTTTTTCATTTATATACTGAATTGGTTAGTTATGGAGATCAGTTCAATTTTGAGACGACTTTCTTCATTGATTAATCTAAATTGGGGAATTTTTGAAGCCACCTAGCGCTGGATAGTCATCCCCTTCCATTTTTAGACTCCTCAGAAGTGTATATTTACAATCCCGACAGGAATCATATCGTTTAGGAAATTGAGTCGTGATCAAATGTTTTAAATTTCAAAATTTATTTTCAAACTAGAACAAAACATTTGTCCAGCGTCTTTTGGTTTTCGATCGTTACCCAGTTGAGATTGACCCGTGATGAAAATTAATTCGGAATCATTTATTTATTCATTCAGCTATCGTAATGTTTATTCGATGGGCTTGATCCGTCTGAAGATAATTTCCGTATTATTTTGGTACTTAATCAAGAACATCGATAACAAGTTCTTCTGATACATTTGTATAATTTACTGAGACGACCCCAATCAGGACTAATGTTATAAAATTAGAACTCAGTATACATGTCACCAAGTCACTGTGTTTGATCATATTACTCGAAATGTTTTGTATATTACGCAGTGCTGACAAACTTCTAAAACCTGTTAAAATGAATGCTTCAATCATTCAAATCAAGCACAGTGTCTATCATAAAAAAAAGCTAGACAATCTGATTCCGGTTCCCGAAAACAGTTGTAGGTATTACGTACGAGTGAAAAATATCAAAGCAACTGTATAGTTTCGCTCTAGACTTTAATATCGTTTAAAGTAAAATCATTTCAGAATCGGGACCTCCTTGTGAATTAGCATATTTCATATTAGGCTTGAAATTCGTTTCTGCGTTAATGCATAATTGTGAAACAACCTGGTCTATCATCATAGAGTATAGATAAGATAACAGTGTCCAAACATAAGTTTCTTCTAATTATTGCTAGAGTATGAGAGGAATATCACTTAAGAAATGGTTTTACTTGCTGTAGGGTACTAAGTTTAGGTGGTATGTTATTGAAACCTTGAACTTGGAACGGTCGGAAGATGTTGTCCCTATGCTCAACCACCTACTTCTGAATACTGTGACGGTCAGCATAGAAAGTTGTAGGATTCCTTGATGGAGTCTTCGTGATAACTGTAAACAACGGTTTGTAAACTACGCTATATGGCTGAAATCAATTGTAGGGGTGTAGATTTTATTTATTTCCTGTCTTAAGTTGAGTTTCCAGTACTAAGTTCTATATTTTCGTTTCTTATATTTTCATTTGGTCTTTTAAATTGTGGTTGCTGTTAGTGTTTTTACTTTTGTGGCAATGCCTAAACTGATGAAGTATTTGAACGTGTCGATCGCTTCACTTGGAAGTCTCATCAACCCTGGACGAATGGTGTCTGATAAAGCCTCAATTGGCGTTTATCAACTTGCGTCACTAGTGACGTAGGTGAGATATTCGGTTGTCAACCAAAGGGTCGAATATACCATGCGGTATTTCGCTCTGTTCTACTTTACGGTTGTGAAGTTTGGGTTTTAAAAATAACAGATATTCGTACGGTACAAATAATTTTACAACTTTACATTTGGATTCAATTTCCCTCACCACCATCATACCCATCATATATTCTTTCACTTTAAAACGACCCAGAAATTAAATATCTTTCAAAAGTACAAGTCGACAAACAAATGAAATTATTCATAGTTAAGTTCTATCTTTATTTCAGTCAAATCGCAATGTGTTTTTTTTCGTGAATAAAAAGTACATTTTTTTCCTTACCCGAATATTTTCTACACTTTCTTTACGCAAAACTATTATTTTTGTTACTATTCTTCTTCTTCCATTCGCTTTAAAGTTTTGCAAATTTTTGTATATATTACATTCTACTCCTTATTTACAATTAATTTCCAATGCAAATATTACAACAATAATAACAACATGCATATATAAGGAAGATAATTGTATAATCAGGTGATTGGCATGATTTACTTACTCAACCGTATGATTCCATTATGCCGTCATATGACCAGTCAACTTGTATGCATGTGTGTGTGTGCGTTCATATATATATATATATATATATATATATATATATATATATATATATATATATATATATATATATATATATATATAAGTTTTATTCACTGAATCAATTCTCACGTGTTTTGTATATATATAAATCAATTGGCGGAACCTAATATTTGTTTATTTTAAATAACTTCTTTGTCTTCGAGCTGTTATTATATTTGTTCCTTTACTGAATACTTTAAATTAGTTATACAATAATATTTATTGCTTTCTTTTGATCTGATCAAAGTGTTTTTTAATGTAAGATTGAAACTAGTTGTTTTACGAGTTCGATTTGTTTAAATATTAAGATATAATATCCATTAAATAATAAATGAACTGATGATAAGGAGTGAAGTATTTGAACGTGTCGATCACTTCACTTGGAAGTTATAAAAGGTTGGAAGAGAATTAGGGATGGATGAGTCAAGATTTATTATCGGTCTATGGAGTCATTGACTGTTGATGTGAGTCATATTGGTAGGCACAGATTACATCCGATTAGGATCGATGCAGTAACCTCTATGAGTAGTTGGAAAAGCTAAGTGACATGACTTGTAATTGTTCATATTGACGCGGTTGCATTCACTTTATTTTTCAAAAGCTATTCTGGTATTCATTTTTACATACCACTGCATTACTTCTCGAACCATATCCTCAATGTTTAGTCCTTCTTACAATGATTATTACAACTGCTTTATTACTCATCTTAAGTTCACATTGCTGTCCTTATATGGTGTGGTAACTCGAACTTATCCACATTTGTATCAGGCTCCATATTGATTATAACTGGATAACTGTCCTACAGTTATTGTTTACTCGAAAAGTCTCCCATTAGCTTAACTTCTATGTGTATAGGAAAGTTTTGTTAAACTTAAGAAGGGTGTAAATCATATGGTAGAAAACAGCTAAAATAATTTCAAACTGGTCTAACGGACGAAATGAATGTATTTTGCAAGATTATATATATATATATATATATATATATATATATATATATATATATATATATATATATATATATATATATATATATATATATATATATATAACTAATCTAAGTAAACATAAAGTATACAGCCGAATGACCTCAGAGTTTTAACCGGTTTAAGTTAGTTAGGAGACGACAGAGATCATTGGATAGATTTTCTTGCTAAGAATTCAGATTGTGATACGGATATTAGGATCCTGGCATTATAGCTGATGTCAGTTTGTGATGGAAAACCTAACTCTAACTCCCAATACTCAACACCAAATCCTATCTTTATTTTGATATTTGTGCTATGAACTTTAAAGGTTCTTTTACTCATTGGTTCGGCTGTATACTTCATGTTAACTCTAATCTGCTCCCTATCCTTGTCCTCTGGTTAGACGCTAGGTTAGAAGGGATTCAAGAGTTTATAAGTATTTAGTTGTTATCTGTTGTTCGTTGGTCACTGATCCTCCAGGCAACATGGGCGAACTAATCGATCATCGGACTAGAGAGAGATCATGCAAGTGCTGTCCTGTAATTACAGCCCGATCACACGGACCTCAATATAACTCAAGCATTTACTTTTTTCCGTTTATATGAACAACAATTTGAACTAATCCATTATTGGCCAAGCTTCATGATTATTGTATGATAATCTGGTAATAATGCATTTATCATATATGTATTATCATGTTGCCGTCAACTTAATTTTCTTTATATATAACATTTTCCTATTAAATTTGTAGCATCCTTCAGCTCCATCTGAACTGGCTTTAAATTCCGGTATTATATCTCCTACCACAGTGTTTCCTTGTTTAAGTGTACTAGCATTGAATTCGACGTATGTACCATGGGATTGGGTGATTGATCTGCTTTATCGACTACCAAAGTGAGTTATAACAAAGGGAACTTTTGTCATGAGCAAATATTAAAGACTTCATGAGGTAATCTATTTTTAACTAAGTTATTATTATTAAACTATACAGCTGAAAGTATACCGTGATAGTTATAGTGGAAATATTTCATTTTGTGTGGGGGGAGAGGTTGAGATATGCAATCTGTCGTTTGAATTGATCCTATGTCTGAGTGATGTTGATTTTTGCTCAACAACTCCTGCCCCCACAATCCACACAGATACAATTAAAAAACAAAATAACTGGATCGTTTTCTATGTGACGGGTTCATACATTTATTTACTTGGAAATATACATTGTTAAAATTCATATAATCCAGAAATATTAATGATTTGAATTATTCCATTGTTGATATTCAACACTGAGTTTTCGATCAAGCTTTGTTGAGACATGTGCATTCTCCATGTATTGCATCGGTACAGCTATTTTATCATAAATTTTTAGTAAGGTTGAATAGTAGCTAAGAGAGGAATTTAGGGCGCGTATTTAATCTTATTTGGGACTTATCTGTAGTTATCATTGTGAACATCAACAATGCTGAAATGTAACAGGTATATCCAGATGACAAGTTAAAAATAAAACAAAATATGCCTCTTGAATTCGACTGCTAGCCACAATTCATCTATTTTAGAAAATGATTAAATTTCATTCAAACTACAAATAAGCGTAAAATACAGATTTTATGCAATAATGAAATTAAAAACTGTGTTATAAGGCTCATTTATTGATCACTGCTATCAACGATGTAGCTTAAATGAAATATCATTTTAATTAAGATCACAAACTAATCAATGTTAGATCACCATGTAAAACCTGGAAGCATTGGACTTTCGCAAAATGTTTCTTACTTGACTCAACACATAACTTTCAAATGATTCAGAATTGAAATATCCGTCTGTTTTAGTGTTATGTACCAATTAAGTTTGATATGATCAACTTTTCTCGCACTAAGATGGATTAATAATCACTTGAGAAAGCTTCTAGTCATAGAATTGTTTTCGCCTAAGTTTACTCTTTCTATGTATATATACATATCTTAACAGTGAATATTCGTAAAATTTATTTGTTCAGATAATCTTTCTAAAAACTAGTTTTTGGAAAGTTTAGCATCATTTTAGTGTCCTAGTTAGTGAGTGGTGTGCAAAATCATTCAACATTTCACACACACTATCTAATTGATGGGTGAATTGACCTTATCCGTGTATATCTAGGATGTGAGTATCGTACGTCATACTACTATATATATCACAGCGTAGATAAACATCTCTTTATACTTGGAATTTTCCACTTTACTCCGTAAACACAAAACGTTCTAACAATTTGTGTATCTTACATCATAGACTGACCTTAGATAAATATTCGAAACTAGGAAGGATTGGATAACTGTCTCATCATAGTATGGGGCTCCTCAGTAGTACAAATCCTTTATATGATGTTCCTGTGTTTAATCTTAAGTGCTAATCTTGGGTGTGTACTGCTAAGGAGTTCCATGCTAGGATGAGACAGCTGTTCAGTGCTTCCTAGTTTTCAACAGTTATTTAACTAAGTTTGGTCCGTGTTGTAAACTGCAAAATTCAATAATCTCCAGAAAATCGCCTCCTTCCCCTGTACTAATAAAAATATTTATATTTAATATCCGTATATTTTTAAATCTGTTTTCAGCTTAACCGATTTACACGTTGCACGTAATAATTATGGAGCAGAAGAGCAGACTGAAGTATCTTCTGATCATAATGACGATAATGATGCCACACCATTACCTGTATTTCCTCATTTACACAGTTTATATTATAGCGATAATGGCATATCGAATTGGTGGACAATATGTCGTTTGTGTAAACATTTCCCTGGATTGGAACAATTGATTTTATTAGGTAATCCTATTGAACATATACCATTTCCGCAAGAGAATTTACATACATCTCAGCATACAACAACAACTACTAATAATAATAATAATAATACTGATAATAATACATCAAGAAATACTTGTTATCAGCATCAGTGCTTATTTCAAAATGTACATACATTAGGTTTATCAGAAACACTAATCAATCAATGGGAAAGTATTGATGCTTTGAATGAATGGATGCCTAGTTTAACCAATTTACGATTAGGCAATACTTTACCTGTATTTCAGGTATGTTTTTTGTTGTTATTATCTGTCTGTTCGTTTACTCTTTTTTGGGAAATTATTACTTCATTAATGATTATATCTATTACGAACTAATGCTAGCTGGATAACTTTTAGACATTAAAAGATATTGAGTAGGTGTCACGTTTGCCTAACCATAACTTACCTTGACGGGTGTTATTTACTGATATATATGTAGGTTGAAAAGAGTCTAAATGAGGTAAAATCAAGATGTGACATCAGTTCATAAAGCAATTGATTGTTGAAATGAGTCTTGTTGGTATATGAAGACTGGTTGGGATCTATCCTATTATTGTGATAATCGTAAGAGATGTTGAGTGAGATGATTCGGAATCAGTCTCAATGGTGCACAGATGTATTCACTTTTCCTATGCTTTTAGATCTTAAGTTTTGGAATTTTTTACACATTTTATCCCACGAATTCATTCCATCTCCTCGATTTATATTGTCTATGGCTAATCTAATCTACTCCTATTGATACTATTACCATTACTACTATAGTGAATGAAGATTTGGTATGGAACACCAACTTATTGTTTGATGCAAAATTACAGGGTACTTTCGTAAAATATGAAAACTATGCATTAAATACATTATTTGCACATCTTCCTTCAGTTGTCTCTTACATGCTTTATGATTCTTTCAATTCTGTTGTTATTACAAATACTCTCTGTTAACATTCCTGTTCTCTTCAATTCAATCTAATGGCAGACATTCCACTTCCAATTGCTGCTACATACTACTAATATCTGTCAACATGAATAGCATACACCACATTACCACTGTGGGGTTTATCTTGATTTTTTAGACCATTTTGCTATACTAATGTAATGTAATGACTTGAATTGATACATATATTTGTCATATTCCACATAGTGTTATAATTGATTAACTGACATAAGTACTATACTTCTAAATCGAGTAAATTAAACTGTACCAAGTAGCTAAATAAGTTAATCTAATTTTGTTAGCTTCCAAAAGAAAGAAAAATAAAAAAACTTCCAACCAATCTGAAACAATTGTTTTGTATATTGTATTTCAAATATACCTTATAATATGAACTTTAAATCATAAGTACAAATTAATTCCATTTTATAAATTCATTATATTATTGTTTATATTGTGGTTACTAATGTAATAGGCTTTAATATTATTGTTAATTATTAACAATCCTTTTTTCTTCGTTTAAAATGGGCATCAACAATGTTACATTTAATTCAAGGTCATTCCATTACCCATCATCATCTAAGTAGAAAAATTCACTTGGTATTGTTTTACTTGTATCTTCCCATTGTTATTTAGGACTGCAATTGATCAGTCTCATGTTGGCATATATGTATCCTGTGCGGATTGCCTCGGTATAGCCTTAAGTCACAAACTTTCTAAGCAAAGATGGATAGTGGCTAGCAGTGAAATCCAGGACGCGCGTTCCGTCCTATTTATATCGAGGCAATCCTCACAAGATGCACATATGCCAACATGAGACTGATCAATTGCAGTCCTAAATAACAATGGGAGGATACAAATAAAACAACACAAGCAGGTGGCTATCAGGACTCAGTAACTAAGTGGATAACGCAATAGCGTTTGAAGCGAACGGTACTGGGTTGGAGTCCCGGAGTGAAAATCAATTCTGAGATGCAGCCACATCCAGCTGACGAATCCCGGATAGGATGAAACGCTCATCCTGGATTCCACTACTATCCACTATCTATATTCGTTTGTTTTGTTTGAAAAATACTACTACCAATTATTATTACTATTATCAATATTGAAAAGAAAAGAAAAGGTGAAAGCCCATTAGTCTATTGAAAATAATGAAGACGTTTAAATGGCGAAAATTTTCTCTTCGATAATATCGTTTTTTTGAAAATGTACAATCCTATTTATAGGTAATAGATTTGACTGGGGTACCTAGCCTGTCGTATGCCCTGATGGTGTTCTCGTAACTTTCGGGTTGCCTGATCTGCCAAGAGCGATGGGATAGTGCATGATGCTATTGTTGTGTGCTAGGTTCAAAGAGAACTGTATGTTATTTGCATTCAAATCCGCCCCGTCATTGTTCTTATTTGCCCCCAAATGCCCTGGTACGGCCGAGAGTGGGGAGAGTCCGCTCTCCCTCTCGAAATGCTCTCACATGGCCACGTGTATATAGCCAGAGAATGTCCGGCACTTCAACCGGTTTGGTGGACATGGAGAGTCCACCTAAGGGAGTCGGAAAACCCTGATTCCAAACCAATGGTGCACTTGGGCTCCAATATCCTGAAGCGACAAATGGCGTTGGCCACCAGCTACCATGGGACTGCATCTCCTGACGTTTCTCCACTACCTTGTGGATCAGACCTTCAGGACGAAGGCTACGGGTGTGACCCTCTAAGAGAACCACCTGCTTCGGTTTGGGCACCCGAGTAGTATCACAGCCCTCACACATATCAAATGAGATTTGTGTGGCGCATATGTATTTGGTGCCTCTTTTTACCAATATCTATATGTTAAAATAAATAATAAATAATAGATTTCAAGTATTGAACAAATATGAGTATTGCATCGTTTAGAAAAGTAATCAAAAATCATCAAGAACTCACGCTATGTATAATAGTTTTGGAAGCAATTAAAGGTAATAATCTATAGAATGAAAGTTAAAGATAACTGTATGCTTTATAAAGGGAGAGGAGAAGGTAATAGTTAATATTTATAATTTGTAAAATTCAAGGGGGTGGAAAGACTTGGAGAATAAGGGATCAAATATGACTCTTCTGTACATAGAGGTCAGATTTAAAATGCTGAATTGCCATAGCCTCAGTTGTGTACAAACTCCTCATCCAAACCTTTTTTGAGCTAGTTCTTCTGAATCTGTACAGGATTTTGAATGACGATCCATGTGTTGTAGTGTGACTCAAGTTGATCATGTGTTCAAGAATTCAGCTGTTGATCGATTCTCATTTTTCTCTAGATAGCCATGCACGTTAGTGCTCGGATATTTGTTTACCAAGTTCACACTTTATACGGCCAATATAACCTGCTCCACAAGAGCAAGTAAACTGATAAATGCACATTAAGGTGGTCCTAAGCTGCAGTTTTTCCTCGACACTTCTCTTAAATGAGTTTCTTTCTAAAAAAACCATTTCGGAGCTCTGCTAAATAAAACGTCTTTCTCAGTAATCTAGATAGTTTATTCTCTAATATCTCAGCTACTGTATCTACCTTGAATTCAATGTTCTTCTGGACTGTGGATGTATCTTCAACTTGATGTTTTAGTTTTAGACTACTACTACAATATTGTGTTCATTCACCATTGCTTAATACCTTATACTAACTGCTCATTAATAAACCTTTTCAAAATAGAACAAACTGCCTTGATTAGCCAGTTCGATTTTAGAAATTACACTTATTCATTTGCTTTGTTTGTGGAGTTAGGCACATTAGTTGTTCATGGGAACACTTTTTTCAACAAATTAGTAGAATACATTTACCAATACAGTTCAGTGAAGGATCATGGAACATTATTAAATATTATATTGCACCATATATGGTTGACCATAAATATGTAATATCATACTAGCTATTCGATAGTAGTTAATGATACAAACTAGCCTATTGAAACGTATGTATATACATACACTTCATGATGTATTGAAGAAGCTTTAGATGTGCATAATATAAAGTTTTGATATGGTTTATCTACATTGTATTGTTAATTAATGAAATTCGAAAAGGCTGATCACTTAAATGATGTCAGTTATTCCGAGATTAAGTTCTTTTTGTAAATATTTTCACTGTCTAGGTTTGATTTGTTGAAAAACCATAAATATATTCTACTGAAATAATAATAGGGACAGTTATCTCATGTGTACTATGTTCCTTGTTAATGTTTACAAGTGTAGAAGTAGGTTGAATGAAATTTGACTGTAGTCAAGCTAAAATGTGACATCAGTTCACAAAGTCATTGACTGTTAAGTTGAGTTATGCAAATGGGTACGAACTATCTAGCTGGAATCCTCTCGATTATCATAACCAATGATTGAATACGTTAGGAAATAATGGCTTAGAATAGGTCAAAATAGCACAAATACATTTACTTTAGATTTTTAGCCCTAATATACCTTCATGTATACCCAACGTTTAATCTTATTATTATTTCTATCTCTTTTTCAATATTCACTTTGTTGTTTTCAACTCATTGTGCTAACGTGGTATAGGAAGTGTTATATCCTAACGAAAAATAAAGGAATAATAACTGCTAGGAATTCTTCATGGATTATTATCACATATATTGTTATGAGATAATTATTAAACAACTAGAATATACATATGTTCCTATTCCATTTATTATAAGCTTTTATTTGACCTATTGACTACTATTATACAATTTACTATTCTTAACTTATTCCATATTTATTAGTTACAGTCTCCTATACTTAAACGCACTTTGGGCTTTAGTTTATCTAATAATTATTTTTCATTTTATGGTGGGATGCGGTCTAGTTTACTTGTATATAAGTCATGTATGTCTGAAATAGACGACTTAAACAGTAGAGGCTTGGATTGCGTTCTGAACCGAACGGGTTGGATTAGGCCTAAGAGTTGACTCAAAGCTGTTTGTGCTGGTTAACGCATGATTGGTTTAGCATATGGACAAGGTTATAGAAGTTGGTGTTCTGAACAACGACTTTGTCATCTGATATTTGACGGGTCATAGGACATAACAGGAAGTTTGGCCAATGTACATTTTGTGTTAGACTGTGCATTAATTATAATTAACTAATTGTGTAAGAAATATTTGCATCAACATTTTTTAAATGTTAGAATTTATCTCAAAATCCTTTTTGTTTGAGGTTTTCTTTACAAAATAATTATATATACATTATGTGTATATATCTATATATTTTCAGTCTTGGATAGAACCTGATTGTCGAGCTCATGTAATTGCCAGATTACCAAAACTTACTACATACAATCGAAGTGTCATTGATGCAGAGGAACGTGAAAGTGCTGAACGAGAATTTGTTCGATATTATGGTCAGATTGATCCAGATAAACGTCCTAATCGGTTAGTTATAAAAAGTTGAAAATTAACTCTTATGAGTTAATTAATAAAATTTTATAAGAATCAGGTTAATTTATAAATTGTATTTGTCACAAATAGGGTAACATTAAAAATCTAAAAGCACTGAACAACTATTTCTACATAATATAAGACTAATTACAATTGGTTGATCACTGGGTGGTGATCAATGTCATGCTTGTCTAGTCCTTATTAGTGCAGATCGAATGCTATCGATCATGTTTCAATGTGGCCACCAGTCTAGGTGACTCGACAGGGAGCACCAGTTCCCTCAAGATTACAGGTACACCTTGCTGACGAGTGCCAAGTAGCACGAAACCTGGGTTCAGGGTTTCCTGTTGACTACCTCCAACCACCATCTAATAAGACTAATTATCAGAGTTCACATTTTTGAAAAGTTTTATATTCGCATTGAAACAATTACTAAGTCCTGTTTGATTTTCAATAGTACTCCGATTCAGATTAATTATGTGATCATTTCAACTTGGGAAATAATTCTTATTCGATTATTTGTCAAGAAGAAAAAAAACAAGTATAACTTGCCATTTGATTTATTATTATTAATGGCTTTATTCAATATGACGAAAGCTTTTAAAAGCTTAGATATTTATTGTATACTAACATCAAAAAAGTATTTATATTCTGTTATAGTTTTGGATGTCATTAGTAGTAGGGCGAGACTCTAGTTTATGGACGAACTTCGAACGAATCCTAAGTGACCTTGAGAAATATTAACCAATCAGCAAACAGTCAGTATAGAGTAAAAATATATTATACCAAATCAAGGAAATATAGTGGATACACTTCTTATACGTGGTTCAAAAACTTGTCAAGATGAGAAAGAGGTTCAGAGGTTCTAATATCGTAATGCATGCAGTAGAGGAAATCATCCATACGGCTACAGAATAGTCGGCCTCTGTAGTCATGATAAAGTCTCAAAAACTCTTTCAGCTTCGACCACATAGCTTCAATATTGTTTATGTGCACTCCGGTTGTTGAGTGCACAAAATGCTACTTGTGGATAACGACACGATGCACACAACCAAGCCTATGTAGGAGTCTGTACACTCTCCAGACATCCGTATATATTCTAGTACTTGGCTGCAGCCAATGTTACTGGTGCTTTTATCATGCAGTTCGCAATAATTATCGTAATTTGCCTTAATTACGGATTATATATGGGATTTTCATCGCGAACTGACATCAGCTATAATGCCAGAAATTCATTTAGTCAAATGGATGGAAGGCTTTCGCATTAAAATCCGAGATCTGTTATCTTATACCTGATTGATTCGTCCACAAATTATAGTCTCGCCGTTTTATTTGTTATAGCCACTCAATTATCACGTTTCGTACAAAATTCCCTGTGAACCGATCGTGCGGTAGCATTAAACACTGAAGTTGGCGCCGTAACCTCGAAATCCCTAAAACGCTTCGGATTGGCTCATCCATGAATTAGAGTCTCGCCGTAGGATGTTCACATGACTGATATAGTCGTGAAAATTTTCACTTTTTAGAATTTCTCTTAATTAGAATAAGAAATCAACTGTGGTAGTAGTTTTTTATATTCCATCGTAGTCCAAATCTTCAACTGATAATGTGTACCTACAATAAACATACCTGAACCAGCTTCTTGAGTATGAAAATCAAGAGTGAATGAAGAACTTTTATTGATCAACTGAATCCAGGTATATGCATAAACTTATTCGTAAATATAAATCTGTTCCTTCAAAAAGTAACCAATAACATACACTTATTAGTATTTCTCAATCATCATTTAACCTTGATCTGATATGTATGATTGGCCAAGTGTATCATAGTCACAAGTACTTTTCATTATTTCAATTGTTGAGATCATGAGTCAGTTGAAGCTAGGCCACCATGGGAAACCTGGAAGCACTGGATGGCCATTTCGTCCTATTGTAGGACTCCTCAGCAGTGCGTATCCACGATCCCGCCTCGCGGGATTCGATACCAGTAGGTCTTCAATGGTGACTGAAGATAGATCCTGGGTTCGAATCTCGCGAGGCGGGATCGTAGATGTGCGCCGCTAAGGAGTCCCACAGTAGGACGAAATGGCCATCCAGTGCTTCCAGGTTTTCCATGGTGGTCTAGCTTCAATTGACTCATGATCTCAACAATCGAAATTACTAAAATCCCCACAAAACCCCCTTCTGATACTTTTCATTATGTCTATCTATTTATCTATCTAAAGGTGCATACAATAATACTTAGTAATCCCCTTTGTTTTTGGTGTATAACAACGAAACAGATTTTTGTGAAAGTAGTGGACATGTATAAGTCACCAATATATCTGATGATAGATATCCTCGAAGTATTGCTCCAAGGGATGGTCGAGCTACTAGATGAGTAATGATGATTCTCAAATTGAGGTACAATATATAAATTTATACCAGGTAGTCGCGAAAACACTGCGAGTGAAAAGGAAGCTTTATTGGATAAACCAGATAGATAGATAGATAGATACCAGAAAAATATATATATATATATATATCCCTTAGAAATCTATGCCACACATTCAACCTATGGCGTATATCTCACTCTTTAGAAAAGGAAACCAAATCTCAGTTAATAGCGTGTATCTATCAGTTAACTTATATCTGATTGATGAGACTGTATCAAAATGGCAGGTCGATTGATGGTGTAAATCTTCATCGATTAAATTAATGTTGGGACATGTATTATACATGTCCAACAGTTACTCACATTGGTATTAGGAGTAAATTAAAAATAAACTAAGGTTTAACACATTCAAGGCATGATATTAATCTATGAAATCATTGACTAGTGATTTCATTCATATTTCCAGGTACAAACTTTTCGATTAGACTCCATCTGATGAATGTGGTCAGTTGTGTTCTTAAACTCTTGGTGACATAACACAAAGTCGATTATTAATTTGACACAACTTTCATATAATTTATTTCCTCTTTTCTAACTAATATTTCATACGTCTAGCATTGTTTTTATTTTGTACTATCATAAATATTACTGTTACTGATTTACTACATAAATCTTTTTTAGTTTATTTTTTCTGTTCTAATTTGGTTTGGCGAATTGGGCTAATACATCTTTAGACAACTAATTCACTGAGTGAGAATTATTAACTTATTATGTAAAATATCAGCAACCAATAATTTTCGTATACTTCCTATAATAATAATCATGTGCATTCACCAATAACTAATTTCCAAGAATTCCCGGAGTTCTAGTGAGGAGCGGTGACTAGTAGAGTTCAACTGTATCGAGTGTGTGAGGCAGTTACTCACCGCAAAGAATGAGAGATGGTCACACAATATCCCGGGTTAATCGAAATTAGATATGTAAACAGCAGGATCCCAACTCAGTGGTCTTAAGTTTAAACGCTCTTCATGAAACTCGGAACACCTAGGTTCGATCCCTTAACGGGTCGGGAATACACGTTGCTGAGGAGTCCCGTGTTAGGACGAAACGACCTTAAGTAGTTGTCTAATTAAAATCAACCCACCATGTAAGCGATAAAATTCATCAATCTCTACAAATCCTCTATAGTATATCTTTAAAAAAGTTATTTATTGAAAAAATGTATAACTTCACTCACACTAAAGAATTTATTTAACTACCCAACTTAGATTTTTCTTATTGTTTTCCTTCATTCTATTGTTTTCTCCTTTGCGAATAATTTATAGGTAGTTGATTTAATGATTAATTTAATTTTTCCATAATCTATAACTTAATTTTAGTTATTGGGCTCTAGAACGTCGACATGGTCGACTTCAACCATTAGCTAACATTGATTTATCTCCAAAACAGCACATTCGTGTACGTGTCACAATGTCAGGGAAAGAAGTAAGTATGATTGGGTTATTATCTATTTATTGACTATTTTTTTCAAGTGTTTTTATGGCAAAAATCACAAGATCCACCAATTGGTCTCATGTTTTTATTATTATCGGGTAGTTTAAGTCTTCATCGAATGATACCAAGAGATGATCTATGTTAATCTTTATATTTTATAGTACTGTGAAATACCCAATCTTACTTTGAATATATCAACAGAAGGAACATATCGAATTCCAATGATTTATGACTCAATATAGCACTACAGACGTAAACAGTTTGACCTAGAGTTTCAAACTTCCTGACAATTTCCTCTCACATGATCGGTTTCAGGTGTAGAAGGAAATGATAAGGCATGAACAGTTTCTAAATTATTAGGAACTAACAATTTTTCGGGAATAATTTCTTTATGATTGTCACAAATTAAAAGTAATTGAAAAAGCATTTAAAATTACCCAATGAACACTGAGAACAATGGATATCAGTTGATCCACTGAATATTAACTAAAGTCATGTTTGTCTAGTCCTTTTTAATGTATTGATTGAATTCTATCGATAAAGTTACAATGTGGCTACTAGTAATTAAGTAACTTGATATCATGTGCACTGTGTTTTGATCTTAAATAGTTGGAAGTTGTTAGGAAATCCTGAATGTAAGTTTCATGCTAACTAGCATTTATCAGCAAGGTTTACTATGCATTCTTGAAGCAATTAATTTCCTACCTTTGGGATTCGAGCATGCATCATAGTTTATTATGTTACCACTGTGCCAGCCATCCGACTTATGATGGACCACCTTTATGACTAAGTTAGTTCTACTGATTAATCACTGAGTAGTACTCACTGTAATGTTTTTGTAGTAGTCGATGTTAACACTGTACAGTGAAGCGTGTTCATTTGTGTTATATCAGCACCCTTCGCCTAAAAAGTTCGGCTCAAAACCGAGTTCACTAAATTGTTGTTGATAAATGATGTGCATAATCAATAAGGTAATTATTTAGTCTATCTATTTATCTCATTTATCAGATACGGAGTTGTATACCTAATGTTGTAAAATGTGACTTTTAAAAATAAAGAATACTTACGGGTTACCAATATTCGATCATAGGTGTCTTCAAAACATTCTCGTGTATTTTGGAACCAATGAGTAAGCAATGTCTGGGTTAGAGATAAGGTATTAGGTAAGGATATCAAATCAATTGGTGAAGTAGTAAATCCTCATCAGTTGAGGTGGTTGAGACATGTGCAACCACCATCTACCTTGACGGACGATGTTATCTGGTGTAGAAGTAGGTCCTAAGAATAATAGGGGCGGCCAAACTCAAGTGGGCGGAGTGGTGTTTGACCCTATGATCTAGTATCCAAAAGTTGAGTGCATTAATCACTGAACCACTACTCCCTATGTGACTGTCCCACACCACATGACCATTGCACCGTACACATTGTTGGTCAAATCTTAACAGAATACCTTCAAAGAGGGACTCAATATCATAGCTATTACGTAACAGTTCAGTTACAGCTGAAACTTATCCAATATTTCGTTTTTCATATCTGAACTATCAGTCAGTCAAACGTGTAACCTCTATTCATCTACATTTTTGTGTACAATTTTTCTAATAAAAAAAAACTGAATAAACCAAGTTTTTCTTTTCATTGTTGTAAATGTACACTGTTGAGGAGTAATACCCTTCTAAAACGAAATAGCTATCCAATACTTTCTCATTCTCAATAGTTGTCTAACTAAGATCAGTTCATAATTTGAAACTATACAAATTCTACAATCTTCATAATATTCCCCTTTATTATTATTATTATTATTATTATTATTATTATTATTATTATTATTATTATTAAAGGTTGTTTCCATCTTATACATCTAGAATAGATGTATAAAAACTGACAATATTTATTCATTATCTATCAATTGTGTTTAGTTTGACATGCAAAATTAGAATGATTTACCTATTTTTCTATTTCTATGTCTTTTTTTTCGCGCTACAAAAAAAATTAAAAAACAAACATTTGATTGGTTGATTGCAACTTCAAGGTCAACCTCATCATATGTTTATTATTATTATTGTTATCCTATCCATCAGATCACGTGAAAAAACCTTAAAATACTTTTAATCAACTAAATGTGATCAATGATCAAATTTATTTTTATTTTGACCTTAACCTATTTCTTCTTTATTTCATTTGAAATTTGATCGGACAGAAAAGTTTGTATCATGAATTAACTGTAATTAGAAAATGATTCAAAATTAAAATGTATTAGATAGCTGTTTCGTTTTAAGTTATGTTAGAGTGATTTAGATCGGATTAAAGCATATTCCTTATAGGGGATTGTGTTGGGTCACGTTGTTTGGTTATCCTCCTAACCAATCAACGCTGGCGGTAACTTGAAGAACATTCTAGAACTTTCTTGTGTAAAAAATCATAAATATGCTTATATCCAACTCTTTTATTTGGAATATAATTACATTCCTGTTAAACCATGTTGTGATTTGGGAACGCATCGAGTAAAGTAGCATTCAATAATACAAAGTAATAGGAATAGCTGGATCATAGTAAGAGGGATTATAACAGTATAGGACTCTTTATCAATACATATATATGACCCTATCATATATGATCGAAAGTAGGAGCTTTGGTCTTGTATGCAAGCGCCAAATGAATCTCGAGTAGGAAAAATTGTGACTGACAGAGTTCAATTATGTTAAGGTACAGCTAAACCAGTTATTGTTATTGGTAATAATTGATGATAGTTATGCTACTACTTGGTGAATTGATCAGAAAGTGGAAATATGAATCTCATTACACTCCAACTTAATTGTTTAAAAGTAGTAACTTATTTGTTGTACAACCTGAATTGTGGATATTAAGTTTTATTCCTGGCGAGTTAGTGTGCATCAGATACTAAAGTGTCCTTAACACGAAATAGGTGTTCAGTTTCCCCTTGGTTTCAATAGTTCCCTCAGCTAACGTTGTCAGTTCATCGTACAAACATTTGCATTAAACTAATCTTGACACCCTGTTCTAATAAATAATATCATAGGGTAAGTTTGTTATGTAAACCATAAATCTCGACAATCTTTGCAAACTCCTTACATGCTAATAATAGTCATGTGCTCGCTAGTGACTTATTTCGAGAGATAATTCCAGGATTTCTTGTGAGGTGTGAGATCAGTAGACTTCAACTCTGTAAGGTGATAAGATGCCCACTTATGTACGTTGGATCATGGTTGCGTTATGTCGTCAATTAAGTGAAGTTAGATAATACAAACATGTTCTTCGGTTCGTCCATCCGTTGAGGTTGTAGATGCTCACTGCTGAGGAATCCCATTCTGATACGAAACAGATGCTTCTTGGTTTCCAGTGGTTGTCTAATATCGGTTTATTATGTAAACTACAAAATATCACAAGTGTTCTTTCTGTCGTTTAAAGGAGACTGACTATGAACTAGTGGTCTGACTAATACAATAACTTGAGAGCTCACTGAAGCTAGAAAATTTGGTATGGTTCAGAACTAGTATTAAAACAAAGTTCACATACGTTGCACAGTCGATAAATATTCAGACATACTAGGCAGTCAGTTATTTTATTTCATTCTGAAGCTTCATTAATTACGGATAATGCTATGGAAGGTCACCCTTAAGATTATTAAAAACTATTTAATCTGATCAACTTTTAATAGCACCAATCATTTTTTATGATTATAATATGAGTAATTGTTACAAGTTTCAAGGAGAACTCAAATGTATTTTTCCTCACTAGTGCACATTTGTTCCAAGTTTCAAATTCCTTATAACGACTAACTAAACCTTTTTAGAATCAATCAATTGGTGTTGTATTTTTAGTGTAAGACACTTGAAATCATTATATTTCTCGTTAATTGTTTTGGTAAGCATTTATCATTAAAATTCGACCGTTTGATCCTTACCAGGATACATGACTATTATGGGGTTAATCTAATAAACACTATCATTTAACTCATATTGAAAAACGTCATGGTAGCCAGTTATCATTTACGTTGAGCCTAAGGCAGATGCCTGTTGGACTAATTTGCCATACCATATTATCTCGATATAATGAAGTTAAAAAGATGTATATTAAAAGAGATCAAATTAATTCAGTAGCGATGACAGTAAAAAGGTCTAAATATTGAGAATAGAATTCGGAAAGGCTGATTGGAAAGGATTACATAAATAAATTCAAAATCGAGACAAAGATAAGGAATGAATACATCCACGCCACTGTAGACAATTCTGAGCCATGTCATCCATTCTCCAACCACTGATCGCGATTACACACGGAGCCCAACCAGGTAATCCTCACATGCCAACATAGAACAAATTAACAGTCAATAACTTTATGGATTAATGTTATGTATTGGTTTACCCACTCGAAGTTTCTTTTCCAACCGACGACTACACCATGAAACTTTTCACTATCAAGACGAGGGATGATTAAGGATATGTAACTTATGTCCTGACTCTAACCTTACTCAGCGAAAATGTATAATCCCATCAATCGATTTGGTACTTTTCCCTAGTAACTCTATGCTTAACCTTAAGATTACTCACTCCGGTCATTCCTCAGAACGTGAGCAATACTTGAAAGACGTCTATGATCTAAAACCTGTAACGTATACATATCACGATAGCATGTGGGGATAATGTCTATGAGATCACTTTTGACATTTCACAAACTAAATTTTAAATTTATTGGAGTTCGCAATCTCCCGTTATTGATATTTCAAATTGTATTTAATCAATTCCTGCTTACATACGGACAATATCAATTTATCCGGTAGCCAACAGTGACTGCTTGATTTCCATCCTGAATATTATTAATAGGAAAAATACACACTCTTATGAATAATAATGAATATCATACATAATGAACAAGTTTTATACTCACTTTGATCAATAGTGGTTTTATGTAATAATACCCCAACATTTGAAGCAATAAGTACTGGGTTTTGTAAACGTCATCAACACTGAAGATTCAGGTGTATACCTAAAAAAAGGGGAAAAAACCCATTTTATTTCTAAAATACTTTTCGACCTTGTTAATAAAAATACTATCAGTATAGGGTTGTGGGAATTATTAAGTTTTTGATTGAGATCATGAACTGATTGATGTTAGATCATGCCATGACCAGTGGAGATAGGCATCTACCTCAGTACAATGGGATTTGGTCGCTCAATTTCGTGGATTGGTTGAGGCTAAACATTAACAGCATTGGATGCTGGTTCAGTGGTCTATAGAGGTTAAGCGTTCGCGCGCGAGACTGAAGGCCGTGGGTTCGAATCTCGCAAACAGGATCGTGGATGTGCACTACTGAGGAGTCTCATACTAGGACAAATCGGCCGTCCAGTGTTTTCAGGTTTTCAATGATGGTTTAACATATATCAATTCATGATCTCAATCAAAAACTTAATACAATATATTATTCAACATATTATTACATCATTCCTCATGATTTCATTTTTTCTCTCTTTCTTATTTTCAGGTTTGGTATAATATAAATGTCAACTTAAAAGTATCACAAGCTAAACGTCATTTCTGTAATTTATTCAATATTACTAATCAGCATGAAATTAAACATTTGAAATTATTTTATTTTGATCAAGTTATGTCACAAATTCAAGGTCCAGAAGAATTAAAATATCCAAATCGTAATTTATATTCATATCAAATAGAGACTGGTGATTTATTCGAATTAGTACGATATCCGGATCCTTGATAATAGAAAATAGAACTTTCACAAAAGTACAATATGATATGAATGTTTGTGTGTGTGTGTATGTATGTATGTAATTTTGTTAATCCTTTCTCTTTTTTTTGTGCAACATGCCTGTTTGTATAATAGTCGTTGATTTGTTTGTTTTCATTGTCATCGATTTCCCCTCCCCCCTCTGTCTCTCTCTTACTCGTCGGTTTCCCTCTTTCCCCCATTTGTCATATTTACTCCCCATTCACAATATAATAGTGTATATTCACCCGTTCATTCATTCATTTGATCTTATTAATTGTGAAATGGTGGTTTATTGGTTAAGGTGTTCCACCTTCAATCTTGTTCATTTTTATTCATTTCCATTGGAGCAGCTGAATAGTATCATCGTTATCATTATTTTGAATCCCTTTACCTATTGAATAAGGTTATCGGTTAAAGTTCTAAGTACTTGATTAGTGACTTATATTGTCTGTCTATGTCTATTTGTGAATGTATGTGTAAATATGTACTACATTATAATTGTTCTCTTATTACCTTTTATTTATTCATTCATACAAGATGTGATAGACTCCAAGTTTTTTCTTCTATTCTATTGATTAGTTAGTATTTTTGACAAATCAATCATGATCATTTTCGATCATTTTGCTTTTAAGGTACAATGTTATGCATCCATACTCAGTGTATGTGTATGTGTGTGTGCTCTTCTGGCAGTTTTGTGATTTATTTTCCTGTTTTCTTTTGTTTGTTTTTGAGTTTATCTTTCTTTTTTTCCGTGTTATTTATTTGTTTGTTTATTTCCATACATCTTAATTCCTTGATGAATATAAATAAAGCGCTAAGAACAAGACATCCCAAATAAAATGAATACATCATTATAATTCAAACTTTCTTTCTCATCAGCTGCAAACAACCTAAATTCTCATTGGTAATATCATTTTAAAGAGTTTCATATACCGCAATCAATGAAGTTTAGTTCGTTAGGTGATATAAATAATAAGAAAAGGAAACAACATGCTTAACATAATCGTAAAGTTTTCAGTATGGGGTTGTGGAAATTGTTGAATTTCCGTGAAATCATGAACTGATCTAAGTTACACCACCACTGAAGACTTAAAAGCACTGGAAAGCCGTTAGAAAAGGTCGACCCTAAAAATGTCACACCTCACGGATTTCCGTCTCAGGCGGTAAGGCCTTTTGAGTGACGGAGTTAACATGTTAAAAACTTCCCACAAAAAGGTCGTGCGTAACCGGCCTCAAGCAGTTGACCCTTGAATTCTGGTCACGCTCCCACGTCGTTATGACCAACATTAATCCGACTTCCTTTTCGTGTTTCTCAAGAAATGCCTTTACACGGTGTGGGCAGCTGGAAAGTGACATCAGCCCTCATACCCGTAACAGCACCCGAGGCCAAGTCGGCCACATTCAAATCCCTTCTACACCTCCAAATAAATCTCTTATCTCCACGACTAACCCTTCTCACGTTACTTTATCACCTTGCGCCGCTAATGCAAACGATTCGAGTATGTGAAACGTTATTCACGGTCTCCTGAAACCACGTTCTAGACTACATGTGCCAGCTTTTAACACCCGAACACTGTGCCGAATAAGACAACAAGCTTCCTTAGCTAGAACTTTAGAATCTCGCACCATTGGTGTGTGCTGCGTCTCCGAAACGCGCATACAGGATCGGAGTAGCGTCATTCATTTGACCTCACCATATCAAAATAACCATGTGGATTCACGCTTCGTGTATCTGGAAGCCCTGATGCTGCTTCCCGTGGCCTCTCTGGTGTAGGTATAGCATTGAGTTTTAGGGCATAACTAGTTGTCTTAGACTAGATTACAGTAGATAGTCGCTTATGCGCTGTCCGACTAAACATAAGAGTACGGAAAGATAGGGATACTCGTCGTTGCCTTTTCGTCGTCTCTGCCTATTCTCCCACTGACTGCAGCTCAGATGATGTAAAAGATGAGTTTTACAGAAAGCTTTCCGACCTCTTTCATAAAGTTAGCCTCTCTGATGTATTAATAGTGGCTGGTGACTTTAATGCTCAAGTAGGTAAACTAAGCGATAGGGAAAGACACCTAGGTGGATCTTATGGTGTCGTGGCTCAAATAACAGATAATGGTGACCATCTGTTGCAGCTTTGCTCAGATAACCGCCTGTTTCTTGCAAATACTAAATTTAAGCATAAGGAAAAACATCTTTTAACATGGCGACCCCCTAATTCGTCCTAACGTTGGACTCAAATAGATCACATCGCTATCAGCCACCGATGGAGGGATTCGATGAAAGACTGTCACTCGTTATTGAGCACATGCTTAGATTCAGATCATCTCCTAGTACGAGCGCGTATTTGTCTAGGTCTTACTGGATGTAGGAAAGACGCTGCAAGGAAACTTCTCATGGTCCTACTTAATTATAGCCAAGCTAAGAATACATTTCAGGAACAACTAGAAAAACAGTTAGGTAGCCATGTAAGTAATCCCCACCCCGAGGCAGCATGGAATGATATCTGAAAAGCTGTGGGAACAGCAGTGATATCTGCTAGTAAGTTAAACCATAGGGTTATGCAGAAACACTGGATCTCAGCAGCATCTATCGCACTGATAGATGCTCGAAAACTCATTACATCTGGATCTGAACATAACGAAGAGCGGAGTCAGCTTAAGCGCAAGCTGACAAGAAGTCTACGCAATGATCGCGAGCAGTGGTGGGTAGCGAAAGCAAGAGAGATGGAAAAGGCAGCGGCAATAGGTAATAGCAGACAATTGTTCAGACTTGTTAAGGAAACCTGTTTTAGGAACCCAACTGTTAGCAAAAATATCTCGGAATTAGATGGACATATTATTCATTCTCAATACAGGAGATAGGATCGATGGACAGAACACTTTAGGTATCAGTTCAACTGACCTGCAGTCACACTTCGGTTGCCCACGATCTCCAGTCGACCTGAATGACAAATTGATGTAAGTCCTCCAAATTTTTACGAAGTTGAAATGCTGTAGGAAATCTGAAGCGAGGGAGAGCAGCAGGCCCTGGCAAGTTTACCGCTGAGATTTTTAAGGATGGTGGTCCAGTATTAGCGATGAGATTGATAGAGGTTTTAGGCAGAATCTTGGAACTGGACGTAATGACATCTGAGTGGTCCCAATCCTTAAACTGTGCCATTCTATAAGAAAGGACGAAAGTCCTCTTGTGACAATCGCAGAGGAATCAGTTTGACTAATATTGTCCAAAATAGTAGCTTAAATAATACTTCGACGCCTAACTAAAGCTCGTGAAAAGCAGACAAGAGAAAACCAGGTTGGTTTCCGATCTGGACGTGGCTGTATGGACCAGATATTCACACTACCTTAGGTCCTAGTACATAGACATACATTCATAAGTCCCACAGTAGCAATATTTCTCGACCTTAAAGTGGCATTTGACTCTTTTGATCATGAGGTTCTGTGGCAGTGTTTGTCACTGGAAGGAGTACCAAAGAAGTATATTAACCTTATGAAGGCTGTCTACTCGAATACCACTGGCCCCTCGGAATGCAAAATGTTGTCTCAGAAATGGGTTGCATCGGACCCTGAACGACTAATAGGGGGTGAAGTAGTTGAGCGTACCAACCACTTCACTTATCTTGGGAGTCTCATCAGCCTTTGCGGTCTGGTGTGTGATGAAATGTCAGTACGGATACAGAAGTCTCGACTAGTTTTTGCCAACTTGTGTCGGCGAGATCTCCGTCTTCCAACCAAAAGACGGGTTTACTGCGAAGCAGGTACGCCGTAGTGTCGAAAAAGCCTCTATAGTGTGGGGCAAAAACTTGGAGAATTACGAAAGCCATCATCCAGAAGATACAAGTATCTATTAACGGCTGTCTACGCAAAATACTTCGGATCGGTTGGTCAGACACTATCAGCAACAACCTACTGTGAGAGAGAACAAACCAGATTGCAGCCGAGGAAGAAATCAGGAAGAAACGCTGAGAGTGGATAGGACACACATTGAGGAAAGCACCCGACTGTATCGCAAGATAAGCCCTCACATGGTATCTTCAAGGCCAAAGGAGGAGAGGAAGATGAAAGAACACATTACGCCGAGAAATGGAGACAGACACGAGAAGAATGAACAACAATTGGATGGAACTAGAAAGGAAGGCCCAGAATAGAGTTGGTTGGAGAATGGTGGTCGGCGATCTATGCTCAACCACCGACTACCCCGACGTGCAATGTAGGAGTAGGATGGAAGAAAGCTAGAGACGGCCAGACCAAAACATGGCACAAATCTATGAAGTCACTGACAGGTGGATTGAACTATGTTGGTAGGTGTAGGACTGTCTGATTGGGATCCGCGAGACGATAGCAACCGTTGGTTAGAGACCTTGAATGTGACATGGCTCAAAATCGTTTTTAATGACGTAGGTGCATCCACTCTTTGTGTTCTCCCAAATTCTAATCTTCTGAACTCTGCATGTCCCTTTCTTTTTTCTCTTTCCAAATTTATTTCACTCAATTATGCTCCTTGAATAACATCTTCAATCCCTAATCTTTCCGATTACTACTTATACTCTTACTAACTCTACCACTACGGGATTTGAATCAACCACTGCATCTCTGTTGTGCTAATGTGGTATGGTAACTTGATCTAATGTACATACGTACGAAGTTTTATATTGTTGCTGACTGACTAACTGACTGTTAAATACATTTATATAGAGACACCTCAAATGTTATTCTAAACTTAACTAATTATAATGTAGCGGTAAATAAATCCGCAAAATAAATAGCTCTGTAAGTTATCGACATTGGATGCTGACCACATTAGTTTTAATGGACTCACCTAGCTGAAGGCGCTCGGTCATGCATCCGCACGAGATCACGAGTGGTAACTCCGTACTCAACAACTCTTGCAATTGCTAGCCAGATTAGATCAGTCGATCCTTGTTATATTGATAGCCTATCAAATATATCTTCGAACCTCCTCGCTTCTGTCTTTTGAGTTCACTTGGTGGTGGGTACGATCCATATTAGAAGGTGTTACTGGTTAAAGCGTTGTCAAAACTCCGAATACCTGTGGCATCTTCAATAAACTTATAAATACTGGAAGTTTTGTTTAAAATGTTCTTTTTTTTAAAAAAGTTTTATCGGAATGGGTTTTGTGGAGATTTTCAGAAATTTCACAAGTTTAAATCATGAGTCAATTGAAACTAGACCATCATGGAAAACCTGGAAGCACTGGACGGCCGTTTCGTCCTGGTATGGGACTCCTCAGCAGTATTGGTTGAAGTTAAACATTAACACCGTTGGATACCGGCTCAGTGGTCTAATGGTTAAAGTCCTGAGTTCGAATCCCGTGAGGTGCGTGGTCGTGGATGAGCATTGCTGAGGAGTCCCATGCCAGGACGGAACGGCCGTCCAATGCTTCCAAGTTTTCCATGGTGGTCTAGCTTCAATTGATTCATGATTTCAACTTGTGAAAAAAGTTTTCATTTTACAAAAACAAACATT
This sequence comes from Schistosoma mattheei, assembly GCA_944470405.2. Classification (NCBI taxonomy): domain Eukaryota; kingdom Metazoa; phylum Platyhelminthes; class Trematoda; order Strigeidida; family Schistosomatidae; genus Schistosoma; species Schistosoma mattheei. Next base: position 6,318,432 of record OX103950.1, read on the forward strand.
GCCGTTGTCATATCAACCATCTTTTATGATATGTGAATAATAAATATCTACTTATGATGATCATATTTCCATTTCCATAATTCAATAAATAAAGCGTGAATATTAATTATCATAGTGTTATAGACTAGTTTTATTTCATTCAATTAGCAGTGTGTGTATGTGTATGTGTGTGTGTGTGTGTTTGACTGTATCCATGTTGTGGTTGTCTACTCTTTTCTTTTCTTTAAAAATCGTTTAATCATTATTGCCTTTATATATTAAATTGTGAATGGAATATTTTTTTTTAGTTGAATAATTAGTCATTCAAGTGTAACCCCAATTGGCTAATAAAGTAAACTACGCCCGTATATGTTTATATATCCATAGATGAGTCATGCATTAACTCCATTTATAGTTCTAAACAATTTGTTAATCAATATATGGGGTTGTGGAAATTGTTGAGTTAAAAACGATATCATGAATAGATCAATAATGGACCACTATTGAAAACCTGGAAACACTGGATGGACTGTTTCGTTTGAGACTGAAAGTCCTGGGCTTGAGTCCTGAGTGTATAAACGTGTATGTATATTGATGAAGAGTCCCGTACTAGGACGATACGGTCATCCAATGCTTCCAGGTTTTCAATGGTGGTCTAGCTTTAATTGACTCATGATGTCAACTATTAAATTACTTTTTAATTGAGATCATGAACCGATTGATGCTAGATCACCATTAGAAACCTGGAAATATTGGACGGCCGTCTCGTCCTATTGTGGGACTCCACAGTAGTGCGTATCCACGATCCCGCTCACAGGATTCGAACTCAGGGCCTTCAGTCTCGCGCGCGAACACTTAGTCTCTAGCCCACCGAGCCTGCATCGAACGGTGTTAGTGTCTAACTTCAAATGATCCACAAAATCGCACGACCATCTCCCATTGTACTGAGGTAAATACCTGTGTCTACCTGACACGGATTAGCTCCACTGATCACTGCTTCTCACTATAACTCCGAGAATTCCCTCACGAAGTTAGTCACTAGTGAGCACGTGGTAGTTATCAGTATAAGGGTTGTGGAGATTATTAAGTTTCTGAATGAAGTCGTGAACCGATTGATGTTAGACCACCATTGAAAATCTGGGAGCATTGCGCGGCCGTTTCGTCTTACTGTTGGACTCTTCAGCAGTGAAAATCCACGATCCCGCTCTCAGGATTCTAACTCATGGCTTTCAGTCTCGTGAGTGAACACTTAACTACTACAATCTTCACAAACTTCCGTTGTAATCATTTATTTGTTAGTTGTACCTGAATGTAGAAAACATAGTTCAATCCATAGAAAATTAAACGGTGAGTATTCACCAGTTGAATAAAACCTTCTATAACTATTGTGTTGATAATAATACCTATTCAAATGTTGATTATTTTTTATTGGACAATCAACAGAATGCTGTATACTATAATCTCAAAATCTATAATTATAGTTTTTGTGGATATTATTATTAATTCTAATGGTTAAGATCATGAGTCAATTGAAATTACCATAATATCCACAAAAATCCTTCTGATATGAATCAACATATGCTCACTAGTGATTGGTTTCAAGAGGTATTTCCTGGAGTTCTAGTGGGAATCAGTGACTAGTGGAGTTCAACTGGGTCTGTTGTGAGATAGTAGCTCACTGAAGATAATAGTGGATGGTGGCACAATTTCGTGGGTTGATTGAAGTTAGACATTAACACCGTTCGATAACGGCTCAGTTGTCTAGAGATAAAGCGTTCTCGCACAAGACCGATAGTCCCTGAATTCGAATCTCACGAGGCGAGATCGTGGATGCGCACTGTTGAAGATGGTCTAGTTTCAATCGATCTCAATCAATAAATTATAGTTTTATTCAGAAATCAGATTTCTTTTCATTCATCAACTTTTATCAATTTCAATTAACAAACTGATAATAGAACTGAGTAATTTGAACACCTTGATAAATATCAATTGAATGTAATCTGTCTATCATTTAATAAATGTAAAGAATGATTAAATTCTATTTTAATCTTAAAGGTAAAGTACTTATGATGAAATGCTGAAATTAGAGTAGAAAAATCAGAATTTCTCTTGATTGTCTTTTTCTTTTTGTTTACAAATACGGAAGTACTTTTGGACTGAAAACCTCAGCTGATTATTTTTCTTAGTTTAAAATTGATACGGCATCACACAAATAACATGAGAAAATATACCTGCTACATACACTGACTGTTTCTCTATCTATCTATCTATCTATCTATCTATCTATCTATCTATCTATCTATCTATCTATCTATCTATCTATCTATCTATCTATCTATCTATCTATCTATCTATCTATCTATCTATCTATCTATCTATCTATCTATCTATCTATCTATCTATCTATCTATCTATCTATCTATCTATCTATCTATCTATCTATCTATCTATCTATCTATCTATCTATCTATCTATCTATCTATCTATCTATCTATCTATCTATCTATCTATCTATCTATCTATCTATCTATCTATCTATCTATCTATCTATCTATCTATCTATCTATCTATCTATCTATCTATCTATCTATCTATCTATCTATCTATCTATCTATCTATCTATCTATCTATCTATCTATCTATCTATCTATCTATCTATCTATCTATCTATCTATCTATCTATCTATCTATCTATCTATCTATCTATCTATCTATCTATCTATCTATCTATCTATCTATCTATCTATCTATCTATCTATCTATCTATCTATCTATCTATCTATCTATCTATCTATCTATCTATCTATCTATCTATCTATCTATCTATCTATCTATCTATCTATCTATCTATCTATCTATCTATCTATCTATCTATCTATCTATCTATCTATCTATCTATCTATCTATCTATCTATCTATCTATCTATCTATCTATCTATCTATCTATCTATCTATCTATCTATCTATCTATCTATCTATCTATCTATCTATCTATCTATCTATCTATCTATCTATCTATCTATCTATCTATCTATCTATCTATCTATCTATCTATCTATCTATCTATCTATCCACACATCTATCTATCTATCTATCTATCTATCTATCTATCTATCTATCTATCTATCTATCTATCTATCTATCTATCTATCTATCTATCTATCTATCTATCTATCTATCTATCTATCTATCTATCTATCTATCTATCTATCTATCTATCTATCTATCTATCTATCTATCTATCTATCTATCTATCTATCTATCTATCTATCTATCTATCTATCTATCTATCTATCTATCTATCTATCTATCTATCTATCTATCTATCTATCTATCTATCTATCTATCTATCTATCTATCTATCTATCTATCTATCTATCTATCTATCTATCTATCTATCTATCTATCTATCTATCTATCTATCTATCTATCTATCTATCTATCTATCTATCTATCTATCTATCTATCTATCTATCTATCTATCTATCTATCTATCTATCTATCTATCTATCTATCTATCTATCTATCTATCTATCTATCTATCTATCTATCTATCTATCTATCTATCTATCTATCTATCTATCTATCTATCTATCTATCTATCTATCTATCTATCTATATTCTCACCCAAGTATTATTATATGAAGTGACTTATATAATATCAGTAGATCATTAAATTGGAAATCACTAGTCGAATATCTGTTCTTTTTTAGTGGAATACTGTTGTGTTCCGATTTATGATGAACTAATTATCCAATACTTTCTAATATTCTATGATTTGGATATAATTGTGAGTATTTAGCAGCCGTATCTCTTAATTGTCATTTAAAGATTTATCAACAAATATAAAACTTTTGATGATTGAAATCAATCAAGAAAAGTTGGAAACACTGGAACAAAGTAAATGAAACCATAGGTTTTAGCCTTTTTACCGCTCATTAATTCTATACCGAAATAAATCGATTTTAGAGTGTTCATTAGACAGAAGTAGTATATCTAGTGGATAAAATAATTAATATCTATGCATAACTAACTAATAAAAACATTTACATTTATTTTTAACATGGATATAAATATTTACAACCAATAATTTTTCTAAAAGCATTATACTACTAATAAATAGTTTGTTTTCATTTGTTAAATATTTGGGCGGTATTCAAGCTGTGTGGGTAATAATTTCTTTACAATGTTCAATATCTGATACATTCGATTATTTTGCGCCAATTTGGTGGTTGGGTATTGCATATAAAAGCATAATGTTTACTGGAGATATCAGTTCAGTTACTTAAAGCTCTTTGTGTATGTTTTCTATGAACAAACCAGTGTAGTTCATCCCAAATGTAATGAAAGTTATAGGATGAAATGAAATTCCAAGTATAAATACTGTTCTTATATGCAGCATTCATACACTAAATAAAACGGAATACTTCTCTATACTGCAAATATATTGGATGCTGACAGGTATATGGGCTATAAATTCACGAACACGTGTCTTATCACCTCTAAAATATTTCCTGAAAACAGCTGATTGAACAGTTGTTAGATAGACTGTATAATTGTTAACGAAAATTCTTGATGTAAAAATACTTAACATATCATCATAGTTTATATAAAATAACAAGCTATTTTCACCTCACAAAATCAGCATCTTAATGAAATTTCAACACCATGTTGAGTGTGAGGAAGGCACCCACTGAAGCATTATCGAAGATGGTTGTGCAATAGCGTAAATAGATTGAAGTTAGACTTGTACACTATAGGATGGAGATTCAGTGGTCTAGAGGTTAAGTGTTCACCCACAGCCGTCCAATGCACCTAGGTTTTCAATGGTTTTTTTAACTATGATTGGTTTGTGATTTCGATAGAATGTAATGCGTCTAGCAATGTGACAGTGTTATAACTGACAATAACTTCAAACAGTCTTACTAGAATATAGAATTTTTTAAGTCAGTAACTAAATAGTAGATAATATCGAGTTAGTTTCGCACTAGTTCTGATCAAATTTTGTCAAGCAAATCAGAATTAAGTTGTCCTGATATGACTGGATCAAGTCATAAACTATTTTACAAGAACTGATAGGAAATAGAATCAGTGAGTTTGTTCTATTTTGCGAAATACTCCCAACGAATTTGAAGAATCTCAAGAAGATTATCATTATAATCTCTAGTCATTCTGGGTCAAAATATTAGTCTTCAATAGTGACTGAAGATAGGTCCTGGGTTCGAATCTCGCGAGGCGGGATCGTGGATGTGCACTGCTGAGGAGTCCCACAGTAGAACGAAACGGCCATTCAGTGCTTCCAGGTTTCCATGGTGGTCTACCTTCAATTGACTCGAGATCTCAACTATTAAAATTACTATAATATTCACAAAACCCGTTCTAATACTAGGTTCAATCAAGTGTTAAATCATGAATATGAGTTGTTAGTGATATGTAAACTAGAATGAATGCCTTTTTCAGGTCTTTCTGAATTCTTAGTGATTCTATATTCAATATCATTCTGTGATTTAAAATAATTCTGAAGTAAAAATGTTAATTATTTGATGCTGGAATTGTGATAATAATAATAATAATAATAATAATAATAATAATAATCTAACGGTTACTTCTCAGTTAAGGGAACTTTATTTAATGTAGGTTTTACGGTTAAAATGGAAAGTTTTGAATCAAACTTTACGATACATCAGACTAATAATAAGTGTACGTAACTGGCCAAGAAATGGCTTTCACTTTCAAGGGATGAGAATACAGCATTGATGGCTTGATTCTGTACAAGATATGTATATATTTATTCCCAAGTGAAGACCGGTGTCAGAAGAGCTGCTCACCCTCATCCATCCTCTTTCTTCCGGTGATCCATTGGATTATGGAAATCTCCATATCTCACTGTAATCACCGAATGCAGTGAAAAGATTGGATACCATTGAAGAAAACCTAGAATCTAAAACAACAATCACTCTACATCAAAGTCAGAGATAGTAACTCACTGAAGATAATGGTGGATGGTGGCACAATTTCGTGGATTGGTTGAAGTTTAACATTAACATCAGTGGGTCACAACTCAATGGTCCAGAGGTTGAGCGTTCGCACGCGAGACCGGTAAGTCTTGGGTTCGAACCCCGCAAAATGATCGTAAATGCGCACCTCTGAGTAGTCCCATACTAGAACGGAACGGCCGCACAATGCTCCCAGACTTTCCACGTTGTTCTAATTTTTATTGAATCTAATTATTAAATTAATATAATAATCGACTACTTTTCTAAAAGGTTTGTAATTTTCCCTCTGTTAATCAATTTCTCTTGGTAAATAAGCTATTTGAACCGACGCCTGCCTTCATATTTTCTGTAGCTAAAAGGTGATTAGATTTCTGCGTAATGTGATGTAGTGTAATGTGTGTTTCGTCCTTTTTTGAACTTATCAACCACGTGTATCTTCAATAACCTACTTATAACGATTTATAAATGTTTATCAGTCTATACAATGTAGGCCTTTTTTCATGCAGAGCTACATAAAACACCTGTTATAGTCAACAAGCTGTTATTTTCAACTGGTAAAAAGCATTACCCTTAATTAATGCGTTAAAATAGAAAGTTTGCGGTTATAATTACAGCATAAATGACTGTTTAATAAATACCCTTTAAAAGTAAACAGATTGTTTACATTCTTTCTTATCTTCGATTTCACTATTCCTTTATAACATACCTCTCTAACTTGTCTCTTGAAGCTCATTTTCGATTCCAAGTTTTTTTTGTATTATCATTATTACTGTATTGTTGCGATCGCTGTAGTCACTCATTTTGTCATTTTCATCTCGTCGTGCCAATGTGGAATGTTAACTCGGACTAAAATACCTCTGTACGAAGCTTTAGGTTGACAATGACTGACTGATCGACTGAGTAAAGGATAGAATAACTATCTAAATTTCATGAAATTTCTATATCAATATGTAGAGTCTGTTTAGAATGTTAAATTTTAATGTTTACATCATGGACTAACCTAAAACATCTGTTGAAAACTAGGGGGCACTAGACAGTTGTCTCGTCTTAATTTAAGACACCACGACAGTGCGTATTGATGACCCAATCTAGGCTCTAATATACGACAATCAAATCATACAAAGAGCGTTTAACCCTTTGACCACTGAGTTGGCATCTAATAGTTGATATTTTTATGCTCCTTAGAGTTCTAGTAAGAAGCTGTTACCAACTAAGTTTAATAATGTTAGATGTGAATCAATCACTTGTCAATGACATTAGAAAATAGTTACGAAATATAGTGACTTGGTTAAAATTAAAAATACAAACTACTGAATTCTGTCTTGATGACGTAAAGGTTAAGAGGAAATCTCGAAATATGTAGGTATGATTTATCAACAGTATGGATCAATATAAATTCACTTGGTATTGTTAGTTTGAATCTTCCCATTGATCTTTAGGATTACATTTGATCAGTCTCGTGTTGATATGTGAACATACTGTACAGATTGACTCGATATTGCCTTAGATCATAAACATTCTAAACAAAGATGGATATTGGATAGTAGTGGAATCCAGGATACGCGTTTCGTCCTATTTGTGACTAGTCAGCTGGATGTACCTGTATCTCAGAGTTGATGTTCACTGCACAAAACGAACTCAGTACCATTCACTTCAAACGCCATCACTTGATCCACTTATCTACTGATTCTTGATAGCTATTTGGTTGTGCAATGTGGTGAAAATATTATACTGAATGAATGTCACATTGAAAATGAAGCAAATTAAAATGGGAAGTAATGTCTTCTCAGTAGACATTACTGGATAACGCGAAGGCGTTTGGATAGAACAGTACTTAGTTCAAGCCTTGGAGTGAACATCAACTCTGAAATGTTGGTACATCCAGCTGACGAGCCCCAAATTGGACGAAACGTTCATCCTAGTTTCCACTACTAGCCACTATCCATCTTTGAATATGGATTAATATAGTTTCATAATTATTATTCTCTCCATAAAATTTTAGATATTAACAATTCTAGCTGAAAAATCTGATCACTATCTTATTCGGTTTTGGACAAATTTGTCACATCTCCTTATATTTAGTAAACTGATATGAATTACAGTTATATATATCTGCAATACAGGTGGGCTCGTCGGTCTACTGAGAGCATCATAAGTTCTGTGGTTGCTAACGGGCACATATACATAATATTTTTTTTCAATCATTCTACATTGATTAAGTTTATCTTCGTCACTCTTTGTTATATCTTAAATATGTCATATTATTTACTTCAGAATCCTTCAATATATGAAAAAAATAGGCAAACAAGACAACATGGGGAAAACAGACATGTAATATATTTGTAGGCATACGTACACACACACACACACGTCCAATTATACACAGCATCAATATCAACACGGGAACCTCGAAAACAAAACAGCTCCAGTACATCGTATTCACCACCGTAAACACATATGGTAACCAGATGTCTGTATTTATGCCTATTTAATGCCTTTATTCTCTTCTTAGAAAATAATAAAGATTTCATGAGTTTCATATAAAAAAATAATTTTTTAAATAAAAAAATTGAATTAAAGGTGGAAATAAAACTCACTGTAGAAAATTGCCGTCAGGGCAACACATGTGGTCCAACCTCTTACTCTCTCTCTCCTTCCCACTAATGCTCTCAGTCACTTATCCACTCACTCCGTTTTAATCACACACACACACACTCTTTCTCGTGATGTTTCTTGTTGCCTGGTTAAATTTTATCCCGTTTACTGTAATCAACCTATATACATATATTGTAATTATGTATTTGTAGTGTGTATAGAAGAAAAGTAATGTTTCTGAAGTTTATTTCTTTCCTTTTTTTAAGTTATTCATTTTCTGATCGAAAACATATGTATGGATTTATAATAATAGTTGGTGTATAGTTTTTGTTTCCCTATGTGTAAATGGGTTTGTTTGTGTGTGTGTGTGTGTGTGTAGAATTGGAACTATTCTGTAGCAAAGACCGTGTCAACCAAATATTGGTTTTCTTTTTCTTCTTTTTTTCCAAATAAAACGTCTCCATAGAAGAGCAATATTGAATTGAATGAATTCTATCCAGTTATCCTAACTTATCAACACACTATACAATGTGTTAGATATTGGATTGTTGCTACTCAAGATCAATAATTTCATTTATTATATGAAGACTATTCTGATTAGATGGGTTAGCGTTTCTTTAGCGAGTTAGTTTTCTACGGGATGGGATCGTTAACCCTATGCCCAATCCTCCTCCTTTACCCGGGCTTGGGACCGGCAGTAGCTCTAGAAGAGCTACAGGTGGGAGGAAAATAAAAAGTGAGATCAATGTATAAATGAGTATATTTTTGATTCAGGTTGTTGTTGTTTTGAATGAATAAAATCCTCACTTGTACTAGTCTTATATGTTCTTACTTTACATCATGGGAATTGGCAATGATTCCTTGTTTTTAAGCTATAAGTAATAGGCGATTCATACATAACATGTTTACATTCTGTAAAACTTCAGTAAAAGATTTATATTCATTTCTTATCATGTTAAGTAGTTATTCAGTCAAAGTCTTATATATGACTGAAAAAAATGGTTTAGTAAAATTGTTAGAATGTTAAACCATAGTGAGATGATAATTTCATTTAAGTGTCGGGTAGAGACAGGTATCTACCTCAGTACAATCGAAGATGGTCACGCAATTTCGTGGATTGGTTAAGGTTAGGCATTAACACAGTTTGATGCCAAGTCGGTGGTCTAGAGGTTAAGCATTCACGCGGGAGACTAAAGGTTCTGAATTCGAATCCTTTGAGTGGAATCATGCATGCGCACTGCTGAGCAGTACCACAATAGGACGAAACGACCGTTTTCAATTAAACATGAACATTTGAACATACAGATATCGCCTATTAAATGGGCAAAATTACATTTTCAAATTCATGATAATTCTTGTTCGATATTACTTCCCTTTTTAATGTGCTTCATTTTCAATGTGACATTCATTCAGTATAATATTCTCACCCCATTACACAAGCAAGTAGACATTAAGACTCAGTAGCTAAGTAGATCAAGTGATGGCGTTTGAAGTGAATGGTACTGAGTTCGTTTTGTGCAGTGAACATCAACTCTGAGATACAGGTACATCCAGCTGACTAGTCACAAATAGAATGAAACGCGCATCCTGGATTCCACTACTATAACAATGTTATGATTTTGAAAATGAAAAATGGTAAGTTTGAATCTAACTAGATGCATCCGACAATTAGTTTTGGGGAGAATATAAATCAAATAGTAGATATTATAACAGTATTCGTAGTTCAGCTAGACAAGAAGGATTCTGAGGAAAGCGTCGCATTTTCTCCCAACTATTAACAATCGTTTGAGTCTAATGTCAACATAATAAATTGTAAGTCACCTGTAGAAAGATTCTAAGATCTTATATCATCTTATAATTTACACTATATTGTTAATATCATCTAAATATGAAAAACAATGAAAATTTCTTTAATAAACTATTCAGTATTCAGGAGATCCATTAGGCTTAAAAACTTAATAGTAGATTCTACAGAATGTTATTTACAATAGCAGTAAAGTAATTTACACTGACTTACTGCTGAATAGTGGCCAATGTCATGTTTGTTTAATGCTTAGTGTTGATCAATCAAATTTTATTGCAACATCTCATTTAAGGGATTCAATCACATATTCACCTTACTTTGATGAAATTTAGTGTTTGAAGTAAATCGGTGGAAGTTCTTGGAAGTGAGTTTCATACTAATTGACACTTGTCAAAAGATTTATGTTTAATGTTGAGGAAGCGTCAGTGAGTATTATAGTTCACGATATTACTATTTAAGCATTGAAGTCAGTAGAATTTCATCGATGTTAACAACTGAACAGTGATGATATTGCTTACTTCTGAAGGAGTAAAATTTCGCATATTGATGAATGAATTGTCAATTATTAAAAGGAATGAAAAGAATATTGATACACAGAAGATATGCAATGGAACAATGTGTATGAGCGATGACGGTGACAGTGACCCAGCTAGAAGAATGGCTTACTTTTTATAGTCAAATAACATGTTCATCTACAAACTGTTAACGGAAAAATAGCTTGATTCACTATCAGAATCAATTTTGTAGATCACTCACTACCTGATGAACAAAATCCTAATTTCCAGGCTCAATTCTAGCCTATTTTATTATTTCTACTATGTAATCACTTGCTGCAAAGTTTCTCGGTTCTGTGGAGTCCAATTACTTTGTCGTATAATTTTTTCACTATGATTTTGAATAACTTGATCGACTGGGTCAATTAGACTAATCAGATAAAAGGCGAATGGCAACTGAGAAATGCTAACAGGTGTATGCTATTGTCCAAGATTAAGCCTAATTATCTGAGAAAGAGAGATATACACTATTAGTTGGGTTCAGCTTGTCAGTGAAACGTTCTTACTTACTCTTAATTTTTCACAAAGCTATCTAATTTAGTTATACAAACACGAAGCATTTACATCAGTTTCAGACATGGACAACTGCTCAACACAAAATAACTCAAGTTCGAATCTTGCGCTAAGCAACGATCCCCCAAGATTACAGATTCTCTTCATTGGTGAGTTCCAACTAACATGAAATTCATATTAACCAGTGCTTTCTACCAATTGTCTTCGATCATCAACTTATAATGAATTATCTGTACAACGGTAGTAAGATCAATTACAGTTGTTGTTATCTTCACAATTGACTGATCTCTATAAAGTGACCAGTGTCATGTATATCAGATGCTTCTTAGTTCTGACTGAAACATATCAATCGAATTACAATATGGTCACTAGTCTAAGTGATTAGACGTCGCTTACAATGTGTTGAAATGCATGATTGTGGTTAGGAAAAGTCAACAACAAACCCTACTTGATCGAGGCTTCGTACTGGCTGACAATATTCGTCACCAAAGTGTATCTGTAAACTTGAAGGAACTTATGCTCCCTGGACGGATTTAATTCTCTATCACTCAACATCACAGTCAGGAACATTGCATGTACACTATTTGGGCTGCAACTGACCTCTTCTAGGATTGAGATACATTTACAATGGATTGATCACTGAGTAATGAACAATGTTCTATCATGTTAGGTATATCTTGTTGATGAATATGAAATACCACAAGGTCTAGTAAAAGCAGAGTTTTCTGTCGACTACCTCCAACTAACTCAATTATTGATGTCATTGTGTTTTTATTCCTTTGAATTACCATACGGTTATCAATAATTAAATGATAATTATAAGAATATAAGTATTCTCAGAAGGGATTTGTGGAGATTTTAGAAATTTCACAGATTGAAATCATGGGTCAGTTGAAGCTAGACCACCATGGAAAACCTGGAACCACTGGACGGCCGTTTCGTCCTAGTACGGGACTCCTCAGCAGTGCACATCCACAATCCCGCACCCCGCGAGATTCGAACCCAGGTCCTATCAGTCTAAAATCCCCACAAACCCCTTCTGATAATAATCATCTGCTCACTAGTGACTGACTTCAAGAGATACTCCTGTAGTTCTAGTGAGAAGCCGTTACCAGTGGAGTTCAATCAGGTCTGTTGTGAGATATTAACTCACTGAAGACAATGGTGTACGGTGACGCAACTTCGTGGATTGGTTGAAGTTAGACATTAACACCATTGGATGCCTGCCGGCTCAGTGGTCTAGTTGGTTAAGCGTCTGGTGCGAGATCGTGAATACGCATTACTGAGGAGTCCCATACTGGGACGAAACGGCCATCCAGTGCTTCCAGGTTTTCCATGGTGGTCTAGCTTCAATTGACTCATGATTTCAATCTGTGAAATATAAGTATTCCTTTATATTTTTACTAGAATATTATTTAATTAAATTTTGGGTGGTCTAAGAATTTAATTATTTTAATTTTTTTTTGTGATTAAAGAGAAATTTTCTGTTAATAGGGCTATTGACAAAAAGCATTCTTGACGCCAGATGTAAAATGGTACGCTTTAATCCATATACTATTACTTCTTAATCAGTATGGGAAGCTTAGCAACTAGACTGAAAATAAAAAAATATATATATCTATCTTAAAATTTGATACAATTGTAGTGTTGAAAGCATAAGAAATAAGGATAATTCTTGGGTTGGATGACAAATTTTTGTATAGGAAAATGCAAATTCAGTAGTATCAACGATAACAAAACATAATTGTGTTATCGTTGATAAATATTTGTTTGTGTGTGTGTAACTCAGAGAGGTAAGGATGGCAAATCAATTGATGAAGTAGTGAAACTTCATCAGTTGAGATGTCTGGGACACGTGTTACGTATGCCCAACCACCGACTGCCTCGACGTGCGATGTTCAGTGGTATAAGAGTAGGTTGGAAGAAAGCTAGGGGCGACCAGACCAAAACATGGCACAAATCCATGAAGTCACTGACAAGTAGACTGAGCCGTTGGTAGGTGTAGACTACCTGGTTGTGGACCGCGAGATGATAGCAACCGATGGTTAGAGACCTTGAATATGATATGGCTCAAAATCGTTTTTAATGACGTAGGTGCATCCACTCTTTGTGTTCTCTCAAATTCTAATCTTCTGAATTCTTCATGTCCCTTTCTTTTTTCGCTTTCCAAATTCATTTCACTGGATTATACTTCTTGAATAACATCTTTAAACCCTAATGTTTCCAATTACTGCCTATACTGTTACTACATCTACCACTACGGGATTTGAATCGACCACTGCATCTCTGTGGTAATGTGGTATGGCACCTTGATCTAATGTACATACGTACGAAGTTCTACGTTGTTACTGACTGACTGATTGACTGAACTCAGAGAGGTGGGTAGAACTTGATTTCATTTTTCAGTATATTATTCATTGTGTTCTTTGATTATTTAAATCACAAATTGATTTTAGCTAGAGCATCATTGAAAAGGAGGAAGTATTGAAAAAAGTTGTTTCATCCTGGTATGGAACTCTTCGGTGGTATGGATCCATGATCACACAAAAAAGGGGGGAACTAATGACATTTAATTTCGTGTCCGAAGACTTAGCCTTTAGGCCACTGAGCCGGCATTCAATGTTATATAAGTTTGACTTCAATCAGTCTACAATATTGCGCGATTATCTTTCATTGTCTTCGGTAAGTAATTTGATCACACCCAATACGGTTAAACTCCATTAGTGAGGACTCTTCACTAGAATTCAAAAGATTTTCTCTCTCGAAGCTATTCATTAGTGATTACATTATAATTTTTTACACATGTAAGCGGTTCAATACTAGGATGAAACGGCCATCCAGTGATTCTAGCTTTGCAATGGTTGTCCAACTTAGATTGGTTTATGGTCTCAATTTATTTCATAATTTAGATTGATATCACGAATAGATCAGTGTTAGATCACAATTGAAAGCCTGGGACTCCTCAACAATACTTATTTACGATCCCGCACACGGGACTCGAACCCAGGATCTTTGATCTCGAACGAAACGGTCGTTCAGTGCTTCCAGGTTTTCAATGGTAATCTAACATTAATCCATTCATGATATCATTTTAAACTCAACAATCTCCATAATCCTATACTGATTGTTTCATCATTGTTACAACTCTAACTACAATGAGATTTTATTATTATTGTTCACTATAAATCTGCTACTTGCTACACAAAATAATATACTACTATTATGTACAAATATGTATATCGTTTACTGGCAAATTGAAGATGTGCACTGATATCATTCTCTCAATTCGAGTTGAAATCAAAATGACCTATTAAAAAGACTTTAATTGGAGAATGGTTTCAAGGCTTATTTGTGTACGTGTACAATTGCTTACAACAATGTAACAACTTATCCATTTGGGAGTAAACATATTATATCAACTTTTGAAAGTTTGTATTCAATTCCATTGGTCTTCTTTTTCTAAATCTTCTGTCATATGTTGTTTTATTTATAGGATCTTGAAACATGTGGTTATGTTACAAGACTAGCAAACTTTTGTTTATGTTTATGCTTTTTTTTTGTTTTTACAATGATTTACTTTAATATTTTGTTTAACTAATAAGTATAAAGGATTATTCCCCTTCATTGTTTTCACCCTCCTCTTCCCAATCTTCTCTATTTGTGATTTGTTTTCTTTTATTTGATTTACAGTATTTTCTTATGTATGTGTATTCTATGAACTGTTGTTACATTACATCTTACATAAGTGGTATATGGATGTAGACTGTAATATTTCAGGAGAGTTCATGATAGATGGAATCTTCTAATACTCTAATCATAATGTCACTGAATACTTTTCGATGGGAATCAAATTCATTTTTATTGGTTATTTGATTCTTCTTATTGATGTTAAGGACTGGAATTGATCAGTCTCTATTCGGCACACATACCTCCTATGTGGATTGCTTCGATATTACCATCATGTCACAAAAATCTTGAGCCACAAGTCGGTGACTATCTCGGCTCAGTAGCTAAGTGAATAACACGATGACGTTTTAAGTGAACGGTACTGGGTTGGAGTGAATATCAACAACTGGTTGCAGTTACATCTAACTGAAGAGTCTCAAATAGGACGAAACGCATATCCTGGATTCCACTACTATCCAATATCCATCTTTGATTATAATGCTTATGATCTAAGGCAATATTGAGGCAATGTTTACAGTATGCACTCATGTCAACAAGAGAGTGATCAAATGTAATCCTAAACATCAATGGGAAGATTCAAACAAACAATTCAAAATGAATTTTAATTTTTAAATAAATTTTCTTTTTCATTAAAATCACCGCTTAAAAATTAACCGCCTAATATCTTCACTATTACAATTGATTGATCACTGAGTGGTGATCAATGTCATGTGTGTGAAGTCCTTTTTTAGTGCAGATCGAATGCTATTGACCATATTGCAATTTGGCCACCACGTTACCCCGTTAACACGTGCATGCAGTGTCGAGTCACCTAGACTGGTGGCCACATTGCAACATGGTCGATAGCATTCGATCTTCACTAAATAAGTACTTGACACACATGACATTGATCACCACCCATTGATCAATCAATTGTGATTACATCTCGGTCCTACAGGAGGTCAGTCGCTGCCCGGATAGCTCAATGGTAACGTCTCTGACTATGAAGCTGGGTGACACGGGGTCAAATCCGCCAGGGAGCACCAGTTCCTTCGAGATCACAGGTACACCTTGCTGACGAGTGCCAAGTAGCACGAAACCCGGGTCCAGGGTTTCCTGTCGACTACCTCCAACCACCATCTAATCTTCAAGATTATTCAACTAAGAAAGATATATTTGTAAACCTTATTTTAAGTCATCTCACTTCTGCTGCTTACTCTATTACCTATTAAGATGATTTAATGGGGTCGTATTTTTTTCCAAAAAATCAGTCATAATTTCCACCATAAATAACATTATTTGGAGAATTAATGAAATCCCAAATGCATTAGACAGATAGCTGGTCTATTCGATATGAAAACTTTTCAATATAGTCTATCTAAATTTTAAGATATTCAAGTCTTATAATAATCATAACACTAAAAAGTCTTGACTTAATTATGTAGTTATCTGGCTTTTCAGAAAAACACTTCCTACGTATTCTTAGATTTCTGACTTTCAGAAAGATGATATGATTCATCTATTGATGTTACCCAAATACATGAAAGTTTCCACCACTTCCAGAGTTTCTCCATCAAATGTGGTTGGATTGGTGTTTCCGTGTCGCATTTGAAGATCTTGCTTTTTCCCTCGTGTATGTTGACGTCCACTATTACAAAGGCTACTGCTACACTATTTATTTTTCATCTTCATTTGTTCAAATCTACATACTTAATTAGTTAAAGGTTAAATGCTCTTACAATTAAATTCTCACTTTGTTTATATTAAATTATTCATTCGTTAACTATTTAGATAAGAAAAGATCTTCAATATTGAAATTCCCAAGATGGAAATTGAAAGTGATAGATTAAAACTTCTCTTTCTCTTATTACATAATACAAACATAGACGTATGCACGTATGCACACACGCATGCACACACACACAGATAGAGAGACACAAAGTTAGATTAATTAGCCAGTCCTTTATTGAATGTATACATGAATATAAAACTGACCAAAGAAATGAACCTAATGTATAGTCTGATATAATAATACATAACAACTTGTATAGTTACTCATTCATCCCTTTGTTGAATTAATTTTTGTAAACATTTCATATACTACTTATATTATAAATTATCCATCGAAATTATTTCCCATGTGAGCTAATTAGGATAAATAAATTTTTGGGATTCAAATAAAAATTTTTTTAAAAAATTGTACGTGTAATTACCTTCATTATTATGTACTTATGATTAAAGTTGGATAGTAGTTAGTAATGGAATGCAGGATGAATGATTCATTGAATTCTGAACTTATCAAGTTGAATATATCTACGTTCAAGTATTAAAGTTTATATATTAAGATTAGATATTTGTGAATAATTGGTAATGGTGAGGTAAACCATAGATAAAATATTTTAAGCAAAGATGGATAGTGGCTAGTATAGTGGAATTCAGGATGTGCGTTTCGTCCTATTTGAGACTCGTCAGCTGGATGTATCTGTATCTCAGAGTTGATGTTCACTTTGTGACGAGACGCGCGTCTTGGGTTGTACTGCTAGCCATGAACCATCTTTGCTTAGAATGCTTGTGAATTAAGGCAATATCGAAACAATCTGATCAATTGCAGTCCTAGACATCAATGAGAAGATTTAAGTAATCAATACCACCAAGTGGATTCATACATACACATATTCCATCAGTTGTCCTTCACATCATTCATGATTCTCTCGATTCTCAATTCTTTTATGTTTCCCTTTCTGTTTTCTTCAGTTCAATCTTTTCAGTCTTCTTTTGATAGGTATTCTACTTTTAGTTGGCGTCATATACTACTTATACTTGTCAATATAAGTAGCATATTCATAGCAGTAGTAGTAGTAGTATTTAGCCATTATTTATCTTCATTTGTATCTTAATTTTAATATCACTGCTTGATTTTAATTGCACACTTGAATTGTTTCTAACATTACTTTCCTCTTTTGTCCGTCAATTTGAACAGTTTTCCTCTTATATCACTGATGTGGGGTGTTAGCTTTCAAGTGTTTTCATTCTCATTGTATTGTAATATGTAATCCATATTATAACAGGTGACAATGTTGTGATAGGTCACTTAATTTGATAAGATACTGAATATAACTGAAGTAACTTAAAGAAAATGATCTTTAAATCCAAATGGAATAAATACTAACTGATAGAACATATATAAATCAACTAATTGTGAGCATGTAATTAAATACTTTTATGGAAACTGAAGTTATTCTTTGTAAAGAGTATGTATTCTAAAGCAATGATAACTCATAATACCACAATAAAGCACACACGGGACCTTCAAATCACGCAATGAGCGCTTAAACCTCAGACAACTGAGCCCGCTATCCAATGGAAAATTGTTGATATATCCTGATCACAATGGTTAAAATCCACTAGTCGCAATCTAGCATAAAACAATAGCCCGATGCTTTCAATTTTTATTGTATTCTTTACGATAATTAGAATTTTGTTGAACTAATTGATAAAATAGCTGTGGTGTATGGCACTGAAGTCGACAGATATAAGTAGTATGTATCAGCAATTGAAAGTGAAATGCCTGTCGGCAGAAGTTTAAGATGATCAAAGATAAATGAACGAAAGAACAATCAAGTTTTACACAATCGATTGATATTTTGCAAATGAAGTATTCACTGTATAGTTCTCAGAATTATAGTAAGAGATTCTGTAATTTTGTATTCAAATGCGTTTGATTGTCACCGCTTCTGTTGTGGTTCACTACAGTAAGAGTATAGTGAATAAAATAATTAATTTGCAAAACATCAATCCAATGTCTCAAATTTGACTGCTCCTTTTGTAAATATCAGTCAATCGCCTCAGACTTCATTGTTCCTACATTTCTATACCAATTGCTTTGTGTTCCCGTTTTTTCCTTCTTGATCTTCTCAATCTTCTGCTACCAGACATTCTATTACCGACTCACGTCATATACTACTTATGTCGAAATAAGTACCACACACACCATAAGAGTAGTATTAGAGGTAGTATACCCTACAAACATTCATCCTTTACCAAACTCATTCCTAAACAACTACATTCCATTTATTTTATGTTGTTTCTTTTTTTTCTTACCGGTAAATAAACCAAACAGTATTAAGTAAGGTTGGAAAGAAAAATGTTTGTTCATTAGATTGATCGAATTAAAGTTCTATTTCAAAAACATTACACTTACAAATCCATCATGGAATCACGTACTTCTTTAATGTCTCATAATGATGTGATATCAATTTGTATTGTATTCTTTGAATGAACAACAACAACAAGGAAGAATAACTTTACAATCATGGAGAGGACATATGGTTTTTATTCTACCGATTCTATTTTACTGAAATGCGACAAACTATTGTCTATGTGTCCATAAGACATGCTTTTGATCACGTTCAACAAATTAACTATTTTCTCTTTATTGTGTAGCTTATGTATATAAATGAAATGTGGGAAAGTCATTCCGATCAAAGGAAATAATCTTTTCTTAACATTTATCTTATATATCATTACTATGATGATAGATTTGATCACATTCATTTAAATGAAAGTTGACTTTTGATTGTTTAGTAATAGAAAGTTTTCCTGTTACTCATTGATTAGTGGTAACCAATGTCATGTTTATTTAAATCATAATGCTTATTGCAATTTTTTGATCAGTTTTAGATGTGATCACTATTTTAAATGACTCAAGGTAGTGTACCCTGTATCTGGATGTCAAGCGAATAATGTTAGTGATGTAACGGAAGATTTAAATACTGTAATAAGACTGTATTGAACTCCATCTGTAGCTTTTTTAGGGTTACTGTCGACCCCAATTTTGGGTAAGTGAGGAGATTTGAACATGGGGTCAGCAACCACTTACTAAATGACGCTAACCAAAATAAAAAAATTAAACCATTTAAACTTTGTTTCCCGAGTTGGAATATTCTTCATTCAGAAGAATTATGACGCCTCATGATGAAAGCCAATATTCTTCGGAAGTCACGAGGCCGATGTCTCGTCTAACAACCAGAGCAACCATTAATACAAGTACATAGAATGTTCGGACAATGTAGGAGACTGGAAGTAGTGAAACCCATGGAATCCAAGCTGTACAGAAAGGGATAGATTCGGAAGAGATGCCGTTGTACTCCGATCACAAAGAGGTAAATGCTCCAAACACTCAGGGAGTTACTTTAATGGTGTTCAAAGAATCACGTAAAGCACTGATTATGTGGGAATCTCATGGGCCCAGGATCATCAAAGAAGGAGGGAATCATGATGAATGCTATCCAACGTTATGCACCCACCAATGATGAAAACGCATCCGATAAACATAAGTTTTATGAGAGGCTGCAATCGACCATAGAGAAGTGTCCAGGAAAGGACCTGACCATCCCGATGAGAGATCTAAACGCCAAATTGGAAATATGGGACAACTATATGATATAACGAAAAAACTGGTAGGAACATATGGTAAACCAGAGTTACCAGCCAAGAAAAAAGAAGACAAATCAACTACTAAGATTCAAGAACAGAGGAACAAACGGATATCGAAGCAGCACACACAGACCATCCAATAGATATCACTCCACCAACAGTCGAAGAAATCAGGATGGCCACCAGACATATCAACAGTGGAGAGCGGAACGACTTGATAATATACCAGCTCGGGCACTGAAGTCAGACATGGAAGCAACTACAAACATGCATCACCTTTTTTTCAAGAAGATTTGGGAGGAGGAACAAGTGCCGATGGACTGGAAAGAAGGACACCTCATCAAGATTCCAAAGAAAGGAGATCTCAGCAAATGTAAAAACTACAGAGGCATCACACTACTGTCAGTACAAGGAAAATTTTTCAGCAGAGTGTTGCTGAATCGGATGAAAGACTCAGTAGACGCCCAACTTCGAGATCATCAGTCTGGATTTCGTAAGGATCGGCCATGCACAG
Source organism: Schistosoma mattheei (assembly GCA_944470405.2). Taxonomy (NCBI): domain Eukaryota; kingdom Metazoa; phylum Platyhelminthes; class Trematoda; order Strigeidida; family Schistosomatidae; genus Schistosoma; species Schistosoma mattheei. The sequence continues at coordinate 6,339,489 of OX103950.1, forward strand.
ACCAAATTGTGACACTATGGACCATCATTGAGGAATCAATTCAATGGAACTCGTCACTATACGTCAACTTCATTGATTATGAGGAAGCATTTGACAGTATGGATGGGAGAACCTTATGGAAACATCTTCGACACTATGGAGTACCTGAGAAAATCGTCAACCTCATACAGAATTCATACGACGGACTACAATGCAAAGTCGTGTATGGAGGGCAGCTGACAGATGCACTCGAAGTGAGGTCCGGAGTCAGACTAGTCTGCTTACTCTTTCCATTTCTTTTTCTTCTGGTAGTTGACTGGATTATGAATACCTGTACATTTGACGGGAAGCAGGGAATAAAATGGGAAAGTTGTATACAGTTAGATGATTTGGACTTCATAGGTGACTTGGTTTTTTTATTCCATACACGTCAACAAATACAGGTCAAAACAAACACTGTAGCAGCAGCCCCCACCTCTTCAGCAGTAGGCCTCAACATACACAAAAGGAAAAAGCAAGATCCTCAAAAACAATACGGAGAACACTAACCCAATCACACGAGGGGTAACAGGCGTAAGTAAGTACCCTTAGCGTTGATGTTCATACTGCGACTTGAATTCAATAACCATCATTTTAGAAGCCTTGAAGTTATTTAATGAACTACTACCGAGCCAAGATAGTCACCAACTTATTCGACAAGTATCATATCTATATTATTATATCTATTCAAACAGGCTGATGTTTTCCCATTATTAATTTCCAGGATCTTATTTTATAGAATTCATACTTCTGTAAATAGTAGAAATGTATAGTAATGACCATTATTATTATTAATATTATTATTATTATTATTACTATTACTGAATTACATAACATGCTATTGAACAGCTACAGATAAAGATAACGTTGATGTCTCACTACAAGATTACGTTGTATCCTATTTTTATTTCTTCATCTAATCTAATTATCACTATTTTGTACATGTTGATTTTCATATCAATAAATGACTAGTACTATTCGAATCATCATTTCACCTTTTACTCTCACCCTATATCATCGCTCCTGAAAAACTTCACACACACACACACACATCACACACGCATAGAATCATCAACAAATGTCATCTCGTTTATTTTTCATGCTTCAATGTATTTCTTATCATTATACACATCATTACAATTAGATACGGCCGTCCAGTGCTTCCAGGTTTTCCATAGTGGTCTAGCTTCAATTGATTCATGATTTCAATCAGTGAAATTTCTAAAATCTCCACAAAACCCCTTCTGATAATTAGATATGTATTACTATTATTAAAACTAATATATACGTGTCATAGTACAAATCTGCCTAATTATTATTACTATTACTACTACTACTACTACCACTACTACTACTACTACTACTACCCCTTAACCACCCCCTGACTGTCATTAAAAAGAAAAATAGAAAAATTCTAGAAAAAAAAAATCGAAAATTTCATACAATTTTACTATCGGTGACAAAAATTCAAGTGTATAGCGAGGGAGGGGGGCGCACGGCGGTAGCCGGTTATGAATTACTAGAGAATAGGTTATAAGTAAACATATAGTAAGAATTTCAATGTTAATTAAATTATAGTTTACATTTTAAATGAATAAACAAATTAAATGAATTTTGTTTTTAAATTCAGTAGTGATCAAATGAAAAATTATGACAAGAAAAAAATCAGAAGGGGGGTTTTGTGGAGATTTTAGAAATTTCACTGATTGAAATCATGGGTCAATTGATGCTAGACCACTATGGAATACCTGGAAGCATTGGACGGCCGTTTCATCCTAGTATGGGACTCCTCAGCAGTGCTCATCCACGATCCTGCAATCCGCGAGATTCGAAATCACGGCCTATTAGTCTCGCGCCAGGCGCTTAACCAACTATACCAGTAAGCCGGCAGGCATCCAATGGTGTTAATGTCTAACCTCTACCAATCCACGAAGTTGCGCCACCGTACACCATTGTCTTCAGTGAGTTGATATCTCACAACAGACCTGGGGGCACGCGGCGGTGGTCGGTGGTGAATTACTAGAGAATATGTTATAAGTAAACATATAGTAAGAATTTCAATGCTAATTAAATTATAGTTTACATTTTAAAATGAATAAAATCTGTGAACAAAAAGGAGAACCAAACCGTATTTTAGTAGAGATTATTCTTAGAAGGGGGGTTTTATGGAGATTTCAGTAATTCAGTAGTTGAATTCATGAGTTAATTAAAGCTAGACTACCATGGAAAACCTGGAAGTACTCGATGAGTGTTTCGTCCTAGTATGCAACTCCTCAGCAGTGTGCACCCACGGTGCTACCCCGCAGGAATCGAACCCAGGATCTATCGGTCTCGCGTGCGAATGCTTAACTTTTAGACCACTGAGTTGACAACCAATGGTGTTCATGTCTAACTTCAATCAATCTATGAAATTGCACCACCGTCCACCATTATCCTCAGTGAGTTACTATCTCAAAACAGATTTGGTTGTACTCAATCGGTCACAGCTTCTCACCAGAACTCCAGAAAATACTTCTTGAAGCCAGTCACTTAGTATTTTTTCATTATGGCTTTGCGGAGATTGTTGAACTTTTATTGGAATTTCAAAACTGATTTCAGTTAGAAAATCATTGAAAACTTAGAAACATTGAACGGCCGTTTTATTCTAGTTGGGATCCCATAGTAGAATGTATCAATGATCACGCAATCGGTAATTAGACCCAAGACCAAAGATCTTTTGTTCGGACGCTTGATTTCTAGATCACTGAGTTGCAATCTGATGGTGTACAAGCTTAACTTCGAACAATCTATGATATTGCGCGACCATCTTTGATTGTTTCCAGTGGATACCTTTTTTTAAATATTCCATGTACAAGAGAGAATTAAAGATTAGAAAAAGAATGCTTTGGTTTGGTGCGAACATTGTATGCACAAAAACTATCTGCGGTTATCTGAAACCTGTTCAACCCAGGAATTTCGATTATGTTTGCACTTATTTGATGAATGAGTACAGGATATTAAAGTGTAATTTTCACTTAAAGATTTCATTTCAAACCATTAATTTTACTAGATCTGTGTACTGCATCCAATATGTGGCGTTGAGCTGTACTGAACACATTCACAATAGACAGTTGTAGATAACTGTAGTTGACAAAATAGATTTTATAAATTTATAACGAAAATTTATACTTCGAAGAAAAAGTAAACCCATTTTTACTGAAGTATTTATACAACAACTGACTATCTACGTCAAGTCTCACTTTATTGAATCTGAGATTAGTTTATTGATGCATTAGATATTCTCTCAACTGACTATTATAACTTGTGTTCTTTATCCTACTAATATCACTCAATGATACCGCCAATTAGAGAACAGTGATTTATCGACCGGACCAATGACGCATAAACCCGTACAAGCAGTCTAAAGTACTTATTAGGTCCTTCTTCCTGCCCAGCCCTGCCTGTTCAGTCCAATCTCAGCATCTGTGATATGAATCGTCTATTTCAAACATACTGGGTTAGTGTACAAAACAAACAGACCACATCAAATCACAAAATAGAAAGCAACATTTGTACAAGATCTAGCCAAATATGGTTGTGAATGTGGGAGATAGTAATTAATAGATTGAGCATAATTCAAGAACGGTAAATCGTCTAATAATAGTCTGTGGATCAAAATGAAGCTTATAATAAGATGAGCATGAATATGCGTAGTTTAGCGAATTGATAAATATACAATAAAAATAAATGTATAGTATTACTCCCTTAATAGATTCGAATAGTTGCCATTCATAATTCTCGTCGAAATATAACATCAACTCAGACTTATGATAAAACCATTTAGCTTGTCTAGAAACGTGAGTGGCATGTATGTGTGAGTGATAAAATTAAGTCAATCTATCAAACTAAATGCTGTATTGTGATCATCTCTTCAACTAATGTTAGTCGGTTCTTTGTTAGCATATTAAGAAGGTAGTCTTCAATGTTGTTTATTGAAGTCTTCAAATGTTATCACTGTGTATATTAAACATTTCTGGCATTAAACTACTTTCTAATTAAACAAGAACACTTGAATATTCTTATAAAATTTCTGTATTAGGCATGATCAACCACTTCCTGCCTCCATGGGCAATGTTTGTTGGTTTAGGAGTAAGTCGTAGCAAAGATAGGGATGGTAAAGTCAAGACGTAACATCAGTCTCTGAAGTTATCGATTATTGGAAGTAGCCGTGTTAGTAGATCCAGGTTAGTTGGTTAGGGTTCCGAGTAATTATTGTACCTGTAGGTTCGAGATTGGATGACATAGCTTAGAATCGACTGCAGAAACATATATGTAGTGGAGTAGAACACAGATGGGACAACCAATTGTATTCTAATGTAAAATTACAGAGTTGTTTCATCAGATGTGAAAACCATACGTTCAGTACTTTATTTGTAAATCTCCCATCAATTATCTCAAACTTCCTCGTTCCTTCATTGCCATGACAAGTATTTTCTGCTCCAGATCTCTTCTCTTCGATCTTCCCAACCTTCTGCTGCCAGGCATTCCAATTCTGATTGGTGTTATATACTACTTATGTCAACATAAGTAACATACACCACATATATACATCCACTACTTATCTTTAGACACTTGTATATTCTATGAGTTCGTCCATTCTTATTTAATCATATTGTTTATACCAAATCTTTTCTACTAGAACTGATAATGTTACTACTTCTTCTACAGTGAAACTTGTATTGTTAATTTCATTTCACTAGGCTGATATTGCGTGCAGATTAAAGATACATATATGTGCTCTCATATAGACTCAAACCTGTGTTATCCAAGTTTCGTCATAAACAGAATATCTTAAAGGCTGAATTATTTATTACTCGGTAGTTAAAAGTTATCACCACTCTATAGTTTCGATTCGAGATGGAACAGCTGTCAAATTTGTTTGTAAAGTTCGTGCAACTGATATTGTTTAGTGATGAAAATTATTTTCTAAAAAAGCACATAACGGAACGAATTTAAACAGTTTTGACTGGTAAATTCCAACCAAGTACTTACACGTAATGTGGTTTCAATAGTTGAATTCATGAGTCGATTTGAGCTAGACCATCACTGAAAACCTGGCAGCATTGGACGTTGAAAGATCATGAATCAATTGAAGTTAAACATTAACACCATTAGATCACAACTCAGTGTTCTAGAGACTAAGAGTTCACGTACGAGACCGAAGGTCCAGGATTCGAGTCCCATGTGTGGGGTCGTGGATGTATACTGCTGAGGAATCCCATACTAGAACGAAACAGCCTTCCAGTGCTTCCAATTTTTCCATAATGACTTAGCTTAGATAGACTTATGAATTCAACTATTAAAATTATCAGATGGGTTTTTGTGGAGATTATAGTAATTTCAATGGTTAGGATGATGAGTTAGTTGAAGCTAGGCCACCATGGAAAACTGACTTATGATCTTAACCATTGGAATTACTACAATCTCCACAAAAACCCATCTGATATTAATCAACATATGCTCACTAGTGACTGGCTTCAAGAGGTATATCCTGGAGTTCTAGTGAGAAGTAGTGACCAATGGAGTTCAACCAGGTCTGTTGTGAGATAGTAACTCGCTGAAGACAATGGTGAATGTGTCGCTCAATTTCGTGGATTAGTTGAAGTTAGACACTAACACCGTTGAATGTCGGCCACCTCAGTGGTCTAGTGATTAAGTGCTCGCGCGCGAAACCAGTAGGTCCTGGGTTCGAATCTCGCAGGGGGTGAGGTCGTGGATGCGCACTGCTGAGGAGTCCCACTATAGGACGGAACGGCCATCCAGTGCTTCCAGGTTTTCCATGGTGGTCTAGCTTCAATCGACTCATGATCTTAACCATTGATATTAAAATTATTATAATCTCCACAAGTCCTCATTCTAATCATAATATAGTTTCATAATTAATCCTATCTTAAATTAGTGTTTTCATAAGTTTGATATCAATTTATGATTGGATTAATCATTATTGTTTCTTACCGTTTTGTTTTTGTTACTTGATTATTATTCATTGACTACACCAATTAAAGTCATTGTTTCATATTGTGTTTTACACTAAAACCCACTTGAATACATATACATTCTATACAATTATGATTGGAATGATTTCTATCTGTCCCCTTCAACTTTGTGCCGTATACATTCCTATTGTTTCTAAATTCTCTATTGGTTAATAAAAATAAACAAGCACATAATTTTGTTGGTAAATTTGCACATTCTTCCTTCTTTTTGTTTACTGACTTTCTACTGTTTCTACTGTTAAAAGTGAATATTCTATACAATTACAATTCATAATACTCCCTTAACTTTATCTCTTCACAATATAGAAATGAAGAAAATGAGTGCGGAGGGGGGGGTGGCGGCTAGGTGGGTGTCTAATATTCGGTGTTTTATTATTTAACGGGAATAATTACTGATCAGTTTAGTGGTGTTACTATTAAAGAAACAATAAAATAAAATGTCACAAGTTTATGATAGACCTATTATTAATAGTAATAATAATAATAATAGTACATTATTATGGAATAATGAAATCCCAATAATTGATTATCCTATTAAACACCCTTATGATATCATGAATGATACTGTTATTCGAAATCAATTAACATCTCATATTGATAATATTTGGGATTATTCATATAATTTACCAAGAACTACATATTTCCCTATAAATACTATTGATACATTACCTATTAATTCATTTGTATGGTCAGATTCTTCATCAATGACATCATTTTATCCATGGAATAATGAACCATTGACTTCATCCCCACAACAACAACATCATCATCATCATCAACAACAACAACAACAACAGCAAACATTCTGGTTAGATAATCATCATGAAATGAATTATCATAATTTATTAATAGAAGATGAAATTGTAGAAAATGAATTTAATAACAGTAGAAATTATTTATCAACTTTAACTGATAGTGTACAAATGAATACTACTAATAATGCTACTATAATTACTACTTATAATAATAAAACTACTGATATGGAAAATGAAATGAATAGATTTATGTCACCTTTAACAACAACAACGACAACATCGACATCATCATCATCAGCGTTATTGGCTTATTTAAATTTGGACAAAATTAAGGTCATTGAAAATTTGATGGATTCAAATAAAAGTGAGTTTGAATTGTGTATTTCGGTATGTTGATGATTGTAAATTCTATTGGTATGAAGTGTTATTGATTAAATTCAGATTATTAACTCGAAAGGTTGTGAGTAGTTCAAGTGGTTAAAGATCTCAGGGTTGCCTTATATAATATTCGTCGATTGCAGGTGTAATTCGTATGATATCCTGAACCATGAACATGTTACTTAGTCCTATTAACAACATTGTTCTTCTGTATTACTTATTTGGTTATCTGTCAAGTGACTGGAAAAAATCATCAAAAGGCTAGGAACTGAGTTTTATTCAAGTTAGCATTCGTAAACAAAATGTACTTAAAACCTTAAGGAATCGATAATATCAATGGGATTTGAATTCGTATCACCCTGGTTTTAAAGTATTAAACGTTACTATTGAAGTATTTGGGCTGAAAATGACTACTTATAGGACTGGAATATCAATTAAACCATTCTTAGAAAATTATGAACAATACAAACCCATACAAATGAAACACAACACTAATTGATCAAAATGAAAGATGTCAAATAAATAGAAAGTCAGAATGAAAACTAATTTCTGGTTATTTTAACAAATAAAGTAACTATTCATTGTGGAAAGGAATTGGTTAATGAATACAGCGTATACATAATTGATTATTTAGTATTTTTCTTGAGAAGAACAACTCGTAGAGAATTAACGTAAATATATTTATTAGTATCATTTGTTGGATAGGTTGTTTATTATAGACTACTAATGGTTATACCTCCTAAATGTCTTGGTATGGCCGAGGGTAGGGGGAGTCGGCTCTCCCTCTTTAAATGCTCTCACGTAGCCACGCGTATACAGACACTATCAGGGAACTCCTCCTCACTGCATTCTCGCGCTACGAGTGTTGTTTACGAAATTGAGAAGAAAAAATTGAGTGTCCGGCACTTTAACCGGGTTGGCGTACACGGAGGGTCCACGTAGGGAAGTTAGAAAACCCTGATTCCAAAGCAATTCTGCACATGGGTTCCAGTATCCTGAGGGAACAAATGACGTATGAACCAATCACTGGTCACCGGCTACCATGGGAATACATTTTCTAACGCTGCTACACTACCTTGTGGATCAGACCATTTAGGTCGAAGGCTCCGGGTGTAGTCACCTAAGAAAACCAACTGCTCTGGTCTGGACACCCGGTCAGTATCACAGCTCACACACAAATCAAGTGACTTGTGTGGCGCATATATATTCGATGCCCCTTTGTACCGATATTTATTTGTTCAAATAAATAAATAAAAACTAATGGATTTTAGTGATGATCAAAAATGAAATTCAAAATAACATACTGATTTATTGGTTTAGTAAGGAAAGTTAATTAATTGGTGTTCAGTCTGTTTGCTTTGTGACTATTAGTGCGCGAGACCGAATGTCTGGGGTTCGAGTTCTACATGCGGGATCGTAGATGCCCACTGCTGAGGAGTCCCATATTATCACGAAACGACCTCCAGTGCTTCCAGGTTTTCATTGGTGGTCTAGCTTAGATAGTCTCGTAAATTCAACTATTAAAATTACCACAATATCCACAAACCTCCATCCTAATAAAATTTTGCTTATGTTGAATTGATTTAAGACTTGTGTCAATGTCGAGAATATATCCATAATAAACAAATGCTTCTAGCTGTCAAATCAATGATCTAGATACAATAACTATCTTAATGATGAGGTTGTAAATTGAATAACGACAGTCCAAATGATTGTAAATAAATATACACTAACGAATGATTAATTTGTGTACTACTTAGATCACACTGAACGTAAATCAATAACTGTCTTGGTATGGACGGTGGCTGGCCGTGTAATCCAGGACGCGCGTTCCGTCCTATTTAGAACTCGTCAATCGGACATACCTGTATCTCAGTGTTGATGTTCACTCTGGGACTCGTACCCATTACCATTCGCTTAAAACTCCGTCACGTTATCCACTTGGCTACTGAGGCCAGTTAGTCACAACTAATACGAAAATTAATTAAAACTATCTCGATAGTTCAGAGACTGCTTTTCTGTCAACAGAATGGATGAACATGATTTTAACGGTGATCTAACTTAGAATAGCTTGTAACTTAAACTATAAAAATTCTACATTCCATTCAAATCCCTTATATGCTATGACTAGTTCTATTGAAGTATAATTTTTTAAAGAGGTATGAAAAACTACTGAATCACTAGTTTGAGAACTTTTAACACTGAACTACCATGACTCTATTGTTCAGGGTTTTGTGGCTAACACAAATAATCTCCGTGATAATATTCATGAACAAACTGGTGACTAATTACAAGAATAATTCTCACAGTTTCAGTGAGAAGTCATGACCGATTATGTTTGAACATGTTAGAAAACTCCACAGATATCGTTGAAGATGTTGTATATTAGCTAGTCAAAAATCGTGGATTGACCGAAATTAAAGCCATAGACTATAGGCCTTCAATTAGCTGGCTTGTAATTTCTTATGCCTACCTTAGTGAACGAACACTCAGATGGGGAACATCAATTTACTAATTGTCGTAAAATTATAGAGTACTTTCATAAAATATGAAAATCATACGTTAAATACTACCATGGAAAGCCTGTAAGCACTGGATAACCGTTTCGTCCTAGCATGGGACTCTTCAACAGTACGCATCCGTGATCCCGCACCCCGTGGGACTTGAACTCAGGACCTATCAGTCTCGCGCCAGGTGCTTAACCAACTAGACCACTGAGCCGGCATCCAATGGTGTTAATGTCTAATCTCAACCAATCCACGAAATTGCGTGAACATCTTCCATTGTACTGAGGTAGACACTTGTTTCTACCCGAAACGGATTAGCTCCACTGCTCACAGCTTCTCACCAGGACTCCGAGAATGGCACGAGACTGATAGGTCCTGGGTTCGAATCTCGCGGGGTGCAGGATCGTGGATGCGCACTGCTGAGGAGTCCCATACTAGGACGAAACGGCCGTCCAGTGCTTCCAGGTTTTCCATTGTGGTCTAGCTTCAACTGACTCATGATTTCAATCAAAAACTTAACAATCTCCACAACACCTGAACTGATAATTAAATACTACATTTGTACATCTTTCATCAACTGTCTCTTACACACTTCATGGTCTTCTCATTTCTGTTATTATTACAATTGCTTTCAGTTTACATTCCTAATCTCTTCTCTTCGATATTCTTAATCTTCTGCTGCTGTTCATTCCACTTCTAATTGATATCACATATCTACTTATATCTGTCAATATAAGTAGTAAACATCACATTATTACAAGATTTGAAAGTTTTAAGTTCGATTCCATACCTGTTTCTATTACTTAATTACTAATTAACTTCTTAACTAAATTACATCTGTTAATGAAACATTTGATTTGAAAAACAAAACCATATGTTAAATAATGATTATTTTGTTTTAAATGAATGTGATTAGATTACAGTTATCATGTAGATGTCCGTTGCTGGTTGTTGTCTGCTTTGTTCTGCTTCATATGTGGACATGATGATGATGATGATGATGATGATAATGGTGGACAGGTTTATGATTTGAATTGATAAAATGTACTTTATCATTATTATTTCATAAGTTTGTAATAAATGTATTTAGATACAATGTAATATGATAACAGAATTACCGATGATAGAATTTAAATATCTTTCTAGATAGGGGAAATTAAATCCAATACAAAACAAGTGGCTTTTTTAATACCCCCCCCTATCTGACTTGCATGAATGATTGCTATCGAAATATAAATCCTGATTATTCCTGTAGGCAAAACTATTATTTATGGATGAACCAATCAGGTATAAGATAATAGATCTTGGATTTTGGCGCGAAATTCACCTATCCATTTGACTGAATTGAGTTTTGGCATTGTAACTGATGAAAACTCTAAATCTAATTCCTAACCCTAACCATCAACTGTAAGTCATAATTGTAATTCCTCACGCTGGTTTATAGCCCTTATTCGATCCTAGTTATGAGGTGAACACTCTCAAGGTCATTTTAGCGTCGCTCGAAGGTTGTCCATAAATTATAATCTCATCTTCTCGTATATTATTATCGCTTAATATGATTTGGTGTATAACAGAATTAAATAAATCAAATACGAGAATGGATATTTGAATACGTATAATTTGTACACTCATTAATCTGGACAGATAATCAGAGGAGAAGAGAGAGAAGCAAAATGACGCGCAGTAGAGATGACGGATGAGCCAACTCCACTTAATCAAGAGTTATTCAATATTTATAGCCACACAAAAATAAGCTACAGACATGTGATGAGTAGGATAAGAAGTGTATATACACATACGCTCATATAAAAATAGTCAAGGTTGATAAGTGATTAAATTAACAAGGTCGAAATGTGACTCAAGAAGAATGGATAAATTGGCCTCACAAGTTGATGTTACCTTAGTAACTCAATCCTAATAGAGTCACAAGCGGTATTCACTTATCTACTATGGTAATTTAACAATTTATCAATAATCATTAAACTGAGAAAGTTTATAAACAAAACACTTTTTAGAACCAGTTCACGTAATGTTTTAACAACCGATGAAGGTAATTGATAGGCTTCTAAATACAACCACTTATATGTAGATTTATACACTAAATTACTTTTATAAAAATAGGTTCAGTCGATCCACCTACATTTCTTCAAGAAACGTTCAGCTTGTCTATGGAAAATAGAATAGAAAAACCAATTAATACTTCAGTATGATTACACTAAATGGTCTATTTATTTATTTAAACACATAAACATCGGTACAAGGAGGCCCCAAATAAATATGTGCCATACAAATCATTCGATTCGAGAGCTGGAATACTTCCAGGGTGGTCGAAACGAAGCAGGTGATTTTTTAGAGGACCATACCCAGAGCCTTTGACCTAGAAGTCTAATCCACAAGGCAGTGGAGTAACGTAAGGAGATGCAGTACCATGGTAGACGGTGACCAACAATAGGTTCATACGCCATTTGTTCCCTCAGGATACTGAAGCCCATGTGCAGAAATGTTTTGGAATCAGGGTTTTCCAACTCTATTGGGTGGATACTTCATATCCATCAACCCGGTTAAAGCGCTAGACATTTGCTTTTCGTCTTTTCAATTTCGTAGACAATACTCGTTACGCGAGAGCGCAGTGAGTAGGAGTTCCCTGGCACTGGCTTTGTACACGTGAGAGCATTTAGGAAGGGAGATTAGAATCTTCACACCCTCGACCGTATAAGGGTATTTGGAGGAACTGAACATCAAATCAATAAATGCTCACTATTCAGTATTATATACATGGTTTTAACTAAGTTTCTAAGGTTTATGGAGTACGTAACTGGGATTAGAAAAAAAAAGCAAAATTACATTGTTGTCTCGTTTTAATTTTTGCCCAACATTACTTCCGATTTTTCTAATTCAGTGTAATATCTTATTAAGTTTGATATTGACTTACTTCAGTGTGATGTTGTTTGTGTTCGATGAACGTGAACTATGTTCATCAGAACAGGCATATTGTTATTTTACTATTATTCTGGGGATTTTTCTAATTAACAACCAAATGGGTGCATAAATCAATTTTGATGTGAACAGAGAGAGAAATAAGCCATGATGAAAAACGGAAGCTATTTTTAGGAACGTTATATCACTTAATTCATAGTTTGTAAAATAATGACATTTCTTTTGATGCCTAGGTTATTCTATAAATCATAAACTTTCGTTTGATGCATGATTCACTGACATACATTTTTCTGTTCCAAAGTTATTGCAATTTAAACGTAACCTTTCTGTACTCTGTTTTTCTACCGTAATGCTCAGTTTGGAGGTAATTGCATTTTTTTAAAATTTAATAAATGAATTCATGAGTAGATTAAAGCTAGAATACCATGGAAAACCTGGAAGTACTGGACGGCAGTTTCGTCGTAGTGCGGGACTCCTCGGCAGTACACATCCACGATCTCGCTTGCAGGACTCGAACCCAGGACCTTGGGGTTCGTTCGCGAACGTTTAAGTTTTAGACCACTGAGCTGTGATCCAACGATGTTAATGTATATTGTTTATGTGTTGTGGTCGTGTTAGTCATCTATTTATTCATGTATCTTCACACTAATCCGTATTAGGGACTAGGAATAAATTGAGTGGTGTCCCGGTTGGCTTGTCTTCTCTTTCCCTCTCTCGCTTGTTAACCGATCAGATGATAGAATAGTTTGAATCTCTCTGCTCAAAGATGTTAGTTTTAATTCGGACCAGTTCGCTTATTGTATCAAGACCTTAACCTAGATTATGACAAGTTCTTTCCTGTATATTAGTGAGTACACAGATCAAGGACGTCACATTTGTAAATCAATGTAATTTCGACAAGAATCATCGCGTTTTTGTGACATTAAATCTTCACTTGCACAAATATTTTGTTTTCTTATCTTGAGTTATAGTAATTGTACTAGTTCCTTGTTTCCGAGTATAAGTAATAGATGACGCGGATATAACATTGGCGACCATCAGAGTTATAACAGAATTTATTTGTCTCTGTCGACAATATAAGCAACTAGTATAGACATTGATACATCACATTGACCAACTGTATGCCAGTTTCATTGGTTATGTAAAGAGTTGCTTTTGTTCCTTTCTCAGATATTTCCTAAGAGATTGATTGAAGTCATTTTATTATTCGCTTTTTTTTTTCCACTCATATTTCTTAAACGATTATTAGGTCATATTCAGTCGGAATCGAATTTACTTCAATGTTCAAGAAATATCAAAACAAACAACAAATCCACTATTCAATCAAATGAATCATTTAAACTTCCAAATCATATTGGTCATTTCAAAAATTTCTATAAAACTGATTATGATACTTATCAGAATACATTAAATATTAATAATAATATGACTAATGTAAATTTATTAAAATCAACTACATCAGAAGAATTACAAACTCAACGATTTCTAGCTAATGTTCGTGAAAGACAACGTACACAATCATTGAATCAAGCATTTTCTGAATTACGTCGTATTATACCAACATTACCATCGGATAAATTAAGTAAAATACAAACACTTAAATTAGCTACACGGTAAGTCAATTCATTCTCTATAACAAAATAATTATTTCATTCCTATTTAAAATTTTAAGATTAAGTAATATGATCAAATGGAGAGGGGGGGGTTTGTGGAGATTTTAGTAATTCCGTAGTTGAATTCATGAGTCAATGAAAGCTAGACCATCATGGGACTTCTCAGCAATACGCATTCATGATCCCGCTCGCGGGACTCGAACCCTGGACTATTGGTCTCTCTCTTGCGAACTCTAGGACGAAACGGCCGCCTAGTGTTTCTAAGTTTTTCATGATGGTCTAGCTGTAATTGACTCATGAATTCAACCATTTAATTAGGTAATATTAATTTAATTTGTAATGATCTTTGATTACCTGGTTTTTGATATTATTCTTGACTGAACATTTTGATTTGACTTAGCATATGTGCATCCTGAATCGATCGCCTCGATGTAGTTATTATGACATTGGCTTGTATGCAGTATTTAGTGCATAGGTAATAGTGGAATTCAGGACACATGTTTAATACTATTTAAGACTTTCCAGTTAAATAAATCTGCATCCGAGTTGATGTTTAGCTTGGGATTCGAACCTAGTACTTCACGCTTTAAATCTTCAACGCATCATCCACTTAACTACTAAGTACTGCTAACCATTCATTTGCTTGATGGGTAGGGATTTTGATTTAATTTTTAGTGGTTTGAATTATCTCGTTGTTGATGATTTAACTGAATTCCGAACAGTTTAATTAATCTAAATTGAAATTCATGCCAGTTAGCCATAAACAAGTGAGTGGCTGTTTGTACTCAACGTCTAGGTGGATAACGCGTTGAGCATTTGAAATGAAAGGTGTTAGATTTAAATTTCACAGTAAACATGAACTCTAGGATTCAGGTACATCTAATTGACGAGTTTCAAGTAAGAAGAAACACAAGTGCTGTATTCTACCGCTTGCTATCTATTTCACCTATTCTATATGAAGTAATATTAGATTGGAATTAAGTAATCTCTTTGCAGATTGATGATGGTCTTCATAAAAATTGATTGGTGAATAAATTTTTAAAGTTTATATAATGAATTAACCTTAACTAGAAAACAATTGACAATCAGGAAGCATTGAACAGGTGTTTCATCTCAGTATGAAACTTTTCAGCAGAGCACATAGATAGCCACATTAAAAATAGGACACAGAGCCTCTACATCTCACTGTGAGTGCTTAACCTAATGTGAATATTTCGGACATCAGTCTATTCATTACATTGCGTAACCATCTTCCAATAACTTTGGAGAGTAACTGTTTCATACTCAGTATGGATGTGAAATAGTTGGCAATTGTTTAGTCCCATTTTTTAATCTGTCAAATCCGGAACTACTGTAGTAAAGGAGAACACAGGTGAGGACAATCGGATTGTATTTAGCACAAAATTACAGAGTTACTTGATCAAATAGAAAAACCATGTAGTAAATTCTTAATTTGCAATTGTCCAGGATGCATTATATATCAACATTTTGAGTTGCTTTAACACATTAATTGAAAAGGGGAATTAAGTGCTAACAGCTCCTGATTAATGGCTGTTAACCCGTACTTTTCCTTGATTTGGTTAACAACTATGGTTATTTGTGCGACTACCGTGAAACTGTTTGACTTAAACTAGCATGTTTACAAGTGTCTTAATTTATTACAATATTTAGCTGGTATAAATAATTCGTTAGGTTTACTAAACATGTATGTTTTAAGAGATGCACAAGAATCTAAACAAGAGTTAGTGATCAGATAGAATATGTCAATGGCATCCACGAAACGACTGCTTGAGAAGAAGATATTCCAGTCTTAGGATCTTACCAGGAAGTGCAGAAAGTCCCAGTCAACATGTCCATAATCTCTATATTGACAAGCTTTTTGTATCGGTTGTTAATAAGAGGGACAAATCGAGAGAGCAGCAGCTACTATTTTATGGTCACTGCTCTCGACTTCATTGTATACTTGTATAGACAGTGGGATGATATTTCCATAAAATATTAGATAAAGCATATTATCATGCCTTGTTGAGGTACTAACCCACTGTGACCAGCAGTGCACGTTAAATGTCACTGAGAATTTACCATTACATGACTGAGAACTACCGCTATTCCAGTTTATTTCAGGGTAAATAAAATCTCCTGTAATAACCTTAGCACTGAAGTTTAGAGAAGATGCATGTATAAATACATTAATAATAGGATCATTCACATTATACGAAACATTAAGGGCTCTATACATACATCCCAAGAGTAGACTATGATTCAGTGTTGACTGATATCCAGATTGATTCAGATAAACTACTCAAGACCTTGTCTTCCACTTTATTAGTTGTTAGGGGATTCAAGGCATAGATAAGACAGTCACCTTCACGTTTGGTTTCTCTATTACAACGATAGAGTCGGTAGTTCCGGATATTCAATTCTGAATCGGACACTGCAGGAGACCACCATGTTTCAGTGACAAGCATGAAAAAGATTTGGCTACTAAGGCCCAGATTCTTTAGGCCGAAATTTTATTTGGTTGTGAACGTGCATTGATAAGTAATAAGTTTAAAAAGGAAGTATTAGGTGTGAAAAAATTGATCTGTGGTTGTTCGTTTTCACGTCTGTACTGGTCTATTTTACTGAGACTTTGGGATATATATATTAACGAAACAGATAACTAGATTATCATCTAAAGGGGTTCGGTTACTAAGATTTCAGTGATCTCAGAGTAGTTTTAAACACCGATCGATATCTGATACTGAGAATCATGGAACTCAAAATCATGATGACTTGTTTTGACTATGATGATGTGCCATACTGTTTGCCATATGCTTAAATTTAGAGTTAAGATTCTGTTGACCGGGATTTTGAAAACAGAAAGTGTTTAATATTGAAAATTGGCAGTAATTATAGAATGAGTTTAGTAATCCTAACTCAGCGGTTGAGTTGCCGATAACAATCCCGAAGCTAAAAGACCAGATTTATTTGAAAACCTTATGTATTCATTTACTTTTTTAATCATGAGATACTCAAACGTTAGTCAAGCTCTCGAAGGCATGGTTATAGGGGAGTGTCCTTCAAATGGATCTATAAAATACGCTCTTTAAATCGTTGGTGTTTTTTTTTAGTTTTCGGAATTGCAACGTAAATAGGATATAGATATGGCAATATTGCGAACTGATTGAGTTTAGATAGCACTGTTGAACGCTAGCTCAGTGGTACAAAGGTAAGGCGTTCGCATGAGAGACTGAAGATCCTGATTCTGGACTCTCGGATGCGGGGTTGTAGATCTGTACCGCTGAGGAGTCTCATACTTAAACTAAACAGCTATCCAGTACTTCCAAGTTTTTGATGTGTTTTTTTCGTGAGTTAAACTACTAAAATAAGTCTTGTGATACATACATAATATATTGATAGATATTTGTAACAGGTAAAGAAATATTTTCCTTTATCTTCTTCTATTTAGATATATTGATTTTTTATCTCAAGTACTTGATAAATCAACACCACCGTCATCAAAATCATCGTCATTACGAACAACAGGAGCAGTTGTATCAACATTATCATCATCATCTAATAATGATCAATTGAGTGAATTTGTAGATGATATCTATCCAATGACAAGTAAATATCCTATTTCTTGTTTAACTAATAATAATAATAATAGTACACAATCGATTGATCCTTCATTCTTATCAACTGATTATAATCCTATTGAAAAGTTGAAATGTCTAACACCACATTATGAATATAATTTGAACAAAATTAATCAGTGTCAGTGTAAATTTGATTTTAATGATTATAGTCAATTGTCATCTTCATCAACATTATCATCACCGTCATCAGTATCGCCTTCATCGTCATCATCATCCTCATCCTCATCGTCATCATGTTCCCCATTGTCATCAACATCTTCAAACTCTACATCAGAGATAAAAGTATGTCGTAATGAAAATAATACAAGTACTAGTACTAGTACTAATATGAATAATAAATACAGATTTTTATTGAATGATTTGGATAATTTGAATAAATTTTCATCATCACCATCATCTACAACTTCACAACCGTTTATAACATCAGAGATAACAACATCGACAACAGTGAAGACATTGACGATGACTACGACGACGACGACAACAACAACAACAGCAACAACAGCAACATCCATCTATCCAAACCAAGGTCTAAGTTATGCATTTTCAGTATGGCGTATGGAAGGTGCATGGTTGTCAACATATGATACTAAACTATAAATTAAATTGAGTAGTTAAACGGAAAGACATTCAAAGTGATTGTGATAATTATGAGTTCGATCATGTGTTTATAATTTCTTTCTTTATTTCTTCTTACTAAAAACTGCACTTTTTAATACACATTATAAGTGAACATTGAAGACAATCTTCAATGATGTCGTTTTATTGCATTAAACGAGTCATATTCAATTTGTAAAGGGATATGTGAAAGAAAGTATTAGGAAACAAATTATTGAAATGGTGTATGTAGTGATTTATCCTTTATTTTCAACTATCGAGATTATCTTCTGTAGTGAAAAGTTATTTAGTCCCGCCTGCAGGATTCGAACCCAGGGGTTGCTGAGGAGTCCCATAATAGAACGAAACGACCGTCCAGTGCTTCCATGTTTTCAGTGGTGGTCTAACATCAATCCGTTCATGGTTTCAATTAAAAACCTAATAATCTCCAAAACCCTATACTTTTAGATTAATGATAAAATTGAAATCCAGAATTTGTATTTCATCATGATCAGAATTTGTCATCTGTATTCGTCAGTTTCAATATTTATACTTAGACTTAAACTTAGTATTCATTGATTCAAATGAAAGAAAATTATCCACATAAGTCCAGACAAACGATAATTTATCCGACAGGTATGGTTTCATGCTAGTTGGTGGAAATTGTTAGCTAAACTTACCGACATTCTTGAGGGAACTCGTAACCACAACACCCAAATATATAGTTTGAAATATAACCATTGAACAATTGAGGTTTCTGTCCTTGAGCGGCGATTGACAACCTGTAGGATTGAGATACTTATGTAAATTGATTGGAGATCAAAAAGGTACTGGGTTTGAGTGTCGAAGTGAAACCAACTCTGGGATACAGGTACATCCAGCTGAAGAGTCCCAAATAAGATGAAACGCACGTCCTGGATTCCACTGCTAGCTACTATCCATCTTTACTTATAAAGATTGTCACTTAAGGTAACATCGAGGCAGTCCTCACACGATGCACATATGCCAACAAGAGACCGATCAATTGTAGTCCTAAACAACAATGGAAAAATACAAGTAAAATAGCACCAAGTGATTGTAGATCAGTTCTTTCAAGATTTTATGCATTCCAGGTTGACGAGTGTTAAGTAGCATAAACTTTTGGCTTACAGTTTTTTCCAACTGATCTCAACCATCTAACATAAAAAAGCATAGTACACTGTTATTTAGATGTGTTATGTATTTCTAACTTTGATCAGTATGTAATATGAACAATAATTTCCACAAACCGCCTTAACTGATGAATGGAGACGGTCAGCAACAACTAGAGCCAACTTGAAAGTATCATAGAAAATAGTATGCTCATCGCTACCACATAAGGAGGAGAGTGATCAATATGCATGATAGCAACCCATCACAATTTTTTAAAAAAGACCCTGGAAGTCATGAGTATTGTTGACCAATCATCAGTCTTTAGAAGCTTCCAAGCAAAGTCTAGAAAACGATTAGTTGTATGTTCGCCTCATGTTGATTGGAGAATTATCGGCTTTCCCATCTATTTCATCATGTTTTCTGTATACTGCTGGAGTTTAGGGATTTACATACAATCCTGTCAATATCCTCGTATTTTGAACACATTCTTACCTTCGAAGTAGAACATTCTCGAAACTGTCTGCTCAGGATTTAAGAATATATATCTAGGTGGTGGCACTAGAAAGGTGCAAAGAAGTCAAAGTTTAAATGTTTAGTCACAAGACTTATCAAGGTAAGGAAATAAGATTGCTGATTTAGTTGAACAAGCTCAGTTGGGTAGTGTTTACTTATTCAGTGTTTTAAACAAATTTAATCTGTCGATAAACGATGAATTATTAATGACTTGTTAAATAAGAATAAAATTGTTATATTTGGTCGTCGCTGATTGCTGTGCCGGAAAAACGCTGATCACTTATACTCGGAACGAGGGATCTCGGCAATTCCCACGATGCAAAAGTAAGAACACAAGACTGGTATAAGTGAAGATTTATTAGCCCCAAAACACTATGACGACAACGAATGATGATAATAATGAATGGATAATAATAGTGTAAAAAACCAAATTACGTACTGCATGAATACTCGTAAGAAACTTTATTCAGTTTGTAATTTATGGCCAAGTTGAGATCATGATACTGATCACCCACCTCAATAGGAACCAATGTAGTATTGCTTGAAAGTAAATGTTGAGCAAATTTTATGAATTAACTTTCACATTGAACCAATTAGTTGAATATGTAGTTACCCTTAGTTTGATGATAGCTTTTGGAAAGGAAGAACTTAGTATCAGTTTCAACTAATAGCACGAGTTCAGAACATAGGATTTTACGATTTCAATTCGATTATATAACTGAATTCTTAAAGCTTATAGGTATCATTACCAAGGTTTGACTTGATAATTTCGAATAAATTGAGCATTGGGTAGATTGTTATAAAAAAATTAATATACTCGTAATATCCCAATGAGTAGAAAAATTAGATTATCTCACGTTTCGTGACTTAGTGTAAGCCACTTCGTCAGAGAATAAATAACCAAATCAAAATTAATCCAAATTTAAATAGTACAACGAACAACAAGAATATTATGCCTTTCTATGTATCATTAGTGAGTAAAGATAAATGCAAAACCCAAGTGAAACTCAGATTTTAGCTTATTGTCTTCAGCTATCTAACACATAATATAGTGTGTCATGAGAGAGTATGTCGCCCTGAGGGTCTGAAGTTCAGATTTGGAAAAACCTGAAAGTCCTGGGTTTGATCCTAGGTATGATCGTGGATGCATACGACTGAGGAGTATTATACTAAGACAAACAGCTGTTCATTGCTTTTTGGTCCTTATTGATCGTCTAACCTAAGTCACTTCGTAATGGAAAACGTTTTATTCAACAGCCTACACAACACACAATTCTACCAATAATAACTGCATTAAATATCTCCATACATTTGAATTGAGAGATTGACGCATGGCAAATTAATGGGAAGATTAAACTATAGATATTTTCAACACTGAAGAAGGGTTATGAATGAAGTAAACGACAGTTGTTTTGCCCCACTTTAAACTCGTCAACTAGGAGTATTTGGATCTTAATATTACTGTATCGGTCCAAACATCCTAGATGTTTTTCATGATGCCAGTGAATCATAATACGATTTAGTTCTCAGGTATATGTACTTGCATTTTCATGAATTTTAGGTATAATAAGTTTTCGAATCTTAAATTTTTCTGCTAGACACCAAACAGAATTCAACTGTTCCATGAATCCATGCAAATTTGGAACGTGGACTGGTAGTTAGATATTTAGCTCTCCACTATTATGATGCAGGTTCAAAGTCCGTCTCCCTCTATTTCAATTTACTCATTTGGTTAACTTTACCGGACCTCACACTAAAGATGTAACTATCATTTAACCTAGATTTGATTAATGTGATAACAAGACATCTGTATAGTAAGTCTTAATGTTAATATGCACTAATCAGCTTAGAAGTATCAGCAGCAGGGAAATTCTAACTCCTAGCAAAAAATTTAGATGGTGTAATAAGAAGACGAACATTATCTTACTTCACTATCGAAATTTATCAAAGGGACCAAATGCCTCAAAGTTCTTAAAAGAAAAATTGTAGCAAAAAATTCTTCTTCTTAGTTCATAAAAATTTAATTCACAAACTGGTGCTTTACGACAGTTATTTTTATTATATTCTTTTAACTACTTAATTTATTGTTAGTATATATGTGATATATATGATAATTAACAGGTCAAAATCATAACTGTAGAAATACTCGAGTTTACATGGAATTCATATGAAAAGACATTCAGTATTTTCTTTGTTGATCTAGTAACGCTGATCGTCTGAAAACAGACCAGATACCGAATACTGAGAATATAATCTCCTGAAGTTTACCGAGTTAATAACTTGATTTTCACTTCACTTTTTAATTTACTTGTATCTTTCCATTGTTATTTAGGACTGCAATTGATCAATCTCATGTTGGCATATGTGCATCCCGTGCGAATTGCCTCAATATAGCCTTAAGTCACAAGCTTTTATCTTCTTGAATATGTTGATTCTCGATGAATAGATTCTTATATAATATTTACTTTATCAGATCATAATAATTCGAAGATATGTTGAAATAAAATACTTAAAGTTGATCTGAACTGGAAACAAATTGCATGACATATTGATAAATATACAAATATTGTAACTCAGATAATAGAATTCGATTGGCTAATGCCGGTCATAGTTACCCGAAAAGTAAACCTATACTATACAGACGACCTTAATTGATTTTATAAAGATAGGCATGAGATTAAACATTCAAAAATATCCAACCAAAAATGTAGCTTTCATGTAAGAGGTCTATCGAAAATATGATAAGATCATTGAGGTTTAGGAGTTTTAACAAGATTAATGAACTAAGTAATTTGGCAAACATATCACTGTAATTCAGCTAGATCTTGACAAGAACTTAATGAATTTCACGTTGATTTAGTTTTAAATTTTAAAAAACATGAGTCATTGCTAAAATTTAGATCATAGAAGACATTCTTTATTACATGTAGTCCCAAAGAGTTATAATTTGTGGCCTTGTGCCCTAATGATATAAAACGTAATGATACCTCCAATTAGAGAACAGTGATTTATCGACCGAACCAATGACGCATAAACCCTTACAAGCAGTCTAGAGTCTCTATCTATTCTTCTTCCCTTGTAGCCCTGCCTGTTGAGTGCAGAACACCAATCTCAGCTTCTGTGATATGAATCAACTGTTTCAAACATACTGGGTTGGTATACAAACCAAACAGACCACATCAAATCACAAAATAGAAAGCAACATTTGTACAAGATCTAGCCAAATATGGTTGTGAATGTGGGAGATAGTAATTAATAGATTGAGCATAATTCAAGAACGGTAAATCGTCTAATAATAGTCTGTGGATCAAAATGAAGCTTATAATAAGAGGAGCATGAATATACATAGTTTAGCTAATTGACAAATATACCATAAAAATAAATGTGTAGTATTACTCCCTAAATAGATTCGAATAGTTACCATTCATAATTCTCGTCGGAATATAACAGAGATATCACCTTTCAGGCTTTGCCCTCATAAATGAATTAACATTTGTTTCATAAATTACTAATAATAAGAAACAAATAACCAGGTTTCCTTTTATATTATTTAATGGATTCAAAAAATAATTATTA
Source organism: Schistosoma mattheei (assembly GCA_944470405.2). NCBI lineage: Eukaryota > Metazoa > Platyhelminthes > Trematoda > Strigeidida > Schistosomatidae > Schistosoma > Schistosoma mattheei. The sequence goes on from OX103950.1 coordinate 6,363,190, forward strand.
TCATTATTACTATGATTATTACTAATATATAATACATACTTATAAAGTATTTATACGAAGTGAATTACTGTTAATTGAATCATTTATCCTAGTTAGCGTTTTCTTAGAGAGTTGATTTTCTACGAGATAGGGTCGCTAACCCCATGTCCAACCCTCCTCCTTTATCCGGGCTTGGGACTAGCAGTAGCCTTAGAGGGACTCCAGGAGGAATCCACAAGGACAAAGGAGAAAATAAAAACCAAAGAACACATAACGCCGAGAAATGGAGACAGACATGAGAAGAATGAACAACAATTGGATAGAACTAGAAAGGAAGGCTCAAGACAAAATGGGTTGGAGAATGGTGGTCGGCGGCTTATGCTGTCCTGGGAGTAACAGGCGTAAGTAAGTAGGTAGGTAAGTTAGTAAGTAAGTAAGTAAGCAAGTAAGCAAGTAAGTAAGTATTGTCAATTACACTTAAAGCAATACAAAATAAACTTGTATTTCACAAATAAAAACGCTAAAACAATTCACTTGAATTAGTTTATTTAAACTGTCGTAACGATTTAGTTCATAACAACAATTTTTTGAGAATTCTTTCATTGACTAATAAAACAGAAGATAAAGAGAAAATTTTTTCTTAAATTGAATTTCAGTTTCATTGCAAAGTCAAAAGAGGAATAAAGAAACAGTATGAGACAACGGAAACTATTTTTGGGATATTGTTTTGCTTAGTTACTTACTTACACCTGTTACTCCCAGGACAGCATAAGCCGCCGACCACCATTCTCCAACCCATTTTGTCTTGAGCCTTCCTTTCTAGTTCTATCCAATTGTTGTTCATTCTTCTCATGTCTGTCTCCATTTCTCGGCGTAATGTGTTCTTTGGTTTTCCTTTGTCCTTGAGGATTCCATGTGAAGGTATGCCTTGTGACAAAGTCGGGTGTTTTCTTCAATGTGTGTCCTATCCACTTCCTTCTGATTTCTTCCTCCGCTGGGATCTGGTTTGTTCCTTCCATAGTAGGTTGTTGTTGATAGTGTCTGGCCAACGGATCCGAAGTATTTTGCGTAGACAGCTGTTAATAAACACTTGTATCTTCTGGATGATGACTTTCTTAGTTCTCCATGTTTCTGTCACATACAGTAAAACTGCCTTGGGTATCTGTAAAGTATTAGCAATTGATTACATGTCTGCTTTATTCTAAGAGTCATACGCTTTCACTTAATATACGAATTACAGTTATATTCTATTTTATCCCATAATTAGTCTAATTTAAGCATGATTTTTGTAATCCATTTTCTAGTTTGGATATAATTATATTTTCTTGGTTTGCTGTGAGCTACCGTTCTTTCAGTCATGTACTTATACATGTATCTTTTTCGGATTAGTGGATTGAAGAACGGATAAGTCTTTTGATTGAACGCTAGATTTAGTTCAAGGTCTTCTAGTAACTCTCAGGCTAAATTTATAAAGCGACTTAAACACGAGAGAAAAAACGCGAAATATGAACGAAACGCTTTACTCCAAGGTTCCGTTTATGCACACAATATCTAGGATATTTATAATACTATAGATGGCATTGGGCTTACGGAAATTTCTGGAATGCTACTAAACATAGTAACAGTATAGGTAATCATCTAATCAGAAACGCGACATGTGAATTTTCACTTTCTAGATGTTTATGGCAAAACTTCTATTGAATGCTGATTGGATAAGATGTTTATCTGAGTTTCCAGGGCCACTGTCGGAGGGATTTTTGGGATCGCCCCATAACAGGAACTAGTTTTAAGCTTCTATATCCACTTCAAATTGGCTAAGTTATAGGGCCATTGTAGGATAATTTTATTTCTACCCTTAAAGCCATTCAATCACAAGTCGAAATAATGAGTTACAAGTTTCAAGGTTGTACTGAGTAATCTAGCACATCAAAGTCGTAAACTAGTTCAAAGCAACTCTTCCTCTTTCTACATATTAAGCATAAACTAGTGAACCGACAAATAAACCTAGATGTTCAGTTTCCTTATTAAAGGTAAACTTTAATTGTTCTGGCAGTTGAGAGGTTATCTAGACGGAATAATAAAAAAATATTCGTAAAAGTATACTAAGCTGACGAGCTTGAGCGGCATATCAGACAATCAGGAAATACAGTGCATAGTTATTAAACGATAATACGTAATAAAAAGACAGTGGAATAACGGTTTTCATGCAATCAATTATGCCCTATTTATTAAGTTATTCATTATACTGAAGGAAAAGATTAGGTTCACATATTAGGAGTTTCAGCATGTTTTGATGAGTTTTCTTTCTTTCACATAGCAGTTATTTACATTTAATCTTTCCATATTCTATGGTTATTTTCATAGAATATTCACTAATCGACAAAGTGATCGGAATTCTTTGATAAGGCCATAGATTTTACCACAATTACGTTCTACCAAATACATAATTTTTAAGTGTTTAAGATGCACTTAAGAAATTTATGGAAAAGATATTACATACGATGACAATAAGTTACGATTCTTTACAATAACACGTTTATTAGATCTGTATTGTAGTAGAGTTGTCGCTGAGCTTTGTGCATTTTCTCACATTTCATTGATCAGACAAAAGGTGCATCTAATTGGTTCAACTATCTAGGTTAAAGAAAATTAGCGAGTAACAAAACGAACAAATCGGATTTCAAAGGAGCTAGAAAAGGAAGGCTATTATGTTTCTGATGATGGTTATTCAGCCATATTGATATATTTAATGATTAACGCCACTGATTGATCTGCATCAAACAATAGCTGAAAACCTAGAAGCACTACATAGTTGTTTCGTCGACTATGTGATGACTCAGAATTGCACAACCATCACCAAATCACAAAACAATCAGATCAATGACCTTCGATCTTATACACAAATGCTTACTGTTAACCACTCAGTCGGAATACAATGATTTATTCGTCAAACTCCAATCAATTCATAATGTTACACAACAATCTTCCAATGTATTTGGTAGGTAACTGATTTACAATCGACATGTTTGAACTTCATTGACCACAACTTTACTCTTGACCTCCTGACTTACCTCTTGAAGTTAGTCACTAACAAGCACATTATTGCTAATTATCTAATTGTTATTTTTAAGATTTTCCGAATTTCACAGTGAACAATACGGACTGATTTTAGTAAAATGCGTCTGTCTCTCTCTCTCTCTCTATATATATATATATATATATATATATGACCCAGACGTAGAAACTTTGTCGGTGACCTTGGCTTAGTGATGAATTCAAAACACTCATCTCTTCTCATACAACCACAATACAATATTTAATTGAGGTCATAAACCCATCATGTTAGACCACCGTTGATAACCCGAGTGCACTGGACGACCGTTTCGTCCTAGTATGGGACTCGTCAGGAGTGAGTATCAACGATTCGCATTCTCATACGAATGCTTAACCTCAAGATCACTGAACCAGTGTCTAACGGTGGCAATAGTTTTTAATTTTGTTGATTTGTGTTAATAGTGACATATATCTTATGATGGGTATTAAAATTTATAAAATGATTAGATAGGCTGAATAATATTAGTGAGTGCAGATTTCATCGTTAAGGCCCACATGATTGCTATGGCGAATCGCTGCATATGTTGAGTTACATGAACCAGAATCAGTCAAATGGAGTAAACTCGGTCAATTTTTGTCTCCTCGTAGACTCTGAGTTTCAACATTATTTTATACCTTTCGATTCCCTAGATAATTTTCTCTTGGTAAACTTATACCCTTCATGCCTAATGTTTATATTACTATAATTGAGACTTCTATTATTTCTTCTACCTCTCTGGTATTTGTTTTGATTTTATGTTGCCGTGGTGATATGTTATGAAAACTTGGACTGATATGCATATATCCTGTATTCATTCAGAAATTGATTTTGGTTTAATTTTACTGATTGTGTGTACGTATTTTCTCTAATTCTCAGTGTGCAAATTTTTGATTTTGGTAGTGTTGCGTGCTCTGAACTGGATGCTCTGACGGTAAATTTTTTGACGTCACTCTAAAGGCTATAAACAGCGCTTACTTTAAATGGAAGTAAAGATTGTAATTATTTCACATAAAATCAAGTAAGTTTTCAGCTGAGTATCTCTGCGAGTTTTATTTTCTTTATGTGTTCTTGTGATCCCGTCAGCTATTTTATTCACTCAAGTTCTGATATTTACCGAATGAACTGATAAATTGGATATATGTCATTGTATCTGTTGATTGAAAATTAACTTGAATTTCATGCTTCTAGAAATAGTCTGATATACCTGGAATTTTATCATCTCGACATTTTCTCAATCAAATTTTTGTTCGTAGATGTCCGTGTGCGCTGACACAATTAACAGCACATAGAATCATTCCAGTCCTAGAAAATGTTAGTGTATACGTGATTTAATGGCTACTCGTAGCTACTAGTTGACTATTTACTATAAGAGGGTTATGGAGATTCTTGAATTTTAAAACTTAACATACTGGAATGATTCTTGTTAATTAGTCACTAAAAACTAGGATGCACTGACAGTTGTTTCGTTTGAATACGGGGATTCTCAGTAGTGTGCATTCACCACCCCACTACAGTGGATCGGACCCAGGACCTTATGTCCCGTGCGTAAGCGCTTAACCTCCACACCACTAAGCCGGTATTAATGGTTTACATTTTTACCAGGAATCAACTCGTAATATCGTGCGATGAAACAGTTGTCTAATGCTTTTTGGATTTTAATCATTGCTTGACAAAGATCAGTCCGTAATGTTAACTGTGAAATTCGGAAAATCTTAAAAATAACAATTAGATAATTAGCAATAATGTGCTTGTTAGTGACTAACTTCAAGAGGTAAGTCAGGAGGTCAAGAGTAAAGTTGTGGTCAATGAAGTTCAAACATGTCGATTGTAAATCAGTTACCTACCAAATACATTGGAAGATTGTTGTGTAACATTATGAATTGATTGGAGTTTGACGAATAAATCATTGTATTCCGACTGAGTGGTTTAACAGTAAGCATTTGTGTATAAGATCGAAGGTCATTGATCTGATTGTTTTGTGATTTGGTGATGGTTGTGCAATTCTGAGTCATCACATAGTCGACGAAACAACTATCTAGTACTTCTATGTTTTCAAAGGCTGTTTAATAAAGATCAATCCAGGATGTTAACAACGAAAATATTAATTGTTTAATTTAAAAATGCATTTTGTTGTTAAGATAATGTTTAATAAACAATAAATAGTATAAAATGAACTGGAGAACAAAAGATAATAATGAAAATGTTACTGATAATTATTGCATACATTTAAGTAGTATGCTAATTCACATGAGTTACTTGTTGGTTAGATTGTTTTTATTAAGCAAGATCGTATGTAATGTCAATTGTTCAGAACAGCTTGATAATCACATGGTCATAGTAATAATAATAAAAATAATAATAATTTGACATAAATACCTGTACGAAAGATACATCAAGTACAAAACATCGGAAACAAATATACTTTTACTTGAACAAATAAGAACGTAATAAATAACTAGAGAAAATTAATCAATTGATGAATTGCATGAACTTATACGAAATGGACTATTGACCGGATGATTTTTTCTGTTCAATATTATTATCATGACATTTTGATTTGATTGCATTCAACACTTTCATAGCAGCATCTGTAATACGTGTCCCAGGACCGAATATACAAGAAACCCCATTTTCATAAAGGAAATCATAATCTTGAGGTGGAATAACTCCGCCAGCAACAACAACAACATTTCTATATGACAGAATAAATAAGTAAATAAATTGATAAATAGACAGAAAAGAGGTTAGGCGTTTGTTCACAAAACTAAAGGTCCTGAGTTTGAGTCCCGCATGCGGAACCGTGTGTATGCATTTCTGAGTTCCATACTAGGACGAAACGACCGTCTAGTGCTTTCAAGTTTTTAATGGTGGTCTTACACTGATCGGTTCATGACCTCAGTAAAAAGCCAGAAATGTTAGAAAAAATCCACAGTTGTAATGGCGGGATAGTTATCTGTTTACCAGTGCGGAGTTCCGCGCTAGGACAAGATATAATTGGCAATCAGTTAAAAAGATCAGTATAGGTGATTAGAGCTAACGACGAGATCCAACTCTTTACGACTTAATTGTAATTCATCTCCGTTTCACAATTCAGTGGCTATCTGGAAACACTAGTTAAGTGGATAAATTTTTGGCTTTTGAAGCAAAAGACATTGAGTTCTCTTGTTGAAGTGAAAATCAACACTAGGATACAGGTATGTCAAACTAACGAGTCCTAAAAAGGACGAAACGCACGTCCTGTATTTTACTGTTAGAAGTTATATTTTCTGCCTAGTTTTTCATGACTATTAAAACTGTCAGTTGAATTCATATGATCGACATCTAGTCAATTTCCTATGTGCTACTGTTGATTGTGGCAATTCGAGTTATTTGTATATTTGAATCAGGTCTCATCTTATTTATGAGTAATTGACATTTATGATACTTTAATGTGATTCAGTCATTTAACCTACTGAAGAGGTATCTCTTATTCACTAAATGGTCTGGTATAACACATTCAGTAAGCAAAATGAAACAGAGATTCGGCTGAAATTTAGATATCGTAGTTCACTTGTTTAATAACTGAAATCGACAAATTGGTAGCTGCATGTGAAAACTTTTCATACTATCAAAACTCTGCTTAGTTCCAACATATATTAACATTACTAAAATTCGTCCTACGGACAGCAAGCATTAGAGATATATTTCCACAGTGCTCAGAACGTTTTAAATGATAATGGAGAATTACTTTTTGTCACGAGGATAAATATTCAATTCTCCCTATATATAACAGGCAAATCAACACTATCTATAAATCGGAACCTAAAGAGTTAGTTCCAAAACAAACAGTAATCTGATAGCAAAATATTTTACGTATGAACCAATCGGACAAGGCCTGTTAAACTTTTGTCTAAAATCCACTCATATATACGGCTACAGAGTATTTTTTCTGAATTATGTTTGATGCTGACTGATGGTGGTAAACTCAAATTCTGAACCTCCCAAAAACTTACCGTTAATATCTAACCCTGATCAAATACAATATAGTAACTTTTAAGTCTCTCTTTGAGTTATGACAAGGATTTTAGAAGACAGATCTTTCCATGTGAACAAATGTATGTTTCTATAGCATTTTTAATTTACAGATAAGAGATAACGTGTAGAAGACTTATATCAATTCATTATTTATGTGAAATCTGTTCATACTTCGTAACGTTACTGTTTTTTTCTTCTAATAAACTATTCATTAACAAAGGCTATTTTCTGATTGCCTAAGAACTGGCTCAGAATCTGTGTAGGTTGTTTTAATCTTGTTCGCATAGTTTCATCTTATCACTTCAGTTATAAGACAGAATATATATATATAAACCCTATCACTATAGAATTAACGGGAAAATTGATTTTAGTTAAGTAAATAAATATTGTTGCTAAGACAAGATGAATACGTGAAAATGATGAATTTTAGAAGCGCAAATGCACTAGCTGGGTATATGTTAGGTTTTCCTGAACTATGGTGCGCTGCATAAAATCAAGTAAGTTTTCAGACAGATATAGAGATTACGTAGTCATTTTTAGAATACAATTCTCTCACTTAAAATGCAAATTCGAGCTTAAACATTTACCTGGATCAGCGCCCGTTTTAATGATAGAATGTGAAGTAGTTGTGTGCATCGAACACTTCACTTATCTTCAGAGTCTCATCACTCATGATGGTCTGGTGTCTGATCAAATCTAGACACTGATTCACAAAGATCGATTGACTTTTGTCTACTTGAATCACTTGTTGCATGGACGACAGATCTGTTTTCCAATCAAACGACCAATTTACCATGCAGCATTTCACTCCATCCTACTTCATGTGTGTGTAACATGTTCGTTAAGAATAGAGGATATTCGTAGTTTACTGGTACTCGACCACAGGTGTTTTCGACGCATGTTTCGTGTATTTTGAGATCACTGAGTAAGGGATGGTTGGGTTGGTGATAGGATACTAGATAAGTATGGTAGTACGATTGATGAGGTAGTAAATCTTTATCAAATGGTAATGTTCGGGTATGTGTTAAGTATCCGCAACCACTGACTACTTTGATGGGCGTTAATATCTGGTGTAAGAGTAGGTTTGAATAAAATAAAGTATAGTCAAATCAAAACATGACACCTCTCCATGAAGTCATTGACAATCAAAATGAGCCTTGTTAACAGGTGTAGACCATCATTTAGTTGAGGTCCGCATGGTTATCGCAATCAATGGTTAGAGTCTTTGAATGCTATCACTCAAAGTCTTTCGGAATGATACATCCAATTTTTGTCTTCTATACCAACGTCAAGGCAGTTCTACTGTACGGAGCTGAAACTTGGAGAACTACAACAACCACCATCAAGAAGGTATAAGTATTTATAAATGGTTGTCTACGCAAGATATTCAACATCCATTGGCCGGATACTATCAGCAACAGCCTTCTGTGGGAGAGAACAAACCAACTTGCAGCTGAAGAAGAAATCAGGAAAAGACGATGGAAATGGATAGAACATACATTACGCAAATCATTAAACTGCATCACGAGGCAAGCCCTAACTTGGAATCCTGAAGGGAAGCAGAAAAGAGGAAGGCCAAAGAACACACTACATCGGGAAATAGAAGCAGACGTGAAAAAATGAATAACAACTGGAAAGATCTGGAAAGGATTGCCCAGGACAGGGTTAGATGAAGAATGCTGGTGAGCGGCCTATGCTCCTTCACGAGGAGTAACAGGCGTAAGTAAGTTCAGATTTTGAGCTTATCAATTGCTCAACACTTTTTTCATTTCGTGAGTTTATATTTTCTTCTCGATGCCTAATTCCTTCTATCGCCACTGATACTGTTACTACTACCACTACTATGGGATTTGGCGTGACAAGTTCTTCTCGCTTTGCGAATGTAGTATGATAACTTGAGTCGATGTGCATATGCACCAGGTTCTACGTTACATATAAGTGACTGACTGAATATTCTTGCGTTCTAATTAAAGTTTGGGAACAGATGAATAATACATAGTCCAATAGACATTAGCACATCGGGTGGTTTACTGATTTGAAACATCTGTATTATTGGTTCAAGAAAAAAAAGACTAATGTAATTACTAAGATGATCCAAGGTTGTTTAGCTTCTTGAATAATTGTTGGTTCTTTCTAGTAATGATAATAAAAGCTACAACTTCTTTAATTCATATTGTTCGTATAATGTTTGATATGTGTCACTTTCAATTCATTAGTTTTTCACTGTCCTAAGATGGTCATTTTCGGTTACCATAACTACGAATACTTCTCAATACTGTTTACGTTCACTGCTATTATTTTTTGGATTCTACAGTCATTGATTTACTGTTAAAGAATTGTGTATGTCAATCATTTATTAATACCAATGATCATAGACTGAATCGAATTTAAATCACATGATACAACAGTTATAATAATTAAGTGAGGACAATAAGAAAAGGCATCTAATTTCTTCAACTTACTGTCCTCCAAGTTTTCGTAATTCTTTAATTAATTCTGGAATTAATGTTTTATGACCAGCTGCTAATGAACTAACACCAACAACGTGTACATCAGCATCGATTGCTTGTTGAGCAGCTTCTATTGGAGTCTATGGGGAATATAAATTAATCGATTAGTAAATAAACTGAATCAAGCGATAAATGTAATAAGATTTCCTCTAAGCTTGAACGATAATATGAATTAATTATATTCTATTAGTTCTTTTAAATTAACCACAATCTTTCATAATCTAATATTACTTACTTGCTAACTTACGCCTGTTACCCTTCGTGGAGGAGCATAGTCCAACCACCAGCATTCTCCATACAACTCTGTCTTGGGAAAATCTTTTCAGTTGCTATTCATCCTTTTCGTGTTTGCTTCCGATTCCCGATATAGTGTGTTCCTCGACATTCTTGTTTTCCGTTTACTTTCAGGATTCCAAGTTAGGGCGTACCTCGTGATGCAGTTTGATGGTTTCGGCAATGTATGTGCCATCCACTTCCAACGTCTTTTCCTGATTTCCTCTTCACTTCAAAACCGATTTGTTCTCTCCCACAGACGGCTATTCCTGATAGCATCCAACCAACGGATATTGAGTATCTTGCGTAGACAACTATTTATAAATACTTGTACTATTTTGATGACAGTTGTGGGAGTTCTCCACTTTTCAGCTCTGTATAGTAGAAATATCTTGACTATTGTATTGAAGATTCTGAATTTGATATTGGTTAAGAGATAGCTGTTTTGAGTTCCATATGTTCTTCAATTTTAGCAATGCTACTCTTGCTTTTCCGATCCTCGAATTTACGTCTGCGTCGGATCCTCCTTGTTCATCGATGAAGTTACCCAGATACGTGAAAGTTTCCACTACTTCCAGAGTTTTTCCATCAAGAGGGATTAAGATGGTGGTTTCTGTATTGTATTTGAAGATCTTGCTTTTTCCCTTGTGTATGTTGAGGTCTACTGATGCAGAGGTTGCTGCTAAACTGATTATATTCAACTGCCTTTGTTAGTGTATATGAGATAGCCAAAAATAATGACTCGGGATAACTGAAATTGTAAGATTTTCTCAGTGACGTCAGCTAGTGCTTAGCAGTGGAATACAATAGACGCATATCGAATTGTCAGCAAAATATACTTTTGTCCCAATGTTGATATCCAGAATGAGACTCGGCCCTTGTTAGCACTTTTCGTTCCAAACGCCAATGGGTTATTCATTGGGTGATAAATCAACAGTGGGGTATAAACATAACAAGCTGACGAGTCCTAGGTAGCACGAAACGCACATCCAGGATTCTTCTGGTAGAGGTTATACAGGTTTAGTAGAGCCTCGTGATTGTCTAACTAAGATCAGTACTTGATGTAAACTTTGAAGTTCAAGAATCTCCACAACATCCGATAATATAGAAATGTATTTGTCATATATTTTTTATTAGAAAATCTACTTACCGAGAATAATGAACCGACATCAACATCAAAGCCTAAATCAGAGAATCCAGTAGCAATTACTTTGCCACCACGATCATGTCCATCTTGACCAAGTTTGGCTATAAGAATGCGTGGTCGACGTCCTTCAGCATGTGCAAATGTCTACATTATAAAAGAGAATTAATTTGAAAAGACAATCAGAAAAGAAATCAAACAGGTTAGTATTAATCAGTAGAAGTACAAAACATGTTCCGGTTTAATAACTTTTCTAGGAATATCATTAAAAAGACATTAAAACAGAAAGCCCTGCTTTCAAAAGATAAAGAATTCGAATAATATATCATGTATTGGCAATATAATGTCATCTGATCGCTATGGAAGAATACAAGAACCTCTAAATATTCGAAAACTGTGCAGAATTAAAGCAATACTACGAAACGCTCTAGTTAGAAATAAAGATAAGATACAGTTTACTTCCACACAGAATTATGTATATGGATTAAGTTATGTCGACTGTGATGTTTTTTCTATATTGAAGTATCTTCTCGTGAAATCTCAGTTGGTGCCAATGAACATTTAATCTGCTCAAAAAGATTTAATAATCTTATAAAACTTGGGAATTCTCAAATTAAACCCAAATCATATCAGTACATGCTATATTCAACAACTATCAAACTAACAAAAGGCTAGTTCTTGAAGTTTTCATATCATGTTAAATTCTGTTGTGCTCAATAGGAAAGAAGGCATAACTATCCATCAAACTTGAACTATTTACCCGAACAACCACATATTTAATTTTATCCACATCTTACATCACTAACAAAGATATAAATATTCAAATTACCTCTTCCATACTACATAGATTACACTTTTTCTTAAAACTAAAATGAATACACACGGTCATATCACATACAGAGTGATCTTGATAAAAGTAACATGTCATGAATATGAGATCAGATCATTTGTATTTGATTGTACTAAATATTCTGTTTTACTAATCTAATTTGATTATTCTCTGAAGAAGAGACATACACTACTCATTTGCATACTACATATTTGTATATATTAATTTATTATCAAAAAACATTGACTGGTTTTTCATTAATACAGTTTGAACGAAGTATTCATCAAATAATTTAAGTATTAAGTGTATTAACAATGTATTGAGAGCTTTAATTTTTCATGATTCATTGCTTGTAAACTATATGAAGCATATTTATTGTGTAAGATGAAATATGAGTATATTTTATGAATTGCAGTAGGCAAGAAAATATAGTAATAATATATAATGAGTAAGCCATTATTGCAAATAACTTAATACTTTACAATGTAAAATAGGTATTTGTGTAGTATTTATAGATTGTTCTTTGATATGTTTTTTTTAAATGTATCTCATTTATTTAAGCACACAAACATTGGTACAAAGAGGCAGCAAATACATATGAGTTACATAAATCGAATGACTTGTGTGGGGGTTGGAATACTTCCCGGACGCTCAAACCGAAGCAGGTAGTTTTCTTAGGGGGACACACCCAGAGACTTTGACCTAGAGGTCTAATCCATAAGACAATGGAGCAACGTAAGGAGATGCAGTCCCATGGTGGACGGTGACCATACGCGATTTCTCCCCAAAGTATCCTGGAGCCCATGTCCAGAATTGGTTTGGAATCAGGGTTTTCCAATTCCTCTAGGTGGATCCTCCATATCCACCAACCTGGTTACAGTGCCGGACATTCGTCTTTCGTCCTTTCAATTTCGTAAACACCCCCCGCCGTGAGAAAGCAGTGAGTAGGAATTTCCCGACAGTGACTGTAAACGCGTGGTCATGTGAGAGCATTTCGAGAGGGAGAGATGAGTCTCCCTACTATTGGCCGTACCAGGGCATTTGGTGGTATCTTATTTATCAAGGGACAGCATTTCTACAATCGCAAAGCATATGAAACCCAGAAAAACTGTCAGCCAACATTAAAGTCAGAATCTTCAATACGAACATCAAGACAGTTTCACTGTACGAAGCTGAAACTTCGAGAACTACCACAATCATCATCGAAAATGTACGAGTATTTATAAACCATTGTCTCCGAATGATACTCAATGCCCGCTGACCAGATACCATCAGAAACAGCTTTCTGTGGGAGAGAACAAATGGGCTTTCAGCTGAAAAAGAAATTAGGAAAAGACACTAGTGGCAATATGATTCTATAAAACATAATGGAAAGCTACGTAAGTAGGAATACTGTGATTCAAAATCTAGAGGAAAATATAGAGAGCACACATCTAAGTCAGTGTGGTCGATTCTGAGATATATCACCTGATGGTTTTAACAATTGGTTACCATAACTGAGAAAAATCCCAATAAAATAGTCTACACCAACCAACACGGCTCAGTTTAACAGTAAATAGCGGTATGGACTGATGCCAAGTTTTGGTTTGATAAACCCTGTCTTTCAACTCACTCTTACATCAGTAAACATCGCGTGCCGAGATCGGTGTTTTGTTAGGGATAAGTAATACATATCCTAACCAACTTCCATGATTACTGAAGAGTTTTGACTTAGTTCACAAAAATTTATTTTCACTATAAGTTATTTACATCCTACAACAAGTTATGAATTATCACACTCCGTTCAAAACATTTGAAATTCCTCAGATAAATCAGAATTAGAACAAATCAACATTGAAGTGTCCGCATCGATTGAGAATATGCAAAATCGATACCATATTACAACAATGAAACTTAAGGTGGATCAGTTTACTGAGTGATTTAACTCCTAAACCGTCGAAAATCCAATTTTGTAAAATCCACACTAGATAATGAAATCAGTCAAGTGAATCGTAATGGAATCAAAACAACTGTCCTTTTATAATCACTTTCCTATGATATCCCTTCATCGATACACAGTCTGTGTGCTGAGCACTAAATATGAGGTCTGAAAGTCTCGGGTTCGACTTCAGGTGAGGTCATGGAGACACACTGCTGATAAGTGTCATCCTAGGGTGAAACAACTATTCATGGTTCAGTGGTTGTCTAATCAATATGAGTCCGTGATGTGAACTACAAAAAAAACACCAACCTATTATTGATCACAATTAGATTGTAGGGAAAATAGTTTCTGAAAAGTAGGAACCACGTAATCCTTCAATAATATCCACAGGTTTGGATGATTACAACGTCAGGAAATGGTATCATCGAAGAATTAACTATCCTTTATAGATTTATTTAATTTTAGTAGAATACTCTGATAAACAAATAGAATACTACTCGCATAAGTAACAATTTTTCAATAATTAAAAACCGAGAGAAAGAAAGGACAAAAGCACAATTAATAACCTAAAAAGTAAGATAAACAAAACAAAGCAAAAATGTAACTCTCTCTTACATCGACAGCATTGATAACTTGCTTCCATTCCTCATCTGCACTAAATTGACTTTTGTATGCACCTGAAACAATATGATCAGTGGCTTGATGACGACCAAATACTTTAACCATTGCATCAGTTATCTCACCAAGGGTACAACGTGCTCGAGCAGCTTCAATGCATAATGCTAATAGATTTTGACTACGATCATCACTCGAACAGGCACCAGTGATTGCTTCTAAGCATAAATCAGCCTAATAGAGTAGGTACGCATGCGTGTGAATGTGTAGATGAAAGAAAACATAAAAATAACGTTAAAGAATATCATCATCAAAAACAAAAATAGATTTTACTTTATTTTCTTGACTAATTTAGCTGGTATATAGTCGTGTAGTTGTCTATGAGCCATACTAAAAATATGACGGCTGGTAAGAAATACTGACTAGCGACTCAAACCAAAGTAGATTGAGAGAAGTTCGGTACTATGACTTAATCGAACAGTCTAGCCTTCGACCAAGACCGCATGAAAAACAACCATTAGTGATACATTACAACGCTCCGGCTACTAGTTTGCTCAAGTGGGTTGAACCATTAGCCTTGATTTAAAAAGAAACAGGCGAGACTCAGAACTTGGTTATTATCATTGTTGAGTTTCATACGGTTAAATTTTTTATTACACTTTGTCACTATTAAAAGTAATCTTCAGCATAGGAATATGCAGATTGTTAAATTTCATTGAACCGATCAACATTAGACCACCATTAAAAACCTCAAAGCACTGGATGGCGGTTTTGCCCTACCATGAGACTCCTTAGAAGTGAATATCCACGATTCCGCACGCGTGAACCGAACCCAGAACCTTCGACCCCACGCTGATACTTAACTCCTAAACCACTGAGCCGACATCCATTGGTGTATATATTTTTAACTTAATTCACATTACGACATTGTCCAGCCATCTTCCATTGTCTTTGTAATAGCATAGTTGGCTGGGTTTGTTTATTCAAGTTTCACGGCATAAAAATATTTTGGTTAAAAAATTAATTGAAAAAAAAATGAAGTGAAGAAACTAGTGTACCATACTGGCCAGAATATATAAGTTGAGAATTCAAAACAACTTAGAAAAAACTAAATACTAAGAGCTTTAGAAGAGGGGATGAAATCAAAATCATTTTAAACTTACCTGAGAACAAGATAAAACTCTATGAATTAAAATAATAAATAAAATGAATGATTTGCAGAATAAATTTGTGGGCAAGTTACAAAATAAGAGATTGATGAGACGATATACATATGTACAATAAGATATAACTTACAACGAAATTGAAGGACACGTCGTATTCCTGTAATTGACTTTGAGCCACGTTTGACTTTTGACTAGAATTTTCTCTTTAAATGTAACCTTACAAGTGATTAGTCATAATTTTACGGGTTGATCAATCAGTGTAAATATCGCAATCCTAAAGGAGATCAATCGTGGCTTCAATACAACAATTGTATAGTATAAAACTATGACGCGAGCTCGAATCTGATAGGGAGTATAAGACACCTTAGGATTACAAGTATCCATTGTTGATGAGTGGCAATTAGTACTAAACCTAGACTCAGGGTTTTCTACTGACTACCTTCAACCATCTAACATTACAACATAGTGCATGCCATGTTAAGTCACTTAGACTAGTGACTGTATTGTAACTCAATCGTCGGAATTCATTTAACATTAACGATTAGACAAACATGATACTAGATGTGTTGTATAACTAGTTGTTCGGTTAGTTAAGTCAAATGACAGTACAAAAAATGAATATAAACAGGGAAAGGATATATTAAATGCCGAAGAAATATAAAGTATTATGAATAAGATTTAATGTAAGTAAATCATTACACACTTTTCTAGTTATTGGATTATTTATGAACACCAGGCACAATGTTACTAAATTTAGAATATTAGAAAAAAACAAGTGGATAACATCTTGTTCTTCAAACGTTCAAAAGTTGTCAAAAATACTTCTGTTAAAAAAATTTCTAAGTTGTTACAAAATTAACACTCTCTCTAGTGAGTATCAGTCAGTCAAATGTAGATTAAAACCACATACGTATGTATACCGGTCCAAGTTGAGGAACTGAGAAGCCTGGAATCTGTGATAGATTTAGTGTGAATACACCAATATCATTCCAAACGATTTTGAATCATATCATTCAAAGTCTCTAATCACTGGTTAAGGCTTGTCCATAGCTTCCTTCAAACTTACTCTTACACTAAACAACATCGTCCGTCGAGGTTATCGGTGGTTGGGAATAGGCAACACATGTCCCGACAATACCATTTGATAAAGATTTACTACCTCATCAATCGTACTATCATACTTGTCTAGTATCCTATCACCAACCCAACCATCCCTTACTCAGTGATCTCAAAATACACGAAACATGCGTCGAAAACACCTGTGGTCGAGTACCAGTAGACTACGAATATCCTCTATTCTTAAAGAACATGTTTCACAGACATGAAATAGGATGGAGTGAAATGCTACATGGTAAATTGGTCGTTTGATTGGAAGACGGATCTGTCGTCCATGCAACAAGTGATTCAAGTAGACAAAAGTCAATCGATCTTTGTGAATCCTTGTCTAGATTTGATCAGACACCACACCATTATGAGTGATGAGACTCTGAAGATAAGTGAACTGTTCGATGCACACAACTACTTCACATTCTATCATTAAAGCGGGTGCTGATCCAGGTAAATGTTGAAGCTCAAATTCTCATTTTGGGTGAGAGAATCGCATCTCAAATATGCTTGTATTGTTGCTTAAGATAGTCAAAAGACTGCATTCTATCAATGTTGTCACAAAACAGAACTATATCAACAACATGTCCTAAGTGAATAAGTGAATCTCCTGGGAATCACTCTCTGAAAATTCTGTTGGTGAGAGCGTTACCCATTAAAGGATGTCTGTGAAAATGTTAAAGATAAGGAGAGTGGACAAACTTAATGGTTACCACTTAAGGTAACCAATTCTGATGAATGTTCAATATACGTTCTAAATCGATCAGTAGTATTCGATTGGAGAGCCTGTACAACGTTAATGTACTTTTTGTTGCATTTTTCAGTGACAGACACTGTTACAGAACCTTGTGATCAACACAGTCGAATGTCGCCCTAAGGTCAAGGAAAACAATTATTGTCGGACTTCGAAAAGTATGCTTGTGTTACATGAGCTGTCGTAGTGTGTTTATTGTTATGATGGGCAGTGTCCGAAATCTGACACTGATACGTGACGTGCTACGCACTAACGCCCCAAATGTCTACTCGAGCGAGAAAACAATAATGGACGAGAAAGCATTTTGGGCAGCCGAAGTAAACACACAAATTGTCGTTTTTATATATACATCTCTACCCCTTAAGAAATCAATCTATTTCTTAGCCAATGATATGTATTTGTCCATCAAGTCAGTTCAAATTGTCGTCGACTGACCTTCTCATTTGGCTTCTTTTGATTGGCTCACCAAATCAAATATCTGATATGTGCATACACGTCAAGGTCTAAAAACAGACTGTTATTCACAGTTTTTTTCTTCACGAGCTCTAGTTGTAAGTCGAAGTATTATTGAAACTAATATTTTAGACATTACATTCGTCAAACTGATTCCTCTATGATTATCACATGAAGATTTTTGTGCTTTCTTATAAACTGGAACGATCAGCTATCGAAACCAGTAAGATGAGATTAATACATTAGGCCCTGCTGCTCTCCCTCGCTTTACATTGTCGGTAGCTTTTACAGTTTCACAAAGAGGTGGAAGACTTACATCAATTTGCTATCCAGATTGCTTGAAGATAGTGGGTAACTGAAGTGTTGTTGAAGACCAGTCAAACTGTTCCCTAAAGGGTTCTGGCCATCGGTATGGAAATATTGAACTGAGATTTAACCGTTCATTCAGAACCTGACATATAAGCGCACCGTTTCAAATAACTACACCACACATCGACCATAGCTGTAATCTTGACGTAATGGTTGGGCTTGGATATAGTTATGACTCAATTGAAATATATTGACTGGAATACTCATTTCTTTAGGTCTTAACATGACACTCAGGTCGACTTGAAAGAGGATTCGAAGAAGAAGTCGTACTATGAACTGTTCAGAGTTGTAATATCAGTATGTGGTTTACTTAAAAAAAAAAGCATGTTGTGATGCTGCTACCTCAAAAGGGAAGAAAGAGGTTACGAAAAGTCAACCATGAAAATAGCACATCTCACATTGGCCCATGGATTTCTTTCACAAGCGGTAACGTCTAAAAAGTACATAGCTAGCAAATCTAAAGCTACTCACACAAAGGTCTCGTATGACCAGTATCAAGCAGTTGTCCTATACGCCAAAAGATTACGCTCCCAGATCGTCAAGACCATCCCTAACTCAGTTTTCTGTTTCAGATTCTATAAGAAGAATCGATCTATAGCGTGGAAACCAGGAAGTGGAAACTATTTACAAACTTTTAACAGGAGTTGAAGTTAAATGTGGTTAATGACAGACAGTGTTGAAAGGGTTTGAAATCTTAAACAACTGTTTAACTTACTTTCGATTGATCACGTTCAGCGCGAACTTTTTTAAGTTTTGCAATTTGGGATTCACGAACTTTAGTATTGTCTACTACGAGTACATCTACACGTTCTTCTTTCTCCAACCTATATTTATTTACACCAACAATAACCTCTGTGATGATTAAAAGAAAGGTCGAAAATATGCAAAATATAGTTACTATTCGCAATACTGAAATATGATATAAAACAGGATGAAGGAATTATCGAACTAATAAATCTTATCAGTACAGAGGTTTGTAGAGATTGCGGAATGCTATCGATATTACGAATCAATTTAAGTTAGACAACCATTGAAAACTAGGAAGCTTTGGAAAGCTGTTTTGGACTCTACAGCAGTATCCAACCACCACCCAATTGAAAATTGAACTCGCGACCTATGATCTCACAATGAGCACTTCACCTTTAGGCCACTGAAACGGGGCTCAAATCTGGGACATAATAGCTGAAGGCTGAATTCTCTAAACCCAGAGCCACTACTCCACACGGCTATTAGAGAACATCACTAAAAAGAAATGAGCTGTAAGGAATTCGACAAAACTATTTCTAATGATAAATTATGATATAATCGACAATTTCTCTGTAGAGTAAGTCACTGAATATAGAGTAAAATACAGAAGTGAACCAATTGTTTTTCCAAAAACGAAATTTAACCTTGTAGTTGTTTATCTTTTTATTACTTATATAGATCGATAAATTGAACCAATATCAATATAGCTGTCTCTATTATTGATTACTGGTTGAAAGACTGTTTTGTTTTTGTCCACTAAACAACTACAATTTGGAATTTATTTGTTCATATGAATTAACATCAAATAATAAATAACTAAAGTTCATTATTGTATACCCTAAAAATAGTTTCATTTTGATAATGTCCTATAAATCATCCCCAAATTATATATATTTGAATGAAACGGTTTATTAGAACCCTGTAGAATCAATTTAATTGTATAAAATTTACTTTATAAATTATTCGTGATAACCACTAGAAATATTAATTCCTATTAGTCCATACAGCTCCTTTTATACTCATTAGTCAGTCAGAACAGCAAAACACCAAGAAGATTAACCCTCTACTACTATATTGTCGCCCCGACTTGAAAACTCATAAGATTACACAACGATTACATGACTATAACGCATCATTAAAAAACAAAACAATAATTTATACATAACTAGGTCATATATGATATAAAACTGAGCAATAGGCGTATAATTAATTGAAACCGCTTATATATACATATCAACAGTTAGTAAGCGAAACGAAGGTTTACAATTATAACAACATAAAAATATAATAAACCAAATACTGAATAAATGTGTGGTAAAAATATTCATATTAATTATCCATAGACTAGTTTTAAAAGTTCTACTTCTCCAACAGATTGATGATCTTCATCCATTAGGTAATACATCCTAACTTCCGGCTAGCCCCATCTACTATAATTTAAATGGCTATGTTACAGCTATACTACAAATAAATCGAATGATTCAAAGACAAGTACAAAAATTCGTACTTCACAAATAATTTGAGTTATGATGTAAGATTATTAAAGTGTGAAGTATATGAACTAGTTTGCATAATTCTACCTCATCTTTTCATTTATTTGTCAGTTGTCAAAATATTCCTCCACATCAAAATCTTTTTCCAGACTATGTTCTGAGTTTAAAAGAGCAAAGAGCAGAAAAGACTTAAAAAAGAAATGGAGAGAAAGAAGGTATCAAATACTTTTCTGAAAACAAACTGACTTCAATTGTATATGAGATGTTAAATAAATTCGTATACATTCTTGAACTAAACCCACTTTTATATCGATTACTAATCATAACGTGATATCAAATAGTCAGATATAAGGTTTTACGTAAGAATTTACTTCAGCCATAACCGAATAGAATTCAAAACTTGAAGAGAACAAGTGTACATGTCTAATCAAACTGATAAACAAACACTGAATACATTACTGTTCAGTATTGGACTGGATGTTCAAGTAAACGCAAAATAAAACAGTAGTATTGGTAGGTCATAAAAACAATGTATATACTTTAATAACTGTCCCGAGTTTAACAAAATGTATGAGGAATATAAAATGAGGTTACTAATAAAATAAAAAAACAAGAAATAATTGTACGTGTCATAAGTATATGATGAATTCGCTCATTTCTTCTCTAGCAAATCGATAATAATAATAATAATGTTGTGTAATAAGGGGGGTATCAAAGTAATTACGATAGACGAATTGGGAATGATGGGTGTGAAGATTAAGATAGAAGTAATAAAAAAGAGGGGGTAAGATGTTTGTAATATTTAGTTTAGGTATCCGGTGATTCAGTCGTGGGCCAAGGTAAACATAGAGGCTGGATATACTTTTTCTGGATACATAAATTTGGTTTTCTGGAGTTAATCCAGAGCAATTGTAATCTAGCTCCTTGAGGTAGCTATTTTGGAACTTGATACAAAACAGAGAAAGCTTCCTCTATTTTGATATGATGTTCAGTATCTACCAAGTGAGAAAGAATGGTTCTGTTAATCGATTTAGTAACTCCTTTTCCCAACCATGCTGGTACATGTTTACGAACACGAAAGGATAAAGCCCTCACCAAATAATGGTGTACGGTGGCGCAACTTCGTGGACTGGTTGAAGTTAGACATTAACACCGTTGGATGCCGGCTCAGTGGTCTAGTTGGTTAAGCGTCTGGTGCGAGACTCATAGGTCCTGGGTTCGAACCTCGCGGGGTGCGGGATCGTGGATGCACACTGCTGAGGAGTCGCATACTAGGATGAAACGACCGTCCAGTACTTCCAGGTTTTCCATGGTGGTCTAGCATCAATTGACTCATGATTTCAATCAGCGAAATTTCTAAAATCTCCACAAAACTCCTCATTATTTTTATTTTTGTTATAATACTATTCTACTTATTGTGACTGGACACTTTACTCCAAATCATTCTGACGTTTCTAATTTGCAAATAATACAATTTTGAAGTATATATATCGTAACAGAGGCAAACGTTCACCATTTTTAATATAACATTGTCAAATTCATTAACAATTGCCTTATTTTGACTTTAGTAAAATATCATAATTATGGACTTATAACTGTAGAGCCTGATGATGAAGTTATTGAAAACAATTGTTCGCTCAAATATTCTTCATTTTTGAATAGTCTATGGGGATTTTTAAACTGTGATTCATTTTCCTTTATACCTTGAGTTTGAAAATACTCTTATGGTATTTACTCCATGAACTTAATCTTTTTTCTCAAATGATATTGGCTATTGTTGATTAGTTTCTACTACTAATGATTTTGTTATTAGTTCTAATACTGTTGGACTTGTGTTGATATAATATGACAACTTGAACAGATACAAATATGTCCAAGGTCCTATGCTACTTATGACTGACTAAATAACTTGTATATAACAGGTATAGGTTCGTCAATAATACATACACATATATATACAGTCGTTCAGAAGTTCCCTCTTTTAAAACATGAATTTGATATTTAAAAGAAATGATCTTGTATGAAAAACGGATCAGTTAGGATTACATTAGTCATTATAGAAATAATAAATAAAAATAAGCAATAACCTTGACAGGAATCGATAGCCGCTTGTCGTTTAGCTGCACACTCTTCAATACGTAATTTTGGAATACCGGATTCAATAGCTTTAGCCATTCCACCCATATGTTCAATCTATGAAGAAGTAAAAATGTAAAATTAACATTCGGTAATGACTAAGATAATAATAATACGTTGATTGTTGTTGGGAACATGTTATTGTCTAACTACACTCAGTTCGTGATGTAAACTATGGAATCCAACAGTCTCCACAAATCCTTAGAGTAATAAATGACAATAATTATACTATTAATAAAGATAAGTTTTAAGTGATAATTTCCCATGGTGCTAACGAAACGCCACGACCAATGGATTTCAGCCACATCGAATGTAAAACACTAATCCACCAGTGAAATTAGAAGATGGTTGTGATATTTCACTGATACTGTATCAGCGGTCAGAAGATGACAAACTTAAGTCCAAATCTCAAAGTTTTGGATTCGATCGCCAGTGGGATCATGTTGAGGAAACCCACACTAGGACAGAATAACTGTCTGATATTTCCTGGTTTTCAATGAGTGCCTAACTAGAGTAAGCTCATGATGTAAATGGCAAAAAGGTTAGTATTAAAAACTTTTCAAGAAAATTAATTAGAAAAATCACTTCTTCAATTTCTTTTAAAGCAGCTGCTTCTAATTCTGCTGTCAACTTTTCCATCATAAATGAACCAGCCCATGGATCAGCAACTTTAGTAATCATTGTTTCCTCTTGAATAATAATTTGTGTATTACGAGCAATACGTGCAGAAAATTTTGTTGGCAGTCCAAGTGCTTCATCAAATGAATTTGTATGCAATGATTGACATCCACCGAATACAGCAGCCATTGCTTCGATAGTAGTACGAATAATATTATTGTACGGATCCTAAAAATATAAAAGAAATAATGAAAAAGACATGGAAAAAAAAGAAAATATTCATGTAAAAATACCACACTCATTTTGACGGTCATAACGCATAGCCTGTAATATATATAGATTAGTTCAAGATCACACATCACATAGGGATGGCGAGATGAAATTAACACAATGATTAGCAAAAGAGTCGGTATAATATAGTATAAATGATAATAGGATAGATCAAACATTGAGAAAGTGGTTCAAGGACACAGAATGAGAAGGTATGTATGGAGAAATTCTGGAACTGAAAATATAAGTTAAAATAAAAGTGAATACATCTGACACTTTGTGACTAATTCTGAGTCATGTCACTTAAAGTATCTAGCCATCGATTCATCTTATTGTGAGTTCCATAACCGGATAGTCTGTCTGTACCTACATGGGTCAATCTAACACTCAAGGTTCTCAAGGAATGACGCTTTTGTCTTGATTCAGTGGCCACGCTACTAAATTTTAGAAATATTTACATAAATCTTCAAGTTTTATTAGTTAGTTTTAAGGCTGATGGACAATATAAATCCTAAAAACTATCATCATTGAAACAATAGGCAAAATCAGTCTAACTGTTGATCAGTATCAAGACGATGTCGAATGTATTATCACCTGTGCTTGTTCTTTCTACTTAAACGTAGCCCCTATCTATTAATTCCATTACTACGGCATTGTTCCTGTAACATAATTTACATATCACACTGATGAATACCGCACCTCCACCTAAATCTCGAGACGAAAACAGCGACAACAATAAAAAAACTGACCTGTTCTGTTAATGACCATCCAGAGGTTTGACAATGAGCACGAAGTAGCAAAGATTTAGGTGATTTCGCTTGAAATTTCTCCTTTATTAATTTCGCCCAAACTCGTCGTGCGGCTCTCATTTTAGCAATCTCCTAAAACATTACGTGTGATATTTTTCAGCCCATAAAATATATCAGAAAGGTAGGTAGTTAGGAAAAGAAAGAAAGAAAATTCATTACAGGGATAGTTATAGGGACAAAATATATGATAAACTTTCAAGAGAATTAAAATGTAATAAAATTACCATTTTGAACTTCTGGTGATGATGATAATAATAATAGGAATTAAGATTTGACTCCACATTACACCACTTTTACGTGTATTTTCACCTTCTTCGTGTCCTAAACTAAAGTTTAATTTCATCTGAACAAAAAATACAAAAATCTGGCTGTCATACATTAGGTATTTAACTACTGAAAAAACTCCACAGTTTGCCTTTTGGAGAAATAGAAGCCAATTACATTGGAATTCACACGTGGAATATATTCTGCGATGGGAAAAAACTCTCATAGGAGCGGAACTGATTGAAAACGTTAGCAGATGAAGATAAATGGCAATTATTGTTAAAAACTTGTTAAGCATCATTACTAATAATAAGAAAGAAGGATTTGTTGAAATGTTGGGTACATTTTGCTAGTAGTAATCAAACATATGGTCAGTGAATACAGCAATTTTTATCACACGATAATAATATGAGAGAATCATATCATAGAAAGTGTTTAATTCAGTTACATTCACTAACAGGAAAATTATAAATATTTAAATATAGATATTCATGAAATACTTCCTATCTACGGTAAAACTGTTCAGTAAGCTATATTGGTCTTGTAAATTTCTGTTTAAAAACGAATTATCAGTAGGGGGTTGTGGAGACTGCTGAGTTTTTGGTCGAGATCATGAATCGATGAATGTTAGACCACCGTTGAAAACCTGGGAGCACTGGCGGCTGTTTCGTCCCATTGTGGGACTCCTCAGCAATGCTGTGGATGCACATAATAGGACGAAACGGTCGTTCAGTGCTCCCAGGTTTTCCATAGTGGTCTGGCTTCAATTGACTCATGATCTCAACTATTAATATATATATATTGGATTTGAGACATTGAATGATGACGTTCAAACTGGTGTCATGTTTATGGATGCACCCATTTTTACATATTTACTATCAATGACGAAATATTTTTATTTGTAATTAAATCAACAACAAATATAACCGATAACGTAATGAACGGACACGGACGCATTAGTTACACTGCAATGTAAGATGGTGCAAAAGTTCTATCTAAGAATTTCCAATACGTGAGTTA
This sequence comes from Schistosoma mattheei, assembly GCA_944470405.2. NCBI lineage: Eukaryota > Metazoa > Platyhelminthes > Trematoda > Strigeidida > Schistosomatidae > Schistosoma > Schistosoma mattheei. The sequence goes on from OX103950.1 coordinate 6,388,772, forward strand.
GTAAATAAGAAATGACTCTGATCAATAGAGATAATTATGATTTTCCAGCGACGTAAGACAAATCATTAAAGCCATATAAATTCGCAGATGTTTTCTTTTATTTAGACATATAACTGTAAATACGTAGAGCATTCAAAGTCAACACAATCTTAACACATTTCGTAATCAAGTTGGCCTAGTTAGCAGCATTATTTACAGAAGTACGGTCATTGTAGACTTTAAAAAGTAACATAGATTATGTTAAATATGTTTATTCAAGTATAAAAAAAATGCATGTTTTCTATTTAGATCAAACTTTTAGTAATAAGTCTCTTGTTTCAAACACAGTTTCACTCTCTTAGTGAGGTTCGGTCAGTTAGATGAGCATATCAACATGTTGGTTTGTCAAGCTCATTTAATGCTTTTTCAGCTCACGAAGCAACTTAAACTAGAAAATTACTAAAAGCCAGGAAGCAATAGAAACGTGCTTTGTCTTATAATGAGACTCCCTAGCAGCGGGCGTTCATCGACCCGTTGGTGGTCGAATCTAAAACATCCAGGTCACATGGTGATAGCTTAAAATTTAGACTACTGAGTCACCGCCCAATGATTTACATCTTTAATTTCAATCAGTTTCTAATTTTGTGCAAGCATCTTTGAATGAGTTTGGTGGGCAGCTGTCTCACACCTGAAATGGTCAAACTCTATCGGTAATAGTCTCTCACCAAATTTCTGGCAATTACTTCTCGAAATTAGTCACTAGTGAACATATGATAAATCAGTAGTTATTCAGTGCTTTCTAGTTTTCAGTTAATCCCTAACTTTAATCTGTTCGTGATCTCAACAGATGGGTGTATGTCTTAACCAGTAAATGCAACATGCATAAGCTTACAAGAACCGTAATTTCTGTTTGCCCTTAATTATTTATGCTAAAAACACAAGTTTAAAGTAAGAATAAATTGAATTTGAATTCACGTTCTAGTTTCAGACTCCCCAGATTAACATGTCTACATTTATTTTTAAGGCAATGGTCAAGCTACATGAAATATGTAGAAAAAATGGATCAATTGAAAGAAAAACATACTGATTCGGCCAACAGTGGGAGGAAACAAACGAAGGTTTGTCTATTATTTAGCTATACAACTAATAACTAACCATATGAAAATTCATTCCAATACCCCAGAAGAATGACAGACGTGGAGCAAAAGCATCGATATTTAAACCAGCATGATTAACACCTAATCGGCAATAGTCAATACCATCAGCGATAGTATAAGCCATTTCTAAGACAGCGCTTGCACCGGCTTCTTGCATATGATAGCCAGAAATGGAGATTGAATTAAATTTGGGCATATTCTATGAATAATATGAGAATTGATTAAGAGTAAAAACAAAAGCAAAAAACACAAGAGGTAATTGATAAACATGTTATTTCATGAGATTAATTAGTTAGTCAGTTATTTTATGAATATATAACCTCAATTCGGACCCCTACCCTTCTTAAAATATATTAGTCAAAACTTGATATATTGGTTTTAATGAAGATGGTTAAATAAAGATATTTGATTTTGGAATTTCTAACTTCATGATTTGTAAGAATCACTTCAAAATTTATTGGGTCTGATATCTATTTACCAGCTGTTGAGGAGACCCAAAAAATTCGAAAAAAGACCAAAAGGGCCCTGGAAACTTCGAGAAACATCTTATTCAATCGGCACCGAATAGAAGCTTCTCAGAACCATCTGGAAAGTGAAGTCACATGCCACATCTTTGATTGGACGATTAATTATCCTGCTACTATGTTTAGCAGGGTTTCAGAACTTTCCAGAAGCCCAAGGCCATCTGAAATACTACAAATACCATAGATTTTCTGTACATTAACTAACCTTGGTGTAAAGCATTCTTTTCATATTACGCGCCTTTTCTCTTGTGTTCACGTTGTCGTGCTATTAAAAGAGTTTAGGAAACCGATTCAAGCGTTCAGTCAGAAGATTTTATCACCGACATTTACAAGAATCAGCTATGAATAGCTAATTAGTCATTTCTAATGATTACATGTACAATCTAACCTCAAGATCTCCTATTCATCTGTTATCTTCATAAACAAGTAACACACTGTGAGAATACTTCTAAATCAGTTACATTATCCATCATAATTGTAAAAAAGTGAAACATAATGTTTGATTGGCATTCAAGCATTCCATTAGTGCCATAAATGATGCTGAGCGTCAAATAAACCTATTTTCTTTAAATACTTCAGAAACTAATTTTTAAAACTTTCTGGATTGATAACGTCCTAAATATATAGGTCGATTGCATATATGACCCATAAGAGAATATATATATGTCTTTTAAGAAATCGTAAGAAAGATCACTGTAAACTTTTCGCAATATATTATAAGAAAATAAGAGATGAAATAGATTAAAATGGAGAATAAATGCATGCTTACTTTGGCTGTATAAGCAAATATATCACTAATAATTCTCATTGATGGTTTCGGTGGAAAAATATATGTATTTCTAACCATAAATTCTTTCAATATATCGTTTTGAATAGTTCCCGCTAATTCCGATTGTTTTGCACCCTATAAAGAGATAATAAGAATAATGGTTTTACCAAAAATAAAAATAGTTTACTGATATATATATATATATATATATATATATATATATATATATATATATATATATATATATATATATATATATATATATATATATGCTTAGTTGCTGTTGGTATATGCGCAATCTAAGCAGATCACTTTTATGTTAGTGTTAATTACTAATTGATATTTGAAGCAAAAAACATTAATTTTGAGTCCCGACGTGAATATCAATACCGGAATGTGGCAGATGTATTCAACTAACGAGTCTCAGATACGATGAAAAGCGCATCCTGGATTGCGCTACTAGCAGTAATTCATAATTACTAAAAATTACTGATACAAATTTAAGAAATTTTATGGGGACATCCACATCAATAAAAACAGAATCTTTTTGTAACGTTAAATTACTATTAAGAACTGTTGTTAATTTAGCTAGTTTCCCTCTAATATAATCAAAAAGGTAGAATGAATTAAAAACAAAAGATAACGAAAATGTTTATGATTAGTACATTGCTATTCAGTCTAAATACGTTAAGATTTTATACTCTTGATTATTACAATGCGTAGAAAAGAGGTCTTACGGTAGATATCACTAATAATGAGCGATTAAATAATCCCGTTGTTGATACTGAAATATTATCAATCTTCGTCTAGGTAAGTGCATCTCGTGCGAATAGCCACAATATAGCCATTTTGTTGTAATTTTTTTGGGATTGACGGATTGTGGCCGAGAGGAAGCATGTTTCTCCCTATTTGCAACTTTTCAGATGGATATACATGGATCCCACTATTAATTTTTATATTGCGACCCAAATCCAAGTACTTTTTGTTTCGAACTCCAACCTGTTATCTACTGAGTTACTAAGTTCAAATAGCCACTGACTTTTTCAATGGATAACTTTATACCACCATAAATAATGCGTCGGCGTTTGAAGTGAAAGCTACTTGGTACAGGTTAAAATGTAAATATCAACACTGGGTTAAAAGTACATCTAGATGACTTGTCCCAAATGGGACAAAATATGCGATCTTGATTCCACTGCTAGCCTTAATCCGTCTACTCTTACAGTAATGAAGAGTGAAGATGTATCAATTTTAATAATTTAGACCACCCAGCTGAAATGATGTTAGTAGTTAAGACTTCATGGTTATTGACCCTAAGTTCAAGAAGTAGGTTATGTAGTCTCTTTCAAAGAGCTAAGAGCTCAGATGTATTCATCGTAGCAAGTGATTCTAACAATCTATTAGTTATGCTAGGCTAAGGGGAATAATGATTTTTTATTAAATACATGGCCTTAGTAAGGAGCAAAATATTTTAGTCAGCTTCATAAATAACCAACAATTAATTTTCATCAGCATCCTGCACAATGAATTGATAATAGAACACCAACTCTAAGCATGGTAAGAATGTTATGCTAAACTTAAAGTGACAGCAAAAAGTTTACATGGACTAACCATTAAGGTGGTTTAGAAATTATAAATTGCGACAACTAATATATCAACTAGAGTTTGGAAGCTGAGTGTGGAATCCTCTGAATTAGTTGTGTTATGTGATTAGATATTACAGTGAATGATTATTTAAGCTGGTGTTTGTTCAGTTTGTCAACTTTCCACATCACTATTCAGTTCTTTTAAGGATACGAATTAAGTATGGATTTTCTTGTCTGACTTCTCAGGAATTGATCTCTTACACAGGAAATATCTTGTTAATAAATAATATGTGGAAAACATGAAATCATCTAGCGGAAGCGCTTGCGAAATGCAGTCTTTCGAATACGCCGAGAGACTGTACGAACCATTGAAATACACTCGATAAATTTGCATTTTTATATAGCTTTACAATAGAAAATTAAATAACTAGACCCGCATATTACACCACTTGTCTTTGGGATGTTGTTAGTCCTGGTAGACTGATGATTGACGAGCTGGCTGAATAGAAGATAGGTCCTTATTTATATTTTATTGACTTCAGTCAATGATAGCGAAATCGAGATATCCCTCTGTCTCTAAAAAATTGAATATAAGTAGCAGAAGTTCGCCCTGTGTTGAGCGTGGGGTACTAGGTCCACGTAAAAAGCCGGTAAGATTGTAAACCCTCATCGACTCAGAATGTCAGAATATAGATTGATTATACCCAACAGACTCCCCACAAGCGAGTTCAAATAAGATTATGAGTGATCGCATCAAGAAATAGCATCAGTCTGTGATGGCATTGATTGTATGTCTGTGTTGTGTAGAAAGGCTGGAATAATCACAATTGATCGGAAGTTTTAAGTTATATGTCAGTCAGTTAAGCATAACCAGCATAAGACTTGACATAAGTGCGGATGAGTCCGAAGTTAGATGATTGATAAGGAGTGATAAAAGAACGACTATTGATCGATTAAACATCATAATCGTTTAGTTTTAAGTTGACTATATTTTAACGACTCCAGTAGTTAATTATTTCAGTATGTCATTATATTGTATTCTGGTAAGCTCCATTGTCCTCACTGAGTTTTGATATTTTTCAGTATGAGATTCGTCTAAGTTATAAGTGTTTAATTGTAAACAACGATAGCTGAAGAGAAAATCAGTTCATATAGAGCGGTATTTTTCCTCAAAATAGGTTTTTGTAGTCACAAACCAGGCTAATCTTCCTTTTTTCTTTTCATAGTTGAGAATTGCACCAGTAATATTAGGGACACAATATAGAAGGGTAATCGCATGCTTTAACTAAATGCGTTAGGTTTTTATTTAATACTGCTTTGATATTTTTGAATCGTGTAGCGAATAATAGGTCATAACAGTGATATAACTATGAAATCGATTAAAATATTATTTAGCTTAATCTAAGTTTCAACCATAGTATAATTTTGCAATACAATCACTGGTCTATTAATTTTTCCTAATCATTTCTGAAATTTTCAGTTTCCCACGACTGTCAGTAATGTTATGATCATTGTAAATTAGCTTTTCTTGTTGTTTTTTATTGTGCTTAAACGAATTGCATTGACTTAGTCTCATAACCACCTGGAGTTAGGATTGATTGGTCAGTGGTTAATTTGTGACTTTCAGTCACTGGACTGCTGGTTACAATCTAGATCACTAACTTCGGTTTGGACAATCAGTAAAATCCATATCCTTCACAAATAATGTGTTGATCAAGTTTGGTATGAGTCTATGCTTGTTTGTTGCGTTACATTTATTAAATGTACTGTTTTATCAAGAATCTTCATAAAAACTAAGTGTTCTAGGTGCAACATTACATCTACGTAAACTTTCCTGTAAAAATTAACTGAACTCAGATCATTGAAGTCAGCAATGTTATACGAATTTAGTTGATGTGTACATAAATGATTGATTTACATTAGACCGCCCAAAGTATTCATGAACCAAGGGGTAAAGATATGTCGCAGTTTTGCTTTATTTATACAAGCGTCAATAAGTGCAATATAATACAAGATAGTTCAAAGGGTAGACATAAAACAAAACAACATAAATTACCTGTTCTTCTGCTGCAACAATGAAAAAAGCCAATACAGGAAGCACAGCACCATTCATAGTCATTGACGTACTAATCTTGTTTAAAGGAATGCCATCGAATAATCTAACCATATCATTGACGGTATCAATAGCAACACCTGCCATGCCAACATCACCATGCACACGAGGATTATCTGAATCATAACCTTCGGGGAAAACCCATCATATAGTGTGAGCCAACAAACCTCTATGTGTAGCTAAATCAAAGGCAACACTAAGACCTTGAACCCCAGCCTTAATGTTATCTTTATAGAATTTATTGCTTTCTTCCACAGTTGAAAACCCTGCATACTTGTGTAGACGATTATATTAAAAAATTAAAAAATGTTACTTGTCTGATAGTCCAAGGTTTCTGAGTATACATAGTAGCATACGGACCTCGAGTAAATGGGAATTTTCCCGGAACCTCTTTCACTAGTCCAGCTATATCTTCATTTGAATAAATTGGTTTATAGTTGATACCCTAGAAGATTACAGATTTAAAATGTAAAAGCTGTCGCACCTCATAGTTTTCATGCAGCAGAGTTTCTGGATCCTTGCCTTTCAATTCCTTCTTAGCCAGTTCCATCCATTCAGGATCCATCGCAACGGAATATGTTCTTGCGCATCGCAGAGACGCAAGTCCTTTTCTAAAGCTTGGATTATTAGAACGCTTAAGGTAAATTTGCTCTAGTCGTGATAAGAACATTTATTAATGCTATGAAGTATACGTTAGATGTTGTTTATATTGAAAGTAAGTATATTCCTGAATATCAACAGATAAGCAATGTAAGAGGAACCTAAAAACATCAATAACAACAAAAAATTATAATATAACAATATGAGATGATAATTTCACTAAACATATTCAAACTACTTTTAGGGATGTTCGAAAATCTACTTAACACTCGGTTTTAATGCTCGAAAAGAAAGAATAACAGATGGAGCTTTGTAAATATAAGTCAGTCAAAACAGTCAGGATAAAAGCGATGAAAAACACTTAGCTAAACTATGGCGACTGTTGATTTACAGATGAACCAAGATGCTAAACATCTGCTCGCATTTATAGAGCCTTTCACTTAGCTTACACAAATAAGAACACTTAATTGACTATTTAATCAATTCTATTCTCAAATTTATCTTGGCTTATTATAAAGTTGGCATCAAAACTTACTGTTTCCATTAAAATATCACTCAATAAGCGCGATTTATTTATGTATAATGTTGGTTTTTTAACAAGCAAAACGATTAGCATGTCCAAGGGACTCACTAACTCATCAGCAAAACAGTACGCATATATACATACGCCTAAAAATGTTGCATTCTGAACAAAATTCATATCAAATGAGCAATATTCCTATTACGCACAAAAGAGCCCATTTTGATGCAAACTTGCCTCAAATTTAATCTGTCTTCGATAATTTTGACAGTTTTCTTAAACATTCTGTGTCTAGAATGTTGGTCAAAGCATTTAAATTTTAATCACTGAAAGTTTTCCAAATATAACTTTTACATATGATACCAACTGTAAATTTGATGTCAAAATTATGTTAAAGCGTTCGTTTAAATTTTGACGAGTATTCATAAAACCGTATACCGACAGCTTTAAACTTATAAAACCTATTTACAAGCCAAAGGATATACTTTTTCTTGGTTAAATCAAATTTGAGCGTTTGAAAAACGTATTAATTAATGTGTTGACTGATCAAGCAGTGAAATATGCCACAGTGAATAACCTTAATAGATGTAAATTTCATTCACCTTTAATTGAGTGTCCTTGTAAAAAGACGGAGGAAAAAAATCAAAATGTTTTCTTAAAAAGGATCACATGTACACAGCGATTCTTAAGGGACACTCATCTAAAAGTTTGAATAGCGTTCCTTATTGACATGACATCATGAAACTAGTAGAAAGCTAGTAGAAAGCTTTGAACAAGACTGAGTTTATTATTTCTGCACAACAAATATTGAACTCAGAAACGACTCTTAAGTAAAAACTGGGTACACGTTGAATGGTTTTACTCCCAACTTCCCCATTTAACTTCATTAAACTGCCGGGTATTTCTTATGAGTCAAGAAATGTCTCTCATTTTAACTGTGAACTACCATCACAATTTCACTTTAAATTTCTAAACGTTAAATAAATCTTAATATTTTTACGAACGATTAACCACTAAGAATGTAGATAATTGGTTGAGTTAACATACTTATTTTTAAAATCGTGAGTTAACTCACGACAACAATTGTTGGGAGTTACAAAGCAAAATATCACCCACAAAGAAACAAAGTACGAATTATTTCACATTGAATATATCAGCAGAAGTAAAGTATATGGACGAAATAACCACTTAATCTCCCTATCTTCGGGAATCTTTGGAGAACTTAGAAGTTTTCCTCAAAGTCGTAGGGAGTTTGATAGTTTTCCTTAAAGTGTGTTCCACAAACCTGGTAGAATTTCGGAGGTTTTATGCTATTTCCTCGAAGTTTTCCATTGCGGCTTCCCTAAAATTTGCACAAAACGGACGAAATTATCCCCAAAATAGGAAGATTGAATTGACTTTAGTGCGAAGCTCACTTTTGCATTACCATTGATAACAGTTCGTGGAAAACCGAATAATTCGTACATAAAGATTTTTACTCATTTTAAAAATCTTTATCAACCCTAAACGATTGTTCTCATCTTCATATAGTTAAAGTTTTCTCTTCTGCTATGGAGCTGTTTAATGACATTTATATACTTTTCTTCCACAAAAACTTTATGTGCAAATGTCTGAAAACACCATACTTCCTGTTTGTCTCTTTACCTATATACAGGTTAAACGATATTCGAAAACAAAAACAGAACTTGAAAAGGCGCCACTTTGCATTTATTGAAATAAACAAACAAGACACTAACCCTAGAGTGTTTGTCTCTGGGGTCGTTTAGACTTTCTTTGATATGGAACTATATAACACTTGCCTCATATTTTGGGAATTTGAAACCACTTGATCAGTAATGAAGTCAGTCACGGAGAAAACATTTTTGAATTTTAAGTAATTTTGTGACGAAAATGGGAAGCTGTAATATCATGCATCAATGAAGTTCAGGTGTCGAGAACCTATTTATGCGAGAATAATAGATACAATGAGATTTTTTAATCAGCATTATGTGCTGTGTTGAGACCTGAAAATATCAAGTTTTCCGTTATTGGGAGTTGATTAAGAAACTTTAGATAGCATGAAAGTAAACAACTTATCACTCCCCGTCATAAACGCTATTAGCACAACTTGTGCACAGGTATCAGCGACTTACGGTTATCGCTACAAACCGCGGTTAGTGCTGACCCATTATTTTGATTTCATTAGGTGGTATAAGAATCTCAGAAATTAGTGTATTGCACTTTTGTATGCTATCCTTTGCATACACTCAAGTTTAAAACTTGATCATCATATGATGCAAATGATGATTTATATGCTTCAGCGAGTAACGAACACGGTACATACCCGAATCAAATTACCGATTTACATGACCTCATTTGAATTTGGTTGCAAATACAGTGAAATATCATTTGCCGAATAGTTTTAAAATTTTTAGATGACTGTCTGCATCCCAAACTGAAAAACGTTGCTTGCTTGTCCCAACCGTTTACTACGAATAATGGGTTACTTTGAATTTATCACGAAAAACTACATTAATTTGGCAGGCCATGAATGAACTCATCCAATTATTCTACTAAAGATACCAAAGTAATTTGGAGTTTCACAACACCATAACCAGTAACAGCTTTTATAATCCAAACTTGCCAACCCAGTTAAATCACAATTCAGAAGCAAAGAGTTGCGGAGATCTAGTTGATAGAATATCGATATATCGATAAGTGATAAATGTAAGCTGGGAAGGCGGGTGTAGGAGGGGTGAAGCACGACGTACTCACTCGTGATCTGGTGTTGATGCATGACGGAGCGCCTTCAGCTCTATAACCCAAGCTTGTTCACCATCATACATTAGTGATTGATACTATGCAGTGACGGTGTAAATGTAGTGTTAGTCATTAGTTTTAGCCCATAATATATCTTATTCTAGTTTCCGGACATTCCATTCCATTCATTCTACTTGAGTAATATTTTGACCTTGTTAATTATTCGCTTATTAGCCTTGACTGTTTTCACATGAGCGTATATGTGTGTACACTTCATGTCCCATGACTCATCACATGTCTGTAGTTTATTTTGTCTGCCTATAAATATTGAGTAACGCTTAATTAAAATGGAGTTGGCTTCCCAGCCATCTTCCCTGCGTGTCATTTTGCTTTGCTGTTTCATTCACTTCATATACAAAATATATGTATTCACAAACCAATTCTCGTTATTCGACTTATTTAATTCCGTTATTGGCTAAAGCGATTAAGTCGACGATTATATACGAGAATAGGTGATAACAAACATTCGTACGATCTAAATGGAATCAGATCAAACGGGCCACTAAATAAATAATAACGGGACTTCCACGTAAGATCTTATAAATTAGGCAGTTATATCACGACAAATCCGCAGTTTTAGGGCTAGGTCTATTATTAGAGCAGTACTTATATCATATAATACCATAATCCTACACGTTCATTGGTGTTCATCTAGTTCTAACTGCCTTAAATTAAACTATTTCGGGGATTCCTAGTTAGTACGATAATTCGAGTACTTATATCCATCAAAGTACTGTTGGGTTGCCGAGTTGTATTTCCCAATACTAGTCAAATATTTATCCAACTGAGTCACTGCTGACCGTGAACTATGATACGCGGTGTTATATTTGTGAGAACACATTGGGCATAGCGGTTTTATGTGATCAACATTCAGTGTCTTTTCTTGATTGAAAACAATCTCGATTCTTACTCTTTCCTCGTGATGCATCTGAACAAAACTGACTGACTCCATATTTCTTCTATCTATTAGTTTGTTCCTGTTATCCTATTTTGTTTAAATATTCATACTGTATCCTACGCTAACATGCAATACTAATTCAGTGCTCTGCCAACGGTCTACTAGCATAAACTGTGAGATATCCTTATTCAAATTACTTGATGAACTAGTGTTTACAAATAGCGTATGGAACACAGAGTTTGGAGGTAATACATATATGCAATCTAATGAATGCCATAAAAAGAATTGATATCAAGATAGAAGGGAGGGTGTGTTACTTTCCAGCAAACAATGAAAATGAGGAAGATGATTTCAACCAACCGTAACCTCAGCTTTTATTGTTCGGAACGCATTTCGTCTATCTGAAAAATAACTGCATCATTTTTCCGATGACGAAATTGAGGAGTCCGGAATGTGGGTTGCTTCAGCCCTACAACAAAATTAACATTTTTTGGTGGACCAGTAAAATTCTCAAAATTTGGGATACTCATCGACGCATCAAATCTCAGCCAGTAAGTTTGTGACGACCAAAGTTCCAATATTTTATGCAAAGACAGCTAAAAAACCAAAGTTTGTTTGGTCAAACTAAACATGCAAGGCATATTTGAGTGACTCATACTAAGATATAACAAAACACAAACAACGTATCCAATTTAAGCTGTTCTAATTAAGAAGGGAAACAAACCCAATATAAAGGTACAGTTCGTGCCATATAGCCAAAGATTTTCCTGGCACAAGATATCATGCTAAGCAGTAAAAAAGTACTTGATAAATAAATGTTCGATGCCTGAAAAATAATAAGAACATTCCTAGCGACAAAGGACCAAATATCTAAATGCAAGGACTTCAGTAACCGTCTCTAGCAGGCGGTCAAACCTCAAAAACCATCAACCAAACTGCGCATTAACCTTGGGTTCAGTCACACACGACCTAATTGTCATCGGTTCGAAAACATGCAAAGACAAAGTTAGGTAATAAGGGTAAATCTTTAACCATTGTCAGATAACAAACGCCCTAACAAAAGTCTCAACACATAAAACGTGGGTACAAGATACCTGGGTAAAAGTTAAAATCTATAACAGTACAAAAGAACAAATAAGTAACAACATTGTCCACTAAGACACCTTGAAGAGATTTTCAGCGTATTCTTTTCGTAAGAAAAATTTAAGGCTGATTATTTGGGTCAACGGTAATCCAAGAAGAAATAAACAAGTTAGATGAATGGACAATTTCGTGGAATTTACCACCCAATGTTGACAAAAGTGGATTTATTCACATTGGTCGCTGCCTTAACTTAAATCTGACTATACAAAAACATTCATTCAAACATCTCAACGCTGTTTGTTACTTGGGTTTAAGATATAGCAGCAGTCTGAACTTTTCTGAGCACATTGCATCTCAAGTATTCGAAGCTAGAAAGCTCATCGGATTCATAATGATAAACTTCAATAGCATCGAATCGAGATTATTATTATACAGAAAATGAATCGTGCCCATTCTTGAATATGGTACTTCAGTTTACAGTAATTGCAGGCATAATGGCCTGATTAAAATTGGTGTTCGAAGAAGGTTTGTAGTGGCATTCGACAATAGCCACACAATCCACAAAGCTGTGAACACAAGACTACTCAGAAATAGATATTCAATATTTAACGCGGAGAAATACCTAACAATGGAGAAGGCGCGAACAATGAATTGAATGGACTGGGTTTGATCGGATGGCATGGCTCGACCATGCAGGCGTGGTCCATCTGAATGTTACCTTAAATCTTCTATCCATATTAAATATATTGTTCCTTCTCTAGCCTAACCTTGTTCTACATCATGTATTGGTAATTGATACGATACAGTGAGTTGGCGTAGTCGATGGTGTGACTTCCACGTAAGATCTTATAGATTAGGCAGTTATATCATGACAAATCTACAAATTTAGGATTAGGTCTATTATTAGAGCAGTACTAATATCATAGTAGACCATAGTTCTACATTGGTGAGCCCAACTAAAGAGACGCAACCTATTATTGTTAATCCTTATTTCCACCTTAACCTTAACAATCGGTTTATATTTTTGTAAACCCAGTATTCTAATAGTCCTTTGATTAATGGTCACATTATCGTAATGTTATATCTATTAGTTCACATAACTTACTAGCTCAATCGATAATAAAAACTGGTCGTCCTTATCAACTAATTAGCTTTGATGGTTCGTTAACAAGCTTTAATAGCATTTACCTGCTTCAGCGACATAGACTTGTTTAAACATCAAGCTCTAGTAAATATACATTGACTAACAATGTAATCAAGGACTAAATAGTTATCTGGATCTAATTCTCAGTGTTCCTTCACTTAACACCTCATCCTGTTTTAAACTATGCACTATCCTGTAATATCTTTTCTTCCGACCACTGCCTGCCTAATTTCATATTCTCGAGTTCCATTGCCAAACAACAAGGATGACACTTCTCCAAAAAATACGGTGAGTTCCAGCTATAAGTTTTCTGCAATCATAAGTTCATTTTAGATGGCTCATTCAATGGCACACACAATTATCTGGATTCATTCAGTTGTTCTGATCAGAGCGAGTCCCAAAAACCTCAACAGCATCAAGCACCCTGGAAGTGATTGCCATACTGCATGTTTTATTCTGGATGCTTTTGGATCATTACTACTCACGAATGGCGTTATATATGTCGTCCACTGAATAATCTAATTTTCAAAAATAACCAGGCGAGTTCAACTATTTTACTTAATGATTTTTTGTACTTAACATGTATATGTTTTCCAGTTGCTTTTGCCATATATTTGTAAGTGTCCCTAGGCTAAATGCAGTAACTTCTTATGGAATGTTTATAACGCGTCATATTCCTGCCTGAAGTTTCATAAGCAGTCTTAACTTTAAAATTATTTTCTGGTCATGTTCATTATTTTCAAATTGTCATATACGTCAACAACCTGCATGTTAACCTGGCCCATACATACGTTACACTATATCTCCATGTCTTCTAAATTTAGAAATCTGGATCGCCTTTAACATTTATCAATAAACCCATCATAGTCGTTGTTGCTAATCGTATTTGGGTTTATGGATTAGTTTATCATATTAGCAGCCTAAAATGCGAACATAGTTTAGATAATAAGATTAAAAATTTAGGTACTATCAACTGCACTAGTAAAATAACTAAATCCCAGGTAGCTGTTGGCTAAACAAACGTTTAAAATCAAAACTCCGTAGCCTACTAGAATTAACACTAAACGAATATTTCTGAATTGAAATTTATAATTAAATTAGGCGTCTCGGATTCTTTAACGTTACAAATTTCTGATAATTTCGAATCACCTAAAGCAACAATACCTATTTTTCCACTGACTAATCCTCATTCAACACTATAACTAGTTAAACATAATAGTTTCAGGATATCGTCATAAAGCATTGTCATGACTTGACAATCACGTAATATGATTGATAAAATTAATGAAACTATTAACAAAATCGGTCAGCAAATTGACTTATAATTATCACTAGTGTTGTTTTTCTTTTATCTTCATTCACTACAGATGATTACAGTATGTTTCTCTATCAGTTGCTCATTCAGTAAATATCTCAAAACCTTGTCAGTCTAATTGATGGTTTAGCGACACAATCATGCATGCAAATAATCAGTATAAGCAGTCGAGCAAATCTCCTGCAAACTGAAAACATCAATGTCGAATTTACCCCAACACTGACTAAGGTTCAAGCCATTATCATAGACATGAGTTGGGAGTGTACTCCCCTTGGTTACAACTTATGTTCTCCCTGATAATCACATGAGCATCACTCACTGTTAATCATTCTGTAAAAACTTATTTAGCGGAATACATCTTGCAGCACCACATCACCTAGTAATATGGCACATAGGCTTAACTAATTTCTGTAACTTGTAATCACTATGAGGTTGAGAAAATCTCCCCGTAACTAAATAAACCGTATCAAACTAACTGGAACACTAGTTGGAATTCTCCACGTTAATATTTTTGTTCATTCAGTTAGCCTGCTAATACAAATGCAATTGGAAATCAACTCATATGGACACCATACCGGCATAATTGTTAATTGGTTTCATAATTTAAACCAAAACTAATACCAATATTAACATTTCTACAATATTCATTACTTTAATATTTCTAAACACAAAATACTTACTACCTATACGTTAAGTTATTAAACAACGGCTATTAGCACGCATCGTTTTATTATTATTATTATTATTATTATTATTATTGTAACCTCATTTTTTATAGCTCAAATAATCCTCACCCAAATTGTCATTTTAAGCGTGTTAAGCATGAAGGCAGATTTTTAAAAATTATTACATGTATTTCCCGACCAGATGCTGCCGCCTTCTTTTTGATTTGTCTTTCAGCTTATCATTATCGGGGATTCTTCCTAGTCTTGGTAACCTTCGGCGCACGACGATCCCATCCGATTCGGTATCGAACCAACATCACGTTGATTCTGATGGGAGAGTAGTGTAGTGGCATTGAACAATAACCGCACAATCCACAAAGCTAAACACGAGACTACTCAAAAAAATAGATATTCAATATTTAACGCGAATAAATACCTAACGATGGAGAAGGCGCGAGAATAAATAGAATGGACTGGGTTTGATCGAGTGGCATGGCTCGGCCATGCAGGCGTGGTCTCTGCCGAATGTTACGTTATATCTTCTATTCATATTAAATATATTGTTCTTTCTCTAGCCTAACCTTGTTCTACATCATGTATTGGTAATTGATACGATACAGTGAATTGGTGTAGTCGATGGTGTTACTTCCACGTAAGATCTTATAGATTAGGCAGTTATATCATGACAAATATACAAATTTAGGATTAGGTCTATTATTAGAGCAGTACTAATATCATAGTAGACCATAATTCTACAATTTCACGCCTCCTTTATTTCTATTCCCTTATTTTCTTCCTTTCCTTCTTTAGACTCAATTCACTATTCTTTTCATTCACACAGAACCTGATTTATTATTATTCTATTATTATTGCTCTCTTTTTTCAAATATGGCAAATATAATGCTAACATTATTGAAACTTGTGTATTATTGCATTTTTGAAGAAACCCAAAATGGCTTCTTCACAACACTTATTTACCCATTAGATGTTTGTGAATAATAATAATAATAACTAGATTATAAGAAGTTATCAAAATTCTGGTATCTGCTAAAACATCCATACGAAAACTCATGGCACCTGTAGCACTTACCGGGATCATCCGAGGTCACTTGATATAAAAAACAAAAGTACTGAAACAAGGCTGAGAGCGTCGTATGTTTTGGTTTTGCGAATATTTTACCTGTTTACCTCTTTCAAATACTGCCATCTCGTATCTGCACCTCTCATCTATAGGATATGTTACACGGTATAGGTGTTCCTATCACTCCCCACACCATAACTAATAAGGTCAGCAGAGTAGCTACCATATAAATTGTTAATGATCGAAGAATCATGATCTTCAGACAAAATATTTCTTTAACAACTCGAACAAAGCTGGAAGATATGTTCAGGTTTTTGTGGCACCAATCACACAGCTCCGAAACATCTTTGGTGTCCCACTAAAAATATTCACATCACAAAACAAAATCTTCGAAAATACCATAAGCTTTGGGAAAACGACAGAACAAGTGAGGTGGTATCCAATGCATTTCACACGTTAAAAACGTGACTCATCATTCGAATGCAACCTCTGACGAAGTTGATACACCTGTCATTGTGACCCTAAGGCATCAAAATAATAATAGTTCATTGTGAATTGTTCACTGTTGTGATACGTTCGCATGGATAAAAGGCTAGATTGAGAGTAAAATTTAAAGCTTCATTTTCAATGATGAGCGGATCATTTCTCAACCCTGCCAGTGTAACGCACTCGGGAACCATCGGAAATACAACTACGAAAGTCAGTACAGACCACAACCTTGGTTTGTCAAAGTGAAGATGCTAGAAAACTTGTAATGGATAAGGTTGATTGGCTAAACATTTACCTCAAACAACCAAGTATATGTCGAAAAATAGAGTTCAACTATTCATTCACTTGCTGATTTTGTATATGCACTACATTTCTTTTTTACCTTATTATTTTATGCAATCAGTGGAGTAGTTTTTCAGTTATGATTGATTTTTATCCTTGATTTTGAAGTAGATTCTTCTTCATTTTTTTATTTGAAGGCGACTCAAGAGGCGAGTAAACACCTCATAGCCGAACAGAGCGTGAAAAAACCGTACCTCACCAACATGGTGTTGGGTAACCCTCTCGCTGCACTTCCTTAGATATTCTTGTTTCATTTTCTCACACTTTTTTTCTTGCAATCTCTGATCACCATACAGAGGGCATGTAGCAAACTGTCAGCAATAATTATAAAAGAAATTAAATGCTGCAAAGCAAGATAACGAGCTAGTAAATGAAGAGACGTCTATGGACTATCTTCGAGTGTTGACGGAATTAGTCGTCATTGACTGGAAGTCAAAAAGTGAGCGACTTGGTAATTCTCTCTTAGACTGGGGAAACGGAACTTAGGTTAATTGAACTGACGTTTCTACGGAAGTTGATTCTAAGGGGAAGCTAATGTAGCAGATTAGGTTGATTGTTTAAGAGTTGACCTCAAACAACTAAGTATATGTAAAAACAAATGGAGTCTAAGTATTCTTTCACTTCCTTATTTTGCATAGACATTATATTTCGTTTTATCTTGTGTTGAATGTTGAAAAGTATTGTTTGTCTAAACAAGTAACCCTACGCTCCTCTGTGACTGTCAACTTCCACGTAAAGCCAATTATACAACTAGTCTTACAACGACCGTCATAGGATTTCATTCAGTGCTACTTAGGTGCTAAAGGCACTTAATATCTGATTAACGGAGTGTATTGTTCTCCTACAATCGATAACATACACTGTAGCGACCGAACAGCCAATATTCGTTGGAACAACGGACTGACGAACTCAAAGTTTATTTGATTAGACCAGACCACGTTCCGCTGTATAGCTCACAACGCGTTTTTGAGATACTCGTATTATATTATATCAAAACACAAACTCTGTGCTCAATATAAACGGTTCTAATTTAGTAAACAACAAATTATATCAAAAGTACAAAATACCTCAAACGGTACAGCCTGTGCTATACAGTCAGAAGTTTCTCTAACGCAAAGTAGCGCACTAAACAATGGAAGAAACAGTTAACATTTAAGGGTTTGATACCTGAAAGTCAACAAAAATATTTCCAACAAGATGAGATCAAATATCTTCCCTCAGGGATTCCAGCAATCCTCCCAAGCAGACAGTCAAACAGTTAACAGTCACACACTGAACCACGCCGTGACCTTGAGCTTAATCAAACACGACCTTACTGTCAGTAGTTCGGCAACATGCCATGGAAAATTAGGTAACAAAGGATAAGTCTTTAATCGAAAAACACATAATAAAGGCTCAAACGAGGAAAACTGTAGAACAAAAGATATGGTTAAAGGAGATGTGAACAAAGGTCAAAATGCACAACAGGGAGAGGGAACAAATAAATGACAATACTGTTCAACAAAGAAGCTGCAGAGGGATTTTCACATTTTCTTTCCGTTACGTACACAAAGAACAGACAGAAAGCCGTATACACCAAGCTGTCAGTTTTCATCAGTTTTATATTTATTTTTCCGTCATTTCGATTATTACACCCATTCATATTGTTCGCTTTGCAGCCCTGTGCTTGTACTCCACTATTTTCATTTTCAAATGTTTCAAATTAAGACGAGAGTAGAGTGCCTGGAAATGTGGTTAGTCCTCATTCTAGTGACTACACTGACTTTGAACAAACTATAATATGTATACGTAAGGCGAAAGTACCTCCAAATAACTGCCATGTTTACCGAGGTAAGTGTAATCGCATGTCCAGACGATCAACGTTAGAAAATTTCGAGGACCTCGTACCACGTCGTAGGACCGAGAAGTAAGGGCAAAAATATCTATGTTTACAATGGCCCATCACAAAGAAATCAAATATGAGGAAATGTTTGTGCTCAAACTTCACCAAATATTTTTATTATTAGTCTACCTAGCTAACTACCATTTGTGTGACGTTCAGCCGATAGTAAATTTTAGGTTTGTCAAATGATGGAAGAATGTGCAGAGCAATGCATTCAAGTGTCTGGAATGACAAAAACCAAGAAAAGAAATAGGCAGTTAATCAAAAGAGATGTGCTTAAGTCCGTTAGTGAAAGTAAACTTTAACAAGTGACTATGATTAAAATTTAAATTAGTCAATTTGTGTAATTTGGTATTAGTAGGTGAAACATTGAGGTTTCGAGATGACTGGATTTCATTCCGGAAATTGAGGAAATTACAGGGGTTCTTAAGCGGGACACATAGTTATAGTGACGTTGGTTTATACATTCAGAGGGAGTCTGTAGAACTGTGGTCTACTATGATATTAGTACTGCTCTAATAATAGACCTAATCCTAAAATTGTAGATTTGTCATGATATATCTGCCTAATCTATAAGATCTTACGTGGAAGTCACACCATCGACTGCACCAATTCACTGTATCGTATCAATTACCAATACATGATGTAGAACAAGGTTAGGCTAGAGAAGGAACAATATATTTAATATGAATAGAAGATTTAAGGTAACATTCAGATGGACCACGCCTGCATGGTCGAGCCATGCCATCCGATCAAACCCAGTCCATTCAATTCATTGTTCGCGCCTTCTCCATTGTTAGGTATTTCTCCGCGTTAAATATTGAATATCTATTTCTGAGTAGTCTTGTGTTCACAGCTTTGTGGATTGTGTGATCTGCGGCACACTATTTATTTATATTTATACTTGCTGGCTGATTGGGCATACAAGTTAGTTGCAAGTATGCAGTTTACCATAAGGCGGAATACGATTTAATTGAGATATAGTGGTTATTAAAATCAGTTAGGCCTGTGTCATATTACGAAGTGATGTGGTGCTGCAAGATGTATTTAGCTAGGTTTTTACAAGTTGATTAATAGTGAGTGATGCTCATGTGATTATCAGGGAGAACATAAGTTGTAACCAAGGGGAGTACACTCCCAACTCATGTCTATGATAATGGCTTGAACCTTAGTCAGTGTTGGGGTAAATTCGACATTGATGTTTTCAGTTTGCAGGAGATTTGCTCGACTGCTTATACTGATTATTTGCATGCATGATTGTGTCGCTAAACCATCAATTAGACTGACAAGGTTTTGAGATATTTACTGAGTGAGCAACTGATAGAGAAACATACTGTAATCATCTGTAGTGAATGAAGATAAAAGAAAAACAACACTAGTGATAATTATAAGTCAATTTTCTGACCGATTTTGTTAATAGTTTCATTAATTTTATCAATCATATTACGTGATTGTCAAGTCATGACAATGCTTTATGACGATATCCTGAAACTATTATGTTTAACTAGTTATAGTGTTGAATGAGGATTAGTCAGTGGAAAAATAGGTATTGTTGCTTTAGGTGATTCGAAATTATCAGAAATTTGTAACGTTAAAGAATCCGAGACGCCTAATTTTATTATAAATTTCAATTCAGAAATATTCGTTTAGTGTTAATTCTAGTAGGCTACGGAGTTTTGATTTTAAACGTTTGTTTAGCCAACAGCTACCTGGGATTTAGTTATTTGACTAGTGCCATTGATAGTACCTAAATTTTTAATCTTATTATCTAAACTATGTTCGCATTTTAGGCTGCTAATATGATAAACTAATCCATAAACCCAAATACGATTAGCAACAACGACTATTTTGGGTTTATTGATAAATGTTAAAGGCGATCCAGATTTCTAAATTTAGAAGACATGGAGATATAGTGTAACGTATGTATGGGCCAGGTTAACATGCAGGTTGTTGACGTATATGACAATTTGAAAATAATGAACATGATCAGAAAGATAATTTTAAAGTTAAGACTGCTTATGAAACTTCAGGCAGGAATATGACGCGTTATAAACATTCCATAAGAAGTTACTGCATTTAGCCTAGGGACACTTACAAATATATGGCAAAAGCAACTGGAAAACATATACATGTTAAGTACAAAAAATCATTAAGTAAAATAGTTGAACTCGCCTGGGTTATTTTTGAAAATCAGATTATTCAGTGGACGACATATATAACGCCATTCGTGAGGAGTAGAAATGATCCAAAAGCATCCAGAATAAAACATGCAGTATGGCAATCACTTCCAGGGTGCTTGATGCTGTTGAGGTTTTTGGGACTCGCTCTGATCAGAACAACTGAATGAATCCAGATAATTGTGTGTGCGATTGAATGAGCCATCTAAAATGAACTTATGATTGCAGAAAACTTATAGCTGGAACTCACCGTATTTTTTGGAGAAGTGTCATCCTTGTTGTTTGGCAATGGAACTCGAGAATATGAAATTAGGCAGGCAGTGGTTAGAAGAAAAGATATTACAGGATAGCGTATAGTTTAAAACATGATACGGTGAAGGGACACTACTAATTAGATCCAGATAACTATTTAGTCCTTGAATGCATTATTAGTCAATGTATATTTGCGTTATTTGCAGGTGATATTTGCTAGGGCTTGATGTTTAAACAAGTCTATGTCGCTGAAGCATATAAATGCTATTAAAGCTTGTTAACGAACCATCAAAGCTAATTATTTGATAAGGACGACCAGTTTTTATTACCGATTGAGCTAGTGTGTCATGAGGACTAATCAATATAACATTACGATAATGCATGTGAGCAATAATCAGAGGACTATTAGAATACAGGGTTAACATAAATATAAAAATCGATCGAGAAAATTGAAGTGGAAATAGGGATTAGTAATAATAGGTTGCGTTTCTTTAGTTGGGCTCACCAGTGTAGAACTATGGTCTACTATGATATTAGTACTGCTCTAATAATAGACCTAATCCTAAATTTGTAGATTTGTCATGATATATCTGGCTAATCTATAAGATCTTACGTGGAAGTCACACCATCGACTGCACCAATTCACTGTATCGTATCAATTACCAATACATGATGTAGAACAAGGATAGGCTAGAGAAGGAACAATATATTTAATATGAATAGAAGATATAAGGTAACATTCAGATGGACCACGCCTGCATGGTCGAGCCATGCCATCCGATCAAACCCAGTCCATTCAATTCATTGTTCGCGCCTTCTCCATTGTTAGGTATTTCTCCGCGTTAAATATTGAATATCTATTTCTGAGTAGTCTTGTGTTCACAGCTTTGTGGATTGTGTGGCTATTGTCCAATGCCACTACAAGTCTTCACGGGCCTCCGGATTGCAAAAATTCACACAGGCCAATGGACTTCCTATCCTGTGCGGACCAATGAATATATGGAATTAATACGTCAAAACACACGAAACAATTTAATCGAACGCAAAGATTAGTATATACCAAATGTATGTTATTTATTTGTTCTTATCAGGAGAATAAGTGTTAACAGATCAAAACATATATCCACTGTAGCGGTAAATAAATTCCCAAAATAAATAGCCCTGTAAGTTTTCGATATTGGATGCTGACCACGTCAGTTTTAGTTGACTCACCTAGCTGAAGGCGCTTGGTCATGCATTCGCACCAGATCACGAGTGGGAATGCCGTGCTCATTAACCCCTGCCATCGCTTAGATCAGACGAACCTCGATATATTGATGACCTATCAAATTTATCTTCGAACCTCCTCGCTTCTGTCTTTTGATTTCACTCGGTGGATACGCTTCATATTAGGTGTTACTGGTTAAAGCGTTGTCAAACTCCGAATACCTGTGGTATCTTCACCACAATCACGATAATTTGGGAAAAATAAGTCCAAGGAATGCCAGATATGTAATCAATTTGTTCATGTGGAGTTGACATGGAATATGCTTTAAATGTGAGCCAAAACATTTCCAATGGAATTATTAGTAATTAGTTGGAGGACTACAGCCAATAAAGTCAGAACGAGGTGTGCAAACAAACACGTGTATTTAGCTAACGACAATCAGTATGACATGTGAAAAATGCACAATAATAATGAAATTCAACTTTTATAGAGATTTTTAAACAAAATAGTGTTTATATACGCTGAATGGAGTTCTGGAGAGAAACAAATGACAACAAAAACTGTTGATAAATTAGGTTTATCTCATCCATTCCTACAGTCTTCGATTTGAAGCTGAGTACTTACTAAGGATAATTACAGATACATACATTTTTAATACTAGAACTTGATCACTTCAACGAAAAACAGGAATGAAAGGACGTTCAAGTTTCGTAATGTACATTGTAGCAATTTTATTTGTTTAAATGTCTAAATGTAATTTATACTGCTCGTAGTTTTCATGTGCCCTCTTGAAAATTTATTTTCATGAGATATGCGTGGTGTCCTTATTTTCATGTATTGTTTGTCCGGTAAATAAAAACAAAAATACTGTTTCGTAAACTTCTGATAAATGTTTTGTGTCAGTTTGATCTTTCTGCACTGAAATTTGTTAATGTATATTACAGTCTATTGTTAAAAATTATGAATTTTTATATCTGTAAAGTTGGAGTTAGTTGTTTCATTTGACGCTTTTATTTACTACCGTTGTGCTCAGTGTTGTTTTTAATAGTGAAAACACTCATAACTTATGTAGTTTTTTCACAATCTACTGGCTTATACATAGAGGAACCAGCCAAATCTCTTGCTTATTAAGTGTACACATTTTTGAGACGAATTTCTAGTGAAGTGATGCCATTATATCGCACACCTGCTACGTTGAAGTAGTCACACCAGGATGCATTTTATTCACTGTCCATCGAAATCCACATGTCACCAACTGGCCTTACTAAAATCTTGGTTTTAATCTGTTGGATTGATATGTGGAACATTCACCATCTTATAGTGATCGATAATCTTTGGGTGTAAACTGCAACTTCCTTCATCTGTGTTCGAACTGCTCACAAAAGCCTTGTTTTACGTAGTTTTTTCTGACAACGCACAACCCTCACAATAAATATTTATCTCGTATAACTAATTTCTAGTTTTATCAGTTGTATGGTAATAAATGATTTCTTTATTATGGATTCACAGGAGTGCATCAGGCTGACGTTTTTACTTGGTGACTTTATGTCTGCTCATTCAGTCTTCCTGGAAATTGTCTTAAGTAGTGGCTTCATAGACATAATTTTTCTTATGTTTATAATCAACTCATATTTGTAGGTTGAGTGAGTTCTTTATCATATCAATTGTGAAGGGTTTGGTTAGATTTTCTCAAGTCACCTCTTCATCCCTTTAGTTATGTTTGTAACACTGATATTCATATCTACGAATGTAACTTAAACTTATGATATTTACCAGATTCTCGTTTTAGATGAGTGATTTCACTTTCTGTTCAGTAGAACAAATTGGTGATATTCTGATGTCACTGGATAATATAAAAGTTAACTGATAGTCTTCTAGTATTTCATTCTAACACAGTTAAGAAGTCAATCATTAAACTTCAGTATTGTCACTCACAAGATGACTGCACCCCTCGGTGAGTTTGACTCGTCACCTTGCTAAACTAAGTATCTACAATGGTTAGCATTCGAATAAATTTAAATAGCGTTGTAATTGGGTGGGCTAATACATACCATCAGTTTGAGATGTAACCATTGATCTCAATCGCTTAACGTTGTACATACTTCCTGTTTGAGTCGTAATTCAGAGTTAAAAGCTCTAGGTGTCATGGGACAAAACTGGTAACAATAGTGTACTTCCGTTCAGTTAAATGTCATTCCCAGCTCGTTGTTAAGTTCATTTCTTCCCTTACCTGCATGGCACACGTTAGTTGGAAACTTTCTGTTTGGGATGCCCATGGTCAACGACTGCAGAAGTTAGATAACGGCTAAGAAACAGATACACTGATACAAATATATTCATTCTATTTTCCTCTAGGTCTTAACTTTCACTTCCATGTGTGCCTTCTCATTTTTCCTCTAACCATATTTTCAATATTTAGCCTTGATCATTATCATTGCTGCTATAATTATGCCAACTGCTTTGCTATTCATCTTAATATATATTCATCGTATCATGCTGATGTAGTATGATAACTTGGTCTAGCTTATATCTGTTATGCTTTATGTTGACTATGGCTGATTAAGAAATTAAATAATCTGGCGTCTCAATAGTTTACGAATCTCCATGTTTTTATACCATTGACTATAAGAAATCAAATAAAGACTACCAAGCGGGAGGTGCTTTGTAACTGGTTAAAAGTCATTATATATATAGTATATTTATAGTATCTGTAAAGCATTGGATAGTATCTTTAAAAGTCCATCACAACAAGTTAGATTTGTCTACATTTTCTCAAAGTATGGAATACTTTGTTCAGTGCAATATTTGAGTTGAGAAAAAAGTAATTAGTGCATAACAAAAGATGTAAAAAAGGATAGGTAGAAAATAAATCTGGGCCACTTAAGTTAGGTCTGTCCTATGATGCCACTCAAAAGTTCTAAACTTGTGTACATAAATTGAACAGTAAACGACTTTGTAGCAAAGACCTATTAGTTAATATTCACTAGGTATGTTGTATGTTGTTTTAATGTAAGTTTAAATTATTGTTACATTATCGATTAGTTGAGTATGTTATCCTCGTTATTATTATTGTTTTTCCTTATCAACAGTTTTAACAGACATTTCCTCAAATGTTAAATTTATACATGAACCTAAGGACTCCTGCATACCTTGGCGTGGTCACAGTCAACTCATTTGCAAAGTCGATCACCCTAAAGCAACTTATTCCTGGCTAGCAATACGTCATGCACCTTTGGATTTGATTTTTTTAAATGGACGTCTTCATTTTTTAAAAGAATCTAATGTGTTATTTGAAAAATCTGAAGCTATTGTTGAAAATTCTTCATTTGTGTAAGAAGATTTATTTGTTTTCTGTTTGTTACTATTTTAAAAGTCCTTCGTTTCGATACATTTGTACTTTAGAAAATTGAACGTATGCTATATTTCTCTTAATCTACGATAAGTAATATTCCACCTTACTAACAATATTCTTTTCGAGTTGGTAGAGTGATTTGTGTTTATGGAATAAACCTTAAGTTGAATTCCAACCAGAGGTTGAAGCATCTTTGCTTCGATGGATTTTAGTTTATTACTAATGTAACCATAACAATCACCAGATACCCAAAATAAAGTGGCGGGAGCTCCCAGCATGCCGTTCAAAATCTAGAAGTAGGACGCTTTAATCAATGAGCCACCTTTCCCCATCAACTCTTAGTCACGGTAACGCGGCTGATTTAAGCGTTAATGAAAACACCCATGGATGATGCATACATACTTTAGTGATCGTTGCTAGATTTTTTGTCTTTCAAATTTGAATTACGAGGGCCGCTTAGAATACATTTCGAATAGTGTAAACAGAGATGGAATACTTGTCTTGTCACAAATAGGGAGTATTTTGCCAGAAAAAGATAAATGTACCATAATTTTTAAAGGTAAATGCTTTATGACATCAGTCCCCATTGTTCAATGTATGCGATTCGCTAGCACCACATTTTAAGTGTTGATATGTCGTACACATCTTATAGTCACTATAAATTTGTTTACCTGGGCATACTTAATTCTAAATTCATGTGTAGATAATTTTTGCATTTAGAAATGTTAATACTCTCGATGGTCGCCTACTTCTCAAACATCCCACATCAGTTGATAAAATTAATCGATCGAAATCTTTAATGCTTCACTACAAGTCATGGCTTGAAGGTTCTTATCGATGTAAAGCTTCTGTTCCCGGTTTAGGTAGTTTGGTTAGTCATGCTGTAAATATTCGTCTTTCTGGTAAGTTTAAATGCTTTGTTGCTATGTCTGTACTCATGCTTTTTTGACACATTGTTACATCGAAAGCCATACCTTTGTGAAATTGGCAAGCATAATTTTTCATACATTATTGAACAAAATGTCATAACTCTTTAATAGCATTAGTAGTATTAATACTTTGATGGTAAGATGTGCATTCAACACACAGTAATGTAAAACCTACTCATCTCGTTATTCTCGGTGTGTTTGGAGGTTTTCGTTTGATTCGCACACATTTTTTTCTATTATTTAGGTGGTTTACGAAGATAAAGAGATTTGAGAACAGTTTTCATTCTTGATTGATTTGGATCAATGGATAGCTCGACCCATTTTTGCTTTTGTATCTCTCAGTCAGTCAGTCTTAGCACATACATTCATCGGTTCAGGTTGCTGCACTATATTAGCATAGCAAGATAAAATTTATGAAGACTAACACCAATAGAAGTAGTAACAGTATCCATGGTAATAAAAACATTACGGACTCCTCAGAAGTTCCCATCCATAACCCTTCGACTGGGAACCAATTCATGGCTTTCGGTCTTTCTGTAGGTGTTTAATATCTGGTCAAGGCAATATGATTTGAGGAAGAATGAATTGTGGAACAAAAAGCACAAGGCAATTTTATAACTGAAGATCTAAGAAAGGACAAAGAGTAAATACATCTATGATAGATTATGAGCCATTTCATCCAATGTCTCTAACCATTTGTTACAGTTATCACGCGAATCGCATCCAGATAGTCTGTATCTGACTACTCATCAGTTAAACAATCAATGACTTCATGAACTATCGTTGCGTTTAGGTTTGACCATCCCTACTTTTCTTCGAACTTCCTGCACCAGCCAATATCGCGTATTGTTCTAGCCGGTGGTTAGACATATGTAATACCTGTCCCAAACACAGTTGATAAGTATTCACAATTCAACTAACTGATTTGTTATTCTTACCTAGTACTCTAAATCTAGCCCCGAAACCACTTACTTCATGGTCCAAACATACACAAGTAATACTTAGACTTTTCAGCCATTAACTTGTAAGTAACGTAAATGCAACTATTATTAATGAATTATGTACAACTGTAGCAATGTATTGCATAGTTTTCCCACATGTTTATGTTTTTATCATGTTTTATAGTCTAAAGTATCGTCGAAAAACACTCGGGATTTTCAACTATTTGGTCAAATAGTCCTAGTTCTCTTCCATTTAC
This sequence comes from Schistosoma mattheei, assembly GCA_944470405.2. NCBI lineage: Eukaryota > Metazoa > Platyhelminthes > Trematoda > Strigeidida > Schistosomatidae > Schistosoma > Schistosoma mattheei. Next base: position 6,416,833 of record OX103950.1, read on the forward strand.
ATTTTTCTGTCTATATCTCTTAAACAAAATGTATTATTTCGCATATTTGTTTTTTTGTCTTAGTTTGTACCCTCACATTAATAAGTTCCTGTTAAACTGTTTCTTTCATTTTTAGATCTCTTTCTTGAACCCAATCTACCAACAACTCATGGTCTTCTTTCTAATTCACATCAACCGTTAATTGCTGAATTTCAACAGTATTCAACCGCTCCAGTTATGATATCGGAGATAGACACTAATAAACATCCTAGCCTTGGTGGAGGTAGTTTTTATCCAGGAGAAGTAGTTGTTCTTCGCTGTCCATTGATAGCAATAAGTTCGGTTAAACCAATCATACGGTTAGTTGTCAACTGTTATACAATTTTGATGGTTCGATGTGAAGGATAATTTCTTAAAGATAGGTAGTATTCATCGCAACTAGATCTTAGTTAAGATACCATTGAGAGTTAGAATGCATTAAACAGTTTTTTCGTCGTAGTATGAGATTCATCACCTACAAATTATGTAGTTTGTTAGTTGGAACTGTCTGTTCTTACCTTACTTAACATTTTCACGTGGTTTGCTAGTAGTCGAGCAATTTTCAGGGCGGCAGATGATGTTTTTTTAAATGATAATTTTCTATTTTTAAGTTTCATATGCTTTTGTTGAGATCATGTATAGTTTAAATGTAAGTTACATATTGAACTGACGTCAAGTAAACAAAAACCAAGAAACTTTGGACGGGTGTTTCGTTATAATTTGTGACATCCCAGAAACAATCACTCACCACTCTATATAGAATAAGAAGCACATTTTACCGCAAGGTAACTAAAGTTGATGAGTTTCCAGAGGAAAGTTCCAGAGTTCTAGCGGGAAACCGTGACTAGTGAAGTTCAACCGTGTCGGGTGTGAGGAAGTTACCCATCGAAGACAGTCAGTTGGTTGAAGTTAGATTTATACACTATTGGATTGTGGCTCAGTTGTCTAGAGATTAATTGCCTACGGGAAGATCGCAGATCCTAGTTTCGATCTTGGATGCAGGGTATTGTGTATGGGGACTGCTGAGGAGTCCCATAATATGACCAGACGTCCGTCTAGTGCTTCTAGGTATCCAGTGGTTGTCCAACTTAGATCGGTTCATGATCTCAATCAAAAAGTTGTAACTATCGGATTAGAAATTGATAGTCTGCAAACATTACGATCACCACGTGGTAAAGAGGTTCCAGTTTTGATTTCGTGTGTAATCTTGCATTTGCACTATTGAATAACGTATATATGACAACTTATAACCATAATGGATCATCAAGAGGAATTTGAAGATGTGGTTTAATTGGAAAGCGTGACGTCATCTTCGCGTTTAAAGTATTCTCACTCCAAGCAAGTTCAAACACTCACCATACCTAGTTTGATTTAAGCTGCTGTGAGTAGTATCACACTACTCTTTCCACACACAAACAGTGTGATTGAAAGAGGTGTACATAAACACCAGTGTATGAGAAATGAATTGGATTAATTTAATAACAAATTTTTCAGGAAAAATATCCCCTGTCATTTGGAAATGGGTTTTCTAGACTAGTGTCTTGTTTTTTTTGTGTTTTTTTATACAATCGCGAAGTTACAATAGAACACATTTGATCCTATTTCTGTTCATATTTTATGTACCACATAATTTTTATTTGGACACAAATCAGATTCCCGTTTACAAATTGGTGTGTTATTTTATTAAAGTCCTAATAATCTATAGTGCTTGTTAATTCCCATTCCTTTGAATTGGAACATAATATATCGCAATGTCACGTATTAATTGTAATTGGACATGTATGTTGTTAAATAACGGCTCAGTTGTCTAGAGATTGAGTGTTTGCGCCCGAAAATACCGAGATCGCAGACCTTCACTTCTGATGAGTCCCGTGCTAAGATGAAACAGCTGTTCAATGCTCCCAAGTTTTTTTTTTAATAATGGTCTAGTTGAGATCAATTCGTGATTTACATTATGAAAACTCTGCATCCCTTCTCCATACTAACATATATTATTATTCATAGCATTAATATTTTGGTCATGTTCGTTTATCCATGTGAATGAATGTCTTAATTTAGAATTGGGTTTGAAAACAATGATTACTTGTGAGAATGCCATTTAAAAACGGTAACAATGGGAACATTTTATTATTTTTTTAAAGCTATAATGAAAAAATTATTCAACAGTATACATACATGTGCAAATATTTAATCAGGAGGTAGCAGAAATTCTCAATGAAACGTGATTAAGTCTAAACTACTGTGACGTGTGTTTCCATTTCTTTTTTCCACTCTGTGTGTATATGTGTACATGTGTGTACGTTTACTTACATAGGTAAATTGAGGAAGAGAGAAAGTGGAACAAATTCACGAATGTTATAGACGATAGTGAATTCGCTTTCAGACGTGGTTAAAAACAATTAGCATATTTATATATATATCCATTAGACTGCATTATTTATCTATCTGACAGTTTTCCTCGTTACTTCTGTTACTAATGTATTTTAATCTATTTTGTTTCCCACTCTCATCATTTTGTTATTCTTTACCATTATTAGGACTATGCATCCTTTTTTATATTAGTTTTCTCGTAACGAAATTCATTTATGGTTTCTGTTATCTCAAGATCCCAGACCCCACTCCCTCTCATTCTTCTTAGATTATCTGTCTACATAGGAAGTTGTTTTTTAAAGAAACATAAATGAACTGTGTGTGTGAGAGAGAGAGAAATGCGAACGCGTTTTCTGTTACTAGCTGTTATTATTACCGACCGCTAGTATGTGAATGACATGTCAAGAAGCAAATAATTCAAGCGAAGTTAAAAGATATCTAAGCGGGTGGTCTGTGAAGATGTGCTTGTTTGTGCGTGTAAGCATGTAATCTTCGGAAATAAAAGGAATTAATTCATTATTCATGTCTGAGTTCCATAATACATTTCAATAACATGTTTCAGTTGACAGTGTGCTCCGATGCAGTGACAGCGCAACAGAGTACCGAATGGTAAGGGAGTACAAATGAATCGGGTGCTTTATTTTATCTACTGCGTTACGTAAAAGTGATACCATCGGGCTAGCTACCCTGACAACGATATTTGTAAATGTACTGTTGAACACCTTGAAGGCCTACTAACTAACTGTGTTACGATAACTTTTCATTTAGTTTAGGATATTTATGCTATATCAACATAAAAATTAATCCAAGTTGAACTTTCGGAACGGTCCTGTTTGAAGTTATTGTTCATATTTTTGTGTTATTATTAGCAGTAGTATTGTTGTAAAATACTTAAACAATCATACTTTTATATTCCCCTAATTGTATGCTTTCGTTTGACCCATAAGCTATTATGTCTTTTACCATGTTATTGTTAATTTATTACGAACCTATGATTCAGTTCTCTACCACCTATGGTTCAGTTATTCCACATTGTAATTTAGTTCTATTGATGTGTAGTCAGGATTTTGCTCTATATTATTGTATGGGTGATTCATAAATTCGAATCGTATCATTAGAAGTTGTTTGTTGGTTTGAGATGTTCTCTATTCTCACTACCGGACGAGTGAGCAAGCGTGGGAAACTGGATTCTAGACCAATAGTCACTTAAGATTACTGTCGGCTGTTGTCTCACATTTAGCGTGTTGTTGGTCAGTTGAAGGTCATTAGTACTAGATAAAAAGTCTAAGCGAGCTGATCAATACTTGTATTAGATCAATATATTTGCGCGCCTGTTTAACGATCCGATCTCACGGGTCCCAAATAAACTAAACAGGAAGATCTGTTTATTTTTCGTCGACACATCAATTTTTAACTGAAAGCTGAGCGCTGGCTCACTGGTTAAGGTGTTTAACTCTCAGCTACCGGTTGGTAAGCTCGATCCCCGTTCCACTACTCAGTTTGGGGAACCATATAGGACCACTAGCCCCCATAGTTCGAGTATGCCTAGAAGCAGAGTAGGTGAATATATGTATGTGGTAAGTTAAAATTGAAAGTTCAAGGAAGGGGTAAAGCATTCAGCTATGTACACAGACTATCACAATATACTAATCTGAAATGCACCTTATTCGGCCCTCATGTATTTGTTTTTCCTCATTATTGAATATGACATTTCAGTTTTTGAGTTTCGCCATATTCAGTGTCAGACCTTTTGAATGTTCTATTGTACTGAATTTTAAAGTTCTTTCTGTTGAAGGGATTTTATCGAAATGGATTTCATCTTCAGGTCGTCTTCATCACAGACTGATTTCATTTTGGGCACCATGTGAAACAAAGGAGCCCTAAATAGATGTTATGTCCTAGTATAAGTATTAGGTAAAGATGGCATGTCGGTTAAGGAGGTTACGAATCTTTATCAACTGAGATGTTTGGGATGTGTCTTACGTATGCTCAACCACTGACTTCCTCTGATGTATGATTAGTCTGAAAGAAAGCTAAGGTTGCCCAAATCAAAACGTGACATCAGTCCATGAAGTCACTGACAGTAGGTCAGAATCACGTAAGTGGGTATAAACTATGTGGTTGATATCTACTCAATTATAGTAATCAATGGTTGTAAACTTTGAATAACATGACTGCTAATCTTTCTCAATGGAGCTGGTGTATTCATTCTTTGTCTCCCTTTAAAACCTGAGTCTTGAAATCTGTATGTACCTTTTTTCCTTCTTATATACCTAATACTATTTACTACTGATATTGTTACTATTTTCACTACTCTGGAATTTGTCTTGAAATGATTTTATCTCATTGGGCTAATGTAGTGTGGTAACTTAAACCGAAGTATATACGTGTCAGATTCTACGTTGCGTATAACTAACTGATTAGATAAATCAGCGGTACACACTATTCTATCAAGTGTCGTCGATACCAAGATCTGTGTCTGTCGACGTGCAGTAGTGTAATTGCAACTTTAATCAGTTTGCAGTATAGCCCAATGTTCATCTTATATGATTGTTGAAAACTGTTTCACTTCCGACATGTATTCTTTCTAAAATAACTTAGAAAACATGATATATCATATTATCAAGTTGTCTAGTTTTTGAGACTGACCTAATTCTAGCCTGTGGTTATCAATTATGTTTGTTTTTTACAATCAAAAGAAAACTAATTTAAGATCAGTGTATATTTTATATGGTCATTCATTTTGCATAGATTTCCGGTGTTTATTTCACAGACATAAACATACACATAACTGCAAATAATTTAGATGATGTCTCATTGAAACATTCGGTTATGTATAGGGTTAGGTCAATATGCAATCTATTGTGTTATGAATTTTGTGTATGAAATAGAGAATAAATTTATCTTTTCATTTTTTTTATCAGCTAGTAACAGAAAACTGGATTGAAAGTGTTGTATATTACCGTTTTTGTTGTTAATTCATTTTAGTCATATCACATTTCAACTGTTTTTGATAAACATTTAGGACTCATAGTGCGATAGATATAGCACGAAAGATGCTGACACACACAAGCTTTATAAGTGATAATTTATTGCAAATAAGTTGCATTAGTGCAATTATATTCAGCCTCTTTTTGTTTTCCTTTATATCTTAAGTCGCAGTATTCATTCATAAATGCCTTTTCATTTTGTCACCACGATTGTTTCAGTTTTACTGAAATCACAAACCGATCTAAATCAGACCACCACTGAAAACCTAGGAGTACTGGACGGTCGTTTCGTCCTAGTATGAGACTTCTTAGATGTGAGCATCTACGAACCCAGGACCTTCGGTCTTGAATGCTAACATTTATCCTCTAGACTACTGAGCCATCATCCAACGGTGTCAATGTCTAAATTCAATCGATCTCCGACATCGCGCGATCATCTCCCATTGTCTTCGGTGGGTAATTGCCTTACACCCGACATGGACTAGCTCCACTGGTCACGGCTGCTCACTAGAACTCCGGAAATTTCATCATGAAGCTAGTCACTATTAAGCATGTGATAATTGTCAAAAAGGGGTTGTGAAGATTGTTGAATTTCATTGAGTATTCATTAGACATCAACGCTGTTGTATACGGACTCAATGGTTTACAGATTAAGCGTCCTGGCGCTAGACCGCAGGTCCTGGGTTCAATTCCCGTCTGTAGGGTTATGGATGCGCACTTCTGAGGCGTACCATACCAAGACAAAGCAACCATTCAATGCTTCCAATGGTGATCTGACATTGATCGGTTTATGATTTAAATGAAATCCAACAATCTCTACAGTCCCTTAGTGACTATTTCAATTCTGTTAGTGTGTATTTCATTCTTTTCATCTCGTCATGTTAATGTGATGCAGCAACTGTCATCATCTTTTCTCAATATTCACGTGGAAAAAAACATCCTTTAAACTTATTTATTTATTTGAACACATAAATATTGGTACAAGAGGGCACCAAATACATATGCGCCACACAAATAAAAAAACAGTTTGAATGGTGCACGTGGTTTCAGAAAAAATTGCTTCAGTACTCGTATTCGGTGGTAGCATACAATTTTTAATCAGGCAGTGACTCGAGAACGTTAGATAGAGCCGAATTTCCACCATAGGCGAGCTGCTGTATAAGTCGAAAAATAAGGATACACAGAGTGGGAATAAAAGAGAGTGAATAAATGACGTAGTAAATAATAATAATGTGGATCATTTGATTGTTAATCGCAGTAAGAAGAGTATTTTCCATAAATATAGACAGTTCATCATAGCCGGTGACCAATAATTGGTTCATACGCCATTTGTTGCTTCAGGATACTGGAGCCCATGTGCACTATTGGTTTGAGATCCGGTTAAAGCGCCGGACATTCGCTTTTCGTCCTTTCATTTTCGTAAACAACATCCCCGGCACGAAAAGGCAGTGAGTAGGACTTCCCTGGCAGAGGTTGTATACGCGTGACCGTGTGAGAGCATTTAGAGAGGGGGGCGAGCCGACCCCACTCTCGGCCATACCAGGGAATTTGGGAGCCACTTGTATTCAGTAGTTACTGTATTTTATTAATCTTTGACAATCTTTTCAAAACAGTAACTGTTCGAAACTAGTCACATTAAAACCATCGTCACTTTTGAATAAAAATCATTTTATTATTAAAAGCCAGCACTTTTAAACTAAACTCAATTGAAACACTAGATTTTATCGATCGTTAATAGTTTGTTTTTCTAGTTTATTCTAAAACTCTACATCTATATTGAATTTGTAATCAGAAATAAAGCGAAAATGGGGAGGAAGAATAATAATGATTGATTGGTCAGTCAATAAATGAGTATTGTATATATTATTTTCATTTCCTTGCCTTCATTCTTTCCTATTTTATTCTTTAACCCTTTTCTATTTTTATAAAATCACTTTGTTATCAAAATTACTCATAGCCTTAGTTTCATTATTACTTTCACAGTGTGTATCCTTCTATATATATATATATATATATATATATATATATATATATATATATATATATATCACAACGACATTATCAAAATTCCTTTCCTAATCTATAAAACTCAATCTTTAATTTATCCGTCATCATCATACAGCATGAATGACAGATATATGTCCATTTGCTGTCAGTCCGTGTTTTGTTTTTCTCTTAAATAAATCGTTGTTGATCTTTTTCTCAGCCGTATATCTTTTTTGAAAAAAATTTTTGGTAAACCTTGTTCTTTTGTATGATTGACTCTAAAATAAGTACGCCGTATTCAGTCTGATTTTTGTAGGTATGTAGTTTGTGTTTATACTTCAATATTATTTTTAATTGTGAGTAGTTCTGTTGACCTTGGTATTTAGGTCATTTCGTAGTCTTTTGGGAGGGGCGAATATCTTGAATTCATCAGAGTTTCATATGTAAACCATTGGTCTCTAACTCAATGAAGATTAAACACACTTCTCGATTACTGAAAGTTATGGGTTAGATCTATTGTGAGATCGTGGATGTCTCATACCAGGAGGAAACAGATGTCCAGTACTCCATAGTTTTTAATCTTTTATTCACTGAAGCCTAGTAAATCTTTATTTTCATAGTTTAAATCAATAACTGACCTAAGACTGGACCATATCATTAAGAACTCGGAATCTTGGGTGGCCGTTTCATCCCAGTATGAGGAAATTCAATCAGCAACTAGAAACTTATATAATCATAACGAAACTTAAATGTTTCAAATTTAGTATTGGATAATGTTGAACAATCACACTGTCGAATTGTACAAAACTTATTGTTTTTCATTTGTTTTTTTTTAAGAAAATTGACTTCTGTTTCCGATAGAAAACAAATTTTAGTTAGTATAATCACTTAGTAAAAACCATTGTTATGTCGTCTAGTCCTATCACAATCAAGGTTCAAATAGTTCACGTTTCTGACTACAACTGACACTAGGTAACACAAATCAGAATGCCATCCCTCGTGAGTACAAATACACCATGCTGGTGAGTGTCAGCATGAAATCAAGATTTAATGCTTAACTTAGGTTATCTTCAACCACCATTTCCCTTAAAATTGACACATTTGGTTTAAAAAAGCAATATCTCTATTGTCTTGTTTTTTCGCTCACTAGATGGTTTCATGTCACATCGGATGTAATGGTTATGCAACCTGTCGGTTTCGATACAGACTTCAGTCACTCTACTTGGCCAAATAGTTATGAAGCCATCCCATTGGATGGTGGTCGTTGGCTTGAAATTCACTTGGGTCATTTAAATACTTCCTCGACAAGTCACGAACACGATCAATCAGAATGGAATGAAAATTTTGAATCTCTTCATAATAATAATAATGATCCAGGTATTTGTTTTTTCGCTGTTTTTTTCTAGTCGAAATCGTGAAAAATGTTAATTCTTGCTGAGACCTGAGGCAATTATCCTCAAGTCATTTTTCTTGTTTGTTGATTAGATATTGTGTAAAAGTCTAACTCAAATTTTATTAGCTCAAGTAAAAATTCGATATATGATTAAAGAAGGAATAACTTGGTGAAACTGATGGTATAACAGTGATTTTGAAACTCAAGATTTAAGCGAAGCGTATCTGAGCCACTGTAACCCATTTCGTCTCATGTCTTCAACTGTAGGTTACAATGGTGTGAAAGTAAGGAGAAAGCTTTTTAATGGCTAAATTAAACCGACTAATATCTGTACATATAGATATCCCTTAGAAAATAAAATCACATGTTTGATCGATGACCTGTGTTCCATTCTTTTACAAAAGAAGCCAAATCATGGCCACTACCATGTGCTTATTATTTGACCAATCACTGATGTCATTCAGAATATCTAAAAGTTTTAAGTTCTGTTGTCAAATAAGATTATAACGTCTTATGCTCGTGAAGTTGTAGGAACAAGCCAATACTTAATTAACTTTTATTAAATTCAGAAGGGGTTTTGTGGAGATTGTAGTAATTTAAACAGTTGAGATCATGAGTCAATTGCAGCTAGACCACTATGGAAAACCTGGAGGCACTGGACGGCCGTTTCGTCCTATTGTGAGACTCCTCAGTAGTGCGCATCCGCGACCCCGCCTCGCGAGGTTCGAGCCCGGGACCTATCAGTCTCGCACCAGGCGTCCCACAATAGGATGAAAAGGCTGTCTAGTGCTTCCAGGTTTTCCATGGTGGTCTAGCTTCAATTGACTTATGATCTCAACTTTTTATTAAATTCTCAATCATAAATAATTGAATATGTTTTTATTCCATTATTTTTCATTCTTTAATCATCTCAAAAAAATATATACACACATGTACACATTGGTATCCAGATAAAAAATCTCAACCAAATGAATATTATTTTCGTGCTGGTTTTGGTGAATATTTTTGTGAAGTACATATACCATCAATACAACAAATAGATAATGTGATTAATCAACCAGATAAAATGGGATTAAATAATACAGGACCATATATACCTGTTACTTTATTCTCTGCTACTACTGCCACCTCTTCGTCTCCGTCAGCATCAACATCTGTTGTCAGTAAATTAAAGACTTCGAATTCTAGAAGTAATGTCATTACCATTATTATTATTATTGCTATTATTATTGATAGTACTAGTATATCATAATGTTGTCTGAAATTATATAGATATATGTTTGATTTAAATTAAAAGTTGTACGATATCAGTTGCGAACAAACTGCCATAAAAAGTTTCAAGTCTCAATCACCCCATTCTGCCCATTCAGTAACTATCACTGATTATGATACTAAATATATTTGTCTACCAGTCAAAGAGTAAGTACACTACCTAACAGTACACTCTCTCTATTGATCCACAGATGGTGAACGTGGTACTTGAAAATGAATAACTTACTTAAACTACAATGTATTTGATTATAAATATCTTTCAAGTATTGATAGATAACATACATCAGAACTACTGAATTAGTAATGCAGTGGAGTAGAGTATTAAGCACAACAATTGATTGGATTATTAACAGTTAATATATCTGTTATTTAATTCCAGCCATCACCTACGTATGTGTGGAACTCCGGTTGTCATAAGAACAGATTGATTGGAAACCAGGGATGGGTAGATCAAGTATTTTGTCGTTGGCTGTTGTTAGTCTAAGCCAAGTTTATAGGTATGGATGTTCTGATCGTGTTCATCATATGTAGTATGGAATCACTGAATATTTATATTGAGAACAACATAAAACCCTAAATATTCAACGGAAAAACCTTTACGATGCAGAAAAATTTATTGCTCATGAGATCAACATTGGATTGAGGGTGGAAATTAACAGCATTCTCAAAGAAATCCCTTCGGAAAACCTATCCAGCTAAGCTATCAATTAACTTCCCTTGTAGGTATTGAATATGATGATATGTTATTGGTCAACGATTGTTTTGCGACCACTTCAATGTATATGAATTAATCTAATTATCCTTTTGAGAATAAATTATCGTTAGGTATCACAAGTGTTACTCCTTTTAGAACGCATATTCAATTAATACCCTGTAAATTTGACTGAATAGTTTATTAGGTACTTAAAGTTATCATTTATGTAGGCGAAAATGATAGGTACAAACCAAAATGTTGTGAACAACTTGATCCTCATTCGATGACAACGTATTTATTTAAATCGGTTTAATTTTTCACAAAAGAGATAATGATCTGTATTTCAGTTCAGTGATAGCCTATCTATCATTACATCCCATAGTTAAAACCTCCTCCTCGGCAACCGATGATGTACATGTTTAACTCCTATGAATTTGCAATATTACGCGACTATTTTGGATTGTCTGTTATAGATCATTGTCTCACTAATCACAGCTTCTGACTAGGACTTCAGGAAATGTATCTTGAAGCTAATTACAAGTAAGCACGTAACTATAATTAGTACATCTTGAGGGAGAGTTTTTTTTGGGACGAAACAGTTGTTCATTGGTTCCTTATGTTTCAATGATGGCCTGGCTAAAATATCAGTCAGTCATTTAAACTACGAATATTTAATAAATTAATTCAAAGAGTTGGCGTTTTCAATATTGTCATGTTTTTGTCTTCGAAACAGGCTTCAACTATAAAAGTGAACTAGTGCAGTTATCGCTTTGTCTACCACCAACTTACCCATTCACTCGCCATCAGCCCACCCTTAATTAGCATTTTAATCGCTAATAGATTATAGTGACTCATTCACATTAAAGTTGTGAATATGTCCATTACTTTTGTTTGCGTGTGCCATTGTGTTTGTTTATCCTTAGTTTTCTCATCATTTTCCCATTATAACTGGTACTGTTTTTTTATCTGTAGGACTGAATTGTTGTTTATTCTCAAGTTGGTTTCAGAGAAAAGGTATCATTTGCTCTGGCATACCCACAGCAGTAGATAAATAACATATTAATAAGATCACTGTGTGTCTGTGTATACTTACAAGGCTACGGATATGTACGTGTATGACCCCTTGGCATAATTAGTCATTGTACATCCTTCTGTTGTCCGATTTTTATGTGTGTTTGTGTCAGCCACGTGACTCATTACCTTTGACAATGATGTCGATGTTATTTGGTGGTTGACTGTGCCCGAATGTGTTGTGAATATACCAGGCTAGTCAAGCAGATAAGCAGTCGGATTACATCTCGTGTTTATTAGTTTAATTTTGTTTTATTTATCTATAATAAGAAAAATGACATTTGACTTTTAATCGTACAGTGTGATGTGTTTGTTGTAGCATGACAGTTTGATAGTATGAACTTTAGAACATAACTTATTCGATTGTGATAACAGAAATCAGCTGTTTATCTATATCTGTATGTATAACGAGAATCAGTCTTCCACCAGATTTCCTTGTTGGCTTAAAATACTAAGATGATACAGTTCGGAACCCGAAGGTCCTGGGTTTGAATCTCTCCCGTGGGACGGGCACTGCTGAGGAGTCCCTTACTAGAACGAGACGGTCATCCAGTGCTTCCAAGTTTTCAATGGTAGTCTGACATTGACTGATTCATGATTTCAATTATATTGTCCACTTTCCCTCTCAAAATGTTCTCACATGATCACGCACATACAGCCACTGTCAGGGAATTCCTGCTCACTGCCTTTTCGCGGTGAGTGTTTACGAAATTAAGAGGAAGAGAAGCGGATGTCCGGCGCTTTAACCGGGTTGGTCGATATAGAAGATCCATCTAGGGGAGTTGGAAAATCCTGATTCCAAACTATTGGTGCACATGGGTTCCAGTATCCTGAAGGAACAAATGACGTATGAACCAATTGTTGGTCATTGGCTACCATGTGACTGCATCTCCTAACACTGCTCCACTTCCTTGTGGATCAGACCTTGAGGTCGAAGGCTCATTGTGTGCCCCCCTAAGAAAACCACCCGTTTCGGTCTGGGCATCCAGATAGTATCACAGTTGATCTACAATAAAGTGACTTGTATAGAGCTCCTCCTACCAATATTTGTGTTCAAATCTATAAATAAATAATACAATTTAGCTAGGTTCGAGATTATTATCGTAACTGGTGCTTAGAGACTTTGCATGACATGACTCAAAACCGTTTGCAATGATGTAGGTACATCCATACATTGTTTTCTTGCAAATTCTGAATTTCTCATAACTTCTTTTTGTGCTAGCATCACTCATCAAGGTATTCTGTGTTACTTTTTCTCCTTTATTTTTCCGTACTAATATTCTACAATGAATATATTGAATGATACTACTGATAAATTCTTGTCTTGTCCTAGTTTCTTTCCAAATATTGTGTCATCGTATTTAAATGAAGTAATGATAATTAATAATCTTGATAAATCTGTTTTTTTTTCTTAATATTTAATCTATGGCATAACTACCATTGTTTGCAATGTTTCCATACACACACAAACAAACAACGACATACAGTGTTCTGTTTACTTTTTGGTTTCAAAGAATCGAATGGTCCCCTTATTCCATGATCATGACAGTCTCTCTCCCTCCTTTCTTTTATCTCTCACACGAATAAAATATCATTATGGTTAATAGTTAGTACAATTTAATGGATTTTTAAAATGAATTGATTGCAAACTTTTAAAATGTGTTATTTTATCAGCTCGACTTTTCGAAACTCGAACACTGTTGCATAAAACGTCCACAGTGAAAGGGTAAGTTACGGTTTTCAATAAAACCGTCAAATTCAAATATACTGACAGGTGAAAATGACAATTAAATAAAGCTTAACTTCCACTTCAATTGTGTTAATTCCTCTATTTGATTAACGCATAATACAATATACAATTAACAATACTCGAGCATATAGAACCCCCATAGTTGGAAATCAGGAGACAGAAGAATCAGAAAAAGTGATTGTTGGCTAAGAGTCAAAATGTACGGAAAACCATTGGTATTTATAGATATTAGCGTTAGCTATAATATCATTATAATTCAGCCAATCCACAAGGGAAAAATCTATGCTACCGTCCAACCGTAGCATGTCACGACAGCATTCTAGAAGGCTCCAAAAGGGTTTGACTGGATTGAAACCATTCTACTCTTTTAGGGTCTCTGGAGGCTCTGTCGTGCTTCTCAAAAGCCGTCCCACCAAATTGACAGTATGAAATACGAGAATATTTATTGACAAAATAGATGAAGATGTTCTTAATAATTGATTAGCTACCAATGTTGTATGAATTTCAGACTACTAGTAGTCAGCTTCAACAATTACACGCATATGATCGGAAAATCTTTCTGAAATGTACAACTTTTGAGGAAAAATTCCATGTTGGTGTTTAATTCAACTAAAATATTTTAGAAACTAGACATAAGATACGCATTCGTGAATTCGTTCCCAATCAATACATGATATTTATGGAATGTCCAGCATCTTCTCATTCATTTGGTTAGTAATGAATGCTGCATGTAACTACAGAATTTTCACCAAAGATATCATTTCAAGCTCTAATCTTCACCTCTTCTGTTTTGCATTTTCCTTCCGACAAGTTGAGATGCACTGCAGTGGTGTGTTCATAGTAGACATATGTATAGATAACTCTAAGATGATGAAAGGAATGTCCACACTGAAAATTACACTCTTATATACCAACACTCACTCAGTAAATGTATGGGAAGACACTCGGAAATGCTAAGTAGAGTACTTTTATTGGGCAACGAAGAAGAGTGGTTATCATTACCACAGAGTTATTGCATTTCTCTACGTAGTAAATAGATAAATCAATCAATTATTTGACAATACTATCAGTCTAATTGATTGTTGTTTCTTTGTTTTGTCTCTGTCTAGTTCAATAATCAGTCGAATACACTTAAATAAACATGTTTTTATTTTCGCCACAAGATGCTTTCTTTTAATCATGAATGTTTGTATTGCACATGTACCTTGTATATAGTATATGAATAATCTCAACAGTATGTATGTGTTTGTATGTGTGGGAGGTGTGTTCTAGTTTGGTTTAATTTATTTCCGTTTTACCCCACAATGATATTCCACGAATTAAATTATAGGTGGACTGTATAGTGTGACAAATACTTTATAGGAAACGTCTCGTTGATTTATAGATGAAGAAGTAAGATAAACGTGAATAGTTATTATTACGATATTGTCAAGTGCATTACGTATGAGTTCTATACTTTGTATTACATCATCAAAGTGATTTTCCCATTGTTATTGTTGTTGGGATGCAGGTGGGTATATTATTTAGTGGATGAATTCGACTCAACTACAATCCTAAAACCCCCTGAAACTTGTTGCTTAACTAAAGCTGTCAAAACAAATCACTCAGCGTACACATATATCAATAGAGATAGATCAACTACAAATTTAAAATATTAACACTTGGAAATTACCAAAAAATTATAAATACAATTCAAGCCTGTCGGAAGTGAAACAATTGCCATCTATGGTCATTTTGTACTCATCACGCTAGTTCACGTCAAAGTCTTGAATTCAATCCTTGACCAGGACTGACTGTTCACAGTGTTATAGTGTCTCCATACTTAGAATCAAACAACAATTCATTACTGTTTAGTTTTCAATATCATCACAACTGGTATCAATCTGTGACGAACATTACCTACAAATATTTTTTGTTATTCATTTAACTCATCCCGGTGGGGCCACTGATCAAATTTCAACAAGAGAATCTTCACTCATACGTTGATTTGTTAATTAGTTAATTAGATACAAATGAGAATAGAGACCAATTCATCTCATAATGTCCTAGTTGTTGTTCTTATTATTCGTTATGTTGTTTTACATTGACAATGACATTAATTTAGACAACATATAATACAACCCCCGGTTACTGTTTACAACATGCTTATATATTCTGTTTGTGTATGTGTGGTTGTTTTTGTGATATTTTCTATTCTGTCCATATATCATACACATAACCTTATTGATTTTTGTCCGAATTTGTTAATTGTTATTTTTAATGAAACAAAATTTATTAGGAAAGGTTTCATGATTTCAACTCCATCCTAGAATGGGACCTTTCAGCAGTGCAAATGACAGTTTTATTAGTTTTACATGTGTATTAACTTTTGCCAAGTTCCATGTATGAATTGTTAGTTGAGATGTGTGATTTCGTGATGTGCCTTTGAAGGTGATAAGGTGTGGTAGATTTCACGTGTATTTGTTTGTTACTGAGCTGGTACTATTGTAGTGAAGGAGAACTTAGGTGGGAAAGGTGAAGCCGCTTTATTGTTTAATACAAAATTGCACAGTGGCTTAGTAACATATGAAAATCACACATTAAATACATGATTTGCGCATCTTTTCAATCGTTTGCACTTTTAACTCCAACCGCTTTTGGCTCCCGATTGATTTCATAATTAAGGTTAGTTCTTGACATAAGACTACCGAATTGAGCAAACTCTACTATTGATGCTATACGGTAGGAGAGATAATAGTATAAGTGATGATGTGCAACAGTGGATTGGAGAATACCTGAGTCTTGAGTTGCAATTTTGTTTCATACTTTTTATTCATTGAAATTATTCGTTTTCAAATTGTCTTCTCTCATGTTGTAATGTAAAGTTTCTGGAATCAGTTGACAAGAGACCCTAAACCTAGGTGTTGTGCTATTTCGCTATTCTTCAATAAGAAGGCCATTCACGAACCGAATAGCTCTGTGGTAATGTTTCTGACTATGAAGCTAAATAACAGGTTCGAGTCCGCCAAGTAGCATCAGTTCCCCTAAGATTACTGTTATCCCTTGAGGATGGGTTCCAACTAGAATCTTATGATTAGATAATCTATAAGATGATCGTCCACTGGAAATATACTTATTTAGTGAAGTTATTAAAGATGTAAATGATTGGTCACCAGCTCAGTAGTCTGTCTAAAAGTTAAATACCCACTACGAATTCTGAAGATCCTGAGTTTGATCTGTGATATGATTGTCAATGCTTGAATAAAACATCTATTCAATTCAATATTTTGATGGACATATGTAAGCTTAGTAGAATAATAAATTTATAAAATTTCTGAGTATGTAAAGGTATATAATGAATGATTTATTATCTCATTATTTTTGCCTATCTATACTCATCTTTTCATTGTCTACGTGTTTATCCTACATTATCCTACCTGTCTGTTTATCTGTATGTGTATCTGTCTATTTGGTGATTCAGACCTCCTGATATTTATCTTACTCTTGGCTCTGGTTACCTGTCTATCTACCTATCCATTCATCTGTCTATCATCAATTTAATTGTCTGTCTGTATATCACTCTCCTCTCAAAATTCTCTTTACATACACTTGCTATTCACACCTCTTTAAACATCTCTACGTATACACTGATCTATTATTTTATTCCCTTGGGGCGTTTCTCCATATTCAATAATTATTTCTCAATTAGAAAAAAAGTTTTATTTTGTAGTTTCTTCTGTTTCTGTTGTTAGTCAGTGATGGTGATATACAATCTCTATGACATGACATTAATATTAAAAAAATTCAGAGAAAGTATAATCTTTCTCAATGAATATCTGGAACATAACAGCATTATGTTATTATAGACTTGTTCTTTTCGTTCCCTCCCCTCATCTCCACCACATTTATATCGGGAATGGTTCTAGAGACTAGAATTTTCATATAAACAGAGATGGACGGTGGTTAACAATAGAATCTAGGATGCATGTTTCGTCCTATTTCGGACTCTTCAGCTGGGCGTACTACATGTGATTCTACACTTTCTAAATGTTTCTGTGAAGATTTTATTTAGCTCTGATTGATTAAAATGTTTTATGTCACTTGTGAGCCTCTAGAAACTTCAACGAGGAATATTTTTGGGACTCTATCTCATTAAATGAATTTCTAAAGTTGATTAAGTGTTCATGGACGTTTTCTCGCTTTCATTTATTCATTGTACCATTGGTATTATTATAGTTACTATTACTATTATTTCCACAAATTTTCTCTGTGTGTTGATTAGCATAATAGAATGCTCCATACTTTTCCGTAATTTACCTTGAAGTTCAAGAATATAATAATTCTCAATGTAGCTACAAAAAGAAAGCAAATTATATAACTTTATAATGGAAATTGAAGTTTATTGTAATATGTAACGCATTATCAACAGTGCTAATAAGACGAATACATCTTGCTTGAGCATCTGTAGAGCCTTACTTCATTTTTAGCGCTTTTCCAGATGATATTGATGTCATTTCATGATAAAAACTACAGGTGTTATTGAAATATTATAAGGGAAATAGGAAACAATCAATATGTGTTGATATGATGATTTCCTTTTTGGACGCAGCCAATTTTAAATTTTATCCATCGAATGTTAATGCTACTAACGTGAAATTGAGTAGCATCACAAGTATTGTCCGAAACCGACCAATGATTACAAATGAATTTCAGTAATAGATTGTGAAAATTGTTGAGTTTCGTTGGGATCATGAACCGATCGATATTAGACCACCATTAAAAATATCGAATTATTGATCAACCGTTTCGTCCTAGTGCTTAACTCGATAGCAATGCGCATCCACGAATCAAACTCAGGACCTTCAGTCTTGCGCGCGGACGCTTAAACTTTAGACCACCGAGCCGACATCCAACGGTTTTAATTAATAACTTCAGTCTGTCGGTTTGCACTGTTCGAGTCTTGAAAAGTCGAGCTGATAAAATAACACATTTTAAAAGTTTGCAATCAATTTATTTTGAAAATCCATTAAATTGTAGTAACTATTAACCATAATGAAATCTGGTGCGTTTGTGAGATGAAAGAAAGGAGGGAGACAGACTGTCATGATCATGAAATAAGAGAACTATTCTATTCTTTCAAACCAAAACTAAACAGAACACTGTATGTCGTTTTTTGTATGGAAACATTGCAAACAATAGTAGTTATGCCATTGATTAAATATTAAGAAAAACAGATTTCTCAAGATTATTAATTATCATGTACGTCACGATATTGTAATAATAGTTATTAACGTTTATCTTACTTCTTCATCTATAAATCAACGAGATGTTTCCTACAAAGTATTTGTCACACTATACACTTCACCTACAATTTAATTCGTGGAATATCATTGTGGGGTAAAACGGAAATAAATTAAACCAAACTAGAACACACCTTCCACACACACACACACATACATACTGTTGAGATTATTCATATACTATATACAAGGTACATGTGCAATACAAACATTCATGATTAAAAGAAAGCATCTTGTGGCGAAAATAAAAACATGTTTATTTAAGTGTATTCGACTGATTATTGAACTAGACAGAGACAAAACAAAGAAACAACAATCAATTAGACTGATAGTATTGTCAAATAATTGATTAATTTATCTATTTACCACGTTGAGAAATGCAATAACTCTGTGGTAATGATAACCACTCTTCTTTGTTCCCCAATAAAATTACACTACTTAGCATTTCCGAGCGTCTTCCCGTACATTTACTGAGTGAGTGTTGGTATATAAGAGTGTAATTTTCAGTGTGGACATTCCTTTCATCATCTTAGAGTTATCTATACATATGTATACTACGAACACACCACTGCAGTGCATCTCAACTTGTCGGACGGAAAATGCAAAACAAAAGAGGTGAAGATTAGAGCTTGAAATGATATCTTTGGTGAAAATTCTGTAGTTACATGCAACATTCATTACTAACTGAATGAATGAGAAGATGCTGAATATTCCATATATATCATGTATTGATTGGGAACGAATTCACGAATGCGTATCTTATGTCTAGTTTCTAGAATATTTTAGTTGAATTAAACACCAACATGGAATTTTTCCTCAAAAGTTGTACATTTCAGAAAGATTTTCCGATCATATGCGTGTAATTGTTGAAGCTGACTACTAGTAGTCTGAAATTCATACAACATTGGTAGCTAATCAATTATTAAGAACATCTTCATCTATTTTGTCAATAAATATTCTCATATAGCATATTGTTATTATAATGGATTCAGGAAAACTCACATAGATACACGCACACACTAAGTACAACCAAGTGACAATTCACTCATTTATTTTCCAGTATTAGGAAATCATACCTACTGAAGGGGTAAAAAGGAATGGCTAAACAGTTAAGTGCTTACTTTTGAAGTTATTTTTATAAATTGTCGTTGTTTTTTCTTCTGTCAAAACGGATGCCGACATTCATGAAATTAATCTACAGTGTAAGGGTGATGAAATTTTTTTTGTATGCATTTTAATGTAATAGTTATTTTTTTTTTTTAATATATGAACCCTAATAATGTTCTTCCGTTTTGTCGTAGTTGGATTGTTTCCTACTCTCGTCTGCCCCTTTTTCTTCCTCTCTTCTAGTCTTTTTGTCCCTGCCTCACTATGATGCATACGTCTAACATATATATGATATTATTTATGATACTCTATGTGACGCTCACTTACTGGTTATTGGACTTAACTGCTTATTTCACTTTTGATAAAATGATCCTATATATTTCCCATTTTCTGGCTTGTTATGTTTTTATCGATGTAAACTTATTTTCCTATTATCCTTTAAATGAAAAAAACATTGCTATGGAAATAACTATACTTATTAGGTTTTTAAGTAGTATATTCGGTTAGTATTATATTATTGAATGCAAAATACAATGAGAGATCTGGTACTCGCTCACTCACCCACAAAGAGACACACATATGTATGTATGGTAGCCGTTCAATTTATCAAATTATAGTGATGAATTATAGAACTCTACGGAAACAATAAAGCAGTGAACTGAAACAAATTGACATACAATTGAAATAATTACAGAACAAAGACTCGATACCCGTCTATTGTATAATAGTGGCAGTCTGTCTCATGTGCTTGTCTGTGTTTGTGGAGACTTGGTTGTTAGTTTTTATTATATATACTACAGGTT
Source organism: Schistosoma mattheei (assembly GCA_944470405.2). Taxonomy (NCBI): domain Eukaryota; kingdom Metazoa; phylum Platyhelminthes; class Trematoda; order Strigeidida; family Schistosomatidae; genus Schistosoma; species Schistosoma mattheei. The sequence continues at coordinate 6,437,566 of OX103950.1, forward strand.
TGACAACCGCTGCATGAGACTGTCAAATGTTTGTTTTGAAAAGAGTAAAAAAATTATACTTTGAATTCGAAGCACATATTCACCGAAAAAATATGGCTTCATCTATTTTCTTATTTTAGTAATTTTGAGTTCACATTAGTCAGCCAACTCAATGCTCCGGTTTTGACTATAGCTCTATGTTTGTCTTACCTTGTGATTGTTTTGACAAATATTTGTATTCAAAGATCAAAGTTTTAAATTCAGGTGAAAGTGGTATGTTAGATGAACTGTTGGAAACATATAGTAGTACTGTTTCCCGAATGAAAACGTCGGTTCGCACTGTATTCCATTCGACACGTTACTGTCGGTATCTTTTTCACGTGAAAATATTTTTGTCAAAATATTAGTGATATGAATGCGGGCATACATACATACACGCAAACACATTTGGTCGTCATTATGTGGGCAGGGAGGTGTTGCAACGACTATTGAATAGATTTTTTCTATCGCATCTATGAAGACAAAAGCGTATTGGTAATGATCATAATAATATGATATGCGTATCTATCTGACGCAATACAAACACTTACCTAGACTTGTGCTGGCATCCCATCAATACGTCGTTGTAGAGTCGTAGTATAATATCCATTTGAAATAACCTGGTTATTTATTTCTACGCTTTTTTAATCGTAAAAACAGTATTTAACCCGACTTAATGTTACCGACGGACTATTTGGAATATACGTGGTGATAAATTGTGTTAGCTAGTTGGGAACTGTCGACAGATAACTCTTTCCGACCTATGTTTTGTGTTAGTCACTATCCATCAGCAATGTGTACTCTCAATCTTTAGGAAACTAATGCCAACTGTGGAACTTGGTCTCGGATCAATTGACTTTATGGTCTGAGCTGCTACCTTGATATCGTGATTAGATTTGGCTATTATACTGAACTAGTCGAGCTATTTTGGTCGTAATGATTGTTTTTTTAGATGATACCATGCCAGGCAGATCTTTTGTGAAACTGCAGCAGTAAAAGCAGCGAACTCATGGTTCGAGAGCAAAGTTTTATCCACAAATATACAGTGGTGCGATGGCAGTAAGATATTTTCCTCAAACAATCAGCATCTGCAACAATTCTGTCTTCTCACAACATAAGGAAGGGGTTAGGAAACGTCGACTCTAATAATGTCACCACCATATCCCATGAATTTCCATCTCCACCTTTAAGGCTGTTTTTGGCACGAAACTAACACATAATGGACTTCTCACACAAAAACTGTGTAACTGGCTTAAACTAGTTCTTTGAGCTCTGATGTTCAACAGTTTCTTTTTTCAAATCATGTTAAATTGAAATTGTCGTTTAGTTGTAAAATAGAATTGAATATTACGTCACGTTATTCAGTACAAATTATATTGGCAGAAAATTAGTCGCGTTTGTTTTAATTTTGTCGGTATACTACAATCTCACTCAAAACAGTTTATTCGTAGTTCACAGATTACTAGGTGAGCTGATAAAGTAAAGATTACTTAAATAAATGATAACTTTTACGTATGACATCCTTTTATTGATATAGCGGCAATGATGGCTTTGTTTGTAATTTTATCTCGATAACTCTTCAGTAAATTTACCGATTAAGATTTTGTAGACGATGATAAGTTATCAGTAGGACTGTTTGTAACTATCGAAAGGATGTAGAAAGAAGCATTTAGCTAGGATGAATTCACACTTGGATTAATGAGGTAATAATGTTGGCGATATTTCTATAATATTAAGATTGGAAATTTAGTAGTACGTTTTGAAAAATCAACAAACTCCCAAAAATCACTAAACCAACAGGTTTTTTTCATTTCTGTTGCGAAAAATAGCTTTAAAACCATACAATCATTTTAAGCGTTCGTGCGCAACACTTAAGGTTCTGGGTTTGATTCCCACATGTGTGGTCGTGGATGTGCACTGCTCAGCAGTCCCATACTAGGACGATAGGGCCGTTCAATGATCCGCTATTTTTGATGGTGGTCTAATATCGATCGGTTTATGATTTTAGTGGAATTTTAAGCGCATTTGGATAACCTGTTGTATGCAGACGAACCAATGAGGAACGAGAAAATTAATAGCGCATACATAAAAATAGGGTTAAGAATTAATGTTAGGATTTGGTGTTAATCGTGAACTGATATCAGCGTTAGTTATAAAATCGTATTCTTACTCTTATTTCTAGCATAATAAATCATTCGTCTTCGCCCACTCGTGACTGGGCTAAACAATTCGCATCTCAAGTTCGTTCAGATGTACACTTTCGGTTTCCCCAATAGCTCAAGCTCATCCCCATTCCAAAGTTTCCTTACTGGATGTGCTTAATTGTTTTCTAGTGCAAATGATTAGTTATCTTAGACTATTATAAACTACGAATCTTTTTTATCTTTCGTAAAAATTCCTTTCTAGGTGAAGTTGTCTGGTCTGTTCAGGCGTATGAGTTAGTACAAGTTGAATTTCCATCCATATTCATGCATTCTATCGAGATTATTTCAGCAGTATCGTCACCATCATCCGATCATGATGTAAAAGATCAACAACTTAATTCAAATAATCGGCATCAACTTCAGGAGCGGCATAATGAATTATGGCGTAAGGTGAACTCTTCAATTACACTTCTATGCGCAAGCAATATTCGATTCAGTAATGATAATAACGATGTTTTTGATCGATCTGGCATACTTTGGTTTAATTCAAGTCGATTAACTGTTGGTTATGGTATTCAGTGGAAGAAAGATGGTGAAATTTTATCGGATAAACAATTTCGAATGAACCCCAGGTAATATATATATCATTACCGCTTACTTCATACGGAATAGAGATTTTTAGTTATTCTACGAGTCCTTAATCAATTTGTCTTTGCAGCCTAGATTGTGATTGGTTATCCTCATGAGCTTTCAGTTGTCTGTACTAAAGTTGACTGGTTTGTTCCACTGACCTTTGGCTTGGTTATTGCTTGACTTTTTTTTTAGAGTAATTACTAATTCGAGTCGAAGTTGATACGTCTATTGATTTGTGACTGACCTGAATTCCATGTTTCCATACATTTCTCTGGTATTCTCAGCTTTTTCATAATCTTGAATTTCGACCATCTGTCAGACGAATTCATGTCCGTAGTTGTATACATGCATTGATATCAGCGATCACATATTGTGTCGTTCCACTGAAAGATTGTATTCGTGTGTGCGTAAATGGGGTATATTCAGTTTGTTCAGTGACGTGTTTGTTACATCGGGCACAAATTATTTTGTGAATGACATTGGGTTTGTCTTTCGCTGTTGTATCTTTTGATCTGCCTAAAATGGTGTGAAGTGATTGTGTTTTATTTATAAACGAGATTGATTTCAAAAGATTTCAAGATTCGGATAGTGATTTTTGAGATATCTTACACACGAAACAACAATGAAATCTCCACAATGAAACTAACCAGCTTATAGAACTCAACACTTAAAGCATCCAGCTGAGCTGCAAATCTCCATCATTTCAATTAGGGGTTCTTTTACGTTTTTCGATTGTATGTTTTCAGTTATAAAGCTTCCATTATGTCATTTTTAATATCGATTCTAAAACTAGGGGAAGTTTCATTGTTAAAATTATTTTTATAATTCAAAATCATTTGACTCCCTGACGATGAATACAGCAATTGAAGATTCTCAGTTTCATTATTTATTTCATAATATATATTCACTTTTGTCGTAATAATTTTCTCCGCCGTTCTAGAAACTTCCGTATGTTTTACTGTCAACAAGACGTTGAGTTTATGGGTTAAATCTTGTTGTAAATCATTTATTAATTTATTCTGAGAATTATTGTTGCTATGTTACAAATTAACTTAAGAAGGACTAATCCCATGACTTGAATTTCTCGTTCTCATTTGGTATTATAGCCTATGGGTTATAAACTTGATCTTATTGTGAAGAGTCGTAATAACAGGTCACTCTGACTAGGAGACTACTTACAATTTATTGAGACTATCTTCACAAAGTCGAGGCAATGTGATATACTCTCATTCAAAATGACTGGAATGATGAGCGAAATATTTCAAAGAAAATAGCTTATCTGTTCTCTGTCTATCCATCATTTAAAAACAACCCTGGAATAAAAGATTGAAATGAGCCTACTCTGACGCCCTATGTGGCAATAAATGCCGTTTCTAATCTGAAGAAAAAAGCACTGGTATTTCACCTTGGGGATCCTTAAGAATAGTACCCCAGTTTTAATAGTTATATCGGTAGACATTTTAGCCAAAATATGAAAGCTAGACAATTCCATAATAATGGTCTCGATCGCTAGATATCTTAGTTTACAAGAAACGGTTAGAATTCTCTTATGACCATCACAGAGAATTAGGTTGAACAGGAAATTCGGCTTAACCAGGCTGGTTTCAGACCCAGACGTGAATATTAACTATTTATCCTGTATTGGAACATAGACACACCGACGCTCGATTACAGTAATATCTATTGATATTAAGTTAGCATTCAACTCTATTGACAGAAAAATTTTTTGACACTGTTCTTCATTGAAAGGCTCACTAAAGAGGTTCGGTAACCTTTTGAAGGCTCTTTACTATTTTTCAGTTTAGACCATGTAGCGAATTATCATTAAAACTGTCAACCTCAGGTGGTGTTCATCAAGGCTGTACACTTCATCTAACTTTTCAGAAGTTGGTCTCCTTCTACAATGTCTACTTAATGATTTCGAATATATAGATCACTTAGTCCTATTTTGGTGAAAACGCTGACAAAATACAGAATCTTTTGATCGCCATGAACACCAATCTTAACATGTTTGATCAACATCTCCTAAACTATTGATAGAGGGTAAAGTAGCTACACTTTTTTGTTTGAGAAATAATGATATCTTTGCCTGACAGCCTAAATGAATTGATCCAGATCAGGTGCTTAAAACCTCTAGTTGAAAGCTGAATGTTTTTCTAGCAATCAATGCAAATTGATTCGAAATAAGCTGATGTTTCTCTCGTTGTCTTACTTATACTTCTTATTGATTGTGGAGCATAGGCCACTGACCAGCAATCTCCATTCAACTTTGTCCTGAGCTCTCTCTCCCAGTTGTTCATTGTTGCTATCCATTCTTTTGACATCTGCCTCTGTTATGACTGCGTTACCCATTTTTATATCTGATTGTCGCTTATCGTTATGTCGGAATCGCTTATTACTTATACTTTTAAAACGAGGAATCACAGCAATTCCATACGACGCGAATTAAGAACATAAACACTGGTGCAAGTTAAGATTTATTAATCCCAAAACACGACGACAACCCTAGTCGAAGATACACCCATCTATATATTGATTGGATACTCGATTTGATCACTGGTTCAAATGAAATCACATATATGAAAATATCCAGTTGACAGATAATTCCCATTTAAACATTAAAAATTAAAAAACACGAAGTTCAGCGAAGGGATCTCGTTTCAACCAATTTATCATCAAGCTGTACAATCGTATATTTCTGAAAATTTTTTGTTAAAGTACTAATTCCGTGAGGAAATGTGGACACGAATAGCCAAGATGACTTAATAGAAAGATTACAATACTAGATTACATAATACGAATAATAATATTAGATTTAATGAATATAATAAGATAATTAAAATGTTTTTGTTACAATAATTAAAGTTCATAGAGGTGATACGATGAGTATTTATGAATAAAATAATGAGAATATAAGGCATAAGTAAAGAGGGAATGTAGCAATAATAATAATAAAATATCATGCAAACTTCAGAAGACTGGAGTTTGGCTGCTTACTAATCACCTTAAAGGATTACAAGGTATCTGCCTGATGTCCTGTATCAGGGAAATGTTTGGTGATTGCACTGTTTAGAGTCTTTCTTTCCCTTGTTCTGAGACTTTTTGGAACTTGTTCAAAAAATCTAAGATATACCCTCATTTTTTGTTCGGTTAATGTAGCTGCTTTGTCAGGTACATGTAAATTTATAAATACGGTTGACGGTAACATGAAAGGGTTGCTTGTCGACCTTTGATTGAGTTATTGAACATGTTGTTCTATAGAGAATTAAAAGTTTAGCCGCCGGATAAGTTCTGGCTAGCGCAGTATTCAGTTTCCTGTTGATTATGTGTGCGACATCATCACCTTTGAGGTCAAGGTAACGATAACGATAAGACATACTTCTTTTGTACGCATTCGTGTTCACATTTCCTCACTCAATTAGTACTTTAACAAAAAATTCTACAAAAAATGTACAGCCAGTTATAACACTACACATGCTGCATGTCATGCTGAGCATAGTTCATGTTAATTTAATACAAGAATATCATATGTTATACAGGATAAAATGTCATATGTGAAAAAGGAAACAAGTACTACTACTTGCGTTATACATTTCGAACAATCTGGTCACATACTTGTCAGGGCATTTTTTATATGAAAATACTAAAGGTCAAACAAATAAAAGTTCAATTAAAATAACTAAGGGGAGAGAAAGAATAAGAAATTGTCGCGTTATCCTAGGCCATAGAATGACTTAAGGATTACCAAGGTAAATTCAAGGTTATGACAAATTGTTTTTGTACACATAAAGAGGGTTTAAATTTACAAATAGCCAAGGCTTCAATAAACTTAAGAATTCGTCCTTGACAATTTTTATACAACGTTTTAAATGCTATATTAATGTCAATTTTTTGCCCCCATCTCAATTATATGTTTCGCTATCGATGAATTTGGTTTTCTATCTCCTACATTGATCGGATCATTTGACACACATTGATTTTGAAGTTATCTAGGCACACAGAATTAATGTTGAATAATAATCATAATAAGTATGTATGTAAGTTTAGATGGTGGTTGGAGGTAGTCAACAGGAAACCCTGGACCCGGGTTTCGTGCTACTTGGCACTCGTCAGCAAGGTGTACCTGTAATCTTGAGGGAACTGGTGCTCCCTGGCGGATTCGATCTCGTGTCACCCAGCTTCACAGTCAGAGACGTTACCACTGAGCTATCCGAGCCGTGACTAACCTCCTGTAGGACTGAGATGTAATCACAATAGATTGACTCGACACTGCGGGCACTATGTATGCAACATGATTGATAGCATTCGATCTGCACTAATAAGGACTAGACAAGCATGACATTAATCACCACACAGTGATCAATCAATTGTGATTACATCTCAGTCTTACAGGAGGTTAGTCACGGCTCGGATAGCTCAGTGGTAACGTCTCTGACTGTGAAGCTGGGTGACACGAGATCGAATCCGCCAGGGAGCACCAGTTCCCTCAAGATTACAGGTACATCTTGCTGACGAGTGCCAAGTAGCACGAAACCCGGGTCCAGGGTTTCCTGTTGACTACCTCCAACCACCATCTAAATCTCAATACATAGTGCCTGCAGTGTCGAGTCACCTAGACTGGTGGCCACATTGCAACATGATCGATAGCATTCGATCTGCACTAATAAGGACTAGACAAGCATGACATTAATCACCACCCAGTGATCAATCAGTTGTGATGTATGTAAGTAATTTATCGCATTCCCTGCACAATATATTATTCTTCGGCTTACTTTTTTTTCTCTTTTTGAGTATTTCAATTTAGAACTTGATTTATTTTGTACTATAATGATTTCCATACAGTGTGACCTATACATATCTAGCATCGTTTCTTAATTTCCTCTTTATCAGAAAGTTGATTTATTCTCTATCATAATATTAGGTTATAGCTAATGTTATCTAACCTAAGGATATGTAGCTCATACTTCTTGACGTTATTTTATATCAAATTTTTAAGTGTTATAAACATTAAACACAGTTAATGAGTGCGTAAAGCATACTATAATGGAAACTTTTATTTTTGTGTATATTGGTTCGATATTTTCTTCTGTCCTTTAAGTATCTGTTAATGACTAAAAAGTTGTTTAACTACTATTGTTATCATTGTTAGTGATGTTAACTGTTCATGATTTTCTAGCTACTATTCGCCTATACTTACTCTCCAACACATACACACAGCATTTTGTACATTACGTTGTTTCCAATGTGTTATATTTGAATTGGGTTTTTAACAAGATTTCTTCAGTAATAATTGTTGCATACTTACCTACCGAAATATAGAACTTTGTGAACTTTTTTTCCATACGAAAGGTTTATGAAGCAACTAGCTATAGACATTTTTGTTAAGGTCAGGGTGGGAGTTAGCCTCTTTACATCACTTATCTCTTCAAAGTATTTGTTGTTATTTCATATGTATGCTGATTGTGAGAATTGTAATTGCTGTTATTTTCATTTATTTTATTCGTACTGATAATAAAATTCTCGATAGTGTTAGTTGAAGGATCTTTTTTTTTAAGATGCAAGTTGTCGTGGTCTATGGTGTAACATATTTGGTTAACGCGAATAAATATCCTTATGGTGTTTGGTATTGAAGAATGCTTTAAGCTGGAATTCAGCTGAAACAATAGCAAATTTTATACATAGTATCAAATCATTTAAATACTGTGTATGTCATTTTGTATGTTATCATTATTTATTTAAGCACATAAACACTTATTCAAAGAGTCACCAAAATATATATGCTCATAAAACAAATCATTGAGTTTGTGTGAGATCTGGGATACTGTTTGTGTGCCAAAACCTAAGCAAGTAGTTCACGTAGGGTAAGAACTCTCCGAGCCTTTGATTCAATGATCTAATCCATAAAACAATGTAGTAACGTTAGGATATGAGGTCTCATGATAGCCGGTGATCAACAATAGTTTCATACATTATTTGTTTCTTCAGGATTGTAGAGTCCATGTGCAACATTAGTTTTGAATCAACGTTCTCCAACTTTTATAGCTGGATGTGCCGTACCCATCTACTGGGTTTAAGCTTCCTCCAGATAGTCGCTTCCTGTCCTCTCAAGTTCGTAAACAACGTTCCTGATGTGAGAAGGTAGTGAGTGAGACTTTTCTGGGGTGGCTATATATGCGTAGCCATTTGACGAGTACCTTACTGTTTACTAATATTTGGTGCTCACTTTTAGAATAAATAGATCGTGGCCAGTCGTGAGACCAAGTGTTACGCATTTCTTAGTATTTGTAACCTATTAGCTGAATGTATCCTACATCCTTAGTACTAAGATGTTCATATTAGGACTCAACCCCATTTTATATCGAGATAATCCTTAATGGGTCTATAAATATTAACAAAAGGTGATCGAAATTCAGCCCTAAATATCAAAAGTGGGATAATTTAAAACCTTATAATGATGTAGTTGGTCTACCTGTTGCTACCTGAACTCAATAGCTCAATGAATAGCACGTTAGGCGTTTGCGCAATAGATACTGCGTTCTAGTTCTAGTGCGATTGATCATCAATAATCCAATTCATTTGTGTTCACCTAATGGGTACCGAGTAGGATGGAACGCTCATTCTGAATCTCACTGTTAGATACAATCTATCTATTTTATACAAAATGGCTATGCCAAAACAATCTGTACAGGATTGTGTACTTATGCCAGCAAAGACTGATTGATTAACATTCAGTTTTCAATTTCTACAACGAGACCATCGAAATCCTTCATAACTCATAGAAAAGAAGACTTCAGATGTATTCTAATTGTTTCTTCAATTTTGATTAATGTATGAAATCGTTATTTTCCCATCTAATGAATCTAACCTTCTTATTAGTTGTCTGAGTTTTTTCAAAAAATTATAAATTCATCTATTTCCCTCATTGATTCTAGTCGTTTTCATATAATTGGAAGTGCTAGCCTCTTGATAAATAATGCACAACTTGAAGATACTGGCATTTACTCTTGTCAAGCCGTAAATTTCATGATGAATTCCGTCTTAGATGAAACAACTATTCAATTGATTATTGGTAACTCACCTGTTTTAATGAATGCTTCATCGACTGAATTGCAGGCAAAATTACATGTAAGTTAATTGCTGGGTAACTTATGTTGTGTTTTTTTTAGGGAAGAGGACGAATAATTTGTGTATTATAGACTGTAATTAAGTGAGGTGCATAGCTGTGACTGGTGTTGTGTTAAAATGATAGATATGGTCAAAATAAGTCGACGATGGTTCACAATCAATAGATTGTGAATTGAGTGACGTTTAAAATGTGAACCATTGGGTGCTAGATCAGTAATTTAGAGATAATAAACCCAACTTATGAACGCTGTGGATTCAACCTCTATCAGGATTTTGCGTATTGATTAATCTTTTAGGAAGAAAAATGTATTAGGTTCTTTTTCGGTTCTTAATATGTATCTTGGTGAAGTTCTATGAAATTACGATTTTCAGTGTGGACAGAAGTAATTTAAAATTGTATAACGTTTTCCAAGCTATATGTTTTTAAAGACAGTTTTTTCATAGTTTAAATCATAAACTGATCTTAGCTAGACTACCACTGAAAACTTAGGTTGACAATTATTCATGGATAATGTCAATATCAATCCAATAGACAAACGTTAATGGTAAACTGAACCCTATATATTGTACATCTCATGAACTCTCACTGAAAAATGAGTATAATTTTAGGCTGTGTTTACCAAGTCCGATATTCCTGTGTGAAGCAAATAAATAACGGGATCCATAAAAAACCAAAAACAGTTTGACCGACCCATGTATTAACGATAAAACAACTTCGAATCCTAAAACTATAACAGTTAGTTTCTAGACCGATTTAATACTTGAAAATTATGGTTTAGAATGATTGGTACTTGAGTTTATGAACATGTGTGCTATTTTCTACATAGCTAGCTTATAACCAACTAAACAATTAATGTTCAAAATAACTTGACAATATGAGGAATTCTTTGGTATTATGTAAACAATGACTGCTAGATGTATACCACTGTAAGAGTATTAAGACTACGAATAAATTCAACCAACAAATTCTTAATTTTTCGTATGAAAACGTATTATGTATATCTATTGACGCGTTGATCAACTTTGAAATGCTCTGATACGGTCAAAGATGGGAGTAGTCCACTTTCCCCTTCTAAATGCGCTTATATGGCCACACGTATATAGCCACCCCCAGAAAAGTCTCACTCACTACCTTCTCACATCAGGAACGTTGTTTGCGAACTTGAGAGGACAGGAAGCGACTATCTGGAGGAAGCTTAAACCCAGTAGGTGGGTACGGCACATCCAGCTATAAAAGTTGGAGAACGTTGATTCCAAACTAATGTTGCGCATGGACTCTACAATCATGAGGAAACAAATAATGTATGAAACTATTGTTGATCACCGGCTATCATGAGACCTCATCTCCTAACATTACTACACTGTCTTATGGATTAGATCATTGAATCAAAGGCTCGGAGAGTTCTTACCCTACATGAACTACTTGCTCCGGTTTTGGCACACAAACAGTATCCCAGATCTCACACAAACTCAATGATTTGTTTTATGAGCATATATATTTTGGTGACTCTTTGAATAAGTGTTTATGTGGTTAATTAAATACATAAAAATAGTGGTTTTTTTCTTCCACCGCCCGGTTAAATCATTCGACTGTAAACTTAATTTTTATTCTTTCTATTGTATATCTTGAATTCATTTATCATAATTACGTATTTTTATAACATTACAGTTCGAGCAAATATTATGGTGTAATTTTGAAACCTATTATCCAACAATTGTACAGTGGCGTAAAAATGGTGAAATAATTCAAGATAGTGAATATTTTCGTATCACAAATAATTTTACCCCACTTTCCAATCAATCTAATCAATTCCAACACCACCATCAGTACCTTCGACAAAACCAGCAACAGATCATGACACAAATTAAAATACAAAGAATTTTACCGAATGATTCAGGTTATTTTCAGTGTTTAGCAGAGAACAGGTAGTTTTTATTATTATTACCGTTTTTATTAAATTCATACAATATTTACCTAAGAGGCATTGGTTAATCAAGGAAGCGTCTATTTTGTTTGCAGACTAGCGATTTTGTTGTAATTTTATATTTCTACACAGAGTAGTGGTTGAGCAGTTAGAGAATGTCGGGTTTTGTCCAGTTAACCGTGGGTAACAACGACCTATTGACTTGGGTATGGACAATTTAATATTCTCGGTATAGGGGCGGTCTGTAAAGATTATTGAATTTCCATGTCTTAAAACACGAATAGTTCTTAGCTGGACCATCGCTAAACATTTAAAGGTACTGGGCAGTCGTTTCATACTCCTTAGCGGTGCGCATCAACCTCCCCGATACCGGGAATCATACTCAAGACCCGCAATACTTTCCCTAGTTGTCATATACAAACAGTGAGATTAATAAGCTTACAAAACTAATCTGCTAAACTATCCTCCCCTATTTTAAATTTGACTTGGTAATATGTTAGTCTAATTTCGACCTAAATTCAACTGGAAGAGAAAATATGATTGTTTACTGAAGCAACTAACCTCGCCTAAGATGGTTGAGACATGTGTCACTGTTGTAGAGTGTAATGATTTGAAAAGTGAACGAGATATGTGATTGTTAATGTGAATGAACAGGATATTATTCAACTGCGAAAATACTATTCAATAGTCTATATGAAGTGGGTATGTGTTGGCTGCACACAAATCATGCATTCTCTAAAAATAAGGGTCTATCTGTTAGACTTCTTTTTTCATGTATATGCACTCTTTTTTTACATATTACTACCATTGAAATAACTGCTTCAATGAATTTGTTATCCATCTTGTTGTACTGATGGGGTATGGCAACTTGGACCGATGCATATATGTGCCTGGTCATGCGTCGCATCTGACTGACTGTTGGATTTCTCAGTCATAACGTGGGATTTCCTGGATTACAGAGGGAAGAAATAAATCCTCCTTCCTTATAACAATCACGTATCTTTAATCAGACTGAGCCTATACTGATGATAATAACGCTTATTTATTCAGTCGTTTATCTTCTTTCTCGAGATTTTGCATTCCATTATCATTTCACTGTGATTTTATTTCCAAATCTCATTTTGTTTTCACAATCACTTCTTTGTTTTTATACATGTTGCGATGCAGTAGTGGTGTGTCTCTAACAGATGTACATGGCTAGAGCGTCGGCTGAGCAGTTATATTACCTAACTTTCGCCACTAAGCCCTATTTTAGACTCCACTTCACCTACTTCGATCAGGGCAGTGTAGTTGGAAACCACATACATAGTTTTGTACATATTAGTTGAATTAACCAATGAACTAATTGACCTTTGAAATCCTGTATGACACGATTTTTATTGGGAGAAAATATTCCTATCAGAAATTTAAAACAATTTGTTTCTTTGATATGCTTTATTAGTGTCATAATAGGACGAAAATTGTCAGAACTATGTGATATATTAGCGTAATACATTTCGAACAGTCTGATCACACATATACTTGTTAAGAACATTTTTATATAAAAATAAAAGGTCAAATAGACAAATGGGAGGTAAGAGGAAACAAAGACAAGCAAATAATTTATTTTCAAAAAGAACGTGAAACACCAGGATGGATAATAAAACAGTATTACCAGGTTAGGGTAGGTCAAAGGTGAGAATAGGCTATTTTTAGATTGACGATTATTGTCATTGTTGAATCGCAATGATGAAATTTTTTTGGGTGTGATTGAACAAATTTAGAAATTAATGAAGTTAGACATTAACACCATTGGATGCCGGCTCAGTGATCTAGAGGTTAAGCGTTCGGGCACGAGACCAAAGTTCCCGATTTTGAATCCTGCGTGCGGGATTGTGGATGCGCACTGCTGGGGAGTCCCATACTATGAGTCCAGTACTCCCAGGTTTTCATTTGTGGTCTAGCTTAGACGAACTGGCGAATCCATTTGTTAAATCATTACTGTCTACTTTACGCCATGTCGTTTATTGTAAAGTAACTTATTCAACATCTGGATGACATGATGCACTTCATAAATTTCTATTATTCACGCCAGGAATCATTTTTCAAATCGTCGAATTTATCTGTTAAACAAATTTAAAGGGACATTAACGAATTCTATGTACATATTTGAATGTTTTTTTTAAACCTGAGACAGCTAAACGTTACAAAAATAACAATTATCACAAGTAATTGAAATATTGGTCATGTTAAGGGCTTAAGTGAATAGGCTTAGGTTTGATTTAATACATTTTTTAGGTTGATTAGACTGATAAATACGAATGAGGTCAACTGTATCAATTGACATTTAGCTATACCAACGTCTAATTTCAATGTAATAAATAAAAGCCAACATTTGTCAAGCTGATCAATGTTCATTAGATGATATCGACATGGAAAAAAACCCATAAATATGGTAATATGTGAACTATAATCACATTATCATTATTGTTCACAATAGATTCATGTAGTTTATTCACTAGGGATTCATTAGAATTTATCAGTGTTAATTTAGTTGACCTTCCCTATAAAAATAATTTTGTTGTGCCAACGTATTGATCTTAGTACATAATTTTCAATTTATAGTACAATAATTCAACGTTAATGATAACTGAAACATTTTTATCAGTATTGACTGAATCGTATTACGTAGGAAAGGAGTTCACAGGTGTTGATAAAGAGTATAATGATTATATCATTTCATTCACATTGAACATAACGGTCTATGTTACGTCCTTAGCTATATGATTATTGCGAAATACGATTGCCAAATTTAAATACGCTGACTTATACGATCAAGTTAATGACGCATACATCAATACGGGTAGCTTAAGTTCCAATTGGTCCTTTTTCCGTCTAGCCCTGCCTGTTAAGTCCAGAACGCCAATTTTGTCCTCCGCGATAAAAATCATGTATTTTAAATATACTTTGTTTATATACAAGCGAAATGAGACCAGATCACATCATAAAATAGAAAGTAACGTTTGTACAAGATCAAGCTCAAAGTGGTAGCGATTATGAGAAACTGTGACTAATAGATGAGAATATTAAATATAACGGTAACCAATAGGTCAATTAAGAACTTACAATGAGAGGAATGCACATATACGTAGTTTAGTCCCTTAATAATTATGCAGTAAGAATATATGTATAGTATTAGTCCATAAATAGATCCGAACAGTTACCATTCCTTAATCTCGTCAGGATATAACAGCATACACAAAGATAATAGATATTACTTATCGACGAATACTAATCCAAACTAACCTTAGTGCACAAAAGGAAGATTTCGTAATTGTACAGATGAAGGTTTTCTTATTTTTTCATGAATGAAGGCCTAGTAAACTTGGTTGCCGAAATGATACGAAACATAGCAGATGCAACTGTAAAATGCAAAGACGACTGAACTGTCATTGAGAATGCAGCAAACGTAAATAGAGTGCGATTAACATAAATTAATTGATGCTATATGTAATTACTTGAAAATATCAAAGTTTAAACCAAACTGAGCGTGGCCCTAGAAAGGGCCTTTACTCGGTGTCTTCTCATTTCAGATTGTCCCCATAAAAAGAAAGAAAAGTCAGATTCTCCGTCAGTAAATGGAATACGAACGTACTGTTTTATGTGTCATATGAAGTTCTGCTACGCCCATGTCTTCCATTACACTTCAAATATTATGCCATACATGGAAATATCATTTGAAAAACCCTTTTCATCCCGTCTAATTCAATTAATTTCCTTATTAGTCAGTTATGTCTAAAAATTCATATAAAACGTGATTATTTCTCGACTGATCATCTTTTATCTAAATTATGAATGTAAATAACGTACAGATCTATTGTTTCCCACGTTGTCACAGGAATGGAGGAAGTCTTTTTGACTACATTGTTTCTCGTAGCGTTCCAATCAGTTGAAGCGTTGAAATCCGCTATCACAACTAATGAAAGATCTACTTACTGTCATTATGTGGTGAGAGATTCGCATTTGGACAGAGATCAGAATTCGTATATTGAATTTGTGTGTTGGAGAAATGGCCGTAGAAGATCTAGCGGTTCGTCACAGCGGATTAGACAGAGGAGGTAATTTGATTAATGTTATTAAAAAGTTTTGTCATGAAGGGCTTCCATGAACACTCAATGTCCGGCCTTCATGTATTGTAAGATTATAGACGGCTACTGGACTGTTGTACGTGGGAATGTGCATCACAACCACGAGTGCAATTCCCTGAGGTACCAAAGTAATTCATGGGTGTGCAGGTTAACGGAGGCCCAGTTTGAAAATGTGCGACCGCTGCTGATATCTGGTACCGCTTCATTCCACATTAAGAATTATGCTTACCATTCTTATGGGAAACGTCTGAATGATCAAGATATCTTCAATATGCGGTACAAAGTGTTCTCACACTCGAACCTTCCTGGTAAGCCATTTGCCAATTTATAATGTAAACGATAGGTGATTACGGGAAATTGAAAGCGCACATAACATCTTTGGGTGGGCGATGCGAATACGAATTAGACGATGAGAACTGTCTATCGTACTTTTTCTTCACGACTGGTGATCAAAAGATTTTTGCAGACCGTTTCGGTGATGTTATTGGTTTGGACGGAACATACAAGACGAATAATGAGAACATCTATTTATATCAGGTCGTAGCCCTTGATATGAATTTTAAGGCAATACCCCTTTGTATTGCATTTATAAGTCGCGAAACATCGACTTCGTTGAGACAACTCATCGAATTCTGAAGGGTAATATCGAACAGGATTATGACATTACAAATAAGGTGTACACGACACAAAATGTGGTGAGCATTTGTATACACCTGCATAATGGCAGCAGCTATTGCAGGTGAATCATCTGTCACAATGCCTACCACCTGTCGACTGTTGGTTGACCGTTGGAAGAACGACAGGAATCGAGAAATCGAAGTCGATGTTTCGCGACTTATAAATGCAATACAAAGGGGTATTGCCTTAAAATTCATATCAAGGGCTACGACCTGATATAAATAGATGTTCTCATTATTCGTCTTGTATGTTCCGTCCAAACCAATAACATCACCGAAACGGTCTGCAAAAATCTTTTGATCACCAGTCGTGAAGAAAAAGTACGATAGACAGTTCTCATCGTCTAATTCGTATTCGCATCGCCCACCCAAAGATGTTATGTGCGCTTTCAATTTCCCGTAATCACCTATCGTTTACATTATAAATTGGCAAATGGCTTACCAGGAAGGTTCGAGTGTGAGAACACTTTGTACCGCATATTGAAGATATCTTGATCATTCAGACGTTTCCCATAAGAATGGTAAGCATAATTCTTAATGTGGAATGAAGCGGTACCAGATATCAGCAGCGGTCGCACATTTTCAAACTGGGCCTCCGTTAACCTGCACACCCATGAATTACTTTGGTACCTCAGGGAATTGCACTCGTGGTTGTGATGCACATTCCCACGTACAACAGTCCAGTAGCCGTCTATAATCTTACAATACATGAAGGCCGGACATTGAGTGTTCATGGAAGCCCTTCATGACAAAACTTTTTAATAACATTAATCAAATTACCTCCTCTGTCTAATCCGCTGTGACGAACCGCTAGATCTTCTACGGCCATTTCTCCAACACACAAATTCAATATACGAATTCTGATCTCTGTCCAAATGCGAATCTCTCACCACATAATGACAGTAAGTAGATCTTTCATTAGTTGTGATAGCGGATTTCAACGCTTCAACTGATTGGAACGCTACGAGAAACAATGTAGTCAAAAAGACTTCCTCCATTTCTGTTACGTGAGAAACAACAGCGCTTGTACTCGGTACGTTACTCTGCTCCATAATGATGATTAAAATGTACTTCGTCGACGTGTTCTGATGTTTTATAACAATTCGGCAAAACATAACTAACCAATTAAAACGAATTTTAGAACTAGCCATTTCATTGGACGAAACGGGATGAAAAATATTGTAATTTTGGGTTTAAAAAAATTTTGAAAAGGGTGGGGTTTTATTTTAAAAAAATTGCCGTGGGGATAATGAAAACCTACTTCCACTATATATGCTATTCATTTTTTTTCATTTACGTTTCAGATTTGGCTCTGTTCAACATACAATTATGCTTCATGTTATGCAATCTGATTCAAATGATTACATAAATGGTGGGTGTTAAGTCTTTTTTTAAGTTCTGTTGTTCATTTTTATGGAAGTTAATTCCAGGTCTTCAATGGTGGTCTGACACTAATCGGTTCATGATCTCAATGATAAATTATACTTTCATGAGATTATTAATAACCTTGATTGAGTTGATTGAAGTGTAAGTAACTAGTATACGAATAAATGTACAACTCTAATGTGGCAAATCAGTTTATGAGTTTATAAAATCTTTGTTGACTGAAATATCTGGGATATGTCAAATATGCCTAGAGCATTGTCTATATCAAAATTCGATGTTAGCTAGTGTGAAAGTTGGGAGAGATAACCAAAGTAAAACATGGCTCTTATCCGTGAAGACTTTTGGTTTGAACCATGTTGGTAGACGCCAACTACTGGCTTGAGGTCTGCGCGATAACCTTGATCGGTGGTAGGAGACGTTTGATAAGATGGCTTAGAATTGCTCACAGTAGCACGGATTCACCCTCCATCTTGTCCTGTATCTTCATTTTCAATGTCACTCCTTACATAACTTTTCATTCAGTCTTTCCGAATCATATTCTCAATGTCTAGTCTTTCTTAAGATGATGGCGATTATGATAATTACGATTGTTTTACCATTCATCTTGTCAGTTTCATTGCATTGAGCTGATGTAGTACAGGAAATCGAGCTATCTCAATTTTTTTCAAACCAGGCATTGAACATGATTGACTGAAGCAGGTTTTTGACCCCTGAGCTGCGTAATTCTCAGGATGTGGCAACTCTTTGCTTTCGCTAGTACTATAGAGTAGAAGTAAGCATGAACAGGCTCCCTCAAGGTCTTTTGTCATATTGACTAGTGCATCAAAATAGAATTATTATGTTGTTCATATCATGAACCGACTTCAGTTAGACAACCACTGAAAACCAGGAAGTATGGAACAGCTGTTTTTTCCTAATGTGAGGACTCCTCGGAAATATGCTTACACAACGTCGGAGACCGGTCTCGCTGCGAGCGCTTTACCTCTGGTCCACTGAGCCCGATATTCATTTATGTACATGTCTAACTTCAATTAGTTCAGGGTATTACGCGAATATCTTACACTGTCTTTTGAAGTTAACTAACCTCATATCCGACATTTTTGAGCTCCCCATTCTTAACTGTTTACTACTTACACATAATGATGATCCTCTTAATATAATTTGTTAAAGAAGGTTAAATTTCAATGTGGAATAAAATTCAACATTATCACATATGTCTTCTCATCAATCAGTAGTTGACTGATTTAATCGGATCAGCGAGTTTGCCCAATGCTAACCATGTGTCCTACATGGATCCATAAATAGGCGAAGGGGTAATATTAGTCCAAACTTCATTTTGGTCAAAATAACAGAGAAGGAGGAATTTCAAAGTTAATTTTTACCCTGGGCTAGCACACCAAACACTTTTGGAAAAGACTAACCTATCCACCTTTATAAGATTGCAGTCTTATAACTCAATGGGAAGGCTCAAGGATAACAATACCAAGTGAATTTAAATTCACCGCATTTCACAAGTAAGTGGCTATCAGGACTGAGTAGCTGAGTGGATAACGCGATGGCGTTTGAAGTGAATGGTACTGGGTTCCAGTCCCAGAGTGAACATAAACTGTGAGATTTAGGTAAATCTAGTTGATGACTCCCAAATAGGACGAAACGCGCGTTAAACTGGATTCCACTATTAGCCATTGTACATCTTTGCTTACAAAGCTTGTGAATTTAGGCAATATCGAGGCAATACTCACAGTATACACGTATGTCAACAAGAGACTGATCAATTGCAGTCTTAAACCTCAATGGGAAGATTCAAGCAAAACAATACCAAGTGAACTATCTACCTTTGATGTGATTTTTTGTAATACTCATTAATAAATCATAAGAGCAAGTTGAGCTCCGGTAGACTTTAAACTTAGTAACTCAACTATAGGGGGGATTCAAGACTTGCGATTTCTTTTATTTAAGTATCCGTAAGCTGGATATATAGGTAGGTACATTAGTATTTTAGTGTTGATGTTCAATTCAAGACTTTATCATGATGCTTATATGATTTTAAGATAGTGGAGAAGATTTATAGATCAGGTGAATGATTTGGGTAAAGTTTAATTTTCTGAGCTGAGTAGTTTTATCGTGGAGTATCCATTTTTCTTCTAAACAACATAATCACGACAAACTTCAGGTAGAAGTAAGGTATTACATTTTATCCACATATGTCTAACAAACTAAAGTTTGTCCTGATATTGTCATTCAAAAGAACAATCGATGCTCCATGATCAAACCATCCAGCTCGATAAATGAAACTTCACTAAATACTTTGGAATTAGCTTCTATCCACCTTATGTTTAAGAATCAAGATTCTGAATTTAATAGATTATTAACAACTGTTTGACCACTGATTAGTGATCGATGTCATGTTTATCTATTTCTTTATTAAAAATCGGATTCTGTCGGCCGAGTTGCAATATAGTCACTAGTCTAAATGACTTGGGATAGTGTGCCCTGGAATAAGGTGTTAGGTGGATGGACGTAGTCTTTAAAAAAACTCTGGACCTATGTTTTGTATTATTGCTCACTTGTCATCAATACATACCTTTGGTCGTGAGGGAATTAATACTCCCTGGGACGCTTGCCATTCATTTTCAAAGTTCTAGACATTACTCCTGAGGTGTTTGAGCGATGACTGACCTTTTGTATAGTAGAAATGTATTTATAGTTGACTGATCACAAAGTAGTAACCAATATTTTGTCTATTATTAGAATTACTATTATTACTAGTACCATTAACAACTAATAAACCTTTCATTAAACTTTTGTTGTTTATTTTCTTAAAATATCATTTGTTTTTTTAGATGGAGTTGACTATAATAATAATAATTTATATATGCTTATACCTACAAATGTCGAAGTGTGGAACATTAGTGATACACATGCTTACGTTATGTGGGATGAACCACAATGGTATCTGTCAAAACCGTTCATGTATTTTATACAAATTGAATCAGATGATGTACCAGGGTAATGAATGAACTCTATCACTGTTGACTAAATGTATATATTTTTTCTTTGAAAATGTATAATATTGTTATATTGCGACGAATAGTGCTAACATATGAAGTTTTATTATTATCATCAATATATTTTTATATTCTTCCATATCTAAGCTTTCATTCAACTTTTAAATTGTTATCATATTTTTAATATTGCGGACTTGTCGTTAAACTAATCATCCCCCTATTACTCTAGTTTTGTATCACTTATAACTAAGTTATGTATGCATTGTAATACCTTAGTTGTGTTGCTGTGCAATTAGGCATTTGAAGTTAATAATTGTAGGGAACTTAAATCATAAATGAGTAGGAAACTGATCTGCTTCCTGTCTTCGTCTTCTGAATGGTCACTGTGTTATAAGGAGCTCGAGGATGAATAAGTGTTAATGTCGTGGTCGTTTTTATTGGTCGGTATGACGTTTGGTACATAAAAGGTTATTAGTCTTATCGGGAATATAGCTGAGCATGGCGATAATCGGATTTCGAAGAGAGGGAGAGGGATCATACAAAGACTGCTTTCCTATCATTACGGCACGATCACATGGAATCTCATACAATTCAACTAAGATATATATTTTTTTCATCAAAATAACAAGTATGATAATTTACTACGTACTAATTGTTTTCCACGTATCATAATATTGTGTTTTCTGACCTAGATAATTTAATTGTTAGGCTTTAATTGTCACTCTGAACCTCATATTGAATTAGACGACTACGATATTGTTTAGAGAGACGATAAAAACTTTGCAATTATAAACTATCTCGTTTAGAGAAATACATCCTGATAGCGTGTTTAAATTACGGGTTCGCTTACGACTATCAAACTAATGATTTTCTCTTCAACGATAACTTAATACCTTGTATTTTGATCCACACACATCATCTTCCCAATTGGACAATCGGAACACAAAGATTACAAACGGGTTTCCTTTCAGTTATTATGTTGGTATCATGACTCAAAAACTAAGGAATATGTACCTCAATCGTATGACCACAACCTATTACATATAAGAAATCAGATTTTGTACATAATTTGATCATATATGATATAAAACTGAGCAATAGGTTCATTATTAAATTATTGAGAATTTAGAAACGACAAAACACATAACAACAGTTAATCAATGAAATGAAAGCTTACAATAAGAGTAATGTAAAATTACCATAAACTAAATATCTAATAAACACAATACAAATGAGTTAGATAACATTTGAAGTACACTATGTATTTTGTATATGTGACAATTTTAACTATTGTAGTATATCAGTGTAGCAATCTGATATGGATGTGAACTTTTTTCTCTTCTCTGTTAATTCTGATGACTATTGATGTTAAATACAACATGTACATCTTGAGCAGATTGTCTCAATTTATTATCTTCAATAGAATTTGTAATGAAAGTCAATAGATAAAGAAAATCTTCACAGGATATACATGTGGTTCACACTTAATAAGAGCTCAAGCAAATGGGCACATATTAATAAAATGGATCAGCGAAAAAGAGAATAAAAATTTCAATGGTGTGAAATATGTTCTTTTTACCATCTGTTCTTTTGCTTTACGACCAATCAAAAACGTATTTTCCTAAACATATAACGAAGAGTCTACTTTCAATAAATACTGTAATGTCTCGAATTTGGTAACAAATTATCGTTGTTATTACTGTAGTCATGTTATTTCGCACATCTATTTCGGACAGCTAGGATTTAATCTATTAAAAGGAATGTTTGTGTGTGTGTGTGTTGGATTCCCAGCATATTAAGAGCTTGTGAGACAATTTCGGTTGACCGAAAATGTAAAGGTCATGGACTTGATTATGATTAAATATTTGCATTGAAAATGCATTGATGTATAAAATAAATTTGTACCTATTTGTCTCAAAATAAAACATTTGATTAGATTTCTAAATGAAACAATGGTGTATAAGGTCCTAGCTATCCGAAATAGACGTGCGAGATAACATGACTAGGGTAATAACAATGGAAATTTGTTAACAAATTCGAGACATTACAGTATTTATCAGTATTTGTTGAAAGTAGACTCTTCGTCATACTTTTATTAGTTGGATTCATGAGCCTATTTAAGCTAGACCACCATTGAAAACCTAGAAGCACTGGACGACCATTTCGTTCTAGTATTCGGTTGATCGAATTGATTTTCATCTACACTACAAATCATCTCGAAATGATGTGGAAAATTTGTAGCTCAGTTGGATTGCTCTGGGTAGTATTGACATCTTGGAGCTAAATGGTTTAATTGCTGGGAGCTTTCATTGTTCTTCTAGACAACATCTTCAGCTCCTACTTCATGTAGATGCTGCACTACAAATCTTTTCCATTTTAAATATACTTCTTGTGAAGGCTGTGATAAACAATTTAATTTAATTTATTGACTTGATTACTAAGTACTGCTTACATTATTCTTCTTTTCTTTACAGTCATCTCACTGTGAATACAACAAAATCAGTTATTCTACTCGCTGATCTTCAACCGGAAACTAAGTATACGCTAAAAATATTTCCAGCTTTAACAAAAGATTTCAGTCAACAACTATCTAATAATAATAATAATTTTGCATCGGTTCGCTTTACTACAAAGCCATTGAGTATGTTACCCTATCTATTTTATCAGTGATAAGTGTATCTTTTTTTAATAAACGGAATACACCCATTAAGACATTAAATAAGAAAGATTAATTCAGAGAAGAGTACTCTTTTCGGCGAATACATTTTCAAAGCTGTACAATCGCAAATATATATACCTATTTTTTCTTCAGAATGATAATAATTATAATAATTCTGATAATAAACTTCTGTTAGGCGTGGTGACAGCGATGTAAATAAACAAAAGTATTAAAAATTTTTTATAAAGCAAGGGACGTTTAATAATCGTTTAATTGTTAATGGCTTAAGTATTCATCAAAAAATAGATAGGGAACGTATCGAGCTGGTGAAGATTTGTAGCTCAGGTGGATGATTTTGATGGAGTTTTGTTCTCTGAGTTGGAAGTTTGTGCTGATGATGTCGTTCAGAAGAACGATGAAAGCTCCACGACCAAACCATCCAGCTCAGAGAACAAAACTCCATCAAAAGGGAAAGTATCATTGGGAAAGGATGACTCAGTATGATAAGATAAAATGTTGGAATTGAGATCAAATGTAATCGGAATGATCGTGGAAACAAAATAAACCAGTTGGGGGTAGAGGATTTAAGGGGAAGATGGAAGGTGAAGCAGATGGCTCTAAAGGAAGAAGAGTATGAGAAAGAGAAAAAAAGTTATAAGACATTAAGACCATGGTAGAAGAAGAGGTTGTACCAGTCTCTTATGTACACATAATTCTGGATTTTCCAGATGTATGGCTATGGCTTCGGCAATGCAAAGAAGATGCAGTCTAGTTGTCTTTGGAAGACTTCTACTTACCTTGTAGATGACTTTGAACGCAGAGTCTGTCTTGATTGAGTGACGTGTGTTCACAAAGTGTTCGATTATTGAACTTCTTATTGAACCACACCGGATAATATTCTTGAATTCTGTTAGATAAAGTACGGATCGAGCGACCTATATACCTGGCTCCACATGAGCAGGTAAATTGGTAAATGCATATTGAGTTGGTCACAAATAATTACAGTAGAAAAGAGAACATTATACATGAACATCGACTTTTAGGGTGACAGAGCCACATAAGTATTAAAGAGGAGAATTTCTGATTCTTTAGAGAGAACATTCTTCGCAGCAACATTGCGAATAGTATTCTCCAGCCGATCATTGTTCACCAATAATCTTAAATATAAATTATACAGTTCTTGTTATTGATATCTTTTACTCGTCCAAAGCTTTGTGTGTATTATTGTATTTCTGTTTTATTTTTATTTTTTTTATTTTGAAGTTCATCGTCCTCCTGCTGTAAAAGATATATCTGCTGTGTCGTGGAACTATGGCACACTGACTATTTCATGGAAGACTCCATTGTCTGATGGTTCTGAGAATGATAAAATTGCTTCCTACCAGTACGTTCTTATTTATAATATACATATAAAAGTTGGGGACTCTACGAGATCAAAAGTCCTGGGTCCAGTCCTCATTGAGGTAGTGGGTGTGCACTGTCTCTAAGGCGAAACAGCCGTCTTGCATTTCCTTTTTTAGATGGTTGTCTGGCAAAGGTCATTCAGTGAAGTAACCTATTCAACTGTCTCTATAAACTTTCATATTCTAATAACAATCACGTTCTTTAATAGTGAATAAATTTGACAGGTATTTCCAGGAGTTTTAGTGAAGAGCCAGTGCAGTAAAAGTATGTCAGGTATGAGACAGTTATCCACCACAGGCACTTAGAGATGGTTACACAATATCGTGGATCAATTGAAGTTAGATATATACACCGCTGAATGCCAGCTCAGTAGTGTCAAGGTTAAACGCTCGCTGTGATACCTAAAGGTCCTAGGTTCGATCCCTTGAGCTGGAAAATCCCACACTAAGACGAACTACCTGTTCAGTGCTTCCTGGCTTTCAATGACTATCTAACGATGATCAGTCTGTAGCGTTAACTTTGAAAATCTATATTTCTGTTATGATATTATCAAAATATTCAAAAAGGAGTAGTATTACAGTTATCAAATAAAGTATTGATTTATTATAACATATGCTATTACTTAAAATGAGAACTTAATGTAATGTTGTCGTTGAATAGCTTTAACATTCTTTTTGAAAATACGTAACGCTGAAACAGCGGTCGCATTGAAACTTAGTCGATAGGACTCAATCATCACTACCAAAGGCTAAATAAATGTCAACGGTGGTCTTTATTCAGTGATAAATCAATGTATTTGGTATCTAGATTTGTGAGAAGCGGTGGCTCAGTTGTTGAGTTGCTCAATTTTCAACTACTATGTCATAGGTTTCAATCCCTTTATCTATTCCGGCTTGAGCAACTTGGTTGTATCACAAACCTCTCACACTAAAGTGTGACTCAAAGCCTATTCACGCAAGTTCATCTACTCAGATTGATGCCAATATGTTCTCCACAAAGCTTTGTAACACTGTTTATCTTATAAAACAAAAGATAGAGAACTGTGTTGGTTTCAGATCCAAGTAACTGAGAAAATTTATTCAATCGCCCTCTCATTCTATACTATACATACAACTTATTTTAAAGAAATCATTATTACATTCTCTTATAATTCACAGAATCATACTTCGTTCACTCACTACTACGTCTAAACCAAATGATGATAATACTGATGCCGATCCCATATCACCTAAATTACTAACTGAAATCAATGTACATACTTCGAATTTAACAGTTACCAATAACGGTGACCGATTAAGTTATACGGTATTAAATTTAACACCAGATGCTTTCTATCAAATTACTGTCTATCCTATCACTGAAACCAATATAACTGGTCATGTTGCCTATCTGACATCTTCACCACGAGTCACCTCAAGGCCACCATCAAAACCACCAATGAATGTAAGTAGGAATTTTTTGCTATTTGTGTTATATCAATAACTGTTATTGCTATAATAATAATATTATTATTATTTCTCACATGATTATGTTCGAGAATATTAGCAAGGAGATTGTACGTAAGGTTAATATTTTACCATGGCGATTCGCTCACGATGTATATATAACGTTAGAGACTGATTTAAATTCGTTCGTGAATGTTAACGAGATGTGTTGATGGCTGAATAGTTCACTGACTACATGGACCTCAGCAGGTCAGTAGATAATGCGTTGGAAACGAGAATTACTGAGTTCGAGTCTCAATACAGTGAACATCAATACTGGGGTGGATGTAGGTACGTTCAGATGACAAGTCCTAAATAGGACGAAATGCACATCCTGGATCTCAGTGTTAGACCCATACTAAGTGTATGAAGGAAGATGTGAATATAGTTTATATGAGAAAGTGTTAAACAATTATTTCGTTCTAAAAGGTGACCCCTCAGCATTACGCACCTATACGACCATTGGGCCTTACAATCAGCCTATTTTCTTTGAGCCATGGAGTTGGCTTTCAATGTTTCACGTTTCTCTAACCTCGCTCAATTTGTTATCTGTTGCTCACTTGTAGTGGATAACTTCAAGAACAATCCACTAGTGTATACGATATAGTTGTACAGGTATCACTGTTGGCGATGGACTATAATGGTCTCATCCTAATATGAATGTTTAACTACGTTCAAAAAGCCGACATGTACATTGGGGCTGGATTGAAGTAATTTGCTTAATACATTCTTAAATTATCATTATACAGCGAAATATGAATGACCTAGTTAAAGATCTTTGCAGAGTTTTATAAAAAAGACGAACAAAAATGTAGTTGAGCGAATGTTTATTTTCAATGAAACTATCTTCAACTGTTATGAACAAACCATACCCACATCTAGTTTGGTTTGGGTAGGTAGACATCCTCATATTAGCCTTCATATAAAAGCTCGAGTAAATCAAACCCGTTCTTCCTAAGTAACCTACGTCATGTTATTATTCAACCCATAATTATTTTGTCAGTATAAGATGGACTGAAGTTATATCGGCCTTTGTTGGTATATGCTCCATCCTATGTTGATTGTCTCGACATAGCCATTTTAAATAAGTTACGTATCACTGTGCGTTGACGTTTGAGATAACAAATACTAACTTCCAGTCCCAACGTAATGAAAATCAACACAGATACAGATGCTTCCAGCTACTGAGTACCGAAGATGATTAAACTCTTGTCATTGGATTCCACCGCTGGAGATAATTTATCTACTCCAGAGGAAAATACACAATAAAGTTTTCACTGTGCTTTATTTGGCCTTATAACTTTTGGCTTCAAATACTTACAAAACATGTGACAATCAATAATATTGCAAACTTAAAAACTAAATCAGGGAAGATGATACTACCAGGTATTGGAAGCCTTTATCGGTTAAGTTCACTAGTGGTCTCACCTATTTTTCAACTAAAGAAATACTGCGATAAACCTTCCTGATTTATATTTTATTTTCATGCAATAATTTTGGATGGTAATCGTTTGGACTGATTCTCTTTTGTATAGACTTTGATGTTGAGTCTTCTAAGCAAGATGATTTATTCGCTATACTTTCATTATCCTGTTGAGCAATATCATCAGCTCTCACCTCGTGTAGAACTCAACAACACTAAACGCATCCATCTTAAATGCAATTTTTCTGGATCATTTGTTTTAATTATCTATAACTTAATTGCAATGTTAAACGATTAACCTCTGGGTCACTGAGCGGAAGTTCAATGGCGTAAAAGTCTAACTTCAGTCATTGCATGATATTGCGCAACCATCTTCACTTTGTTCATCAGGTTCCCCATATCCAACATAGCTGAATCCTAGTGAACTACAGCTTCTTACCAGAACTCTGAAAATTTCCTCCCGAAGTTAGTCACTGGTGAGTATATGATGTTTTATTGCAAAATTGAATTTTCTCTTTTTTTTCTTGTTTTACTTTTACTCCTACCCCGCTAATCCAACGTTTTCCCACACAATCAACCAAGCTTCGTGTACACTCGATTGGTGCACATGTAGCCACCGTATCATGGGAACCACCTCCAGTAAAGTATAGAAATGGTCAATTGATTGTTTATCGTATTAATATTTCATGCGAGGATTGGTTACGTTCACGTCATATTATGGTACAGAATAAATTAAGTCAGTTAATACAAGGTATGTTATTTTCCTATTTTGTATTTGTTCTCAAATTTACAAAATAATAATAATAGTGACTAAATATATACATGCATATTCATGACATTGGTCACTACTCAGTGATCAGTCAATTGTAACTACACCTCAATCCTGCAGGACGGATTAGTCTCGGCTTGAATATGTCACTGGTAGCGTCTTAAACTGTGAGTCTGGATGATATGGGTTCGAACCCCTGAGGTCATAGGGTTACTTCCATCAGTATTGGAAGTATGTTACTATGGTTAAATGAAATCTCAGATATTTATACAACTAATATCTTTTTCTTGTGTGGGATCTTTCGATGAACTTGCAGAGTAATGATAAGTTTTTCTGAAAGTTCACCTACTCCATTCCTTGTTTTATCGTCTTTATCATCCTTACAGGTTTAACTTCTGGTATGGGTTACGAGTTAACAGTTTCAGCGGCTACACGGGCAGGTAATGGTCCTGATTCAGAAGTTCTAACATTTACCACAATGACTCAAAAGAATGAAGCGGATTTTGATGCAGAAAATAACAAGAATAATGATGGTTATATGTTATCCAGTGTATGTTACTATTTTCTTTTTTAATCATTATCAGTGAAATCGATAATTTTTCTATCCCTTCCTCTTGAACGTATTGAACATGAATCGAAAGTACCCGTATGAATGATATCATATTTAGAAATCTTATTCAGTTGATAAGTATGAAGATCTGTTAGAAAGGTTTGGTGGTGTTATCACTTCCTGCTTACCCATAGTGTGGAAGAATATTTCTTCATGAGTGCATTGAAAAAGGAATTGAGTTACAAGTGGCTTAGATGACCTGGGATCGTGACCGTAGCGCCGATGAGACAACTGCTTTCGTACGGCCGCACATAGTTATTTTATGATTAGTTTTAGACGTCTTAGCTTCGTACTGATAAGGCTCTACTGCTGGAGACGGGAATCCATGGGGAACGGTGATTTGTGTTATTCTTATACCTTGTCTTTCCTACCCCTTCACATTGTGGGGATACAGCATCATTACCGACCAGTTGTCTGAGAGAAACACATTACTACTGTTACATCTCTGTGCAGTCGATATGACTTGGGCCTTTAAATTTTCTGTTAGTTTAACCACTCTATAATCAACCTTCCAGGTACAGTAAGACATATAAAATCGAATTCTTCACTCAGTATAGCGCGCTTATGTCATCACGATATCTAAGTCCGACCTTCACACCAAGGTAGCAGCTACGGTCAGATATGAACTTAGACACTAAGGTATGAAGTCTTCCCCGTAGCTACTTCTGTTACGTAACCGTAATCTCTCCAACTTCACGAAAGGAGGGAAGAGAAGATGGTTCTTAAACATAGAGCTTTTCTGTTCTCAGAAGTCAAGAACATGATATAACAACCTTATTTTGTGTGACAACAGCAACGACCTTCGGAAAAAATTTCAAACTACTCAGTCGGAGAATAACAAAAATCAGCGTGACAATATGATTTAGAAATTGTGAAAGATTTACTTATTTATCAGAACTTCTATTTATTAATAAAAACAAAAAACTAGATAATTTGAAGGCGTTCGTACTATAAGTCTTAAATCATTCGTACACTAGGTAAAATATGTTTAATGTTTTTTTTCTTCGTTAAGGAGTTTTGATGTGATGCCAAACACGAAATAAGTTCTCGAATTGTATTTGAGTCCATGTGACTAGGTTGTTATTATGGGGAGTAGTTCTATTATTTAATTCGAATATTGATTAACCCACCTAGATTGCGTGTATAGGAACAATAAGTTTACTCGATGACAGTGAGATAACAACCGAATCGAATGCTTGATCCCTATTGATCCATTTTGCAGTTGTTTAGTCTACCTTGCATGAAGTGCTTAAGTTCATTTGTATTGAATCTTGCTATTGATGTTTAGAATTGCAGTTGAGCAGTCTTGTTTTGGTATATAAGCATCCCGTATGAATTGCATTCATATTGCCATTAAATCAATGGGAAGATTTAAATAGACAATACAAAAATGAATTAAACTTCACTCCATTGCACAAGCTAGTGGTTATCTGGACTCAGTTGGTAAGTAGATCAAGCTATGGCATTTGAAGCGAACCGTACTGTATTATGGTCCCGGAATGAACATCAACTCTGAGATACAGATACATCCAGCTGACGAGTCCTGGATTGTACTACTAGCCATCATCCATCTCTGATTAAGAAGTAAATGAGATTCATAACCCAATCACATATGATAATATTGATTAATTTCCAGACCACAGATCAACATAGATAAGAAATTACAATATGGGCATAACTATTCTATTAGTGAAAGAGAATTAATTAGTGGGTCCATTATGAATTATCAATGGCTTAAACAGGGTAAAACTCCAAACAATAGTTTATGCATTCAACGAAAGCTTACAAATAGGAGAATACAAGAGTACAATAATCTAAGCATCTAATAACCAAAGAAGAAAAATATATACAATAAACTTTCGTCATATAGTAGCCAGAAAATTCTCACTTTTAGTTTCCACCTCCCATCCACCCACTAAATAGCAGTTTTCAAGACGACAGAAGAATTCATTTTCATTTGTTTGTTTTCTGTCATTACTATTCCTGTTTGGTTTTTTCTCTTATTTAGGATGCTTTATCAGAGGATTTTGGGGCGCCAGTTATTGAGCACCGTCAACCATCTTCGTTGTCAGATAACAAATTATTTAGTCCTGTGTTAGGACCGGTAAGTAGGAAGTTTTGAATATAGGAAAAAAGTATTATTTTTCTGTCCGTTCAATTTTTTTCTGTCGTTGATTTTAAATGCGATTGTAATGATTGGTTTTGGTAGTCAAAGAGAGACAGAGAGAGTGAGTCGACAATCGATCTTTTTGACCGATTTTATTGTAGATATGTGCGTTTGTATTGTCATTTATTTTGGGAGAAATATGCCATTGTTTTTGTTATATCATCCGAAGAACAATTAAGGTATTAAGATTTTCGGTTTTGTTGTGATGAATTTTTGACCAATGACTGAGGACTCTCTCATATAATTCAATGAATAAGAACTTGAACAAACTGCAACACCACAACACTTCAATGTTAATATAGAATATGGGATTTTTATGCCGTACAGAAGTCAAAATTGAAATAGAAAAACCCTTTTTATATGGCGACACTAAGTGACCTTGGGGCACACGACAAAGTTCACAATCAAAATACCTAATCAAAAACAGTCAAGGTTTTGGTGGAAATATGAATTAGAAGAATCCTATCGAGGTTATCCTGTAAAGAAAGAAACTGACTTGTAATAATAAAAATAAGATAACCTAATCTATTCTCAACATGGTTTTGTTGCGTTATATAATCGTAAAATTCTAGTACTTCAAATGTTTATCCTATTTGTGCTTGTTCTTTTGCTCGTATGCTATTTCTTAAATCTTTCTTCTTTGCTCCCTGTACGCAATAAATTTTCTTTGTGAATTTGTCATTTGAACTAAGTGGAATTAAGAGGAAATTGATTGGGGTATCATGAGATTTGTCGATTAGGATTCGATTTACAATTTTTGCATAAGAGTCTATAATAATACTACTCGCCTTCCCAGACCAAAGTAGGCGCTGCGGGACTTAGACTTATTATCTAGTGTTTAAAATTCGAATGTTCTAACCACCAAACTACTACTCCGAAGTTTTCTATTCTTCAGGTATTCGAAATTCAAAAACTAGAATGATACAATTCTGAAACTATCATTTACAACTAACTGAACTGGCGTTCGACAATTTAGGTTTCTCATTCTTCAGTATTTACGTGCTATATTTAAAAAAAAGATACATATGCCATCCAATCTTTCGCATATCCCTGACATGGTTTAACTTCATTATGGTTAGAACGTTTCTCATAAGAACTTTCAGTATTAGTCTTACAGTTACTAGTGAGCGTTGTTGGATAAAACAGACATCATCAATAAAACTAATTGTTTTTTAGACCTGCACACGCATTACGAATCGATTAATATTGGAAATGAGAACGGTGACTGTGGATGATGTTATACAGATAACTTGTTTTGATTTTAGTTGACATAAAATTAATTTGCTAATCACCACTCTCACATCCAATGGTGACTGTTTTAAATCTACTCAATGTTATAACGGGACAAGGGTCAGAAATGTTGGAACTCCCTAAATTTTTATGGATTATTGTTATATATATGCTTATTGCATGACTACTGAATAACTGTGTAGAACACGACAATAGGTAAGAGGAATGTGCAATTATCGCTAAAAGTTGCAAAATATTTACATAATACATATACATATACATAGCTTTCAATCTTCCATTTCCATATTTCGGTGTGCTCTGAAGTCTGAACCGTCTTCTTGTCTGATCTCCACGTGTTATACTAACGCTATGCTTTTGATGTATTTAAACTGTTCACTTTGACAGTTGTTTTAGCTTCAACGCCACGTTATGCTTTATTTATTTGAACACATGAATATTGGTACAAGAGAGCGCCAATATATATGCGCCACACAAAGCAATGAGAATTCGAAGAGAAATAGAAAAAAAAAGCTAAGGAGTGCAAAAAAAGAGAACAACAACGAAGAGATTGGTGTAAGGTAGTGTGGTAGTAATGAGGGAACGGAAAGGTACAATCGGAAGAAATCTTTCAGGTAAGGTAGACGCAACCACTTTTTATGAAGAAAGTAAAAGGTTACAGCAGGATAGCCACTGGCTGCTATTCTGAGCCATATCTGATAACGTCTCTAGCCACTGTGTAGCACCATCTCTCAGACCCCAACCAGGGAGTCGTGAAGGACCGACAGAAGCCAGTCCTTTACAGCTTTCTTTCATGCCACGACAGCATGTCATGCACTGACCAGCGTCCACTACAGTTTGATTACAGTGCCCCCGTAGTTCTTTTATTTTAATCCTCCGGTTAACTCAGGAACTACTGTTAATCGACTTAATATTCCTAATTTGTTGCCAGTCTATTACTTACAGCTGGCTCTGTTCACAGACACTTTATACATAATTGTGATTTTCCAATTTATCGTGTGATTTGGTCCAGTATGTTTGTATATAAACCTGCATGTGCTTGAAATATAATTTAATCATTGGTCAGGTCTAGGGTACTAGGTTAAGGAAGGAATAGTAGACGAAGGATAGGCGAAATTATAATCAGAGGTCGGATTGGGCAACATAACACGTCATTATCGATTAGCGTCTCAAGACATAACACTCAAATTTTACTCAAAGCTTCAGCACACTTTATCAGTGATTATTAACAACCATGTCAGCTGTTGGGTTCATAGTTGTTGATATCAATGGTTTTTTTTCTCAAGACAAACTTTCGTCAACAGAAATTTATCATTCATTCACTTCTCGTATCTATTGGTCTGTTTTTTCAGGTTGAAAATCTTCAATTTTTAGCTGAAGAACAAAGTTTATTGGTGATGTGGTCACCTCCGGTTTTCTCTTATTCATCGGGACTTTCTCGTACTCCCTCTAGTAATGGTCATCATAACAACAGGATTTCGAATATTCCATTAAGAGGAGGTAGCAGAGATCATCGAACAGATATATCACATTATATAGTTGCTTGGGGTAAAATGCATCCTGGACCAGACTCTGTTGAATTGCCGAAAAATCAGACAAGTTATTCCATACAGAAATTAGGTATGTTATACTGTTCGCTGTATGTTCGTTTGCATTTGTGTGTGTTTGTGTGTATAAGCATGACAATATTGAATTAGAAATTTACAATTGCCTTAGACCAATCTGTGATTAAAGTTCTTCTGTTCAGAAGTTATATTCAAATTACTTAATTAAGTGTTGACAGTGTTTGACGAAGTCGTGCGTGGAGGTAAATTTTAGCATACACATATTTTGTCTCCTTGTCAAAAGAATACGTTAAGATGTATTATAACGGATACAAATTAGATTTTCAGGTCAATGGCATAGGAACTTGATCAGTTTGGCCAGCAAAGTAGTATTATTAGCTCTCACACGACTAAAGTGTTGATCGATGCCCTGAGTACACTGAATAATGATCACCAGCTGTTCAAAATCGAAGAAAATATAAGTTACGCTTCAGTTGTAAGTGTTTAGATGTCCACG
Organism: Schistosoma mattheei; assembly: GCA_944470405.2. Classification (NCBI taxonomy): domain Eukaryota; kingdom Metazoa; phylum Platyhelminthes; class Trematoda; order Strigeidida; family Schistosomatidae; genus Schistosoma; species Schistosoma mattheei. Next base: position 6,472,434 of record OX103950.1, read on the forward strand.
CTTTAGTTATTGGGGACTGAAATTAATCAGTCACTTTTGGCATATGTGTATCCTGAGCCAGTTGGCTTGTTAACGCCATCAATCACAAACATCTTCGTTCCATAAGCCAGCGGCTATCTGGGGTCGGTAGGTAAGTGGATAACGCACTGATGTTTGAAGTGAATAGCACTGGGTTTGGGTCCTGGAGTGATTACCAACACTAGGACGAAGTTACACTCAGCTAATGAGTCCTAAATATTATGAAACATCCTGGATTCCATTGCTGGCTACTTTCTAACTTTGTTCAAAGTAGTTACATTTGTTTTTCGTCAGTATGGGGGTTGTGGAGATTGTTAAGTTTTTGGTTGAGATCATGAATTCTCGGAGTTCTAGTGAGAAGTCGTGACCAGTGGAGCTAATCCGTGTCGGGTAGAGACAGGTATCTGCCTCAGTACAATGGAAGTTGGTCGCGCAATTTCGTGACTTGGTTGATGTTGGACACTAACACCACTGGATGCCGGCTCAGTGGTCTAATGGTTAAGTGCTCAGGCGCGAAGCCAGTAGGTCCTGGGTTCGAATCCCGCGGGGTGCGGGATCGTGGATGCGCACTGCTGAGGAGTCCCATGCTAGGACGAGACGGCCGTCCAGTGCTTCCAGGTTTCCAACGGTGGTCTAACATTTGTTTTTATCATTATGCATTCGATTTTGGAACATGACATTTAAAGGTTCTTAGCTAAAAAAGTCCTTTTTTCCCATGTATTACCTGACGCCAACACTCATGGACTGCATAGATTTGTTTGTGTTAGATTGTTTTCTCGACTCCCCTAAACTTTCTGTTCAACATATTGTTAAACCAGACACCTTCGTTTATATTGACGTAAGCTTTGTTATCATTGCAGAGTTGCTAAAATGAAAGACATAATATGAACTTTTAAATAATGCAACAGCAAGCACTATATTGTTGTTTTTATAATGTAATAATTGCTTTTTATATTTAATTGTTTCATTTTTCTTGAATTTTTAACACTAATGTAGAACAAGATACTACTTATTTTATTAAAGTAGTTGTAGTCGGTAAGAATCATGAGATGAAAGAAGCTTTTATATCGGCTAGAACAAAGCCAAGTTCTTGTAAGTAGTTTAATTTTCCTCAAATAAATCATATTCTTTATATTTTGATTTCTTTTTTAGTGTTCTAGTCTTCACAGTTGTTTTTTGTGTTTCGTACATGGCATTAAATCATAACTATATTTTATGAGTATGGATGGGGAATTTGTTGGGATTGTTGAGTTCCTTTAAGGCCAAGACGAATCGATCTTAGTTGGGTATTCATTCAAAACCAATAGGCATTGGAGAGCTGTTTTGTCCTAGTATGAGGCCCCTTAGTGTTAGTGGTCACCCAAGACCCCACAAATAGGGATCGAACCAAGGAACTTCGGTCTCGCTTATGCATTTATTTTCTTACGCTGACACTAGCATTTATATTGGGATCTCACGATGATTCCTTTGTAAGATTTTCAGAAGCCAGAAGATGGTTGTGGACATTTCTCCCAATCCGTATACACCACAAAGTCTTCTTTCAAATTAACAATCTGTCGAACTCTGATTGGACTCATTACTCGGTCACTTGACTTTTCACGTTCCCAGGAGCTTTCACATTTTAAAGGTTACCAATAAACCCATAAGTGAGCATGTTTTCTGTACATAAATAAATCTTGAAGTAAAGTTCCTGTTTCTGCGTTAGGCCTTTTCTTCTCTTTGCGGAGATCAAGTCTAGGACTATTTGGGAAATGTAGAAAGTGGCTAAGAAGTTAGTGTTAAGCATTTGTGTAACGGGCAAATCAATTTGATAACTTCTAGTTCTATGTTATCAATTCGTGTTGAATCTCTTGTTATGCTGCTGGTGATGTATACTTTTGAGTTAAGTTCAATGCTTTCTGATCTCACTAGTTCCCCCAGTTGTGATATTGATCCGTTATAAATTCAACATGAACATACTAGAATCAACGGATCTATCACAACTAAACAGTGATCAATTTAAAAGTAGATGAATTGTGGCTTGCAGTGGAATTTAAAATTTGCATCCCGTCTTATTTGAGACACTCATTAAGTTGCATGTACCTAGACTCCAGTGTTGTTATTTTCATCGAACTGGGACTTAAACCCAATACCTTTCGCTTCAAATAACGAATACATTATCCACTGAGATACTAAGTCTAAATAACTACTAGCTTATTCAACAAGTATCATTTTTGCATCATCATTAGTAATGATTTGAGTTATTTTTTTGTTAAGAATTAATTGCTTAATATATATATTTTTAAAATTATGAATAGCTAGTGAACACCTGCCAATCCCCTTGAATTTACACGTTTCTTCATCTGACTCGAATTGGGCAATATTAACATGGGATAAAACGGAATGTGTCCAACAGTCACACAAGAACAATAATAATAATAATAATGCTGATCCTAATGAGAATAGGAGAACTAGTATGAGGAGTCAATCAAATCAATTGAAAACATCGACTATGAACGATTGTTTAAATAATAATAATAAACATTTCATTAAATTTTATCAAGTTGCTTATCAAATAATTGGCTATTCATCAAATCGAACTAGAATTAAAAATTTCAATAATGATGGAGATGATGTAGATAAGAAGAAAAAGAATAATGATGTTGGTGATGCTGATATAAACTTAACAAGTAAGCATACATTTCTATGTATTTATGTAAAATTTATGGTTTGTGATATAGTGAACCAATCAGAAGTAGATAAGTGAGGTCATTTGGTGACAATGCCCAGTAGACTTTCTATGGTCCTCCTGATTACAGTTCATCTCAATTTCAACATTTTACTTTAGCAAAGTGAACCTTCTCGCATTCACAAGTTCTTCAAGCTCTCAACAACAAAATTATTATTAGTTTCCTTAACAAAAGTCTAACGTTTTTATGCCTTTATTTATTGATTTATTTTACCTTACTGTTACCATATTTAGGTCAAAGTTTTTTTATCACTATTATTGTCAGTTACTAACTTCTAGTCTGAGCCATGTTGGTAGATGCAGACTACTTGGTTGGGGTCCGTGTGACTATCGTAACCGATGGTTGGAGACTCTTGGTGACATGGCTCAGACTCTATCACAATGGAGTAGGTCTATACACTCTCTGTCTTCCCTTAAACTAACAGATTAAAATCGTTTCATATCTCTCTTTCTACCAAGTAATTCTTTCTTCCTTTACTATATCCTTATTGCAATCTTTCTTTCATATATTACCACCTCTGAATTAACTACTCCTATGAATTTGGTGTTCATCTTGTTATGTTAGTGAGGTGTGACGACTTGGACCGATACATATATGTGCCTGGTCCTACGTTGTAGCTGACTGACTGATTACTGTAATTATTAACACCCTGAAAGTTAAGTATCTATAGCTTTGAAAGTAAATCCTTCGAGAAGAGAACTTTTCGTCGAACCAATCTTTCTTATTTTATGTCTCAATGGGTATATTCTGTTTATTTAATTCATTACGTGACGTTGAGTCACACTGTAAGCATAAAGATTAGTTATACTACCGGATTTAAAAAAAAGAAAGTAAATGAAATGCGGCTTGAGTTTGTGACTTAATGACTAAAAGTTGAACGCCTTTTGCATTGGATGATTATTTGATTAACTTGGATGGTCAAATGAGAACCAATGTTTTCTACAATGTGATTTAGTTGTCCACTACTCAAACCTTTTTTTATCAGATAGATGTCTTTCAAAATTTCAGTTTCTTTTTGATGTTGCATTGATGAAATAACTATCATTGATAATTCAACATTAACCAATACAAATATATCATGTACATTACATAATTGCTTCATCTAATAAATATGATAACGGTTTTTGCCTTTTCGAGTAGTAAGAAGATTATGGAGCGACTAAAATAAACGTGATATTAGTCCACGAATTTGTTGAAAGTTTGAATAAACCATGTAATTAAGTGTAAACTATCTAGTTGGGGTCTATGCGATTGTCGTAATCAATGGTTCGAAGCTTTACGTGACATGATCCACAATTCTCCACAGTGACTCAGGTGTAATCATTTTTTATCTTGCCTGAGTTTTTGAGTCGCGAAATCTCTTTATATCTTTCATTTTCTTTTTCTACACTCCATCTTTTTCACTACTATTGATACTGTTAAGACTTCTATTACTCCAGGATGTTTGATTTTTTCATCTTAGTGTGCTGGTACGTTGTGGCAACTTTAATCGATGCACATATGTCAGCTTCTACGTTGTATATGACTATTGCCTGAACTGGACAATTGACTGATAGAAAACTAAAGGGGATTATCAGGGAAGAATATTATATTTGATTGCGTGCATAAGTGGGAGAATTTGCTATTGTTAGGTCTGCCTTCTGTAGTGACGGGCGGTGTCCAAGATTTGATACTGATGCATGGTGTGTTACGCGCTAACCTCCTAACTGAATACTTGAGCGAGAACATTAGAGTGAGCGAGAAAGTGTATTGGGCTACCGGATAAAGTGCACAAATACTCATCCATACATATATACCACTCTGATCCTTAGGAGATTGATCCATTTCTTAGCCAATGAAATGCACTTGTCCTTTATGTCACCTCTGATCGCCATCTATTGAGCTTTTCATTAGGCTACTTCTGATTGTCAATCCATATCATTTTCAGTGACAGTCTCTTAGAATTTTGCAATACTATTTTTTTTGCCAATGTGCATTAATTGTCATAAAATTTCCCGTTTTCGTTAACTAGTTATGTTTGTTAACCAGTCGCGAGTTGATTACTGGCAAACGTAAAAATACCACTACAACGGTTTGTATACTTTTTTCCTCATCTGTCTCTTAACGAAACGGAAGGTGATTACTATAGAATTCATACTTTGAAAATATACTGCAATATAAAGTGATATCATTGGAGCAGAACTGATAGTAAATACTTCCAGATAAATATGATTGTCAATTTATAATTGTTTGAAAACTATTTTTGTCGAAACTTGGAAACTTATGAGTTGATCTGTGGTGGTGTTATACGTGTACATCGCTGAGAAAAAAACTGTTGTCCTACTTAGTCCCAATCCTCACCCCGGTTCGTTTCCTATAGTGTAGTGAAAATCAACTTCATCTCATAAATTATTATTTATTCCATTAATATTCCTTCTTGTTTATTTTGATATTATCTTACATATTTTCTCTCAATCGCCCTCTTCCACCGACTATTACTTTTTTCTTGTCTTCAAGATGAAAATCGTCGACAAGATTCACCTACGCCACCATTGCCTCCTCTTGATAGAACACAACATATGATCAGTGTAACTGAGAATTGGGCTAAATTAGAAAATTTACAATTTGGTCGATTATATTCTGTAGTTGTTCGAGCTGTTGGTGAAAAGAAATTGTTGAAAAATTCACATTACACTCCTATTAATAATGATAATAAAAATAATAATCATGATCAAGAACAAGCGTTGAATAATATTCTGTATAGTGAATGGAGTTTAGAGCAGATTATTGAGACACCAGAAAAAAGTTAGTGTTATGTATACATTTCTATTATAATTAATTGTTTGTTTTTTTGGCAACGATGATAGGATAACATTTTATTTGTGTTAATTATATGAGATTAGTTTTATTGATATACATTTTAAAGACGTGATAATATTCTGATTAAGCATTAGCATGGGTTGTGATTGACTGAAGTTGTGTGAGACATTTGTTGCATTTATTGTTAACCAGCACGTATGTTAATGCGTAGTACTGGTTGAGATTGTACTAGGTTAGAAGAAACCTAATTGTGACCAAACTAAGAATAAGAGTCAATCCATAAAGAGATTCACTGTTGATCTGAGCTATGCTTATGAATACATATTGGGGTCCTCGTGATAACTGCGATGAATAAGTGGAGACATTGGATTATATGATTCAGAATCGATCACCGTAGCATAAATCCATTCATTCTTTATTTTCACTTAGATCTTGAACTTATTCATTTTTCTCGAATCATATTCTCTTTACTTGATACATATTACAATTGTCCATAATTGTTTCCTGATTTTTAACAGTTCACTACCAGGTGAAATCAATCTGTCAAGAAAGTTGCTTCGAAGTGTCTGTGTTTTTTATGTTGATCATTCTGTCATTTATGTATCTACATCTCACTAAGATTAAACTTTCGATTCATATAAATTAACTCAGTTCATTTCTTGTCTTAAGTAGTTGTTAATATCTTAGCCAAATCCTATTAAAAACACGGGTAAAACTATAGTGCACTAAGAGCTTTGAGTGACGACCAATCTTAATTAAGCTGGATCATGTTTAATATTAACCGCAAATTTAAAACACTGTTACCGATAGCTTTTTGTTGGAAATGATTCTTTTGGTTAAACTTTGTATTTTAGAGGATTGAATGATGATTTTCATGTATGATAAAGTGTTATGTTCAATATGTTCAGTTCAGGAATATTAGGATTAGAAATAATTCTCCAGGAGTACTAGAGTTCAAGATGAAACTGAGCAAGGAGTTCGAGTTTAGCCGGGTTACTACGACTCTACGATTTACAGCTTAATTGATCGATATTTAGCCTTTATACATTCATTGTTCATATTAAAATTCTTGACCCTCTGTAATTTTATCACTTTCTGTATTTAAAAGCTCTTACACAAAAGTTGCATTCTGATTAATTTTATTGTTAAACCTCCAAATCATCCTTAAAAAATCGTTTAGGGCCGTCTGTATTAGTAGAGTTTTACTAAAATAATTTTCAAAATGATATAAGACCAATTGTTTTCTACTTTTTCCCGGGGTTGGTGGGCAATTTTCAGGGCCTGGTGATTCTCCACGTGATATTTACTTGATTGGTCTTAGTGTTGGAGTTGGTGGAGACATTGTTGGACCCTCTTCCCCCTCCTCATCGTCATCTATGGGAGAACAATTACAAAAATCACCCGTCAGTATACAAATAAGTTGGCAACCACCTATTCATCCAAATGGACCTTTAACAGGTTATCTACTTTATTACACGATAAATCATAGTTTACCTTTAATAAAATGGTCGAAACGACATTTACCACCCGATAGTTTGAATACAGTTATATCTGGACTTGTACGTAATGCTATTTATGCATTTTGTTTAAAAGCTACTAATTCATTTGGTGATGGTCCAATTTCATCAGTGAAATTTTATCGTACACCAGATGGTAAGTGTGATTTCATTTTATATCTAAATCATGTTCATATTTATGCTTAGTAAGGATTTGTGTGATGTTACCCGGTTACGTTAATGCTCACGATTGAATTTCGACCTATCTTCTAGAGGATATATGCGATTTGTCCATTATGTCTCAATTTTCTTTTGAATAGATGCGTTTTGGCTAGTGCTGGAATGTAGGGCACACATGTTGCATCCTACTTGTGACTTATCAGGTGGATGAATCTCCATCCGAGTATTGATTTTCACATTCGGGCTCGAACCCTCAGTACTCGTAGCTTCTAATACGAACGCATTACTCAGTAAACAACAGCTTAGTCTTCTGGATTTCATTGCTTGCTACAATCTGTTTTCAACCTCATTAGTCATTTTTGCTACTTATTAAAAAAAGGAAGTAGATTAAAGCTATATGGTTTGAAAATCATTACTGAGGTAACTTTGTGTAATGTTTTTTCTCCTCTATTGTAGCGCATATTTCAATCGGTTAATATTTTTCTAATAACTTATTGTAACATCAAATCATCTATTTGCTTAAAGAATGATAATTCTTACTTGTAATAAAGTACGCGGCCACTACTTTCTTGCTCACATTTCCCCGCTAACCTTTGGTCGTTTTCGCTTCTAATTTGCTAACTTTGTCATCTATTCCGAAGTTGTAGTTGTTGCTATATGAGAAAAACAATCCTATCACAAATTTGACTTCTTTTAATGTTGAACTTTTTCCTAAGTTTCCAACTTCACTCACTCACTTTCTGTCTAGTCGGATTGTGTTGCATATTAGTCGTCCTTTCTGTCTGTTTTGCATAGATTCCATGTCGTACTATGAGAATCTACTAATCATTTATAATTTCGTATTGCTGTTAGCTATTTCAAGACAGTATAGTGATTTAAGTCGATTCAGATGTGGGATCACGTAAAGTTTAGAATGTAATATAATACTGTTCAATAGTGATAGACTGTTATTATTACCACTAATATTATACAAGTGATATAATTTGATCACATTCATGTTCATCAAAGTTTTTACAATCTATGGTTGATAATGTTTTTATGGGTTTTCTGTTGTAAACTAGTATCTTAAATGACACTTTAAGTTGAACAAGTTAACTGGTTTAAATTTAATTTATCAAAATGAGAATGCACTAATTCCCCTCTCTTTCTCTCTCTCTTAAAATCATAATAATCTAAGGATAAACGTCAGAGAAGAACAGATAGTTTTACAATCGTAGATGATTTGCATTACAACTAACCATCTTAACTGAGGAAATATTGAACCAATGATAATACTAAGATGATGTTTCTTTGTAAGTTGGAACTCTTCATCAATATATGTATTCATGATCTCATATGAGTTCCAGCTCAGTACTTCTAAGTCATTAGACCATTGAGTTTGGAATTAATAGCCAATATTTCATGATAATCATTCGGTCGTATTGTTGTAAAAAATTCCTTCACTCTTAGTATGACCATACACATTAATGAATATATGATTATTCTTTAGTTTGAAGGTTTTGAGAGATATGTTTAATTTGTTAATGATTTTTATCATTGATGTTAACTGAGATAATCACTAAAAACTGGGCAGTATTGAACAGGTTTAATCTATTTATCAAGTATAAACTGATGTACTCAACTTGGTTTCACAATTTATTCATAAGGATTAACGGGTACTATTCGCTTCCATAAATCTGAGGTAAGTAAAGTGGGACTCGAATCTAGGACTAAGTGGTTGATATTTAGTTGCTTAAATCAGCTCGACCTCTCATCTTTCACAGTTATTTTCCCAAATTTAAAAAATCCAATTATATTTTATTTCTTCTCTTTTTTTATGTCAAGTTTATGGTCAAGGCGGTGGTGTTCTAACATTTGCCGAACATGATTCAATGAAATCTATAGATCCAATTAGTTCATTAAAGCATCATGACAGTATAGATAATGATAAAATTGTCAATTATCCAGCAGATTTAATTTTTGTCAAACAACCTTCAACATTATCAAATAATGGGAAACAATATTATGGTAGTAGTAGTAGTAGCAGTAGTAATACTACAACAATCGGTACAGTTCTATATGCACCAATAAAAAATTCCTGGTTGATTTTTGGAATTATGATTGGATTTTCAATAATGATTCTTATAATTCTTGTAATTTCATTATTTTATCGAAAACATCGTCGTAATTTTGGTCCACTAATGAAGTAAGTTTCGTATATTCGTTATTTATTGAATTTCGTGATTTTTTCTTTGTAAATGTGTTGTCTTGTTTTTAAATCGGCGATCTCAAGTAATGTTATTGGAGGGTGGGAATCTGTCACTTCTCGGCTGCTTACACCGTTAAAGGATATTTCCTCGCAAGCACTCCGGAAAGGAAACTGAATTAGGGGTGACCTTCACAGTTCGGCAGTTTGACCATAGTGTTCAGTCATCATATACTGGGGATTAGACGACTACGGGCTTTTTGATAGTAGTTCTTGATGTGATAGCTCTGTACTTTTCAGGCTTCACTGCTGGCGACTGAAATCTGAGGGTTAAACCGGGGCGTGTTATTTCTAGGCTCGGCCCTTTTCTTTCGCTGTGAGAAGGCGAAATATTTGTATATGCTAGTTGCCAAAAGAAAAAAATACTTCCGCCACAGTCCTGCACATTCAATAGTTTACCCTTTTTGCTTTTGAATTCTAAGCTTGTTAATTTCTAGTCTTACCGTTCTTCAAACAACTTGTATGGCATTATAAGACATAAAGAAACGAATGTTTTAACTAATATAACTCGTTTGTCGTATCTAAATATGGAGGCTAGGGCGTTATGTCGAGGTAAGAACTACTAATGATTTGTATGAACTAAAGTGAACGTGAAAACATCGTCTTTTATCAATTACTATATATGTATATGTATGTGTCACGGAATTGCTTACAGCCTGTTTACATTTGTTGCGTCAATATTATTATTTTCACTTTGACTTATTTTCCATCATCTTCGTTTGATATGACTTATTGGACAATAAAATTGTACAATTTTCAACCGTTAGGTCATAGGTTCAAACTGTTCATTCCTGTTTGATTTTTGTATCTCATAAGAATTCCTCTATAAAGTTTGGTGAATACAGGATAATTACTTATTGAATTACTTAATTTGTTATGTTTTCCAGAAGCTTCCAAAGTATAACAATTATCAATAAATAAACATGTTTTCTTTACGTAATATTATAACCTTAGAGTAAAACTTTTACTCAAATTCCGCGCTTTTTTCACTATTCCAGTTCATGTGTAGAAATAGTTAGGAGATAAAAAAACAACTAGAAATTTAATAGCTAGCATTCAATCTGAAGAGTACTGAGTGATGTCTCGTTGTAACACTGGATCGTACGTATTGAAATATGCCTTACTGATGAGCCCCAACTAAAGTGAAACGTAAATCCAGCGAATCCTTCCTATCTGTTCCAACCATATAGCATAGAACAAAGTATGCAGAAAGTTATCCAGTACAATTTCCTGCCATTTAACCTGATGGCTTCATCACAACTTAGTCGATAGAATCTAACCAACCATCAACTTTGTGTATGTGTATGTTTGTGGCTTTTAATAATGGCACCGATTTAGCTCTTAAGGTTTAGTAAGAAAAAATAAAGACATCTTGATTGAAAGTGAATAACTAAATAGTAGAAGCTTTAGATATTTAGTTCAAATTGCAGCGTCACCATAACTACGGGAATCAACTTTTCTTTTAATCTCCTTTCCGTATAACATTTTTATTTGTCCACCTTATATTTGACCGTCATATTACTTAATATTATGCCTGTGGTAGGTAAACGCCAAATCATGATAATGATGACGATGATGAAGTACGACAAACAAAAGTATAATTGTTTTCCGACAAATGTTTTGTTGTTTTTTCCATCAAATTTATCATTTTGTATTTGCATTAATGATCACAGTATTGATAATAATAATAATATTAATGACAGTAATAATAGTAGAATGTTTTATAAGTAATATATACTCAATTTCTTGATTTACTACTGTCTGTTACTAATTCATATATACATATGTATTTTAAGTTATAAACTTGGACAAAATTTAACTCGTTTACCTGATGGGGATAATTTAAACGAGACTAGTAATAATGCTACTAACAATCAAAATCGTAACATAAACACCCACAACAATTCAATTTCTTCGCAATATTTTGGAAAGAAACGTAAATGCCTCGCAAAATCTTCATTTGGTGGAGTTGGTGCAAATGCAGGTACGACAGTGGGTAATCAAGATGTAGCCTTGCTAATGAGTAATGGTGAGGCATTGTTAGCTTCGGATAACATGGATTGTGGTGTTGTTGATGGTCTACAACAACCATTGTCTAATTTATTAGTTAGTGGTGCTTTAGTCACTATGCCGAATGTATTGACAACATCAATGAATTTATCGTCAGCTACTGTTGGCGTCGGTGCTTCTAGTGGAAGCGGTGTTGTTGGTGCTGGACAAATTTCACCAGCTGGAATTACACCAAATCAAGGTGTGTTATATCATAATCAGAACAATATGAGTAAGTTGGTTTAAATGTTGTTTTGTTTACAAAACTATATATATATATATATCATTAGTAGTATACTACTCCTCAGTCATATAGTCTAACAAAAAACAAAATGAACATTACTCGAACCACTAAACTCTCTTTAACTAAATTGTTTTTCGTCACTCTGGTTTAAGTGTCATCTCAAGTAGAGTACACTAATTTTTATGTCATAAAGAGTAACGGGTTTATAATGGAAACGTATAAAAAAGTATTTGCGTTTTTGAAATGCTCTATATTTAGGCGAGGTTACCTTTCAAGAAATTTTTAACCGTTGTTACAATAAGCCATTCATACAGATTAAATGATAAGTGAGAGATGTTGATTGCTCAAGATCCAGTTTAACTATCACATATATACGCTATTGTTTGAAAATTTGGCTTAATCCTCCTGAATATACATATATTAATGTGACTGTGTTGTGCCTGTATTTTCGATTTGGTTATCCAAAGAAAACTTTCTCACTTTTGGTTTACTCACTCAAGTAACTGGTTTATACCCACATATAGGAAGTGTGTATATCAATATTAGAATTAACCAACAGAACACATCTATTGCTCAGTTTTGTATTACCTATGACTTAGTATGCACATATTATGATCTATCTTTGATGCATTATGGTGAAGTAATTATTTAGATAATTCAGTGAGTCTATTTTTGGTCAGGATTATAATGCAATAATAAAAGATAAATCTGCTTGAAGTCTTCTTCTGATTGACCACTTAGAAAGATGACACAAGAAGCTTGTAAAGTAATAGGCGTTAGTATTTCCGATGATTTGTGTTGTTGGACAGAAAAGGTTATTGGCTAGAGAGAGGAAGAGAGGACATAAGGCGAACGCGTTATAAGTGAGGACTCTATAATTTAGTGACCCAACAAAGCTGGAAACGTAAAGAAGTTTCATTCATGCCAGTATTACGTTTTGAATAGTTACAATGATTACAAACTTGATTTGTTAACTTCTAAACCTTGAAAAATATTATACATCACCTATGTCTGAATATAGATACTGGTTCATATTCATGGGATCGTGATTCTGACTCATTACAATTCGCTTCTGTATCACAAGAACGTACAGTTGGTAGTAGTCAATCGCCCAATAATATAACGACTGGTGGTCATGGACAAATGACTCCAACAAATGGTGGTAGTGCTGGAAGTACAAATTCAGCCCATGGTAGCATTGGTACCCCGACAAGAATAATACCTAATTAGCCTATCATCAAGTACATGGTTTTCCGGTAAGTTATTTGTTAATTTTGTATAATTTCCTTCGTTTTAAGTTCAGCTTTTCTACTTTGTTGTATGACAACTACGATATTCTATGTAATTACATTTTATTAAGGCCTTTGAAATTCATCTACTAAGTTACAGGCTTAAACTCTATTCGAATTACTTCGGTTTAAGTCACTGACTAGCATCGATAGCGATCACGTTTAGTGATTGTTTAGAAGTCATTCATACGAATATTTGCATAGTTGTTGAGCTAATAATGTTAATTTTCTAGCAAACTTAGACAGATTTCATCTTTGGATTAGTAGACACCAATAAGAATCGTTTTCAGAAATTATGTTAGTTAAATTAACTTTGAATTCCAGATACTTGGTAATCGATCAGAGAATCGGATCGAAATTAACTTATGATTTGTTTTCTGGCTGAACGATTTACGTTATTTTGATGATTGTTGCATCACTGATTATGCCAAATACTCATGTAAATAATATCTTGCTGTCAAATCTTAATAAAAATGATCATGTCTACTGGAGTTTCCTGTTAGCCTACGATAAATTCTACATATAAATGATTAAAGATTCTGCTATTATACAACTCAAGGAATAGGAACTTGAATAGACTAGACATTTGTCAAACAACAACACTTCGACGCTAATAATCATTCATATGCTAATATTATAGTGCTTTCAGGACTATAGATACGCCTTGTTGACGAGTTCTAGCTAATTTAGCATCAAATATAGTATATTCAATATCGGTTCACTTAGATTAGTGACTTTGATTGCAACTCGGTTAATAGAATTCGATCATCAGCTCAAAGGGATCAGACAAACATCATGTTTACCACTGCCCAATAATCAAACAACATAAAGCTATACTCTACCTTTAATCTTCAATCTACACAATCATACAGTTTCATGGGATAATCAAATATTATTATTTTTCACAAATAAAAAATATTTTAAGTCTATCATCAATACAATTATTCACTGTCATTCTCTCTATTTCAGAATGATCCAACTTTGGGCTATTCTTATCCAACAGCGTCAATAATTCCAAATATAGTTAATCCTATGGTCATTCCTTCACGTCCATCAGTCAATAATAATAGTATTCCAATTACCGGTTATCCAAATCACTTAATACCTTCTATTATGCCATCAACTAGTATTAATAATAATAGTATTAGTAATAATAATAATAATATGAACAATTATTTGGTACATTATTATCCCATTACATCTATGTATAATCATCATTTAAATAGTAGAATGCCAACAGATCAATTTCCATCAATAGTTTCTCCTCAACCTCCACCTCATATGGTTTATACTGGACAATCATCATCAAGATATCCTTTACAGTGTAATATCGATCAGTGTAAGCAGGAAATGTTATTTTGTGTGTATGTATGTGTTTTTGATTGTTGATTTTCTTGGTTCAAATTATCATTTTGTACTTTATCTTTTACTGTGACGGAGGTATGGCAACTTGGACCGATGCATATATGTGCCTGGTCCTACGTTGTAGCTGACTGACTGACTGTGACGGAGTTGGCTTCGATTAAAATAATCTCCGACATAGGTTTAGAAGGCTCGCTTTATGTTTACTAACTTGCTCCATTTGTGACTTAGGTGAAATGTCCGTCTATAAGTAAAAAAGAGGGGATTTTTCGGGCAGTAATCGACTTCATATTGCTATATGGTTGTAAAACATTAGGTGTAAATATAGATGTGTGTAGGTTGCAGGTCTTTGATCATCTTCTTCCATGTTTCCTGTGTTCTGGTCAAGGTTCAAGAGTAGAAAACGCGGACTGAGAAGCGTTCTGTAATTAGGTTTCTCAACGTTTGCGTGAAAAAATCAATAGCATCTCTGGAAACTTCTCGAAAATTATCCTCTTGAACAGTCATTATCGTTGCAAGTTTTTTCTCAATCTGTAGTGTTTTTACTAAACACCCATGCACAAAGATTTCTATCCAAACTCAGGTCATCAGTAAATACCTAATAAGTAAACTGACTATGGATTACACAAAATGTGTCTTTTATGTTCAGCTTTAATTCAAATCGGATGTGACCTACTTGAAATGATCTGGTTCTCTTTAATGCGCCATCCTCAACATTAACGATCCTTAAATTTAGGATTTTAAGTCTCTTCCAAGTCCTTTAAATAAATCTTTAATGTAGTTAAGTTTGTATATTAGCTGAACAGGTTCTGTGTTCGTAATTATCGGTAAAAGTATCTGTGCTATTAGAGAAAATTTCGGCGAAGCTATAATGTATCGACGAACCGATGAAATAAAAAAATAGCAAGTCTTAGATTTTGACGCGAAATTGATCCATCTGTATGGTTAAATAGTATCTAGGCATTATAACTGAGGTCAGTTCGTGATGAAAACTCCAACTGTAATTCCTAGTTCTATCTTCTAACTCTTAATCTCCATTTTAATTCCTCACACTAATCTATAATCCTTTTTTGATCCTATTAAGTAGTTGGTGTTTCTCAAGGTCACTTTGGCGTCTTTCAAATGTTGTCCATAAATTTTAATTTCAACAAAATTAATATCACTTTTTACATTCGTCTTCAAACTCTCCATCAAAGAAAAGCTATATTGTCGAGTTATTCAATTAGAAAATATTTTCGAAGAAGAATTTACATTATAAGTTTGAAGGCTGTATTCATAATTTTTGTCTAGAAAAACAATAAAATATTTAATGGTGCGCATGGGCTCCAGTATCCTGAAGGAACAAATGGCGTATGAACCAATTGTTGGTCACTGGCTTCCATGGGACTGCATCTTCTCACGATGCTCCACTGCCTTGTGGATCAAACCTCCAGGTCGAAGGCTCCGGGTGTGGCCCCCTAAGAAAACCATCTGGTTCGGTTTGGGCACCCGGGCAGAATCACAGCCCTCACACAAACCTCATTTGATTTGTGTGGCGCATATGTATTTGATGCCTCCTTGTACCAATATCTATGTGTTAAAATAAATAAATAAATAAAATAAATAACATATTCACAAATCTATCGGTAAAACGATCTTTAACATTATTCCAAGTTAAAGTGAATATCTCTTTAATTTCCTCAGTTTATTCTTTCTTCTTTTTCTTTTTCTTCTTCTTCTTCTTCTCCATCCCATCGTTTTTTTGTTTTCTTTTTCAAATTTTTTTCTAGCTCAAATGGTGGCTACATATGCTCATGTAATTAATCCATCCGCATATACACCTGTTGGTCAACCAGGATTTGTCAATGTGAATACACCTCGGGTAAATGCAGCTGAAATTATGTCATTTACAAGTTCAGGTAATCCGAACAATATCTCGATATTTTCTTCTTGTTACATTTAGTGAAATGTTTAACATAGATTTCGATTTATATCATGAGTATATAATTTGCTGATTGAAATCATCAGTCAATTGAAGCTAGACCACCATGGAAAACCTAGAAGCACTGGACGGCTGTTTCGTCCTAGTAAGTGCCTGGCGCGAGACTGATAGGTCCTGGGTTCGAATGTTGCGGGGTGCGGGATCGTGGATGCGCACTGCTGAGGAGTTCCATACTAGGACGAAACGGCCGTTCAATGGTTCCAGGTTTTCCATGGCGGTCTAGCTTCAATTGACTCATGATTTCAATCAGTGAAATTTCTAAAAAAAATCTCCACAAAACCCCTTCTGATATATAATTTGCATCTATTATTTAGAAAAAGTCTCACAATACTGTTCAGTTTCAATACAATCATTGAATGATGACACACCATGATGGAGTTTTTATTAGAGGAGTAAATCAGTTGTTAAGGTGTTTGTCTTTCAGCTACTAAATCACAGGTTTAAACCTTTCCTTATTTATTTCGATATGTACAACTGGGTAGTTTCACCAGCTCTCACTTTTAGAGTATGATTCAAAGACAAGTACATGAATCATTTGTGCCTTGGCAAATGAGTTAATATCAAATTAATTAATTTTATACTGTTTAGTAATCATAAAATCGAAAGGTGTACAGGTTTCTGATCTTCTCTAAATTTTAGTCATATTCACGGTACCTACTTACTTACGCCTGTTACCTCTCGTGGAGAAACACAGACCACCCACCAGGATTCTCCGTCGAAATTTATCCTGGACAAACTTCACAAGTTGCTGTTCATTCTTTTGATATCTGCTTCCAATTCTCAACTCAATGTGTTCCTTGGTCTTCTTTTTTTCCCTTGATCGTAGTTTACTCCAAATTAGGGCAAAGTCTAAGTGAAATTTTCTCATCTCAAATAAATATGTTTAATAAGTTCTCAAGATGACATTGAGCACTTAAATATACTAATCATTCTAGTATTTAGTATAATCTTCGTATATGGTATCATATGGTTTGGGAATGGTGAAGATTTGTGGCGCAATTAGATGATTTTGTTGATTTCGTTCTCTGAGTTAGATGATTTGGTCGTGTAGCTTTCATCGTTTTGAACATCATCTACACACACCAGCCACCTCAGAGTACGAAACCCCACCAAAAAGGGAAATTATTCGTTAGCATTTTAAGTTAGAAACAAACGATTTTTTGCTAACATTTTGAAATATTGGTTGCTAGTGTTTTTTTACAATTAATTCCACGAAGTGTACATCCTTCCCTCCCCCTTCATACATCACACAGATTTATTTTTCATTCTCTCTTATCTATTATATAGAAGATATCGGACCAGTGGTATCAACTTCTGTGAATGAAAATGATTGTAAGTTTTAAAAAAGTCGTTTCGCTCTCCTTTTTCTCCGTATTATGATCATTATTCATTACTTTTCATCATATTCTATGGTCCCATTCAATGTGCATTTTTCCGCTAACTTTTGGGATGTAAGACTAAAAATAGAAAACTAATGTTTTGGGGGCGTAGTCGTACTGCTGACTGTGTTGAGATATGGTCACAATAAAGTGTTTCTTTCAGGCAACCGGCGCTTGTAGTAATACTGCCTTCTAACAACGGAAGGAGGGGGTTAAGAAAGGTTAACTCTAAACATGTTGCACACCATTTTACCTCACGGATTTTCGCCTCGTGCCGTAAGAATGTTTGAAGCACGAAACTGGCACATTACAAACTCCTCACAGAAGGATCTTTCGTGACCGCCTCAAACAGCTGTTCTTTGGGCTGTGAGATCACGCTTCCAGGTTAATAAGATTACCACTAACCTAGTTTCATTTTCAGATCCCTCAACAAGAAATTTCCTTTTACTGTGTCGGTAACTGAGAGGTTAAAGTTAACCTCATGCTTCTAACAGCTCTATGAATCCTCTTTGTGTAGAATAGATGGAATGTGGCTAGCAGTGGTATCTAGGACGTGCATTTCTTCCTATTTAGGAATTGTCTTCCGGAAGTACCGGCATTCCAGAGTTTATCTTCACTCCATGACTCGACCCCAGTACCATTCTTTTCAAACGCTAACGCATTATGCATCAAGCTATTGAGTTCAGATAGTCAAATAGGATGAAACGCGCACCCCTGGTTTTGTTACTAGCCACGTTCCATCTATTCTGTACAAGCTTCTGTCATAATAGGTATATTGAAGAAATCCACATGGGATGCACGTATGCCAACCAAACTCCAATTAAAATATCAACAGCAAGATTGTCCAGACCATTATGAATGAGATTGGAGATCCCCTTTTTCATTTCTTGATATTCCTGCTTTTTCCATCACTAACTCTTCTATTATATATATATTGAACGTTTAATATGCACTCATCCTTTTCCCCTGCTATCATCATCACTGTTATTGCCATCAACGTCATTATGATCCTGTTCTGTAATCGATAAATCAACTTCAAACTTTCTTATCTATGATTAATTGACTTGTTTATGTTACAGTTAACCTGTGTGTCATTGGTTTGTAAATTAGGATAGGAATGTGTTAAATTATTATTATTATTTTGTTTTGTCGGCTGTTTATGATGTTAAAAAGAAACAAATTATATTCTAAACATTATTACAAAATGCATACCAGTTTATTAAATTGATACAGTATACAATGTTATATATATAAAGAACAAAGATATAAGGTTAAATTGTTTGAGTTACAATAATACAAAGCAACAGTTAATAATCAGTTATTTTCAGTAGAGGGGGGGGAGGACTGGTAGAACAATTTATCAATGTATGAATAACGTATTAACGGGCAATCGGGACCAATTCCATTTCCATTACAAAATAAATAAACAAAACAGAGAGCATTTTATTTTGTATAGAAAATATACTATCAATATAGTTATTGTTTATCTAAGCTACCACTAATCTTTAAGTCTTTCTTTTCTAATTAAGAACTGATTATTTGTCTAACCAAGTTTGACATGGAAAGGAGATAATAATAATAATAATAATAATAATAATAATAATAATAATAATAATAATAATAATAATAATAATAAGGATAATGCGCATAAGTTTTGTTCGGTGTTTCAAGTAATTCGAATGTTAAATCTTTGTTTCTAATGAATTGTATTAACTTTGAAATATTTTGTGAGGTTTTTGTTTTGTTTCTACAATCCGATCTTTTATGAATGTCAGTATTAGAAATATTGTGTTGCTACACCGATTATAATATATTGAA
This sequence comes from Schistosoma mattheei, assembly GCA_944470405.2. NCBI lineage: Eukaryota > Metazoa > Platyhelminthes > Trematoda > Strigeidida > Schistosomatidae > Schistosoma > Schistosoma mattheei. The sequence goes on from OX103950.1 coordinate 6,492,023, forward strand.
ACTTTGATTGATATGGCACAGTTGTAGAGAGAGAGAGAGGGACAGGAACTAATGTGATAAACTATGAAAATGGGAATGTGTTGGAAAGAGTAGTATGTATGTAGAAAAGAAATAGTTCTCTACATAAATATAACTTCATGAATTATATATAGTTATATTGATTGTTGTTAAAAGTCAGTCTAAATGATTTCGATTTTTGAATGTTCTATACATGAAGGAATTTCAATGTAATCCAATCGTTAAAGAGAATGTTTAAGACATGGCATCAATTTTAATCAACTGAATTGATTACATCACATCAGTCAGTCAGCTACAACGTAGGACCAGGCACATATATGCATCGGTCCAAGTTGCCATACCTCATTAACACAACAAGATGAACACCGGATTCATAAAAGTAGTTAATTCAGAGGTGGTAATATATAAAAGAAAGATTGCAATAAGGATATAGTAAAGGAAGAAAGAATTACTTAGTAGAAAGAGAGATATGAAACGATTTTAATCTGTTAGTTTAAGGGAAGACAGAGAGTGTATAGACCTACTCCATTGTGATCGATTCTGAGCCATGTCACTAAGAGTCTCCAACTATTGGTTATGATAGTCACGCGGACCCCAACCAAGTAGTCTGCACCTCCCAACATGGCTCAGACTAGAGGTTAGTGTCTTCAAGCACTGATGCCATGTTTTGGTTTGGCCGTCTCTAACTTTCTTCCAACCATCTCCAACACCGGTTAGCATTGCACGTCGTGGTAATCGGTGTTCAGGCATACGCAACACGTGGCCCAAGCATCACATCAGCACAGTGATAAAATTAATAAAATCCATAACGAAGAGGAAGTCGAAGTAATGTTAATGACCAGAATTGTGAAAATAAATAGGCATAAGACAATCTATTAAGATTTTAATTATCCCATTGTTAATATTAATTTATTTGCTCAACAAACTAATGCCAATTTACGACTTGAACTATAAAGAAAACGTAAATCTAGACAGGTAGTGGCAGTCAATAAAGTCATTATTGACTCTTAATTTTCTTTTTTTGTGTAAAAGTCTAAACTTTCTGACACGATTACACCCTGAGTATTTTAAAAGTGAATTGCTCGAAAGTGCAGATTAGATATGCATTACTTCTCATTTACTCCCATGTGTAAGCAAATCTCTATTTATTTATGTTTTCCGTTATATTAGTTATCGCTTCATCTTTTCCGTTGTTCTGTTTGTATATTCCTCTATAGATAACTATCTATTGCTTCATATTACTTTATTGGACTTTTGATTGTCTAATTTTCTGATTACTGAAAAAAAGAGTAGTTTGCATTAGTCTACTTATTAGTTAAAACAAATGTTAATAATATGCCGATAAATTCCCGAAAGCTACCAACAAACATTAATAGACTTAACAAGTAATATGGGAGTTTTCTAGTACAATGTTGGCTTTATCAAATAGTCTTTTTTCTACATTCTATTTTATCCTTTTTTTTTGTTTTATGATATTTAGTAACTCAGAAATTTCTACCTGTTAATGGAGATGATCATTCGCGGAATAAGGCATACATTAGTAGTCCTGCAAATCATACACATACTACACCTAAATCGAAACGTACTTCATCCGGAGCAACTGGTTCTCGTTCAATAACATCACCTAGACGGCGACCATTGCCTAATTCAAATCGAAATGAGCGAAATGCTGATTTACATTCCAGTGGATCTGTTGTGGTAGACCAACAGAATTGCATGGATCGTAGTAATAATAATAGTAATAACAATACAATGACACACATGAAACAAGGATCTAATCGTAGTTCTGTAATTGCAAATAACAATGGAGTTGAAGGTGAACACGAGGTTAGTAACTACTGAAGTGGATTTCTGCCATTGTTAGTGTGCATAAATATCATGTAATTGTGATCGACAACTTGCTGAATAGTTTGTAAAGATTAGTTGAATTCTCAGCAGAAACTGCCTCGGGAAATATTTAATCTCAAGCAAACCGATTTCATTACGACTATAGATATACATTGCTGACGAGTGGCAACCAGGACTAAAATTAAGTTCAGGCTTTCATACCTCCGATCACTTAATTTTAAAAATCCTATTCATAAGATGTTGAGTTACTGAGACTGGTGGTGGTCACATTGTTAATTGGTCGACAAAATTCGATCAACATAGCTAAGGAATGAACATAACTCAGTATTACAAGTGGTCAGTCACTGCCTGAATAGCTCAGAAGTTATGTCGTAAACTATGAAGTTGGGTGATTTGAATTCGATTCCTACGGGGACTCTTCACTTCCCTCAAGATTGCAGGTATCCTTTGCTAACGAGAATCAGCTAGATCGGAACATAAGCCAACTCAGAACTTACTGCCTATCCTCACCTAATACTGATGTATAATATTGTTAAGCTGATATTCGATAGAAAGTGTTAGGCGACAATGAATATATTATGTTATAAACGCATGTCTTTCTTAACAAAAAATATTGTTCCCAATAACTTCTGCTTAGGTTCTACAGTTATGCGTTTAAATTAATGTTCTGAGTGGATCATCAAACTAGTAGGTCAAAACATCTCTTGAAGGCTACAGGATAAGATTTTAAGATTGTCTGTAAAATAAGAAAATCCTTTTTCTGTTCAAACGGTCAACATCCAATGTCAACTTGAATAAGTTTTGTTATATTGTACGGTTATCCAAGTCTGATTACTTGATTATACAAACTTCCTAATTGGCGGGCTCAAACCAACTACTTAAGTGAGAAGATCAAAAGTTAGGAATGGGAGGTGTTTATTGGCTAAATCGTTCAGCTGATTTCGAAATATTGATACATGTCCTTCAGAAAGTTAAACCACATTTCCAACCAACAACATGTTTTTTCTTCTTCAGAAGTAATGTCAAATCTTAACCAATAACATCGTCTCATCAGCACTTTTTTTATTTATCATTTGACTTATGTTTAATTGACCCATTGTATCTAGTTTATGTATTCATTAAAATTGAGAGATTATAATTATCAGAATAAGTTTAGGCGATATGGAATGTAAGGAATAATAATGTTATTCGAAATCAAATTAAATGTTTGGTTGAAAAGTACATTTTAAATATGAATTTGGGTCTATAATTGAGGAACTTGATCATGAATTATTGAAAAGAATATTTATTCTTCGTTCATATATTTAGTTAGTTATGCCCTCCGAGCATAGTAGGAGAAACCTATTGGCCCTTCGTGAAATTAGATGGACTTTGTAAAGAGTGTACGACTGGCCACTGGAGAAAGCAAGGCAAAGATATTCATTTTGGTTCACTTCGCGGTCTTTATGTGTATTTATGGATTGTGATATCAGTAGTATGGGGTTTAAATTTGCCCACACTGCGTAGTTCAGACAAACATACACTGGCCTATAATACACTTTCTTACCCCTTTCGAAAGCTTTTATGCAAACGAAAAGCGCAGATGAACTGTTTATGAGTTCATCAATGGAGAAACGTAGGACTTTCTCTCAAGTATGTTGTATATGCACGTATTTGGATTCATATTCAGCGATGCATACATTCCAGTGATAAACATATAATCATAGGTGGGGTGCAGTTGCTAGGATGCATTACATTTAGTCGTGGAATGCGCAACCAATTTCACTCATCCTACAAGTATATATAGGTGTAGAAGTTTCCACTCATAAATATTCGTTACATGCACATGTAGAACGCATAGACTAAAGCCCATACACTCCGTAGGATACATACAGGTTTAGATACAATTACTCCAGGCCGTATCCCACTAGATTCTATCACTGAATGAATATCAAGCACTCAAATCATTATACAATTAGGTCATCGTAGACGATGTGTTTACTTCACGCTCATGCCACAAGCAGTTTTAGTGTTAACCCCTGTGCACTGGTTACGGCACAGTTTATGGCCAACACTCTGACCTAATCCTGCCGGACCTTATGAGCCCTTCCAGACAGAATCTGTTCTTTAGCACTACAATCGCGCTCTTAATTCAAAGTTAATCTCACTCCTCTTGCTAATCAAAATTAAGATGGAGTGGGTGATTAGCTCGATCATCACTGGTTCCATCAGAGCGGGTGGTCAGTCTGGTCTCTGCTTCGCCACCTACGTTAGTTCATGAAGAAAAAGATCATCCACTATCCAGTGAACACTACGAGGAATTTCAAGTCGGACTTATAAAAAACCGTAAATTCGGCATATAATATCGTTCATATTCTGAGCTTATAAAAATACATCTATCTGACATAAATATAAATCCCATGTACCTAAATAAATGGTTGCTCTGGTTGTCAGAAAAGGCACCGGCCTCGTGACTTCCGAATGAACTCGGCTTTCATCATGAGGCGTCATAACTCTTCTAAATGAAAACATTCCGACTCCCAGGGCAGAGTTTAAAAGGTTTTAATAATTTCTTCTGGTAAGCGTTTTTAGCGAGTTGGTTTCCTACAGGATGGGGTCGCTAACCTCATGCCCAACACTCGTCCTTTATCCGGGCTTGGGACCGTCAGTAGCCTTCGGAGGGACTCCAGGCGGAGTTGATATAAATATACAACTGAAATAATCTTAACTCCAACTTCATTGAATTGTCGTTTCTAACTGATATTTTCTTTTTTTTTTCTTTCAACTACTAAAATATATATGTGTATATTTATAATTTATTACATATTGTTATTATTATTTTAATTTATTAAATAGGGTGTTCAAAAAGCATTTAGTAGTGAAGAACTTACACAAGAAATGGCTAATTTAGAAGGTTTAATGAAAGATCTTAGTGCTATAGCTCAAGAAGAATTTAATTGTTAATATTTTTACAAGAAATACAAACATCATTTATTATTATTATTATGTAATTATGGTAACTGTTGAGTTGTTTTTGTATTTTCTTCAAATTGAATTGCATTTTATTTTAATCGCCATAATGGTGGTGATAAGTTACTTGTACATTTATGCACAATATCAATCATGATATAGATACTATATATTTGATTATTTTCCTCCCTCGTTCCCTCTCTCTCTCTGTGTGTGTGTCTGTGTGACATAATTATTGATTCAAATCAAAATCTTTGTAAATTTAGAGTGCAACAATACCTCAGTGAGTATGCTCAACATATTTATTATTCTCTTTTTTTTGTTTATACTTATTTCAATTTATCAACATCTATGGCATTAATTTCCTATTATATTCATCTGTTTATGTATCTGTTTTAAGGTTGTCAGCTTATTACTACTGTGCAATTTCATTGCTCTCTACTCTCTTCTGTACAACAAAATCATCAGTAAGAATAGCTAATGGAAGTGATTTAATTCCCGATTTTTGTTTCTTTAGTGTTTTCTTTTCCTATTTTCACATTTACTCCTATCCTTACTCAGTTCCTGTTTAAGCATCTAATTTTTTTTATCGATTATCCTTAATATGTATGAAGTTGTTTCTTTACTGTCCGTCCTAATGACATTCATTTTTCTCTCGTCATTTTCGGTGATTTATTGTTACTACTTATTTTAAGATAAGTAGTATACGTGTATTACACGAAAACTATTTGACATAGGGGATATAATTTACAAAGAGAGGAAAAATATAATCATGATTTTTAGCCTGAATTTTACATTCTCTCGTTAAGTTTTGTTATTTTACTAATGCAGCATTTTTTGAGTTTATCTTTTCCTTTTTAAAAAGATGATGTTTGAATAATGAGACCATGACCATTTTTGTCTATGCTAATTTTTGTAATGTAATTATTTATGGTTTATTTTCTTTATTTAATTATGCCCCCCTCACTTTTCATCTTCTTTCTCTCTATCTTGAGGTTTCTTGTACACTTTGTATTGTATTTTGTTTCTTTTTTTGCTGTTTTTTGTTTCCTAAACAAATTGTTTATTCTTCTGGATGGGATACAATATGTGAATCAATAGTAATGATGATGTGTATTTTCGTTTATCTTTGCTTTGTGTATCCATCATATTTATGTACAGATGAACAATGAATTATTCTATTCAAAAGTGAATTTCCGTTCGTTTATTTCTGTTGCATACCATATGAATTACTACAAACCAGTGAATCAATTAATTATGGTTTATGGGTAAAAATAAACAGCGGGATAATTTAAATGTTTAATAATAATGATCTAAAAATCGTACATTTTACACAAGCTAGTGGCTAATGTGCTGAGTGTTTAGGGCGATATGTGTTATGTCTGAATCTCTGTGTAACCATCAACACTGAAATGCAGATATATCTAGCCAATAAGTTATAAATAGAACGAAACACGTATCCCGTATTCCTTATACTATTGACTTCTACTCTGGACCTACAGAGTAAGTAATTGTGTCGAATAAAGAATTGTTTAGCCCACAATCTAGTTCCTCATTAATGATCGTCAGTTTGGTATCTGGTATAATGTGATCTCCAGCCTGTATACCGTATCAATCGAGTATTAAGTTTTGTGATAGCATACCCTCGATCACCTGTCCTATTGTCGTATTATAATAGTATATGATAGCTACGAAGCAAATAATTCATTCTCCCAGTACTCTCAGAATATGAGTGGGGTATGACAACTGTTTGTTGGCTAATCAAAAAACTTATTATTGATGAATGGTCTGTGGGAAAATGTAGGATTTTTTACAAGTAACGTATCTACAGAAGTTTGCTACATACGTTTTTATTTGTAAGTCGAAATAAAAATATTCATTCGTCCATATGACTATGAAATTCTATATTGTCGAACTCTTTGAAAGATGTAAAGTATTTGTTGAGATTTCCCCACTCTGTTCCTAGTTAGGTTTAGTAATTACTAGTTAGAGTTGATTCATATATTATATACACTCTACATAGAAAACACTCAGTGTTTTGTACATTTAACATTATCACTCTCATTCTTTTACATAATTTTAAACATTCTAAATACTGCAAAGGCATTTCTGTTGTAACAATGGTTATACTTACTATGATTTGAGCAGGCCTATCTTATCTATCAACACTATGTGACTCTTGAGAATTATAGTATAGAGTAATGAGAATATTTCGTTAATTTATTGGGAGAATGACGTGATTAAACATAAATTCCAGCTTAGCCTCGTTTTCTGGACTTAAACCTCGCGAAGTTTGAAGTATCTTCGTTGATTTTACTAACGAACGTTTATCGTTACTGTCGACTTAGTTCTTTTATTACTATCTCATTCAAGCCTGTTAACTATCTTGAAGATACTTGCATCTCTTCAGCATTCAACTTTAACTAATTCAAATTACTGAGTTAGACCATTAATATGTAACTTTAGCAAATTAACGGAGCAAAAATTCAAATATTTAGCTGTAAACAAAACATTTTTAGAAGTGTATCAACGAAGAGCATCATTGATGAACTGAGATGTTGCTGAAAATGTGTCTGTGATTGACGCTTTCTAGTTACTGAGACTATAAAAATACTTTTTCCATTAAAAAAATAATACTTTCCCGATGTGGAATGATGACTACGGAGTCTGTGGAACAGCTGCTTGAGACCGTTTACAAGTGACCTATCTTTATTGAATTCTAACTCTCTTCCAACAGATATCTGTGTGTCAAGGTGAGATATGGTCTTTTTAGATCTAATCTCCCCTATTTTACAAACTAAGCGTCATGTGAGATCCTGCTCATCACAATCACTGTTGTCGACAGTAGAATTTTACATTTTCTGCCTTTAATCTTATTCATTGTCATAATAGGGTATTAAGGAACAAGTTTTTAATTGAACGTAGATCCATCTAACTTTTATGATGTACAATTCCTATTACTACATCAAGACAACATCTATAATCAGGACAAAATAGATTTTTCAGCTACCAACAATATAGAATAAACCTTTACTAAATAGTTCATTTTGAAATAATTCAGATCATCATTATCTTAGTATAATTTCTTTATGGTAATTTGGTTCCCTGATGAGATATATGTTTTCTTGTGGTAGCATATATAAGATTATTATACTCAATAACTTGCAGTAAACAAAATGAACTCTAGGTAAACAACTTTTACTGTTCCTGACATTAGTCAGTTAACAGAACTGACCGAATTCAATGAATTCCAATCATTTTTAGATTTTTAGGTTGAGATCATGAACCGATTGATGTTAAACCACCGTTGGAAATCTGGAAGCATTGAATGGCCATTTCATCCTATTATGGGACTCCTTAGCAGTGCGTATCCACGATCCCTCCCGTGAGATTCGAACCCAGAGCCTTCAGTCTCGCGCGCGAACGCTTAACCTACTGGACCACTGAGCCGGCATCCAATGGTGTTAGTGTCTAATATCAACCAATCCAGAAAATGAAAATCATACAACTAGAAAATATATTGTTTAGTGGATTAATTTAGATATTGTTAATGAGTATACGTTAAGTAGTTGGTTTTTAATCGTTTGTTTTTTTCTAAATTTTCACAATTATGAATTTTTCCTTGTTACTCATTAGTTGTTGTTCTAATGATAAATTGTTGTCATTTAACTTAGTGACAGAAGTTTCCTAGTTACATCATTCATTATGTGTCTTGACTAGTAATTTACTAAGATGAGAATTCGTCAGACCTATTGATTATATTGTAGTGTATGCTACTGATATCGACAGATATAAGTAGTATATATCATCAGTCGAAAGTGGAATACTTTGTGGTATCACTGTGGTCGAGAAGAACGAATAGAAGAAGAGAATGAGAACAGTGAATGATTGGTATAGAAATGAAAGAACCCACAAAGTTTAAGACAATTAATTCTGTAATTTTGTATTCAAATACATTTAGTTGTTCTCAATTATTTTCCCCTTCCCTTTAGTAATGACAAATGGATTCATGTAGAATTGTTAAACTTTGTATAAATATAACAGTTTCTAATTATTATTACAAAAAATATAATAAATGACATATGCAATACTTTTATATATTGAGATTAATCTATTCATGCATGTCATTTCTAATTGTATTAACACAGCTTCAAATGACCATACCCCGGTAAGTTGAGTTTTTCAGTACCCTACAAAAGTTATATGAAGGGAAAAGGAAAACATATTACATATGAAGTAAATGATAATACGACATTATGAATCATACAAGTTAGTTACTTATCAAAGTTATTACATAACAATTCGCTAATTCTTACCGATAATAATGATAGTCATTTTAGTGTAGAAAGTTGTAAAGATCCTTGAATTGTGTTAGTTCTATATTATGAATGAATGTTGATAAAATAACTATTGAGAACTAGGAAATTGAACATGACTTTATATGCTTGAAATTACACAACAATACGGATTGATCATTAAAATAACCCATAGTATCATTGAATTCTCTTTTTCTTATTCAATACTGATTGACTCAGTCAGTCAGTTAGTCGTGTAGATAAGAGAGTTAATAGGTGTAGGAAGGATTTGAATGTGATCAACTTAGTCTTGTGTGCTGTTACGGGTATAAGGGCTGATGCCACTTCCCGGCTCCCCATACCGTGGAAGGATATTTCGTGAGAAACCTGAAAAGGAAGTTGGATTAATGTTGGTTTTAACGACCTGGGAGCGTGACCGCAGAGTTCAAGAAACAACTACTTGAGGCCGGTCGCGCACGGCTTTTTTGTGGGAGGTTTTTAGCGTGTTAGCTCTGTTCGTCAAAGGACCTTACTACCGGAGACGGAAATCCGTGAGGTAGCCTTCAGGAACTTTCTGTGACGCATACTGAACTGTCATAAAACATTTATAACGTTAATTCCAGGAATCTCAACCAGATAATCTGTACCAATCAATATGGCTCAATCTAATAGTTAATTATATGACAAACTGCTCTAGATCTTGGTTTAGACACTCCTACCTTTTTTCTAACGTCAACAAACGTCAAGCTAACATCTACTTTATTGAGAACGAATTTAATTTATGTCATTCAACAACTTTAATCATAGATTTGTAATTTTTTGGTTCCTAACCTAGAATCTTGCATTTTGTCAACATAGTTCTGATAAACAACCGATGAATTTCTAAACTAATTCTATGTTTTCATTTTATCAATTCCAATTTTATATCAGAACGGTTTTTGTGGATTTTATAGTAATTTCAATGGTTGAAATCATGAATGAATTGAAACTAGAACAACATGGAAAACGTAACAACACTGGACTGGACGCGAGATTGATAGGTCCTAGGTTCGAATCTCTCAAGGCGAGATCGTGGATACGCACTGCTGAGGAATCTCACAACAGCCGTCCAGTGCTTCCAGGTTTTCCATAGTGATCTAACTTCAATTGACTCATAATCTCAACCATTGAAATTCCAATTTTACCAAATTCTCAGATTACTAAAACAAAACGAAATTTGTTTTTCAAATTCACTTACTCATTTATTTATTACACAATCTGTTTACCAAATTTACTATGAAATATCACATTCACTTTACTTGTTTTCGAAGTAGACTCTTCAAAATTCATCGATTCTGTATAAGGTGGACAGTATAAGTGTAATGTAATAGCAGTCTCTGTTTTACTAGAATTCTGTAAACGATGTATTCCAATTTTATCTATAAAATAAAATATAATACCAGATCATTAGTAATTCAACTTGAAATGATAGATGATTCATTGAGGTCAAGTAATATCAGCTATGTTGTTTATGAAATAATTATATATCATAGTGAATGTAAGATGATTATGTAATATTACAAATTGATTGAAGTTGAACATGTAGATTATTAAATGTAGGCTTAGTGGTCTAGAACTACGCCTGGAGTCCCTCTGGTGGCTACTGACGGTCCCAAGCCCGGATAAAGGAGAAGGGTTGGGCATGGGTTTAGCGACCCCATCCCGTAGAAAACTAACTCGCTAAAAAAACGCTAACCAGAAAAAAATTATTCAAATCTTCTAAACTCTGCCTTGGGAGTCAGAAGGTCTTCATTTTAGTGGTCAAGAGGTTAAACGTTCAAGCTTGTGACCAAAACTCTTGAGCTTTATTCTTTGTGATAAGGTAGTGAGTGACCTCTACTGAGATGTCCCACAATAAGATGAAACAATCATAAAGTACTTCTTGGTTCTCAATGATAGTCTAGCTAAGATCGGTTTATAATTTAACCAATGAAATAACTACAATCTTAACAAACTCTCTTATTCTAGTAATATCAAATCGTTCAATGTTTGTGACACCTAAATAAGATCTAATAATATGGAAGATATAGAGATTATACATCTACACCACATCGACATAATTGTTAGACGTTATCAATTGTTAGTATTTTTAAATGTGTAATAGAATATAACTGGGAGATATGTTCCATACTATAAGGATGTCCTTGTGATTGTAACCGAATTCATTCCTTCTTAATATTTAAAATAATTTTGTGTAGTTGATAAACCATAGTCTATGACTGTTCGGATTGGTTGGTGTGAAATACCATCTAATGACGTATTGTGATACTTGAATGTAGTGTCTTGATAAGAGATAGTTAATTAATTCGAACTTCTTAACAGTCAGCCTATGGAACACAGTTTTCATTGTTACTTATAAGGATCTGTAGTTTCATGTCGTTAATATTCAGGTTTGCATTGTCATCCTCTATATGACTTATTAACTTTTTAAGCTGATGAATCAGTATTCTATAGTAACTACTAGTTGACAATACTTTATATAATATTCAACAAAGGGTCTCAGGTTTTGAATTTCGTCTTATTTGTAACTCATCAGCTGGATGTACCAAGATCCCAATGTTGATATTCTATAGCCAAATGTAAACTCCAATTATTAATAAATTATCAGGTACTTGTATTATTTAAATTTCTTCAAAAACATCTATATCTCCTAAGATAAACCAATCTAAGATAATGTCACCTGGTTTTCCACAACAGATATTGAGGATTCTGTCACAGTACACAAAATACTAGTACCCAGTTAATGAACAAATTGTAACGCTATACAAAAAGTTATAACATGAACGACCCAGAGAGTATGATCACACATAATTGTCTCGTTTGGTCTCGTTTCACTATACATAGTTGAATTACCAGTGAATTAATGCGGTGGATATGAATCCAGCTATTCTCAAGTTAGAATTGGAGGTTAATAAGACTTTTAAATTTTACAGTTAATAAATCGGTTAAATGTTAGTTAAACTAGTGATTCTTGGTTTTAAGGGATTTTTGAACTAAGATCAGTAAGTAATGTTAGCTAAGTAACTTGTAGGTAGTTGGAGCTCAGTGGATAACCAGGTGAAGGTTTTTGAAATGATAGGTACTGGGTTGAAGTCCCGGTTTAGACATCAAAACGGATGCAGATACATCTAGTTGCGACTAGTCCCAGAAAGGACAAAATGATTATCTGATATTCTATTGCTACTCATTAACTATGTACGTACTTTATCTGTATTTCCAATTTTTGGTTGAGTTTATGATCTAAACGTTGTACATTTAGAATGTCTAGAATCGATATGTTTTTTTCAAACATTCCATGTACTTGAATTACTAGAAGTCAATTACCAAACTAAACCCGTCTATCTGGAATATGTTACAAGTAACAATATGTTCATACTAATGGATATCAATAATTACAATGAAACTGTTGCTTCTTTCGGTCGATATTAAATGTTTACAAAAACAACATTATGATATCAAGATTTCAAAAAAAGGACAAGTTAATTTACCAAACAAACATTCAACTTACCATGCATGTAGGTGACTTCACCAGGATTCATTACAGTTACTGATTTCACAACTAATGGAGAATCAGTTTCATTAGTAGAGTTATATGAAGTTTTTGGATTGAAATGTTTGGCCAATCGTAAATAGTTTCTTTTATTTGACCTAAATGTATAGATTGAAGACTTGGTTAATGTTATAATTAAGCTAAATAAAAAGTTGGTTAAGCGTCTGGCGCGAGACTGTTAGGTTCTGGGTTCGAATCTTGTGGGGGCGGATGGTGGATACACACTGCTGAGGAGTCCCATACTAGGACGAAACGGCCGTCCAGTGCTTCCGGGTTTTCCATGGTGGTTTAGCTTCAATTGACTCATGATTTCAACCGGTGAAAAAGTTTTAATCCATAAAACAATCTAACTTAAATCTTTGTTCTTGCTCTTATCAAAAGTTATTAGGTATAGCTTTATGTACATGATTTTAAGTCATATACTTTTATGTATGGGTTGTTGATAGATTGGGAGAGTGCAGACATGGCATGTGGCTATGATTAAATGTCACACCAAAGTAAAACTATAGGTGAAATATTATGAACAAGGTACGCTATTGGAAGAAATCAGTCTCAACTTGTTCAATCTTGTCTGGATCTAAAGAAGAATTGTATATACATACTTATGATTCATACACGTTATATTTCAGTTCCTACTAACTTCAATTTTATTATTTGTGTAATAGCTTTGTCCTATAGTACGAAAAGCTACTGCATCGGATCATAAAACACATCAACTAGTGATACTATGTGGTTGATCAGACCAATGAAATACATGAAGTTATGAAACTGTAATAATCACTAATCTATTACTTATATACGAATAGGACAAACAGTCAGTTGGATAAGCATAGTAACGTAAAAGTAGAATGAATTGATTCATATTTGTTACATGTTACAAAACCACAAAAAGTAAAAAAAAACTGAGTAAAGATTAGTCCATAGTAAAATAAGCAATAATGATATTAGTAAAGGAATGAAATTAAATAAGGAATAACTAAAGATGATGATTGATTGAGCTTATCCATACTTTATAATCCATGTTGTATCGTAAAATCTAATGATGCCAGCCTATGCTGTGTATTATTCTAAGGACTCCATCCATAAAACCTTCATTTACTTATTCTACTCACATCAATAAACTGTAAATACATGAGAACATGGGATGTTCTCTTTTGAACTCATATAGCCTTTTTATTTAAAACTGATCATACGATAAAAAATCAAAGTAGACATAGATTTGACAATCATAACAGTTAATTTAGCCATCAAATCGGTCTAATAGTTATTAGAAAATTAAAGTATTTACAATTGATAAATCATCGAGTTTCTCATAGTTAAAATCTTGAATCGATCTAAGCTAAACCACCAGTGAAACCTGGAAGTAATGGACAGCCACTTCGTCATATCGCAGGACTCCTCGACAGTGCGCACGAACACTTAATGTCTAGACCACTGAACAGTCATGCAACGGTGTTAATGCTTGATTTTCATCAATTCATGATCTTGCACAACCCTCTATCCGCTGCCCGAGGTGGATAACTGTCTAACACCCGAATCACTGAGTAGCGAACAATGTTGTGTTTGTCAACTCTGTTTTATTCCTGACCGAATTCTACCAATCGTCAGAATTGGTTAATTAACAAAAGTTAAAATCATTAAATCATATGAAAAGTCAATACTTGTGTTTCAAGAATGTGTGTGTAACTTTGATTCAATGAAAAAAGAAATCTTAATATTACCTTTTATAATTTTGACAAAACAATCAGCTCCAGCATGATCATGTACTCCTGTCCCTTGATCTTCACTCCAGCATAATAATAATAGATTGTACTTTCCATTACCTTCATCTATCAAATTACGTGTGTATCTAATATTTATTTACGAAAGAAAGAAAAGAGGAATGAAGATGTGTTGACAAAAAAAGAATAGGCCACTGAGCCGGCAACCAACGGTGTTAATGTCTAGCTTCAACCAATTCACGAAATCGCGCCACCGTACACCATTGTCTTCAGTGAGTTACTATCTCATAACAGACGTGGTTGAACTCAACTGGTAACGGCTTCTCACTAGAACTCCAAGAAATGCCTCTCGAAGTCAGTCACTAGTGAGCAGATGATTATTATCAGAAGGGGTTTCGTGGAGATTTTAGAAATCGTGGATGCGCAAAGCTGGGGAGTCCCATACTAGAACAAAACAGCCGTCCAGTGCTTCCAGGTTTTCCATGGTGGTCTAGCTTCAATTGACTCATGATTTCAACTAATGAAAGTTCTAAAATCTCCACAAAACCTCTCCTGAAAAACGAATAATTGTTATTGAAATGCCAGTTTTTATGAATACTAAAGTCAATCAGTTATAACCAACATGGAGTTAGATCCATGAGCAAGTACGTTTTCAATGTACGTAGTAACTGACCACAAATAGGTAAGTAGTATGTTCATTTAAATCAGAAAAGTCTTTCTTTTTACCACATAATAATATCAACGAGATTACAAGACATCTATTTAGTTTGGTTTACTTCTATTGTTCAGGATGGTGATTACATGATCATATACAGGTCTTGAAGCGAATAAGATAGCCCTTTCACAATGAGAATCACATCAGTATCTTTTGAAAAAAAATCTTTTGACAAAATATTTGATTATGTAACAATCGTTTGCATCTTTATGATCAGCTTAAGAATAAATTTCATAAAGTTATGTAATCAAACAAACTAATGAAGAAGATTGAAATTCTTCGATGATATTTACTGAAGATCATGTTAACAACGATAAAATAGCTCTGGATCAATCACTTAATACTAACTTCTTTCCTGTAAACGATTTATATGGTGTTTTTGAATCTCATTTGAAATAATGAATGTGTACCACAGAGAATTTCAAAAAAATCTAACAAAAACATATCTCTAGTGTTTTGATGAAGTTTTGTTCTTTGAGCTAGATGATTTGAACGTAGAGTACAAACTTGAAGTTTGTTCTGATGATTTCATCGAGAATAACAATGAAAACTACACATCTGAACCATTCAACTCAAAGAATAAAACTTCATAGAAATTGCTAGGTTTGAAGCGGTTACGAGTTCACTTAAACTGCGAACGGAACAAAGACTCGGTGAACAAAGACCAATAAGCTAGCTATTTGATGCGTCTCAGCCCCGCTAACTAGAGGAAAAAGCCCAAGCTTGGAATGGGGAATTATATTCCGCAAATAGCCAGAAGCACGAGTGATAACAACAGACACAAATCAAAACATACATATATACTGCACAAAACCGTCCTTGGGGAGAGTTACAAAATAGCATACTAAAATACACAACAGACCAATCGCATTTAAGATTCTCCCAAGTGGGAAATACGACACAAAGGTAAAAAACGAGCGCTTTTAGCTCGAAAATAAAGAAATTCAAATTTTCTAAATGAAATTACAAATTTAGGTCCTTTTCCAAATGAGTTCTATAAATCTAACGTCCCCAACAAAAAACCATCCATTTGAGCTAGAAATCTTCTTTAACATCTTAATATCTATCAGTTTAAGAGTTGTGGAGATTGTTAAGCTTTTGTTTGAGATCATGAACCAATTGATGTTAGACCACCATTGAAAACCTGGAAGCACTGGACGGCCATGATCGTGGATGCGCACTGCCAATGAAGAGTCTCACAATAGGGACGAAACGACCGTCCCGTGCTTTCAAGTTTTCAACGGTAGTCTAACATCAATCGGTTCATGATCTCAATCAAAATCTTAATATCTCTAATATTTCCATATTCCTTAGATTGTTATCAGTTTAGAATGTAAATCAGGTTAACTTACTTTGTTTTATTATAAAATATATATTTGCTCCATTCTGAGAAATCACATTGAAAATTCTTTAAAATTGTATATACTTCATTGATATCAATATGATCTTCATTAAATATCATTCTTATGGTTTCAATGAAATCATTTAATGTAGAAATCATTGGAATTTGATATTCTTTATTTGATTGATATAAATTTATAGAATTTAACTGATTCATTATAGACAATTCATTACTACTCATTATAATAGATTAAGTAGTATAATTGTAATATGTTGTATTATGTTTGATAGGACTCTGTTCAACAAAGCAAACAACAACAATAACAAGAAAAATCCGCTGTTACCATGGTTATTTATAGTTGATGGAGAAACATGATCACAACATGTGATTGTTATGATTAAGAAATTTCTGGTCAATATCCATATGATTATAATAAATAAATAAATAAATAAATAAATAAATAATTATTGGTCTGTAACACATGTTTAATCATTCGGCAGAATGAACTTATGATGTAATAAATAGCAAAGAATAGATACTTGACTTTTAATTAAGATTTATATGATTGAATTATTATTATTATTATTAGTATTAGTATTAGTATTATTATTATTACTATGGAAGCATTTGGACTTGTTGTTGTTGTTGATTAGACCGATTATTAGTTGATTTGCCTATTTTGACTGTAATAAAACTGATGAATGAAATGACCTTACTGTTAGCCAAATAAAAACAACAACAACAACTTGTGTTTGAATTGTACATAGTACATTCATTCAATGTGAGTTGATCAGTTTAGAATGTTGACCAAAAAACAACAACAACAAACAATCCTTCGCTGTGTATTTAATAATGTAAATCGGGTTATTGTAGTTGGGAGGTGAGTGTTAGGCTTTTCTTTCTCGCCCTCCCTCTCTCCCTCTCTCTCCCTCTCTCTCTCTCTCGCTTATGTACTGTCAACAGAAAATGTTTTGTAACTATATACAGTTTGACCAAAATATGATTATCTCAATTTATAAATGAGATCGGAAATGTCTAGAATCATTGTTCAAATCATCGAGTTTGAAGTGTTACAGGGACAATAACAAATTCTATTTACATTTATTTATTTATTTTTTTTATAAAAAAATAATATTAAACCTGAAACAATTGAATGTTTAGAAAACAAAAAAAAGTAACCATGTAATTGAGAAAGTTTTCATTATTTTTTTTTCAACCTAATGTTGAATGAAATATGAAAGTTTCATAAGTCAATTATTCAATTTAGAGTGTAGAATTATTTGAAAAATCTTAAGTTTCCTAAGCTAGAAAACTCTTGAATACAACATAGAGAACATCAACCTAATCAATAATTGATGACGAAACTTTGGAAGATATAGAACCCTTCATATACTTAGGAAGTATTATCAATGAACAAGGAGGAACAGATGAAGACGTAAAGGCAAGGATTGGCAAAGTAAAGGTCACATCCGTACAATTGAAGTATATATGGAAGTGAAAACAACTGTCTGTCAACCAATATGAAAATCATAATCTTCAATACGAACGTCAAGACAACTTGTTCTCTTGTACAGAGCTGAAACTTGGAAAATTACTACAACCATCATCAACAAGGTGCACGTATTTATAGATAGCTGTCTACGCAAGATATTCAACATCCATTGGTCGGATACTATCAGTAACAGTCTATTGTGGGAGAAGGCAAACCAGCTTACAGCTGAGGAGAAAATTAGGAAAAGACGTTGGAAGTGGATAGGACATACATTACGGAAATTACCAAACTGTTATAACTTGTGAGTTTCTGCCCCTATCAATATATAACGTAATAATATCGCCAATTAGAGAACAATGAAATATCAACCGGACCAATGACACATAAAACCCGTACGAGCAGCCTAGAGTCTCCACAGATTCTGCTTTCTGCCTAACCCTGCCTGTTAAGTCCAGAACATCAATCTCCGCCTCTGCAATATGAATCATTTATTTCAAACATACTGGGTTTATATACCAACCAAACAAACCACGTCGTACCATAAAATAGGAAACAATATTTTTAAAAGATCTAGCCGAAATTGGCCGTGAATGTTGGAGTTAGTAATTGATAGACCAAGCATAAATCAAGAATGGTGAATCGTATAATAATATTCCACAGGTCAAAATAAAGCTTATGATAAGAGGAACACGAATATGAATAGTTTAGTTACTTAACAATTAAACCATAAAAATATATGTATAGTATTAATCCATAAATCGATCCCAAAAGTCACTATTCATTATTCTCATCGGGATATAACACAAACTGAACTACGAGACAAGCCCTAATTTGCAATCCTGAAGGGAAATGGAAAAGAGGAAGGCCAAAGAACACATTACGTCGGATAATAGAAGCAGATATGAAAAGGATGAATAACAACAGGAAAGAACTGGAAAGGATTGACCAGAACAGAGTTGGATGGAGAGTGGTGGTGGTTGGCGGCCTATGCTCCTTCACGAGGAGTAACAGGCGTTAGGAAATAAAGTTTTGTATTTATTATATTAATCGATATAAGGCAAATATTAGTTTAAAATGACTTACTCAGAAATAACTGACTGATACTGATCCTAAAAAATAGTGGCAATTTGTAACTGTTGACTTTAGAATACCGTGCTAGAATGATTTTCTTCTAATTACAAGCATTAATATATCTGATCGTTTTTAATAGATGAATCTAACCAATTATTCGTTGAAACTATAGTTTATTGGATCAACCTTTGACCCGGTCAAATTGGTCATCATTTGGTAAGTGTGATCGTTTGAATAACATCAATCGATTCATGATCTCAATCAAAAACTTAACAATTTCCAAAACCCCTAAACTGATAACAGTTATAATTGACTGGTTAAATGAATAGTAATTGAGTCCAGTCATTAAATGTATTGTAAATTCGATTTGTCTATTCATTTATTGAATTAATTATCAATCATCTACACTAATTAAATAATTTTTCAATGGTTATGATCATGAGTCAGTTGAAGCTAGGCCAACATGGAAAACCAGGAAGCACTGGACAGCCGTTTCGTCTCATTGTGGGACTCCTCAGCAGTTCGCATTTTCGACCTCGCCCCTTGAGAGATCCAAACCCAGGACCTACTGGTTCCGCGCGCGAGCACTTAACTACCAGACCACTGAGGTGGCCGGCATCGAACGGTGTTAATGTCTAACTTCAACTAATCCATGAAATTGAGCGACACATCCACCATCGTCTTCAGTGAGTTACTATCTCATAACAGACGTGGTTGAACTCCACTGGTCACTACTTCTCACTAAAACTCCAAGATATACCTCTTGAAGTCAGTCACTAGTGAGCATATGTTGATTAATATCAGATGGGTTTTGTGGATATTATAGTAATTTCAATGGTTAAGATCATGAGTCAGTTGAAGCTAGACCAACATGGAAAACCTGGAAGCACTGGACATCCATTTCGTCTTATTGTGGGACTCCTCAGCAGTGCGCATCCACAGAGTTACTGCATAAAATAGAAAAACCATAATCCAACACTTCATTTACAAAATGTTTATTAATCGTCTCAGACTTTATTGTTTCTGCATTTCCATACCGATTACTTTTTGTTCCCCTTGTTTCCTCTTCGATCTTCTCAAACTTCTGCTGCCAGACACTTAATTCCTGACTAGCATTATATACTATTTATGTAGATATAAGTAGCACACACTACAACAGTTGCAGTCCAGAATAATGTAGTTCAAATAGTAATTATGGCTGTAATAAGCTCAAAATAATTTCAGTATTTTAGAAAATTGTACAATCAGATTGCTGAAGTTCATTAAAATTATGGACCGATCAGAGATTTAGAGATTAAGCACTTACACGAGAGATCGAAGGTCCCGGGTTTGATTCATGAGTACGGGGTCATGGATACGCACTACTGAGGAATCCCATACTATGAAGAAAAGTCCGTTCAGTGGTTACCGGATTTCAATGGTGGTCTAATTTAAACTTTAAATTATTTTAAGTCATAGTTCAAATTTAAATGTACGACAATCTATTCGTCTCAAAAATGGATGAATAATCAGTAATTCATTGTATTTTCTAAAGATTAAATATAAATGATTCACTGGATTATATACTCGCCACTTCTAAAAATCCACACCCTGAAATAAACTGGAATAGCGGTAGTTCTTAGTTATGTAATGATAGATTCTCATTGACATTTAACATGCACTGCTGGCCACAATGGGTTTGTACCTCAACAAGACATAATAATATACTTGACCTAGTATTTTATGGAAATATCATCCCACTGTCTATACAAGTATACAATGAAGTCGAGAGCAACGAACATAAAATAGTAGTTGTTGCTCTCTGAATTTGTCCCTCTTATTACCAACCCATACAAAAACTCGTCAATATAGAGACTACAGACATGCTGAATGGGACCTCCTTCATTTCCTGGTAAGATCCTCAGACTGGGATATCTTCTTCTCAAGCAGTCGTTTCGTGGATGCCATTGACACATTCTATCTGATCACTAACTCTTGTTTAGATTCCTGCTCATCTCTTAAAACATACATGTTTAGTAAACCTAACGAATTATTTATACCAGCTAAATATTGTAATAAATTAAGACACTTGTAGACACGCTAGTTTAAGTCAAACAATTTCACGGTAGTTGCACAAATAACCACGATTGTTAACCAAATCAAAGAAAAGTACAGGTTAACAGCCATTAATCAGGAGTTGTTAGCACTTAATAATAGCTCAAAGGTGAAAGGCTTAATTCTCCTTCTCAATTAACGTGTTAAAGCAACTAAAAATGATGATATACGATGCATCCTGGATAATGGCACTTTTATAGATGACTCTAAAACCATTGCAAACCTTCTCAGTGGTATTTTTGCGAACAATAATGGATTCCTAAAGGGCACTGTTTCAAGAGTCAGATATGTGACTAGGAACTCAATAAAATCTATCTCTCACATATCTGAAAATTAGTAGGGCTATAAACTCCCTTAAATTTTTAAGAGCTCATTGAGTAGACGGGAATTCATCCTTTATTTAAATATATGGTGGACCAGGTATTCCAGTCCTTCTTCTAAAGGTGTTTACTCTTTTTTTCGGATACTGTTATACAAGGTAGTGTCTTAGGCCATTTGCTCTTTCCAGTTTATATCAACGATATTTGAGGTTGCTTTTACATGGGTAAGCCTCTTCAATGTGCAGATGATCTTAAGGTAGCATATTCATTTTCTTCTCATGAGATGAATATTATGCAAAATCGCATCAATATGGAGCTCAACAAGGTAGCCTAGTGATGCTCAACATGGCAGTTGGAGCTTAACACGGCTAAATATAGATGGATATGCTTCGATAATACATCACTCAACTTAGATCTTACCATTAATAGTAAGGTGTTATCTAGTTTACATAGAGTAGTGGATTTAGGATTTGGATACTCGTACAATTTGTCCCTCACATAATAGGTCTCGAAACAGATCTCCAATTTCGAACGCCTCATGGGTTGCATAATTCGTAACTTCTGTGACAACGAGTCACGTATTCTGATTTACAAAGTATGTATTCGATCACTGGTAGAACACTGAATGTTTATTCTTAGTAGTGTGCTCATAAAGATAAACTAAGGTTGGAATCCTTACAGAAACGATTTACACTTCGAGTTCTTGGAACTGATTGTACCTTGAATTATAAGTGTAGATGTAATAAAATTGAACTGTACGGTTCGTGGAAGAGAAGACTCAGACTAAATCTAATCTTTTTCTTCAAAACACTTAATAAACTATCCTTCACATCCGATAAAGTAATTAAATATGTAGAAACTCCTCGTTATAGCATCCATAACTCCTTGTCATTGGTGAAACAATTACATTGTAAATGTTCTCTCCATATGAATCACTTTACCAGTAAATTTTTCAGACTCTAGAATAATTTACCACGATCTGTTCGTCAAATAAAATCTTTCCCATCGTTTGTTCGCTACATCGATGCTTACTTCTCCACTGAAAATACCTTAAATGTGCTTACACTTGTAAGTATATCCCACTACACAAGTAAGATTCCAATAAAATTCGACAATCTCCACAGCTTCTTACTGATACACTAATAAACTGTTCCAATTTTGAGAATACATGCTCCCAATATCATCATCACACAATGGATTGAACAAGGACTTTTGTCATTCATGATAACATGCAATCAATAGACAAGATTTTAAATCTTATTCAGTTTGACAATTGGTGTAATCTTAATGAATATCATCATTTCATTGATGAGTCTCTTATCTACACTTAACTTGATTAACTTTAATATCAACGATGTGAAATCTATTTGTAAGCTAATCACTTGTGAGTTCACGATGATCATTATTATGCGTAGTAAGATAAGAGATTTATTTTTATTCACTAATCTTCTAAATGGTGTCACTTGGAATCCTCAAGGTCAAAGGAGGAGAGGAAGACCAAAGAACACATTATGTCAAGAAATGGAGAGAGACAGGAGCAAAATACTTCGGATCTGTTGGCCAGACACTATCAACAACAACCTACTATAGGAGAGAACAAACCAGATCCCAGCGGAGGAAGAAATCAGAAATGAGCGCTGGAAGTGGATAGGACACACATTAAAGAAAGCACACAACTGCATCACAAGGCAAGCCCTCATATGAAATCCTGAAGGTCAAAGGATGAGAGGAAAACCAAAGAACACATTACTCCGAGAAGTGGAAACAGATATGAGAAGAATGAACAACAATTGGATAGAACTAGAAAGGAAGGATCAGGACAGAGTGGATTGGAGAATACTGATCGGCGGCCTATGCTCCACTGAGAGTAACAGGCATAATTAAAGTAAGTAATCTTCTGAATAGAACAGTGAAAATATTTTATAAATTAATTTGTATAAGTCTTCTCAAAGAAAATATGAACTTTAGAGTCAATCATACCAGATTAACCCAATTATTCATAGATGTCACTATCTGAAAATCTTCACATATCATAAATTATCTATTTGATGCATATGGAACGTGAAATCTCGAATGAGTCGCTATATATAATCATCTTCATCATAAACTCATGACGTTAATTCCTTATACTGTATTGTCGGTGTATATTATTAAGTGAGTCGTTGAATATTGATAACAAAACTATTCTACTTAACTTAGTAGTTGAATTCATAAGTCAATTAGAGCTAGACTACCATGAAAAACCTAGAAGCACTGAAGGGCCGTTTAGTCTAAGTATGAGACTCCTCAGCAGTGAGCATCTACGACCCTGTGTAGCGAGATTCTAACTCAGGGCCTATCATCCTCACGCACGATCACTTAACCTCTAGACCACTGAGCTGGCCGGCATCCAACAGTGTTAATGTCTAACTTCAACCAATTCGCGAAATTTCTTGACCATCTTCCATTGTACTGAGGTAGATACTTGTCTCTACCCGACACGAATTAACTCCACTGGTTACGGCTTCTCACTAGAACTCCGAGAATTCCCTCACCAAGCTAGTCACTAGCGAGCACATAGTAATCATCAGTATAGGGTTGTGGAGATTATTAAGTTTTTGATTGAGATCATGAACCGATTGATGTTAGACCATCAATGGAAAACCTGGAAGTACTGGATAGCTGTTTCGTCCTAGTATAGGACTCCTCATCAGTGTGCATTCATGATCCTACCCACGGGACTTCAATTAATGATTAATAGAACAAAGAATTTTGTAGATAAATGAGAAAATCTATTAAATTTAGATACTCAAATTATTAATAATTAAAATAATTGAAGGCAAATTTTAAAATAAAATTAAAAACAAAAGTAACAATCACGATATGAGTAGTAGATAAATATGTTATGTCTAATATAATAATTTTTCTTTCCAAAAACATTGTTTATTGTGCAATTACATAATACATCTAGTGTGTGTGTGTGTATGTGTGTGTGTGTGTGTGGATATCTGTATATAGTTTGCTCAATATCAAGTAGTCTATCAATCAGCTGATATTGTCATCTAAGTCGAACTGTCTTCTTCTTCTTGTTCTTGTTCTTCTTCTGGAACCAGTCAATTCATTTCATCAATATTCTTCATCTATTTTTTCATAATCTTTTTATTTTGTTGTGTTGATTTAATTGATTGATTCATGTGTATTTCTTTTTCTTTCATTGTTGTTAACATATTTTGTTCTAGAGAATTTTCAATAACTTGACCAAGAATTTGTTCTACTTCTTTAATAACTGACTATTTCATGTTGATTAAATTAAAAATGAAATGAGATTTTGAATGAATTTAAATGTTAAATGTTATAAAGTAAAAAATAGTAAATGAATAAAAATTTTGATAATACTTACTTACGTCTGTTACTCTCAGTGGAGCATATAGGCCGCCGACCAGCATTCTCCAATCCACTCTGTCATGGGACTTCCTTTCTAGTTCTATCCAATTGTTGTTCATTCTTCTCATATCTGTTTCCATTTCTCGAAGTAATGTGTTCTTTGATTTTCCTCTCATCCTTCAACCTTGAGGATTTCATATGAGGGCTCACCTTGTGATGCATTTGGGTGCTTTCCTTAATGTGTGTCCTATCCACTTTCAGTGCTTCTTTCTGATTTCTTCCTCCGCTGGAATCTGGTTTGTTCTCTCCCACAGTTGGTTGTGGCTAATAGTGTTCGGCCAACGGATCCGAAGTATTTTGTGTAGACAACTGTTAATAAACAACTGTATCTTCTGGATCATGACTTTCGTAGTTCTCCAGGTTTCTGGAGCAGTAGAATTTTCTTGACATTTATGTTGAGAATCTTGTGTTAACATTAAATATACGGCCATTTTGAAAAAAATTTTCGAGTGAATTTTTTTATCCCCTTTGAAAAATTTTTTTCACCCCCATTTACCAATAATTTTCATTCCGTTTCGTCCAATCAAATAGCTAGTTGTAAATTCGTTATAATTGGTCGTTTATTTCTTAAAATTGATATAAAATGTCAGGACATGGCGACAGAGCACATTTTCTTCCAATTATGGACGATAGTAGCGTACAAGGCACGAGCTCTGTCGTTTCTCACATTGTCACAGAAACCGATAACTTATTCTTGAGCATATTGTATCTCGTAGCGTTCCAATCACTTGAAGCGTTGAAGAGCGCCATTAGAACTTATGAAAGAGCTACGTACTGCCATTATGCGCTGAGAGATTCTCATTTCCATAGAGATCGGAAGCCGTAGATTAGATTCGTATCTTGGAGAAATGGCCGTAGAACACCTAGCGGTTCCTCACAGCCGAGTAGACGAAGGAGGTAGTTTGATTAGTGTTATTGTAATTTTTCATAAAAGACTTCCGTGAACACCCAATATCCTTCCTTCATCTTTTGTAAGTTACCAACGTCGATATGAATGCAACGTTAAGCAATGACGAGGAAGAAATTATTTAGATTAACTCAGAGGAGTTCACTGAACGAGATGACGATAATGACGAAAACGCGTATGACAACAGACTTTGTGATATTTGCAATCTTGCGCAGCCGCCATATGAAACTGCCGATGGAAGTGCCTGGATTTTTTGTCCATGTAAAGAAATCTCATCTATTTACATTAGAATAAAACATTACGACTGTTTCATGTAACCTGATATGGAAGTTTGCAACTTTCTCCATAGGATTTAAACCAATAGATTATAAGTTTATAGGTAAATGGAGTGATTAGATTTGGACAATTGTTTGCTGATTTTTATTATATGTAACGCATCTCGAAAACATTCTAACCGATAAAGGCTTCTGATATCATCAATAGATTAGCTACTTTCATAGCATTTAATAATAAATGTCTAAATTTAGCATTATTTATTCAGTCATTTCATCATACTTTAGATATATGCAACATTTTTATGATTATGCAATATTGTTCAACACAAAATCAAATATATAACTTAATCAATGATCATCAATAAAATCTAAGGTGTAGAGGAGTAGCTTATTGGTCAAAACACTTAGCCTTCAACTATTAAATTAAATTTTCGATTCGTGTCATCAGAGAATCCCTCAGGGAACATCAGTTCCATTAAGATTACAGATACACCTTGCTGATGAATGTCAAATAGCACGAAATCTAGGTCAAGCAAGTTTTCCTATTGACTACTTCCAACCCCCATCTTACATCTTAACATAGTGCACGCCATATCGAGTCACCTAAACTGGTGGCTACAGTTAAGCCTGATTGATAGAATTCGATCTGAACTATGAAGGACCTTAAATACATAATGTTGGTCACTACCCAGCAATCAAGCAATTATAAAAAGTTCTATTAATGATTTAGGCGACTAAGTTAATTATTCTCAATTGAAGAAAATCTAACTGATGAATCCCAAACAAAACGAAACCCATATACTTTATACTTGATAGATTATTTACCTGGAAATTACTTATACCAGTCATGTTTGGAGTTGATACTTCTTTGTGAAGAATTTTTAAAGTACTTCCAAATTTTCTCAATGCCTCTTCAAGACTCTCTGAAATCGAACTAATAATTATGTTCATTAAAAACAAAGATTGATTTACTGTAACATGGAATAATTAAATTCAAGCTCCAATTTAGAGATTAATTAATAGTATGATAGGTTGAATTTCACAGGCTACATCATGAGGTGACCTTAAGTTAGCCAACTACTAAAAACCAGAAAGTACCGGATAACTTTTTTCCCCTGTATGATACATCTCAGTGTGTATCCACGATCCACATGGTGATCGACCTCAGGACCTTCAGTTCCCATAGTGAGTGTCTAACCTCTAGACCGCTGAGTCAGCATCTAACTGTACATATATTTAGCTTCAATCAGTCCATGATATTGGATGACTATCTTACATTACCTGTAGTAGATAACTGTTATCCGCTGCTTTCATTATGCACGGCGATTTTACACAATGCATATTAATAGTTGACAGCAGAATGCATGGTGGAACATCAACTGGGTGAGCATAACTGAAGTCAGATTGGTGGAGAAATTTAAGCAAGCTGACTCGTCGATTCATAGAATGTGGAGGTAGGAACTTATGCTATGTGATACAGAGGGGGAATCATAAATCTTCTAATCGAATGTGTATGTTATTCACTGAGTGCTTATGCATTTGATTTGGTTTAGCGCAATAAACATCCTTCTTTGTTTGTAGTTTGCTTATTCAGTAGCCGGTCATAGGCCTGCATATAGGAAGTCATGTGCGTCAGTACCAGACTCGGATACCGTGCGTCATAACACTATGGATGTCTATTCAAAATCCACTAGCCATTGAACTAAACCGTTTTGGTAGATTCAAATTTTCAGGCTAGTTTTAATTTGTAAGTGGACCCGTTTAATGTCATGAATCACAAACAATTGAGGTGGTACAAATCTATTAACTCTTTACCCCGCTCATTCCATACTTCCTATTCTTCAATCTCATTCTTTCTGAAACAATATTTTTCATATCAACTTCTCACTGCAATTGATATTCTACTCCATTGTTTTCACTTCCTCTTGTTAATTCCCCTGCTCCGTTTCATAGGGATAATATGAAGCATAACAACTCAAACATGTATATGTCAGTGTTAGGTTTCGACTGACTGACAATATCAGAATTTGGAACTTTACTGTACATGTTAATAACTGTCATCTTGTGATAATTTTCATTCATAAATGATATCAAACGTAAAATCAGTGGAAAACTATGAGTATTGAACAGCTTTTCGTAGTAGATGTCATTCCTCAGCAGTGTACATTTATGACTTGACATGAGATTAAATCCGGCGACCCTCTAGTTCACACTTAACATATTTTATAAAAGAACTGCCCTCAGTACTATACACGAAATTCTTACAAAATCACTTTATTAAGATACGGGGATCTCCTAAGGAGACTTCAGAACTTCCATAGTTCTAAACCATGAACTGATCCTAGCTAGACTACTATTAAAAGCCCGGAAGAACTGGATGGTTGTTAAGTCCTAGTTCGGGACTGTTCAGAAGTGTTCATCCACGACACTGCAACCAGAAGTAGAACCTACGAACTCCAATTTCGCCTGAAAACGTTTAACCTAGTCGACATGGATCGGCTGAAGTTAAAAATTAACAATATTGGATAGCAGTTCAGTGGTCTATAGTTTCAACGTTTCCAGGTGAAATCGGAATTCGTATGTCTTATTTATGTGTTCAGGGTTGTGAATGAGTCCTTCTTAGTAGTCCCAAACTAGGATGTAACAGCCATCCAGTTCTTCCAGGCTTTTAATGGTAGTCTACCTAAGATCAGTTCATGATCTAGAACTAAGAAAACCAAGCAAGGAAAAACAAACAGAAATGGGAAATAAATTGCAAATCACTTACACCAATGCTAAACGATCTCGTCGATAACTGTCCATTGGTGAGAATAATATTCCCTGTCGATCCTAGTTAGTAAATAAACTTGATGTTTAGAAAGGATATATATATATAGTGGATCGTTTAACATACTTTACAGTTTAAAACATTTCAACAGGCAGCGTACATTAATTAAGTCACGGGATTTCCCTAGCCTTAGATTAACAGGTGTTCGGATGTAGTAGGCAGACAACCCTATTTGACGTAGATTTTAGCGAGGTGGACCCATGCTCTTGAGAAAACAGATGCCTATGTCACCCAACTTCATAGCCTAAGCTATTTAAATAGAGACCAATCTCAGATAGGATAGTGATATTTACACTGATTGGTCATTGCTACCTAATCCTTTAACATTGATCGAGTCCTATCGATCAAGCTCTTCTTTGCTTTTGGAAGTTTCCTCAACGAAATTTTGTCTCATCAATCACTAAATATTCTTC
The DNA here is from genome assembly GCA_944470405.2 of Schistosoma mattheei. Taxonomy (NCBI): domain Eukaryota; kingdom Metazoa; phylum Platyhelminthes; class Trematoda; order Strigeidida; family Schistosomatidae; genus Schistosoma; species Schistosoma mattheei. Next base: position 6,521,322 of record OX103950.1, read on the forward strand.
CATCACAATCTCGATTGATTTAACAGAAATCCTCAACTTTTAGATCAGAACTTCAAAATATCATCCATGAATATGTTATTGTTATTATTTGAACACATAAGTATTGGTAAAAAGGGGCACCGAATACATATGCACCACACAAGTCACTTGATTTGTGTGTGAGCTATGATACTGCCCGGGTGCCCAGACCGAAGCAGGTGGTTTTCGTGGGCGGCCACATCCGGAGCTATCGACCTAAAGATCTGATCCACAAGGCAGTCCCATGGTAGCCGGTGACCAACAATTGGTTCATGCGCCATTTGTTCCCTTAGGATCCTGGAGCCCATATACACCTTTAGCTTGAAATCAGGGTTTTTCAACTCCCCTAAGTGAACCCTCCGTGTCCACCAACCCGGTTAAGGCGTTAGACGTTCGCTTTTCGCCCTTTCAATTTCGTAACCAACACCACCGCCGTGAGAAGGCAATCGGTAGGACTTCCATGGTATTGGTTGTATGCACGTGGTTATATGAGAGCATTTCGACAGAGAGAGCTGACTCTCCCCACCCTCGGTTGCATCAGTGTTATATAAAATGATTGATCGTCGAGTCGTTTCTCCAGGAATACATCCATACAAATTATCATTGAATTGTTTAAAATATAACCAATCAATTCAAATGAAATATGTAACTAAAAAAAACTAACTTAATTTGCTCTTTAGTACAATTTGACTTACTTTTAAATTATAACCAATATAATTAGCTCTACATATTTTAAAAAATACCGAATATTGTATCATAGTCAAATTAGAATGATGTAAACGAGTACTAACAATAGCGTAACGTTTGAACTTCTATTTGAGAGAAAAAAAGTGGTGTATACACGTTTACTATGATCTCATTTATAATAAAAAAGAAATTAAGATGGATTAATATCAAAGTACAGTATCAATATAAGAAATCATGAACTATTGATCTGAGCTATGTTCTTAGAGTATTTACAATAACTATGATCAGTGGTTGTAAATATAAGATGATATTGGTTAAAAATCGATTACAGTATGGTGTGTGCTATTTATATTGATATAAGTAGTAAATGAAGCGAGTTAAAAACGTAATGTCTGGCAGCAAAAGATGGGGAAAGATCAAGAAAGGAAGAGCGATATTACAACGCAATTTGTAAGGAAACGCATGAATAATGAAATGTAAGACAATGGATTGATGTTTGCAACAGGAACAGTCCAGGTTGATATGATGGATTGATATTTTGCAAATTAACGATTTACTATATAGTTTTTCTATTTTACCAAGTAACTCTGTAATTGTATGCTAAATACACTCGGTTACCCACACCCGCATCCTGAGGGGGCGAGATCGTGGATGCGCACTGCTGAGAAGTCCCATACTAGGATAAAACGGCCGTCCAGTGCTTCCAGGTTTTCAGTGGTGGTCTAGTTTCAATTGACTCATGATTTCAACCTGTGAACTATACTGATATATTCCAAAAAATGAATGAGAACTTCATAACTAAACTATCAAACTCAAAGAACATAACTCTTGAAATATAGTATAGATTAAATGATAATTATACTAAGTTTTACCTTGATTATGGCAAACTAAAAGGTTGTTTCCAAACTAAAATAATCACACTCAATAGACTACTTAAATCTTTAGACAGTCAAATATTGACTAAGAGATTTTCCAAGTTTTCTTAAGCCAGATTTTTTATTCTCAGATTCTATAATCGATTGAATCCATAAGAAAAGAAATAATAAACATCCTATCATTGTTATATACTGATACTTAGAAAAAATATAGCCAAATACCATCTGATGTAAACAGAGAATCAGGAAGCCTTGACAAACTACGGAAGCTATTTTCGGGGACATTATATCATTTAATTTAAAGCTTATCTAAAATAGTAACATTCATTTTTGTCCGTAGTCTATTCTACAGATCATTAACTTTCGTTTGATGTATGATTTACTGCCATAGACTTTTTTGTTTCAAAGCTATTGTAATTTAAACGTAATCTTTAGTAATTTTCACAGATTGAAATCATGAGTCAATTGAAGCTAGACCACCATGGAAAACCTGGAAGCACAGGACGGCCGTTTCGTCCTAGTATGGTGGTCTAGCTTCAACTGACTCATGATTTCAATCTGTGAAAATTTCTAAAATCTCCACAAACCCCTTCTGATAATAATCTTTAGTACTCTATTTTCTACTCTAATCCTCAGCTTTGGACATAATTGTATTTTTCTAATTGTTGTGTGCCGTGGTCATCTTACTTATTCATGTATCTTTTAACATTAGTCTGAAATCGGGAACAAGATAGGAGTTGGGATTAAATCGAGTAGTGTTCCAATTGACTTGTCTTCTTCTCAATCACGTGCTTGTCAGCCAATCAGGTGATAGAGTAGTTTTCGTCTTTCTACACCAAGGCCAAGGCGTTGGTTTCACTTCGAACTCATGCATATTAGCCTCAAGGTCGAATCAGTCAGCCTATCGTATCAAGGTCTTAATCTAGATTAGACATGTTATCCTCAGCACCAGAAGTGAGTAGACAGATCAAGGACGTAACACTATCTTGTACTGGTAACAATGTTTGAAACCTTTAAAGTGTCATCCCAATTAAATGTGTTAGTGAACACTTCCAGAAATCATAGAAATACGATTTTTAAAAGTAACATTTCACATGACTTACTGGGGGGGGGAATAATTATGCATCAATAATACAATATACATTTTGATTATTTATTTATTTATTTATGTAATAAAGGTAAATGAAACAATAGCCATGGTAACCGAAATTTATTTTTTGTACTTTCAATGGGAAAAACACTATTATTATTATTATCATGTGAATTAATTATCGAAATGTGATCTCTGTTAATATTTGTTATTCACATTTAATCATCTTGGTGAATAAAGTGGATAGTGGTAATTTTAAATAGAAACTGTAAATTATAACAAAAAGTACACTATGAGGGGAGGAGGTGGGTGGGGCGGGGGATAATAACTTAATTAGAATTGAGAACCCAATAATCTAAAACCTTTACACGACATTCAATATTATGTAATAGAAAGCAGTAAAATGATCTTTGTGTATTGATTAAAATGTTTAACATGATAACAAAAAATTAATTTCTGTCAGTATGGTGTAAAAATGATAATGTTCAGTGTTTAAATTGATATCATGAATGGATGAATGTTAGTTAGACCACCATCGAAAACCTGGAAGCACTAGATGTTTGTTTCGTCCAGTATGGAACTCCTCATCAGTGCGCATCCACGATCCCATACTCAGGGCTCGAACCCGGGACCTTCGGTCTCACCGTTGGATGCCGGCTCAATGGAATAGAGATTAAGCGTTTACGCGTAAAACCGAAGGCTTCGGGTTCGGGTTCCTTGTGTGGGGTCGTAGATGTGCACTAATGAGGAGTTCTTTAGTAGGACAAAATGGTCGTCCAGTGCTTCTAAGTTTTCTACGGTGGTTTAACTAATATTCATCCATTCATGGTATCAATTTAAGCTAAAAAATTTCCACAATCTTATACTGATAATGTTAAATACATCAAGTACTCAGTCCTCTCTCTTGAAATTGTGTAGAACAGGAGAATTGACATTATTTCTAAATCTTTAACCTGAAATAAACCTTATTCTACTATCATTATATTTTATGAATGAACTGTTTTATGAACTTCAGTTTTGTACACATCTCACTAGCATGATCAGACTTATGGTACTAATGATTAGTAAGTAGCTTTCTACACCTTGTACATTGTAACGATTTATATCTATATATTGATGATTATTCTTTGCTGGTTTAAGAATTTCAAGCAACATATTGTTTCTTATTTTCATGTTTTACAATCGTCCAAGTCTTCTACTAATATACAAGCTTCCTATAAACGAGCACAAGCAGCTACTTTAGTGGAAAAACAAAAAGTGAACAGATCGCTTTCATTGATTGACATCTTGAAGTGATTAATGTTAGAACAACATTCAAAACCTACAAGCACTGGACGGCTGTTTCGTCCTACTGTGGGACTCCTCAGCAGTGCTCGTCCGCGATCCCACACACAGAACTTGAACCCAAGACCTTCAGTCTCGCGCACGAACTCTTAACCTTTAGACCACTGAGCCGGTATCCAATGTCGAGACTGAAGTCCCTGGGTTCAAATCCCGCGAGCGGGATCGTGGATGCGCACCGCCACCGAGGAGTCCCACAATAGGACGAAACAGCCGTCTAATGCTTCCAGCTTTTCAATGCTAGTCTAACATCAATCAGTTCAAGATTTCAATCGATAACTTAATAATTTCCACAACCATATACTGATGAAACAAATTCAGCATCTATGTACAACTTGTTCATATACATATTTCCATCAGAATAAAAGGGATAATCTACAGTTCATACCTCTTTCTATCGAAAGTAAAACCAAATCTTAACCAACAACATGTTTCAATCAACAACATTCACTTATTATGTGTCTTTTATCTCTGATTGACCTAGACTATCAATGACTTACTAAACGTTTATGATGATGATGATAATGATGAAATGTTTTTCTAGGTCATTCTCAAAATGTAGTTCATTCAAAGTTTTAAATAAACAATATAGACGTGATAAAACTTTGGTGAAATAAAAGAAACATACTTACATTTTCTTGTATTTCATTTGATATTATTGTTTCTTGTGATTTGACAATCATTTTCTCTAATAATATGGTTGGTGGTTTTGCTATAATTTCATGTTCACCAGTAGATTGATTAATTTTAAAAGTTGTATTTGTAGCAAATAATACTAATTGTGTCATAGCTAATAAATCTGTATAACCTGGTTTTATATCAGTAATCCATAATATTTGTTCATTCTATTAATGTTGGAAAAAGGACAATAGATATGTATATAACTATACTATGAAGTATTTAATGTAATTCAATTGAATAGAAGAATGTTAATCAGTCAGTCGGCTACAATGTAGGACCAAGCACATATGTGCATCAGTCCAAGTTGCCATACCTCATTAGCACAACAAGATGAACACCTGATTCATAGAAGTAGTTAATTCAGAGGTGCTAATATATAAAAGAAAGATTACATATAAGGATATAGTACAGAAAGAAACAGTTAGTTAGTAGAAAGAAAGATATGAAGCGATTTCAATCTCAGTTTAAAGGAAGACAGAGAGTGTATACACTTACGCCATTGTGATAGATTCTGAACCATGTCACCCAGAGTCTCCAACCACGCGGACCTCCAACCAAGCAGTTCAATCTTGTTAGGTGCAATGAAAGTACCGACCAAAGACAATAGAAGATAGTAGCGTAATATCGTGAATTGATTGAAGCTACTTATACACCAAATGATTCCGGCCCAGCCATTTAGAAGCCAAGCCTTCATACGCCAGACCGAAGCTCCCATTATCGATTCCTGATTACATGGTCATATATCCGAATTGGTGGAGAGCCTCATCCTGAGACGAAACGATAATCCAATGCTTCCAGGATTTCAATAGTTTTCTAAATTAGATCGGTTCGTAATTTCAACTTTTAAAAAAAGACATTTTGTTTAGGTTTTACTTATATTACTTACTTTTTCTGGATGTATAAATGTTAAAAAATCAATATTGACATAACCAACAACTCCTTTATTGGCCATTAGCGAACCCAATCCCATACTAAGATTATTTACCCATAATGGTGTTACTGACGACATTGGTACTACAAACACAATCGAAATTAGTAAATTTTGATTTAAAAACTTTCTTACTAATTAATGTGTTAGTAGTGTAATATTTAAACAACAAATAATCCTCAAAGACAACCACAAAAACGTCATTTGACTGCGTACTATTTGTTAAACAATCAGATTCATTTTGAGCTGTTCGATATTTCGTAATTAAATTTTAATTATAATGAGAAAATTTATTTTTTCCAAAGTATTGAACTGTGATTTGTTCAAGAATTACTTATTGAACGAAGTAGTCTCTGGTAAGTTAATAAATAAACGTAATACAAATCTTTCAGGTTAACTGATGATTTAAAACATCTTCTGAACATATTGTCAAACCAGTAAAGAGGTGAAATTAGGATGCTTAGTTTAAATAAATCCAAATCTTTTACTCAGAAGATGATTTCTCAGGACTACTAATGGCATAACATACAGATTGCTTAATTGATATGCAATCAGTTGATATTCGTAAGTATGAAATATATCTAGATGAATCAAAATAAAACCTCTTTTCACATAGCACCCACAGTCCTACATGATGGACTCGAAGCCAAGACCTTCGGTCTCTCGCGTGAACTCTTAACCTGTAGACTACTGAGACTGCATCCAATGGTGTTAATGTCTAACTCCAGTCGATCCATGATCTAGCGCATCCCTTCATCCATTATTCAGGTTTTCGATGGTGATCTAGCTTAGATCGACTAATGAACCCAACTAACTATGATGTGTCTATTTAATAGGCAAAATATTTATTCCGCATCTCAACAATCAGTGAAATAACTCACTGTTCAGATATTATCTTACTAGACTAAGTAATAATTCTTACATTGATTGATCACTACTGAGTAGTGAATGATATCATGTTTATCTAGTCCGTTTAGTGCTAACTGAATTCTATTAGTCAATTTAGAATTCTGTCACCAGTTAAATTAACTCTGCATCATATGCAATATCTTTCGATGTTAAGTGGTCAGGATTGGGATTCTACAGATACTGTTGGTTTACTGAAGATTGAAGATTAGGCTTATTGGTGAAAGTCAGGGTTTCCTGTCCATTACTTTTCATCAAATTATATCATAACAAATCGGAGGGCATGATAAATACGATGATATTTGTCTATTCAGTAAATCTAGTCACTAGCCGATAATGAACTGAATTTTATCTCGAGAATTTCTCCAATCAATTTGTGACACGATAGTTTAAGAGATGATAAAACACAAACATTTTCTCTACTTGTTCAAAGGATACTTAATAGCAGTTAAACAAGATGTTATTACAGAGATGCTTGAATATTAATTAAACTCTTCTAGGGAAAATTACTGTTTATATGAAATGGTCGCTTAGTAAAAGTCAATGCTCAATTGTTTGTTTTTCCTTCATGTACCTGTTGATCGAATCCTACTCAACAGGTCTTACTGTAACTTTTATTAGGTTAAGTTACTATATGTCACAGGGCACGAAGATATTCTATTACTTGATTATAGTGAGAAATTCATTTCATATTCGTTACTATTCCTACCCAAATAATTTTTATTGGTTGTAATGAATCTTTCCGTTGATGTTATGGACTGCAGTTGATTTGTTACAGTTCATAATATCAACGGAAAGATTCAAACAATCAATACAAGTGAATGGAAATTAATACCCGTTGCACTCAGTAACTAAAAAGAAAGTTATCGCATCGAAATGTCAATGTGAAAATCAACACAGAAATACAGTTTCATCCATCTGATGAGTCTCAAGTAGGATGAAACGTGTGTCCCAGGTTACTTTACTACCTTATTCCTTCTCTATTTAAAATATTTTAAATGTTCATCAGAATGCCAATGTGTATAAAACTCTACTAATCATGCAAGTCACCTTTTACATAAAGACCAGAAAACAAAAAAACAAAAACTTACTTGTTTCTCCCCATGTATAAAATTTATCCTCCGAGTGTATCTGATCGCCGCTAGCTACTATGCGAACAGTTTTGTTAGGAAGTATTGCAATAACAACGGAGAGATTTGTCCATTCATCGATTGGTGGACATGCTTCAATAACACCACCTAGTTTATTAAAAGCATATTATCAAGAATTACATATGAACAAAGAATATTATTTCACTGACTGAAATCATGAGTCGGTTGGAGCTAGACCACCATGAAAAACCTGGAAGCACTGGACGGCTGTTTCATTTCATTATGGGACTCCTCAGCAGTGCGCATCCACGATCCCACACCCATCGAGATTAGAACCGGCCACCTCAGTGATCTAAAGGTCAAGTGATCGAGCACGAGACTGGTAGGTCCGGGGCTCAGATCTGGCAAGGCGGGATCGTGGATGCGCACTGCTGAGGAGTCACATACTAGGACGAAACGGCCGTCCAGTGCTTCCAAGCTTTCCATGGTAGTCTAGCTTCAACTGACTAATGATTTCAGTCAGTGAAATTTCTAAAATCTCCACAAAACCCCTTCTGATAAAGAATATTATTTTCAATAAATTCTTATCAGTTTCTACATAGTAATACATTGAAATTAATAATCCAAAAGAATGAACAAATTAATCGTTTCGAAATATAACATACGTATAAAAGATATTTGATAAGATAAAACAAAATGTTAACTTGAAATAGTTTAGATGCTAATAGAACTAATGGTTTATAGTTGGATTTGTGGAAGATGTAGGATCTTCATAGTTTAAATGATGAAATGATCATAGACAAGCAACTACTAAAAACTAGAAAGCACCGAACATGTGTTCTTTGATAGTGCTCATCCCCTACTCCGCAACTGGGGATCAAATGAAGAATCGTTAGTCCCGAGAGCGAATGCTTAACATATAGACCACTAAGCCGGTATCCAATTGTCTACAAGTTTAACTTGAATCAGTATGCGACATGGAACAACTACCTTTCATTGTTTGTGGTAGATAAATCCTTTGTACATGATATGGTTGAACTCTCTTGGTTATATTGAAGCCAATCAGTAGTGCATACATGATTACTATAAGTATAGAGTGGGGTCGTAGATTTGTACTATTGTATAAAAATAGACATCTGATTAATAACCATCCTATTTGTTTATTAACTAAATAGTTGAAAAAAACGACTAATTAAGTTGTACTTTAGACGAGAACCATTTCAATTCACTTGAATCTTGGTGTACTCTGTCTTTAATGAATTAACAATCAGCGAAAAATGTAAATTTTTTTATAGGCATGTTTGGTAAAAAAAACGCCATACTGACCATCTTGATGAACTTATCAATCAATCAATTAAGAAACAGTGTTTAGTGATAAAACAATAAAAATCAATAAAAATATAGTTCAGTAATCCTTTTAACATGATTAATTAGCCTTTACATGTTGAATTATTCTTCATAGTAAAGGAAAAAGGTTAAGTCTACTCATTAGAAGCTGAGACTAGCGTTTGTATTCAACGCCACATGGGTTATTGTAGCTTTCTAACAGACCGATTTATTTATCACTTTTGAGTTACATTTTGACCATGTTAATAAGCCGTCGTCTATTTTTATATGAGCGTCTGTGTGTACACTGATTATCCCATTCATCACATATCTGTAGCTTATTTTTGTCTGAATTTAAATATTGAGTCTCCATTAATTAAAATGAGTCGATTTACTCTCCTTGTCTGTTTCGCTTTGCTCCCTTCTCTTCTGTATCTCCGCTTACTTTTGCTAATTGTCCATCCAGATCAACAAGTTTACGAAATATACTTCTTCAAAATTCATTTTCGTATTTGACTTATTTTACTCTGTTATTCTCTAACATGAATTAAGTCGACAATTATATATACGAGGGTAGCTGGGATGTATATTTCGGTTGACAATAATGACATAGAGACTGTGATTCCTCGCCACCCATTGATAAGAAATTTTTAGGGTATGATTAAACAAACTTAGAAAAAAGTTTAAAGCAGTTAGTTCTTTTGATAAATTTCGATTCTTAATTTCTTTGTTTAAAAAAAAATTTGATACTTTCGTTTATTCTACCTCATTGTCAACATGTCTAACAGAAGTTTATTACCATTATCATTGTAATTATTATCATCATCCTGAAAACATAAATATCTATATTTGCAGTTGTTCTCTGAGAAAAAAACTCCACCAAAATCATCCACATGAGCTACAAATCTTCTCCACCATCTCAACATGTTAAGAACATTTGTAAATATATAAAAAAAAGGTCAAGGTCAAGAGGAGATAAGGATAATAGAGGAAATACTGCAGAAACAATTTTAAACCTCATCATTCTAGATAATAAGGTAATATCACTAAGGTAGGTTTAAGGTGACAGCAAACTGTTTTTGAATACACATAGGGGAATAAATTTTCTTAAGGATAAGCGTCAACAAATCTTAGTACAAGCCATTTTAAAATTTTGTACAACACCACAAAAGCCGAGTGTCATGTGTCAATTACGTGTTTAGCAAGAGAGGATGGTGGTTATTTATACTCTGCTGTTATTGGGTCATTCGATTCCATTTCTTCCTGTAGCCACATAGGAACAAGTGATTGGTTAACTTGTTTGTTATAGTGCACACTCAAGTGATAATCAACAAACATTTTGTCACCGATAATCATTTGTCAATTCAATGTAAACTATGCATCTTTACAATCTGATTAGTTCAAATACAAATAGCACAAAGTGCTTTGATTGGATGTGACAATTTGCATTTTTACATTTGAATTTTATTTCGATTAAATAATTCTGTTTGACTGTCCCATACGAGTTTTGATAAAAATCAGGAAGGGTGTTGTGGATATTATAGTAATTTTAATAATTGGATTTGTGAGTCAATTGAAGCTAGATCACAATGGTAAACCTGGAATCACTGGATGACCGTTGAACCATATTATAAGTATCGTGAGCGAGCTCTTAAACTCTGCACACTACTGACAAGTCCATTGTAGGATGAACTGGCTATCCAGTGCTTCCAGGTTTTCCATGGTGATCTAGCTTCAATTCACTCATGAACTGAACTAATAAAATTTAATAAAAATGTTAATTTCTAAAAAAATAAACATCAATTGTGTTTGACTAGCCTGTTATACTCCTGTCTGTGTATGTAAATCGGGACAAAGTTTTTTCGATCAGGTAGAAATGCAACTGAAGTCGTTGTGTATCGTGACAAATGACATAATATGTAGATCGTTAGAAGAAAACTGACGAAAAACTGACAACTGTTCTCATCAATACCTGTTAATGTTGATTATTGAAATGAAACGTAGTCCAATGTTTAATACAGAAGTATTCAACTAATTTTCATCTAAGCAATTCCATGAGTTATTTCTTGAACACATCGTTCAATCTTGTTTAATAATCGTTCTATCTATACATGTGTGTAAACATACGAATAAAAATCATTGTGATAAGATAATGTATGAGGTATGTATTAATCACGCCAACCGTTAAAGATCGGTGAATGAAGCAATGTTTACACTTTCTTAAATCAATAATAATTTCTGAGAAAGAAGCAAATAACATTTATGATTTGATGAATATGCAAACAGTAATACTTATATACAAATGAGTTGTTTAGTTTCGCTTTAAAAGTAGCATCGTAAATAAACGCAAGATTGTAATTGTGTTGAACAGTACATTGTAAGTGCAAGGGTCACATTCCCACAATTGAAGAACATATGGAACTCAAAACAACTGTCGGTCAACCAATATCAAAATCATAATCTTCAATACGGACGTCAAGACAACTTGTTCTCTTGTACGGAGCTGAAACTTGAACAACTACTACAATCATCATCAAAAATGTACACGTATTCATAAATAGCTGTCTACGTAAGATATTCAACATTCATTGGCAGGAGATACCATCAGAAACAGCCTATTGTGGGAGAAGGTAAACCAGCTTCGAACTGAAGAGGAAATTAGGAAAAGACGATGGAATTGGATAGGACATAGATTGAGAAAATCACCAAACTGCATCACGAGACAAGCCCTAACTTGCAATCCTGATGGGAAACGGAAAAGTGGAAGGCCAAAGAACACATTACTTCGGGAAATAGAAGCAGATATGAAAAGGATGAATAACAAGTAGAAAGAGCTGGAAAGGATTGACCAGAACAGGGTTGGATTAAGAGTTGTGGTGGTTGGCGGCCTATGCTCCTCCACGAGGAGTAACAGGTGTAAGTAAGTAAGTAAGTAAGTACATTTTAAGTACATTCTATGTTATTGTGCTTAGGGAAGTGCACGTTAGGCCATCTCTCTCTCTCTCACGTACTACCAATAAAAATACCGCCTGATCAAATCATGATCTGCAATTTTTCGGAATGTCATTTGTAAATGAAATTACAAATGTCTGGAATCATTGTTCAAATCATCGACTTCATTTATTAAACAGATTTAGAGGGGGACAATAACAAACTCTATTTACATATTTGTCATATGTAAATATTTATTTATTTATTCTTTTTAATATTAAACCTGAAACAGTAGAATGTTAGAATAAATAAATAAATAAATAACCAAGTCATTGACATATTGGTTGAATTCAGTACATATTCACTGGTCTACAGTGGTCGAAACCAAATACAAATTTTTTTTTAAAAATGTCGATTAGACTACTAATTACGAATAAGGTCAGTTGTATCATTTAACTATATCAATGTTTCATTTCAATGTGATAAATAAAAGCCAACATTTGTTTAGTTGAACAATATGAAAACAAAAAAACAAAACAAACAATCATTGAAACATTCTTATGAAATATTATATGTAGATTAGATGATAAAATGTGAAAAACTATTCCTAATATGTAGGCTATAATCATATTATCACTATTATTCTCAAATGATTATATAACTTCTTCTCTATAGTTTGATTCTAATTCATTAGAGTGATTTCAATTGATCATGGAAATAATGTTGTTGTATCAGTGTAGTGATCTTAGTACATAATTTCCAAATGTCCAGCGCTTTAACCGGGTTGGTGGACACGGAGAGTCAATCTAAGGGAGTTGGAAAACCCTCATTCCAAACCAATAGTGCACATGGGTTCCAGTATCCTGAGGTCTTAAATGGCGTATGAACCAATCGTTAGTCACCGGCTACCATGAGACTGCATCTTCTTACGATGCTCCACCGTCTTGTGGATCAGACCCTCAGGTCAAAGGCTCTGGGTGTGGTCCCCTAAGAAAACCATCTGCTTCGGTTTGGGCACCCGGGCAGTATCGCAGCCCTCGCACAAATCAAATGAGATTTGTGTGGCGCATATGTATTTGGTGCCTCATTGTACCAATATGTATGTGTTCAAATAAATAAAAAAATAATAATTTCCAACTTATAGTACAGTAAATCAACGTTAATGATAACTTATTCATACTAAGTTTCAGTCAACACTTAAAGGTAAAAAAGAAAACTTATTATACGCAAGAAAGGAGTAGTTATCAGATGAAACAGTTAAAGGACAACACTGAGAAAGAGATTAAAAATGATTGTTTGATGTGATTAACACAAAAGTAACAAGTAAAAGACTTCTAACGAAAGAACATAGAAATCAACTAGAACTACTTAGAAATAATAAAGACTTGATTATAACACGTCCAGGTAAAGGTGTGCGTTAAGTGTTGCTAGACCGCAACATTAATGTTGAAAAATCACAAAGTTACTATCAAATGACACTAAATTCTTCAAACCAATCAATGAGAAAAACAAGATTGAAATAATAAAAAAGCAACGGATTGAAGTTCTTAAGACAATTGAAAATGATCAGTCTATCGACTGACATATTTTGAACGCATAAAACCAACTTTTGCGTTTCCCTTCAGAATTGCAAGTTAGGGCTTGTCTCGTGATGCAGTTTGGTGATTTTCTCAATCTATGTCCTATCCAATTCCATCGTCTTTTCCTAATTTCCTCTTCAGTTCGAAGCTGGTTTACCTTCTCCCACAATAGGCTGTTTCTGATGGTATCTCCTGCCAATGAATGTTGAATATCTTACGTAGACAGCTATTTATGAATACGTGTACATTTTTGATGATGATTGTAGTAGTTGTTCAAGTTTCAGCTCCGTACAAGAGAACAAGTTGTCTTGACGTCCGTATTGAAGATTATGATTTTGATATTGGTTGACCGACAGTTGTTTTGAGTTCCATATGTTCTTCAATTGTGGGAATGTGACCCTTGCACTTACAATGTACTGTTCAACACAATTACAATCTTGCGTTTATTTACGATGCTACTTTTAAAGCGAAACTAAACAACTCATTTGTATATAAGTATTACTGTTTGCATATTCATCAAATCATAAATGTTATTTGCTTCTTTCTCAGAAATTATTATTGATTTAAGAAAGTGTAAACATTGCTTCATTCACCGATCTTTAACGGTTGGCGTGATTAATACATACCTCATACATTATCTTATCACAATGATTTTTATTCGTATGTTTACACACATGTATAGATAGAACGATCATTACAAGATCGAACGATGTGTTCAAAAAATAACTCATGGAATTGCTTAGATGAAAATTAGTTAACTATTTCTGTATTAAACATTGAACTGCGTTTCATTTCAGTAATCAATATTATCAGGTATTGAGAAAAAAAACGGTTGTCAGTTTTACCTCAGTTTTCTTCTAACGATCTACATATTATGTCATTTGTCACGATACACAACGACTTCAGTTGCATTTCTACCTGACCGAAAAAACTTTGTCCCGATTTACATACACAGACAGGAGGATAGCAGGCTAGTCAAACACAATTGATGTTTATTTTCATAGAAGTTAACATTTTTATTAAATTTTATTAGTTCAGTTCATGAGTGAATTGAAGCTAGATCACCATGGAAAACCTGGAAGCACTGGATAGCCAGTTCATCCTACAATGGACTTGTCAGTAGTGTGCAGAGTTTAAGAGCTCGCTCACGATACTTATAATATGGTTCAACGGTCATCCAGTGATTCCAGGTTCACCATTGTGGTTTAGCTGCGATAGACTCATGAATCCAACTATTAAAATTACTATAATATCCACAACACCCTTCCTGATTTTTACCAAAACTCGTATGGGACAGTCAAACAGAATTATTTAATCGAAATAAAATTCAAATGTAAAAATGCAAATTGTCACATCCAATCAAAGCACTTTGTGCTATTTGTATTTGAACTAATCAGATTGTAAAGATGCATAGTTTACATTGAATTGACAAATGATTATCGGTGACAAAATGTTTGTTGATTATCACTTGAGTGTGCACTATAACAAACAAGTTAACCAATGACTTTTTTCAAATATTTTTGTGATACTTTAAAATGTCTCATCAATGGGTATTGTGGAATCACAACCGAGGTTTATGGTTACGATTTTCTTTATTAAATGATAACACCTATAACACAGAAACTTTCAGTACCTATATGAATGAATAAATTTCATGGGAAAATCGATATCAGTGTGGTTTGATTGTTTAGTGTTAGGATTTAAGGATAGTTTCAATTTTCCTGTTATGTACAATCCACAAAAATAGAACTGATCATTATCATGTTTGACATGATAGTTTTCAATCTATTATGGCAAAAGTAGTTTTCTTTGGTTTTGAGTGCTGTTAGAGGTACACGGGCGGTTATCACTTCAAGGTTGCTCACGTCGTGGAAGGGTTCTTCCAGAGGTACCTGAAAAGGAAGTTGGATTAGGGGTGGTCTTGGTGACTTGGGACAACTGCTTGAGGTTGGTCACACACGACCGTACTTGTTGAGACCTTACCGCCGGAGACGTATATCCGTGGGATAAGGCGAGGTGTGCATTTTTCGGGTAGACCTTTTCTAACCCCACCCCTCCTTGTGCAGAAGCAGCATCGCTGTCATGCTGGTTGTTTGAAGGAAACACCTTACTGCTGTCACATCTCTGTACATTCAGCAGTACGACTTCGCCTTCGGACCTTGAGTTTGTTGCTTTTAGTCTTACCATTCTTCGACCGACCTGTCTGGCATGGTAGGACCGTGAGGAACGTTTTAAGCAGTTTACTCCCTGTTATACATGATATTTAAATTTCATACAAAATCCTGACCATCAGATTCTCAGTTTTGATTGACGTTATACTTCACTCAGCTTTCAATTTTGCGCAAAAATCCATTTGGGGGCTATCTTATTTTTGATTGGTTCTCTCTAGGTCATAAGTATAGTATTCTTCTACCACATATTGGTCATTAATTGTTTATTCGTTTGTCCCATTGCGGCTTGATATGCTTATTTTTTTTACTCTTTAATTTACTATTCTTGTACTTACAATAATTTACTGTGATGCATTTACATGACTTCAACATACGTAATTCCATCCTAATCCAATTCATTACTGCTATACCTTGATCTCTACCTGGTTGTTAGGCTTCTATAGTTTAATAATACTTCAGGTCTTTCTTACCCCATATTCATATATCAATAAATTTTTATTCACTTACCATGTTTTAAAAAAGCTTCTATAAAACTTGTTGAATCCGTATAAAAACTATTTGGAAATAGTTTTAAATGTCTTTGAAGTAATTGTGGAACTTCTGATAATATTTTCACATAAGTAGTTTCCTAAGATTAAACAAAAAAAAGTAATACGATATCTAGCGAAATATAGATGAGAAAGATAAACTTTAAAAACTGTCCGTTGCGAGGAGATAAGTTGTTATATATCAGTTATTTAGTCTATGGGGTCAGCGTGACCATCGTAACCAATGGTTGGAGACTGTGTGACATGGTTCAGAATCGATTACAATGGCGTAAGTGCATACACTCTTTGTCTTCCCTCTAAACCGTGAGATTAAAATCGCTTCATATCTTTCTTTCTACGAACTAATTCTTTCTTCCTGTATTATATCCTTATTGCAATCTTTCTTTTATATATTACCATCACTGAATTAACTACTTCTATGAATCAGGTGTTCATCTTGTTGTGCTAATGAGGTATGGCAACTTGGACCGATGGATATATGTCCTTAGTCCTACGTTGTAGCTGGCTGACTTACTGATATTCCTTTAAGTTCAAAGATTTCACTCGGCTTATTAACTGTTGTTATACCATTTTCTATCACCAATTTGTTGTAAATATATTATAAGCTAGTTACTCAAATATTGTATTCTAAATGTTTTAGTTAGGTACATGTTGATATAGTCAGTCAATTAGGAGTAGTCAAGTGAAGAGTTCAATCAGTGACAAACAGAAGTGTCCTGAAAGACAAGTGCATATCACTGGCTTGGAAATGGATTAATTTTCTAAAGAGCAGAATTATATATATATATATATATAGAATTTCGTTATATATATATACATCGTAACGGTCCGCAAATAATTCCTGGAAGCTACCATTCATTTAATCTTCATCAAACATAACAGGTTTTAGTTGCATTCTAAGAATTTGTCGCCGGTTAAGTAGTGTTGAACTGTAAAATAAAGAATTTCATTCAATAACCAAAATGGAACTATATAATTGATGTGACAAGTGGAAGTAAGGAATACTTGGTTAGTATATAAGCATAAACATATCCGGCTACACCAAATACAAGAAACCATCTTATATACATAGTAGATTATATTTTGATTCTATTTGTTAATTGTATGGTAATATCATGTTAACAAACTCTTGTTATGACATATCTACTTCTTCATCTTTGATCGGATAATTGAGTTGAGTGTATCAGGTGGTCAAGTTTTGGGATTTATTAGATCTATTTATACATTCTCTAATCTAGTAGTTAATTCATTGTTTGATCCTAGAAGTCAATACAATCTGATTCAATGTATTTTCCGCTAATAACAAGAATAAAAGGACATACTTGAAACTATTTCTTATTCCATCTAACTGCATCATGCAGATTTTATCTATCATTGATAATATTGATAACCCTGGTTGTTTGGTTACATTTGACAATACCCATCCGTGAGGAATTTATGAATTTGCAAGGATTGGTGTGAATTATCGTTGAGAGTGTGAAAAGCAAATAGAACCTTTCTGTGTTACACTATAAGACTGTTAATATAACGTTGTTCGTGAGTATTTTATCTACAGTTTTGGTATGATTTGATAAAAACATTTTGGTTAGTTTTATACTTATTCCCCTATGAACTAAATATGTTAGAGTCAGGTTAATTCTAGTATTTTAATTCTGCTAGAAATCGTCGGCTAAATCAAACACTTGAAGTGCATATTTAACAATATATGTATTACAATACAGATAATAATGAGATAGAAAATTTATCTGTCTACACTCATTGATCAATCACAGTTTCATTTACACATGATACATTATCATTTAGTAATATAGCATACTCAGACAGGGGTTTTGTGAAGATTGTAGTAATTTAATAACTGAATTCTTGAGTCAATTGAAGCTAGACAACCATGAAAAACCTGGAAGCACTGGATGACTGTTTCATTTTAGCATGGGACTCCTCAGCAGTGATCGTCCACGATCCCGCCCCACGAGCTCCCAACCCAGGACCTATCAGTTTCGCGCGCGAACGCTTAACCTCTAGATCACTGAGCTGGCCTGCATCCGATGGTATTAATGTCTAACTTCAACCAATCCACAAAGTTGCACCACCATCCACCATTGTCTTAAGTGAGTTACTATCTCACAACAGACCCAATTGAACTCCCCTGGCTATGGCTCCTCATTAAAACTACTGAGGAGTCCCATGCTAGGATGAAATGGTTGTCCAGTGTTTTCAGGTTTTTCACAATGATCTAGCATCAATTGACTTATCAATTCAATGATTAAATATAACATACCTGAGCCCATTTCTTATTCCATCTAGCTGCACCATGCCATTGTCGTTGTTCTAATGCCCATTTAAATGATTGAAGATTTTCAATTGATATAAAAGCTGTAGCATGTTTATCAATATTATTATGATCAATTTTTAATAACCAATTTTTAATTGGTAAATTTTCTGTAAACAATGATGCTAATGTTTCACATAACTTTGGAATAAAATTTTAAAAAAAAGAAGAAAGAATCATTATTATAAAAGATTCAGTAGCAACTTACACTGTTTAGTAGATAATTATAAAAAGGGTGAGACTATAATTTATGGACGACCTTTTCAATGACACTAACGTGACCTTGAGAGGGTTTACCTAATAACTAGGATCAAATGAAGATCGTAAATCAGTGTAAGGAATTAGAATTATTATTTACAGTTGATGGTTAAGGTTAGGAATTAGATTTAGGGTTTTCATCATGAATCGACATCATCTATCATGGCAAAATTCTATTTAGCCAAATGGATGGGTGAATTACGCGTCAAAATACGAGACCTGTTATCTTATAACTGATTAGTTCGTTCAGAAATTATAGTCTCGCCATAAAAAGTTTAAATATTCATATTATTATTAAATGGGTGAGCATTGAAGTTATTGAAACTATTTTGACAGACTATTATTGTTTACATTTTTATGGTGCAATTGTTAGATAACTGGAATACTGCATTTCTACCTTATATTGTAGGATTATGTTAGGCATATTAACTACTTCGTTAAAATCATGAATCAGTTGAAGTCGAACCACCACTGAAGAACTTGAAGCACTGAATGGCCATGTCATACTAGGATAAGATTACTCGGCGGCGCAAATTTATGACCCCGAATGAGGAAATCGAACCCAGGATTTCGGGTCTATGAACGTCTAAGATATAATCATTACCACTACACCACGAACAATAGTAAACTTTTTGAATGTCTTATTATACCTGTCGCTGTAATAACACTCACAAATTACACAGATATTTAGAAGTCTGACTCTCTCATACACATCAACGTGTTTGCCTCTCTATTGATCGTGGATTTTATCGATTAATAACAACACACTATCGCAACAACTAGAGTCCTGGTTTCTGAATATTCTCGAGTAAACTCATATTACTACTAGAATCGGTCTGTTAAAATAATCAGTTAATGGGACACCATATATTGGAGTCAAATCGAGAGAAATTAACCTCTACAAATTTGGTGAGCCGCAGTTAGAACACGCATCATTTCTCGAAAAAGTCTGCTACATATTCCCCAGTCACATAGTTAAGATTGCATCCTATGCAAAGCAAACTACGAAACGACAAAAGAGGAAAAACCGAATATCATCTATCAAATAAATTGTTCCAATTGCGAAAAACGCTAAATCAGACAAAGTGGCCGCCACCCTCATCTCCGCCCTCATGAACATCAATTAGCGGCCAAATGATATGACACACCCTCGGTTATATTAATGCATGTGGAAAACTGTGGCCACATTCAATCGGGAAATGTTGGGATCTTGGAGAGAGGGAATACCAAAGGCACCAGGGAAATTTTTTTAGCAGCTTGGCACTCAGTCCATTCACTAACAAATGCATCGAAATCGATCCAATCTATCAACCAATCAGAAAAATCCTGGACGCATATAGGACCAAGAATCAAATCAATTGTGTTATTAAATCTATTTTACATTCTGTCCTTATTCATTTCCTTTAGACTCTTTTGTGTATTGTTTTATGCTACTTATTTATATTCAGTAAATAGTTGTATTCTTAGCAATTTGTATGCTTATGTTGCAACGCAAGCTTGTCATATGATATACTAAAATATTTGCACATACCTATAACATTTATTGTATTTATCATTATAATTACTTTGTCCCAATCATTTTAACAGTCATTCCCAATCTTGTGCATTTGTTTAACCCTTGTTTAGACGCAACGGTTTTCGTATTGTTTGCTCTTGGTTCGGTTTTTGCTTGTTGATAAACTGTTACCAAGTTCAGACACAGTTAAAAGCTGTCTTTTGCACTATCGTATGTTGTAATTATTCTCTATGTTACTGTTACAGGAAGCCCGTTTTTATTTTAGAAAAAGACGCAGCAAACGCCATAGACACCTCACAAGTGGAGGTTTATAACTTTGATTTTGCGCGTATCTCAATTGGGTGATTTAGACGCTTCAATAGACTCAACGGGGGGACACAATCAAAATAAAGTAGACAGTGACAGGTCAATGGTCCACAATAAAATATAAGGATCGAGGTCGACAAAATAAGCTGTGAGTCATATGTGGAGAAATCCGGATACTTCACTTCTACCTGATGTTGTTCCGTAGCGTAATGGAACCTCCACGACCAAACCATCCAGCTCGGAGAACAAAACTCCTCCCAAATCAGGAAGCTGACTGAGCAAATTGGTTTATCCATTGATCTCACAATGCGGTTTGATTATTAAGTGTATGGACGTCTCGTTAAACATAAGTCCTTTGATTTCACCGTTATGACTGGTAAATGCAAGTTTCCGGTTTGCTCAACCACATATGTTCAGTCAGACTCACACATACTTTTCCATAGTGAGTTGATTTTCTTAATTACGGAAAGGAGATAATAAGGTATTCAATGTAATTACCGTAACAGCATTACTTTGTTTGAAACATTTTAATCGACTAGTCACACTTGTGATCCATCCATAATTACATATTAATGATTGATTATTGGCCGTGAGTTTTCCCGACCATATGCGACAGAATTCCAAGCTAAGAAACTAAATGCTCTTTAGTACCGTGGAATGGAATATAATAACTATCGAATGTAACAATCCTAAATGAATATCATTCTATTTCAAGAATACAATGTACTGTGTGTAGGTATCAGTTAAATATCTTATTTGCCAAATATGGATATGTGTATCGACTTTAATTGTATTTGCACTGGAAAGACCCCGAGTCATCTAGCTTAATTTGACTGTAGCGGGACAATAATCTATAGAAGGACGAAGCAAGTTTAAAATAGCGATACTCTGGTTTTATTCGTCCGTGTGGCTTAGTAACACTTTGGCATTATAGAGAATGTCAGTTCGTGCTGAAAACCCTTACTCCAATTACGGAACTTAACTTCTAACTCTGAGTCCCAACCCCATTTTCTCATACTAGTTTATAACTCTATTTTAACCGCGGTAGGTGGTTATGGTTTCTCAATGACACTTTAATATTGCATAAAGGTCGTCCATAATATATGATCTTGCAATGATTCTTAACAAATTACAAATCTGATGAACGAGGAAATACTTAATAATCTTTGTAAGTTCTTACTAACTGTCGACCTTTGTTAACACCTGATTAGTTGATTTGCGGTTTTAACTGTTTGTCATATGCACTAAGGTTATGGGTGTTTTCATTTAAACGGATTTGTTATATTATAACTGCAGCTTTTCGGAACAAGGAGTCCTCATATCAAAAACTAGGTTCACATTTTATCTTTTATATCGAACCGTCGTCAATAGGGTGCTGTTGACATTAACACCGTTGGATGCAGGCAGGCTCAGTGGTCAAGAGGTTAAGCATTCACGCGCGAGAGTGATAGGTCCTGGGTTCGGATCTCGCGGCGGGCGGGATCGTGGATGAGCACTGCTGAGGAGTCCCATACTAAGATGAAACAGCCGTCCAGTGCTACCAGGTTTTTCATGGTGGTTTAGCTTCAATTGACTCATGATTTAAACTATTGAAATCATTGTTTTTAACCATGAATCGTGCATCCAGCTTGTGATTAGCGTAACAAACGAGAGTCTAGTTTGAGGATAGTAGACTATCTCATGCTGAGATTAGATGGTAGTCGACAGGAAACTCTTGACACGAGTTTCGTTCTACTTGGCACTCGTCAGCATGGTGTACCTGTAATCTTGAGGGAACTAGTGCTCCCTGGCGGATTCGATCTCGTGTAACCCAGCTTCACAGTCAGAGACGTTACCACTGAGCTTTTCGGGCCGCGACCGACCTCCTGTAGGACTGAGATGTAATCACAATTGATTGATCACTGGATGGCGACCAATGTCATGCGTGTCTAGTCCTTATTAGTGCAGATCTAAGCACCAGTTCCCACAAGATTACAGGTACACCTTGTTGACGAGTGCCAAGTAGCACGAAACTCGTGTCAAGAGTTTCCTGTCGACTGCCTCCAACCACCATCTAAATCTCAATATATGGTGCCCGCAGTGTCGACTCACCTAGACTGGTGTCCACATTGCAACATGATCGATAGCATTCGATCTCCACTAAATAAGGACTTGACACACATGACATTGATCACCACCCAGTGATCAATCAATTGTGACTATCTAATACTGATTATATCATAGTAGTATATCGTGATAAACAGAAAATATTTTCATTCTATCATTATATAAATATGAAAAATTATCAATGAAATGATATATATATTTTCTTCTTACATGATCCATTGTGTAAATATCAAAATCTCCTGGTGGTTGTTCAACTGGCCAATAATTTTGTCCTGTTACAAATTTATCTATATCTTTTTTTAATTTACCAAAACCTTCAAGTAATTTATTTGTTCGTGTATCATCAATAACTTTACGTCGACTAGTTATAACTGAAGTGAATAAAGCTGAAGCTTTAGATATATTTTGATTTTTTAAATCTGTTGAAATATCACGATCAGATAATGTATCAAGAAGTTGTTTTACTAAACGTCTTGTAGTTGATTGAAGTGTAAATAATGAATTAATTGATGGTGTTGAACTCCATACTGGTATTTCTAAACAATTTGCAACATAAAATATATCATCATGTTCACCAAAACCTGGAATAAGTATGGCTGGACGTCCAGCAATAAAACGACGTATATGTTTTAATGCTCTAGGACTATATTTAAGTAGAGATGCTAAACACATTGGAGATGCAGCATTTGACTAAGCAAAAAAACAAAACAAGAAAAGTTGTGCTTTTAGTGAACCATAATAAATGTTATATAATACGGAGCTTAACAAATACATATTTGTATTAGAAGGGGTTTTTGTGGATATTATAGTAATTTCAATAATTAAGATCATGAGCCAATTGAAGCTAGACCATCATAGAAAACCTGGGAGCACTGAATGACCGTTTTGTCCTGTCGTGGGACACCTCAGCAGTGAGAGTCCACTATCCCGCCTCGTGAGATTCTGTTATGAGATAATAACTTACTTAAGACAATGGTGGATGGTAGTGCAACTTCGTGGATTGGTTGAAGTTAGACGTTAACACCGTTGGATGCCGGCCACCTCAGTGGTCAAAAGGTTAAGTGTTCGAGCACGAGACTGGTAGATCCTGGGCTCGGATTTGGCGAGGCAGAATCGTGGATGCGCACTGCTGAGGAGTCCCGCAATAGGACGAAACGGCCGTTCAGTGCTTCTAGGTTTTCCATAGTGGTCTGGCTTCAATTGATTCATGATCTCAGCTAATGGAAATACATATTTTATAAGTAAACACAGTGAAATTTTCAAAATTTATATATCTGTATACAAGACTGCCATAGACTTCTGTTAAGTGTGCTTCACGGAATATAACCATAGTAAAATGATGGGGATTTTTATTAATTGTGTCCACAATTAAATTGACCAATGATATTTTAGTTTAAAACACTGACCAATTAGACTCAAATTGACCTTGATGGGGCCATCCTTTAGTTAGTCAACAATCGATAGGAAGTGTACTTTTCTGGTAACTATGACTGCTTTTTGTAGTTATTCATTTATTTCCGATTTCCATGACAATTTGGTGTTTGTGTTTTACTATCGTTTTCTAGACTAAATATATTTACTCTACATTTGCAGTAATTATGATCATTTGTAAACTAAGAACAAAGTGAATATTAAAAACCAAATTATACTTATTTTACCTATGTTCCATAGTATAATAGGTTGTGGTTCTTAAATGATACCTGTAGGCAAAATAAATCCTACATATTTGCAGAGTAATTGGTTCTTTTCGGTTACGTTCTATGAGGACAGTTCGCGGGTGAAAGCTCAGAAAGAACCGAAGATATTTCATCTAATCATCCTTTGGAAGAGTATTCCAGAATCCCTAAGTGGAGCTTCCCTACTGAGCAAATGCTAATAACCCTCTGAACACAGATTGAAGGAATATAATGATGATTTCGTTCTTACTAAAAATTACAAATACCTAACAGTTTTGTAACATAATTGACACTATTTGGAATAGTATTCCTTTGATTTATCTTCTGTCTTCACATTTGCTACTTGGGAGGGTTCAAGCGTTCGAGTGCCCAAGTTATACGCGGCATATTAAGAATCTAAGCTCTGGACATAACACGTTCATTGAGCTAAATGGTTGAATTGCAAAGCTTCCATTGTTGTATTAGACTTTTTTTCAGTAAGCGGAATACACCCATTAAGACATTAAATAAGAAAGATTGATTCAGCAAAGACTTCTCTTTTCGGAGAATTCATTTTCGAAGCTGTACTCTTTGCTGAACCAATCTTCCCTATTTTTTTTCAGTCACACGCCTATGATATTATGTAGAGCAATAATAAAACCTTCATATTTGAATTGACAAAATTCGAAAACGCAACACAATCCAAATGTATTGGTTATAATTATGCAATAACTTACATGGAAATATTTAATTGCTTCTGGTACAATTATTCTATAACGTGAACTAATTGAACATTGATTTTCAGCTTGACCAGTTTCAATTGCTGTAGTTAAACCTAGTAATTTATTATAATATTCTAGAAGGTCATCAGATATTGGTGCACGTGTCACTATGACAACATCTCTGTTTGGATCTAAAGATGGAGAAATTGAAAAATATCTAAGTGAAGGATCATAATATATGTATATAGAACAGATAACTTTCAGTAAACTTGTCACGATATCTATTATTGTTCATAAATTCCAGCTCATTATTTATATACCCATTACTCAGCTTTGAATAACAACAGTTATGGTTGTGAATATATTTGTATGTATGGTATGATGTGATCTTGTATTCGGTGTATACATTCATGCAGATTTTGCAGTTTAAACAATACAAGTTGTAAAAAGTAAATGATTGACTTTTCTGATGTTCTGGACAGCTGTTTCATCATAGTACAGGACTTCTCAGCCGTGCGTATCCACGAACCCACTGGGACTGAACCTATGACTTTCGGATCTCATGTATGAACGCTTAACCTCTAGACCACTGTCCTGAAATCCAATTCTGTATGTGTCTAGCTCCAATCGACATTGTTGAACCATCTTCCATTGTCTTTAGTAGGTGACCGTTTGGACTCCACTAGTCACGGATTCTCACTGAGCCAACTACCCACTGAATAAAATGAAAGATGGTTAACCACTTCCGCTAATTGGTTGTAGCTAAACATATGTACTATCGAAATTTATCTCTGTGATCTGGAAATTAATTGTTCAACGTGAGACGTGAAAGTCTTGGTTTCAGTCTCCAGTGTATTCATGACTTCACACTGATGAGGAGTCCCAAAGCAGGACGAAACAAATATCTAGTGTTTCCTGGTTTCCAATGGATCGATGCATAATAATAAGAAGAATTCAGTAAAATTTGTCATTAAATATTTGATTACTAATGATCTATTTCATTGTCCTATGGAACATTTCCATACAATTTTGTTCGAAATGGTCATTATCTTGATATATTTTTATGAAAAAAGTATTGTGATTTCGAATAAATTGTAATACACTTACTGCGAATTTCACAAATTCTTGCAATTTGTCGACTCTCCATATATTCCAATTCCTCAATACTGCCTAATTGTTGTCTAATTGATTCAGAATAACTTGCAGACGGTAAGTGTACAACTACATGACTGTTTTGTTCAAAACGTTCCCAATTATTTCCAAGTTCCTTTAAAAAAATTGAACAATTAATTATTTAATTTTAGGGGATTTTGCAGGAATTGGTTTAACTTGCAGGTATTATTCTCTTTGTATTAGTATCAGTTAGGGTACCCTTGGAAACCAGGGAGTATTGAAAAGTTGTTTTATTTCAGCATGGAAATCTTTGATAAGGTATACGCTCAATTTGTAGTATAGCTCTACAGTCATACAATTCCAGAAGTGACGATAATTTCACTCCTAACAAAACTGAAATCCATTTAATTCTTCTCACTAGAACATCTTAAATTAAACCACTCGTGACCAAACAATTATAGTTTAGTATCAGAAGGGATTTTGTGGAGATTGTAGTAATTTCAATAGTGGAATTCATGAGCCGATTTAAGCTAGGCCACTATGGAAAACCTGGAAGCATTGGATATCCATTTCGTGCTAGTATGGGACTCCTCAGTGCGTTAAATTTCGTGAATTAGTTGAAGTTAGACATTAACACCGTTGAATGCCGGCTCAATGGTCTAGTGGTTAAGCGCTCGCGCGCGAGAGTGTTAGGTCCTGGGTTGGAATCCCGAGAGCGGGATCGTGAATGCACACTGCTGAGGAAGCCCATAATAGGACGAAGCGGCCGTCCGGTGTTTCCAGGTTTTCCATGTTGGCCTAGCTTCAATTGACTCATAATCTCAACTATTGAAATTATAGTTGAATTAGGAGAATTTTGTGGATATTAATTTAATTTTCAGATTATATTCATTACAGATGTCCAACGTTGATAAGTCCCATATTAGGACGAAATAGATATTCAAAGCTCTCTAGTTTCCCCTGGCAACCCAATTGAGATCAATCTGTGATTAATACAATCGAACTATTACATAATGATTAACAAATTGTGAACAAAAGAATTCCAAATAAATTCACGAAAAATCGATGAGATTACTTTATATGGAAAAAAATATCTACTATTTAGTAATTCAACTCATTAACTTATCAGGAGACGTGATCATTCAAAATTTTCGGCTTTGGTGATGGGTGACTGTAGACATAGCTTTTGATGTCAAATCTAATAAAAGTTGGATCGAAATCGATCTTTGTCTGATCTAGCTCTACGCGACTGCCTTTGATTGAATTCTAATCTACTTTGAAATCAAACTTGGATACCATAATTGAGAAAAAATAGATTTATAAAGTTCATACCCGTCGCACAAGCGCATAGCCATCTGAACTCAACGACTAAAGGTATCTGAAGTGAAATATACTGCGTTCGAGTCTCGGAGTCTACAAAATTTCGAGGATACAGGTACATCCAGTCGAGGAGTCTCAAGTAGGACAAAACACGCATCTTGGATTCCATTACTACTAGCCACATCCTATCGATTCTGTATAAACACCATTACTAATATTGTTTAGTTAAATTATTTGAATATATATTATTTGCTATTCAAGTGCATTCATTGATGAACAGCTCCAAGGTGGTTTTCCCAACATTTCAATATAATCTCATCATCTAAAAAGTTTACCAAATCAGTCAGTGTTGGATTATGTTCAAGTTAAACCGCGAACTTGTTAAAGTTGAGAATATTCAACTCGTGGAAATCAATTCAGTGATCAATCCCATAATAAGACGTAACATTTAGCGATATGATCAAATATGAGGTTGTTGGTCTATACTACCAATGAAACAGATTACTAAGATGTATGAATTATTCAATGTGTTTTTCACGTTAAGTGACTTTTTAGTTTAATCTTAACTCACTTTTAACTTTTTCTGTGATATTTCTGTACAATATTTTCTTGTATTTGATAATCTTTCTCTTAATTGTTTCATTTTTTTATAACGTATCCATGAAGTTGATATGATGGCAGCTGCTCCACGAAGACGTCTATGATTAAATAATAAAGGTAAGAATGACAATAAAAATTCACATTATAGAAGATGAAAAACACTTTTATCAATCAAGTATACATATAACCTGAAAACACCGGACGTTAGATACCGGCTCAGTGGTCTAGAGGTTAAGAGTTCACGTGCGAGACCGAAGGTCCTGGGTTCAAGCCTCGCATGCGGGATCATGGATGCGCACTGCTGAGGAGTCCCATACTAACACAAAACGGACGTCTAGTGCTTCCAGGTTTTCAATAGTGGTCTAGCTTTAATTGACTGATGAATTCAACTATTAAAATTACTACAATCTCCACAAGCCCTCATTCTGATCAGAATGAAAAGCATCAAGATTTGGAGGAAAATATTAGAATGAATACATTTGCATCAGTGTTGTCAACATTGAAACATAGTTTCAAGGGCTTCTTACTAAAAATTATGCTTATCTTACGATATACTTATTCAATACAAGTTCAAATCGTTTCAAGGTTCATTACCTCTTCAATTAATGCAAATAATAAGATAGTTGCTATTCAGATGCTTGATAATGACTAACTAGAGTCTTCTTAGATCACTAGAATTCTTTTATAATTGAACCCTTAACGGTGGAAAGAAGTGAAATAAAAACAGAAGCTTCACTTCAGAATTAATTTATGTACAGAAACAAGGGGTTGTATAGGTTTTTAAACAACGCTGACATTCCGAAAACTTTTGAAAGCATACTAAATATAGTCAAAAGAAAATAGATTACTATCCAGTCAAAGTCTAACACATAATCCATTGTTTGTCAAGGAGCTTCTAGGACGTTTCCACTAAATGCTGACTGGACGAAATGTTTTCAGCCTTTTCTCCTAACTTGAGACTTTTACTAGGAATTCTTGAGAGCTCACAACAGGTAGCTATATTAACCAATTATCCGTATGAAAATAACTCTCAGACTTATTTAGAAAACGTGGATAGTATCTATCAGTGAAACAACATGTGACTAAATGGCTATACGGGGGTAATCCACACAGGAATTACATAATTCAGCAAAGACAGTTAGAATTCACTCAAGAATGTCAACAACTGAATAAATCAAAACTTTACTAATGATATGATCTGGTATATTACGTTTGAAATTGTCTAAATTCAGATGATAGAAATATTTCAGTACACTTTAAGGTTAGCAGCGTCTAAATGATAAGAAATGGGTTAAAACAGTACATGCGATGTTATAAATCATATTATTTCTTAACACAGCAAACAAGCCAAATAAGCACTAACTTTTGTTCATCATACTGCTTTTGTGCTCGATAACGTCGAAATGTAGATTGAATTTTTATTGCAGCTCTCGTAGGACCTTGTCGTCCTCTAAATGAAGAACCCTAGAATGAAAATAAAAACTGCTGGTCGGTTCGAAGAAATCAATTTTAGTACAGTTAGACTATGGTACTATTTCGGACTGACTGACTGTGTGAGTATACACATACATTCTAACAATGGTATCCATTCTGAGACTCGAACTTAGTACCAATCGTTTCAAACGCCAACTGTTTTTTACTGACATCCTGAGTCCAGATAGCCAATATTTTGTTCAATATGAATAAAAGTATTGGTAGGACTTTGTAATTTAACTTTCACAATTGATTGATCACTGGGTGGTGATCAATCTCATGCTTGTCTAGTCCTTATTAGTGCAGATCGAATGCTATCGATCATGTTGCGATGTGGCCACCAGTCTAGGTGACTCGACACTGCGGGCACTATGTATTGAGATTAGATGGTGGTTGGAGGTTGTCAACAGGAAACCTGTTGACCTGTTGACAACCTCCAACCACCATGTAATTTAACTTTGTATACCTACAGATATTGATCACTTGTAGTTCTGGATAACAATCACAAGAAACTGCAAACCCTTACTAATCTACTCCAGTGTTTTTATCCAATTGAATGCATTCCTTATTTCTAGACTACATATTCTATGTTTAACTTTTTTACCATTAATAATAATTCTGTTATCATTATTATTATTATTATTATTATTACTTCGTCATGCGTATTTTTAACTTCATTTCACTGTGTTGATGCAATGTGGCAAGATGGGTTTATGCCAGAACCCACGTCGCATATGACTAAATGACTGAAAAAATCATATTCGTTTCCACAATACAACCTATCTTGAAGTAGCATAGAACTATATGTGTTCAGCCAAAAGGGATGATGATATTACAAACTTCTTATGAAGAAAAAGTATAATATTGTCGTTTAGAATGTCGTTTAAAAATGTAATATACTACGATGAATGTTCTTGAATGTTTTATGTTTTTCTATTAAATGATAACCGTCGACCGAATGTAACATTACTGAGCACTGACGAAGGGATAGATAATCCTAACACGCTGACTAATTTGTTCGGTTCAATATACTCATCTCGACCTGAATATCCCTATACCAGCCCAGCTATTTCTATGTAAAATAACATTTGTAGCTCAGGTGGATGATTTTAGTAGTTTCGTTCTCTGAGCTGGATGGTTTATTCTTAGGGTTTTCATTGTTCTTTTGAACAACATCAGCAAAAACTTCAGGTAGAAGTGAAGCATTCGAATTTATCCACATATGACTCACAGTTTGTTTTGTCGATCTTGATCTTGATTGGTTATTGTTGATCTTCATCTTCGCTGTATGAACATCAATTGGCGGTATAACGTCATGATATATCTTCACTAATATCAATCCATGTAGAAAATTATGGACAGACATTCGACTAGAAAAAATGTTAAAATCTTGGATAGAGGGAGTACTAAAAGCACCAGGGAAGTTTTAGAAGCTTGGCACTCAGGTCAATCAGCAATCAACAAAAATATCGAGGCCGCTCTAATTTACCAGTTAGTCAGAAATATCATGGACAAATACGGGACAAAGAATTAGACCAAAGGGAGGTATAATGAAAATAAAGATGGAGGCCATGCTGTCGTTCATATGTGAAGAAATTCGAACACTTTACTTCTACCTGAAGTTTGTGCTGATGTTGTTTAATAGAATAATGAATGCTCCACGACCAAACCATCCAGCTCAGAGAACAAAACTTCACCAAAAACAATCCTAATAGATTTATCCTTTCTATTAAACGACGAAAAGCATAACAAAGTATTTTATTGAATCCCATTATCGGATAACCGTCAAAATATACAGTATAAGTGAATGCAAGAAAATCCAGGAAGTAGGTTGTGGTTATCATATAGTTTCGCACAGATGTGATTTAACTCAAGGTGTTGTACCACATTAGCATGACGTGATGAAATCACCAAGGTAAACAGAAAGGTGACTGATATAGTTACGGTAGAAATGATGATAAGAAAAGACCGAACATTGAGAACACAACTCAATAAGATAGCAAAAAGGTAAGTATGAGGGAATTCTGGAAGTGAGAATCAAAAAGAAAATAAGGAGAGTGTCCATTTTTACAATCGTAA
Source organism: Schistosoma mattheei (assembly GCA_944470405.2). NCBI lineage: Eukaryota > Metazoa > Platyhelminthes > Trematoda > Strigeidida > Schistosomatidae > Schistosoma > Schistosoma mattheei. The sequence continues at coordinate 6,552,972 of OX103950.1, forward strand.
TTGATTCTGAACAATAAAATCCAAAGCATTATAAATAAATATGGATGGTGGCTAGCATTAAAATCCAGGACGCGCGTTTTGTCCTATTTGGGACTCGTCAGCTGGATGTACCTGCATCCTGAAGTTTCTAACTACTGGTTTAAGTAATTACGTGAACTTGAACCAAGTGGTCTGCATAAATCAATACGACTCAGACTAGTAGTCAGCCATTTCATAGATGACATATTTTAGTTTGCCCACCCATATAGATTTCTCTCAACTTACCTCCACCCTAACCAACATTGTATTACGACGAAGAGGAAGTTGGAGATATGTGCAGGACATTTAGTGACCGTCTCAGTTAATGAAGACTAGCATTATTACTACTAACATTACTATTTATTTTCTGTTTATAAGTACCATAACTATCGTTATTTATTTCAGAATTCCAGTTTTGTATTCTTACTGCTTCAGCTATATATAATATTGGTTGAATAATCATAAAACGTCGGGAAATTTCGAATATGAATGTAGATAACTGGTTTGTGGTGTCGGTTATTATGTCAAGCCCAGATATTTTATTCTAGCTTTCGGACAGGCAAATCTATTCATTCTAGTGGAGTAGTATTCTGACCTTGTTAATTATTCGCTTATCAATCTTGACTGTTTTTTTATGTGAGCGCATATGTGTGTGTTTATTTATTTATTTGAACACAAATATTGGTACAAGAGGGCACCAAATATATATGCGCCACACAAAACAATGAGGATGGGAAGAGAAAAAAGAAGCTAAGGAGCGTAAAAGTAAAAAAAGAACAATAACGACCAGGTTAGTGTAAGTAGTGTAATAATAATAATAATAATAATAATAATAATAATAATGGGGGAAACAGAAAGGTACAATCAGAAGAAATCTTTCAGTTAAGGACGAAGCAACCACTTTTTATGAAGAAAGTAAAAGAAGGTTACAGCAGGATCGCCACTGGCTCCTATTCTGAGCCATATCTGATAACGTCTCTAGCCACTATGTCGCACCATCTCTCGGACCTCAGCCAGGGAGTCGTGAAGGACCAACAGAAGCTAGCCCTTTGCAGCTTTCTTTTATACCCCGGCAACATTTCATACACTGACCACCTCTCCACTTCTTCCAACCAGCCCCAGAGTCGGCAAATAATGCACGACGTGGAATTCTCTGGGACGACATTCGTAGAATATGTCCAAGCCTCAGAAGTCGGTGTTTCAAGATGGTAAAACCAATTCCGTTATCGTCTCTGTGCCCGAACACACGATGTCGAACCTTTGCATTACTAACATGGTGTTGCCACTGGATGTCAGCAATCCTTCGGAGACAACGATGATCGAACACAGAGAGTCGTCAAACATCCTCAACTTGGAGAGGCCAGGTTTCACAAGCATAGAGCAAAACTACTCTCACCGACGCGTTGTAGACCCGACCTTTTACAGTCACAATAACATCACGAAGGCGCCAAAGATGACTCAGATTAGCATAAACCGCTCTGGCTCCCACTATACGTAAATTGATCTCATCACTCGTGCCACCACCAGCACTTATGCAGCTACCCAGATACACGAACTTCTCGACTACTTCTATCTGCTCACCATCCAGGGTGAGTACAGGGTTAGAATCCTGCCAGTCTTGTAGAAGTACTTTGCACTTTGAAGGTGCAAAGCACATACCGTACCTACGGACACTGATTGGCAACTGACTAAGTGCAGATTGCATGCCTTGGGCATTATCGCACAGTAAGACAATATCATCTGCATACTCAAGGTTGAGAAGTCTTTCTCCAGGCAACAGATCCACACCTCCATTACTTACATCCATCAGAGCTGTTTCCAGAATGTCATCGATGGCAAATTTGAAGAGGAATGGTGAGATTGGGCAACCCTGCCTAACCCCACTACTCGAATGGAACAATGGAGAGAGGTGGTTGTATGCCCTCACTCTGCCTGAGGTGTTTTTATATAGGGCTTTTAGGATGTTAATAAACTTCTCAGGCACACCCTTCTTCAATAGACAATCCCAGAGAACAGTCCTGTCCAACGAATCGAAGGCAGCCCTGATGTCAAGAAACACTACGATTGTTGGCCTTTGATAAATATGACGGTGTTCTAACATTTGGTGGAGGGTGAAGATATGATCAATACATCCTCGACCGGAACGAAACCCAGCCTGCTCCTCGCGGGTCAATCTTTCTCGGGTTTTGAACAATCTACGAAGTATGACGGAAGCCAATAGCTTGGACGCAATCGGAAGGAGACTTATCCCGCGATAGTTGTTACAGGAACGTCGTGAACCCTTATGAAGATAGGGACAACTATCGACTCATTTCACTATGTTGGAACACTCTCTTACTCCCAAATCTTTGTAAACAACGTAGTCAGTTCTTTAACCAGAAGGTCACCACCATCTTTAAGAAGAGCCGGAGGTAAGTCATCAGGGCCCGGTGATCTGTAGCGCTTTAAGAGTTAGAGTTCCTTGCGGACTTCCTCCTCGTTTGGTGGATCAGTCGTCACCGGCCATGGAGGGCAGGACAGTCTGACCGATGTTACCGGAGCAGCAGGCCAGTTGAACTGCCCTTCGAAGAATTCTGCCCATCGTCCAAGACGTCGATGGATGTTAGTGATTGGCATTCCGTCATCCTCACAGATTGTTTTGCTCACACCAGACTTCTTGCTGCCAGTGGCTCGGATGAGTTGGAAGAGCTTCCGGTAGTTACCAGATTCAGCTGCTGCTTCCAGCTCATTAGCACGCTCCGACCACCAGGCTTCTCGATCCTTACGCAAGCTTTGGGTACATTTCTTATCCTTATTTTTGCATTACTATAAATATTGATTAACGCTCGACTAAATGAAGTTGGCTTACCCACTATCTCCACTGCGCGTCGTTTCGCTTCCCTCTATTCCATTCGCTCCATATACAAAATATATGTATCCAAAAGTCCATTATCGTTATTTGACTAATTTTATTCCGTTATTGACCAACGCGATTTAAGTCGATGATCATATACGAGGATAGGCGACATATGTATTTCAATAACTGTTAGCGGGACATAGACTGGATTAAAGCATACTTAATGCACGATTGCTTTGGTGCACGCTGATTGGCTAATTCTTACCCAATCAGCGTTAGTCAATACTTAGTGAACACCCGAGAAATCTTCTCATGTGAAAAACTATAAATAAACTAGAATTTTCCCTATTGCACTACTGACTTGAGGACTTGTCAAGTAAATCGGTGTCCGAGAATACTAAGCAGTAGGAATAGCTGGGTCATAACCGTAAGAAAGAGATTATAACAATGACAATCATTCATACGATAAGATTAGAGTCAGATCCCGGGCCACTAAAGTGAAGAGCCCTTCGACAACATCGTCCGATCTAAATGCCGACAAAAATAAAGGACCCCACTAAATGTTAATAAGTTGTCATTGTATTCTTGAAATGTGAATACCATATTCATATTACCATCAATTTTCTCTTTTATCCTACATTGTATTAAACTGGTTAGAATATCAGTTTTCGGTGATTATGACAAGATATTAACAGATCGAAATCACTATTAACAAAAATAAACATACTGGTTCTGTCATAATTCGTCGAATTGTTTGAGAATCTTCTATACTGGTCAATAAAATATCACTTGTTAAACTTCCCAAATTATTTTCATAGTCTTTGGCTAATTTTGCCAATCTGTTAGATAAAAAAGGAATAAATGAATTAAATTGACTGAATATGGCATTAGTGGCTCAAGTGTCTAAAGGATATAAAGATATATTACTGAGATCATGAACTGATCTAGATTAGATAACCACTGAAGGCCTGGAAGCATTAGACAGTTGTTTCGTCCTAGTATGGGGCTCCTCAACAAATCGTATCCACCATCCTGCCATCACAATGCTCATTCACTTTTTTTGTATTTCCTTTAGAAGCTATACAACCTTGTGTCGTAAATTTATGCACAATATGACTTGGTATTATGAGCCACATTATTATAATTATTCAGTATGTTATGACTTGAGAAGCTAATCGACATGACGTGCTAAATTCACCAATTAGAATTCCGATTATAATTTTTATTATTCCGCATCTACAACTCCGTCTATAGCATAGTGTTTTAGACTTGACCAATTATACGTCTGACCTGCACAGTTGACAGTGAACCTACAAAAGCTAAACTCCTATTAGTCAATTATCTATTAGCTTTTCTTAATCCGAAGAGAAACCAGCAGGCAGTATTTACTGTACTTATACTTTAATCACCCAGCCGAGACAATCATCACAGCAAACAACTATTTCAAGCACACATTGGCTTACATACACGAATTATTAGACAGCATTGGACACCAAACCATGTATTGAACACAAGCATACCACAAGTGGTAGAGAATGAGGCAAACAGTCTAGAATTAATTAGCAATAATTAAGGAATAGTAAAACCTATAACAGCAGTTAATAGGTCCTTTGAAAGCTAACAATGAATAGAACATAGAAATATAAAGATACATTTATCTATCAATTACTGAATGGAAAAAATAAGTGAAAATAATTCTGGAAATGGTTCCAAAAGCTTCAATTTTTACAATCTTCATCTCGTTATAACATAATGTTTATTGTCTCTTATGTAATTTATTACTGTAGTATTGTAATTTCATGTAATATTTAAGATTTAATTGAATCCTTTACAAATGAACACTGTAAGGTTTGTGTTGAGTCGGCTTTCGGAGAACTCCAACGGTGTCTCCAGAGGCCCGAAAGGAGCCGAAGAGTCCTAGCCAATCACAGCACGGTGGAGCATCCTAGAATTCCAACGTGGCGTGCTACTATTGGTCAGTAGCATAATATGTCGTTAATGGATTGGCCTAAATATGATGTTGATTTAACATCTATAAATACCCATGTTTTCTGTACAAAAACGAACCTTGGAGTAAAGTATTTCTCTCATACTTTGCGTCTCCTCTCTGGTGTTCAGGTTGCTGTGTAGTTCTAGCTTGCGGGTTTCCAGAAAAGCTTAGGAAACGAATATAGCGTTCAATTTGCAAGACTTATCCGTTTGCCTGTGCATGATATATTTGAAAATATTTTACGCTATTGGATTACTCTGGTTGTTCCGTTGCGTAAAACATATTGTTCTATGAATGCTCCCAGTTGACTCTTTATTTCTACAGTCGGGAAATTATGGATCATTAGTATTCTAATACTTAAGCAATATGAACACGCATAATAAATTTTGAAGATTTGAAGACAAATCTGCAAAAGAGACTCCTCAACAGTGCTTAATATAGATATACAGATGAAAAACTTGTAAACGATTTTTTTCATGTTTTCTTCATTACAACATGCACTACAAATCAAGAAATATCACATGGTAAAGTCAAATGATAACATGAGAGATTTTCGAAAAGCATTGTGTTTCGGAATTAGGCGATTTATCTGAAGAGAACTTCAGAGATTATAATGAGCGAAATATATGATTTAAAAATAAAAAAAATAATGCTTCAGGTAGAAAAACTGAAATGAATCATATAAATAGGAGTACAAATGGAATAGATAACTGGTTTATGACAAAGAGACGCAATATCAATATATATTATCCTGAAAATAGTTGACATAAGCTACTGATCATTATTTTAAGTAGTATGGTTTAATGCACGAAATTCCAAGTTGAGTAGAAATTCGTTAGAAAGTTTGAAAACCAGCATCACACATCATAATAAATCTTTTGAACCTGAAGGCAAAAGGATAAGAGGCAGACCAATGAACACATTACAACAGGAATCGGAGGGGAACATCAAATAAATGATTAGCACTTGGAAACAACCGGGAAAGAGAGCTCGGGACAGAGTTGGTTGGAAAATCCTGGTCGGCGGCCTATACTCTACAAGGGGTAATAGGACTAAGCTAGTATATAAGTAATACATTAGGTATTTTTAGGTAGTTGTCCAGAAACTTCGGACCTCGACTTCGTGTTATTTGGCACTCTTCGGCATGGTGTACCTATAATTCCGAGGGGACTTCCTCTCCATCGTCATTCAGCTTCGGAGTATGAGATGCTACCACTGAGTTTTACGGGCGGTGACTGACCTCTTATAGGACTGTGATTTCGCAGATGATTAAATAACTAATATTTCTCAAGTTCTTATTTAGCTAATCTTCAGTGTTGATTGTATTCTACCAACCAACTAGTCTAAGTGACTTGATATTAGGTGCACTGTGTTGAGATTTTTTATGGTTGGAGGTAACCATGTCAACGATAAAATGAAACTCACTTTATACCGTTAACAACAGCCACTGATATGCCATAGAAATCGAATAAATTTTCCAGTTCACATAAGAGAATTGATATTCTTTGAAAAAGAAAACAAAAATGAGTTAAAAGGCATATAAAAATAACTGTTTATTTTACAAAATTATCACTCGATCACAATTATCATTTCTCTTATTCCCTAAAAAAAGCTTCCATTATTAGACAGTTTTTACTAGGGATTATTATGCCATATAGAATCATTAACAATCAGCAAATAGTAACTATTAACATGAATTCAAGGTCATATAAAGATCGAAATTGAAGAGATCTGTTTAGTCTTTAAACAACCAATATAATATTCAGTCATTGGAGTTTACAACACAAATGTTCATACTGTCATAGCCAATCGGATTGCGATATACAGCGATCAGGGGCTTTTTATACTTGTTAATTAATCATTCAACTCTCGATTTTGTCAAATTCACAGATGATGTTTTGTCACTAGAATCCGTTAGAAGTTAAATAATGGCAATATAATCATGAGTAGTTTATTTATTTTTGATGCAAATTATGATGTTTATTACATACTAAACAATTGTTAGATGTTACTTGGCTTATGATAATTTTCTAGTTGTCAGTCTTTGATGAAAAAGATCATTAAAATATTTACATAGGAATTGCTTACTTGTCCCAGTTATCAGTAAATTGTGCTTCAAATGCTTGATAATCTTCTGATTGTGTTTGAAATAGTCCTTCTTCTGTAGTTAGCCAAAAATTGCCATGTGATGAACAAGTAGTTATCGGTGTACAAGGAGGAGGCTACAGAAAAAAGTACATTCATTACAAAGAGTACTGTTGATTCCTGGCTAGTAGTGCGAAACAATGGGCTAAAAACGTCGTTCTATTTAGAACTTCTCATCAGGATATATCTGGATTCTAGTGTACATGTTCACACTTTGCTAAAACTTGTCACCAAACATCAATATGAACATCATCTGCTCAAGATATACATATACTAATACAGATGGAACAATCGTAGTCTTTAACATCAACAGCGACAAAATGCAGGTCGTTACCAATAAAACTAATGATTATCACAAGTGAAGAATATATAAATAGATTTAATAAACTGACCTATATGTATCGGTATTTTATTAACTGTAACTTACAGTAGCTTTGGAAGATGCCTGTCTTCTTGACAAGGTAGGATTTTCTGTGATAAATACCTTTAGATGTAAAGACAATGAATGTGAATAAAGTAGGATAATGCTGGTTTAGATATCAATACCAAGTTCTGATTTGTTTCAAACAAACTTAATACGAATAGAATGCCAACCATAAATTAGTGACATATTTTTTTCTATGAGGTCGGGTTTCTGACCTCATGTCCAACCCTCCTCCTTTACCCGGTCTTGAGACCAGCAGTAATCCTAGAAGAGCCACAAGAGGAACTTTCATGTATCTGAGCAGAATTATCGATGAACAAGGAAGATCTAATGCAGATGTGACGGGAAGGATTGGTTAAGCAAGGGCAATATTTCTATAATTCAAGAACATATAAAACTCAAAACGACTGTCAGCCAACGTCAAAGTCAGAATCCTCAATACAGGATGTCTACTGTTAACATAAACATACTGTTCATATTTATCTGCTTAGGTTAGTTTTGTTTTTCAACACCTAGAAATTTTTGCGGTATTCCAATTAAAAGACTCTTTAAATTGTTTTCCTCGAGATCTGAAGGTCCTCAATTCGGACCCCCCTGGGATTGTCGATGGTCATTGCTGAGGAGTCAAAAACCAGGACGAAACAACTACTTATTGCTACGTGGTTTTCGCTGGTTGTCGAACTAAACGTCAGGTTACGATGTAAACTGTGGAATTCAGCAACCATCTCAATATGCTACAGAAATTTAATCATTTTCTTTCATTCTGCTCATAATTGATTGTGTTCAACAAAAATATATTTGTCAAGTGTTTGTATTATCAATGAGTCAATTTATTTAGTACGATCAACTGAAATGAATGTTTATCGTTATATATTATGCAAATAAAGCGTTTTGCTTCCGTAAAATGATGATAACTTACAGATTCTGTATTTCTGTCTGCTTTGCTTACATCACGTACAGCAACAGATTTTGAGTCAGATAGAACACTACGTGATTTCTTTTTAAGCGTTATGGGTTTTGGGACTTCATGAATATTAATAGGTTCATAGACTGGACATAAGTCTAATGAGATTTAACAAAAACAAATATTTTTAAGATGGATAAGAGGATTTGTGTAAATTTGAATAGTCAATCTTAAGCAACTTAAAGTCTAGAACATTTATGCTACGGTTCAAATTACAAAACTAAATCATGGGCGGACGTGGTGAAATTTTCAAGATAAATGGCACCGTCGTAGAAGTAACAACAGTATCAATAGTAATAGAAAACCTAAGGCATAAACAATATAGTTTGAGAAGAAACAATCAATTAGAAGAGTAAAAAGTATGAGATCATTTTGAAACTGAAGAGGACAAAGCGTGAATATATGTGAGCCACTATGACTAATTATGAACCATATCAGTCAATGTCTCCATTCGTTGGTTACAATTATCGCGCAGACTTCATTCACGCAATCTGTACCCACCAACATAGTACTTCATACTTACTGCCAAACTGGAACCGTCTAGATAACTGCTGAAAACTAAGGAGTACTGGAGTCCAACTAGGTCAGGATAGTATGAGCCAGAAAACATTGATATTATTGAATGATATTTTGTCTAACGTCAGAAAGCGGCCAAATGTGAAATCATATATAGATTCAGTATAACAATCATTTATATGAATTCAATGTAAAATCCATTTTTTATTCCCACTGTTTCTGTTATGTGTAATATACGCTGACTAATAATCAATACAAGTAATGTCTGTATATTACTGGACATATTCAGTTAAAAATCTGTCACAGTTTTCATGTTCTAGATTGTGAAACAAACCTTCTACCATTTATCGTTTTCCTTTTTCTGTGCGTTGAACCATATCTCAGTTATTTGCTTTCAAGTTCGGTTCACAATTATAACACGTAATTTTGTGAATCAACTCAAAAATTAGTCATATAAATGACTGAATTTTAACTTTAATGGGATTCTCTATGAGATTTAGACGTCATGTAATTGATCTTATGCTGAACCGTGAGTGTACAATAAACTATGGAATACAATCAGCCCTGGAGGAATCAACATTTCTTATAGGATTAACATCTATTTCACTCAGTTCTACTGTCTAAAACGTTACTACTATTATATTCCGGTCATGAATGACCAGGAACTTCTGTTTACTTCGTCTAACCACCTAACAAGTGGAAACATGACAACGCTTAAATTATTAAGTTGATTTATAATGGTTCAAATCACACAATAGTTGACATACTGACCAAAATTTGGGCAGTTTTGGTTGATATATGTGCATCCTATGTGGGTTGTTTGGATATAGCCATTATAACATATGTTTATATGGAGTTGATGGAATGTGGCCATTAGTGAATGGCTGTTTGGACTCAGTATCTAAATAAATAACTCAATGGCGTTTGAGGCGAAAGGTACTTCATTCGAGTCTCAGTGTGAGGATCAAACCGAGAATACAGGGACACCTAACTAATGAGTTGCAAGTAGGACAAAACACGCATCTTGAATTTCACTACTTCTAGTTACATTCCATCCATTCTACAAAATCTGAAATCATTATTAAAAATAATGATAAGGACAAAGGAATTTACCATTAATTGTAATAGGCTGATGTGGTAATTTTGTATTTGGTGATATTAAATGCATTGATTTTGTTTGCATTGGTGATGGATCAAATGTAATTTGTGCATTCGATGGAATTAGACCACGTTGAATCAAATTTAAAGCATTGCAATTATTATCCGACGTTTCATCATATTGAATCAACTTCAATTTTTGTCATTGAATGAAGATTGAAAAAAAAACTGAATATTTTATCCTTTGTATATACATATGTTATTCACAAATCACAGAATCAAGATGAAAGTGCCCTGGCTGCAGCTGTTTGAGGTACTGAGGTGGAATGTGGTGATGGCTATGGGGACGTTGCTGTGGGGTTGGGTGAAGGAGTCATTTTATGGAGTAGACTCTGTTGATGAGAAGACACGAGATTTCCTAGTTCCTCAGCTGCTGACGCAGCTCGACTACCTAGTGGTTGAGAGATTTTAGTCTCGCACTTGTTGGAGATCTGCTTATTTTGACGTCTAGTCTAACGTACCTATTTCGACGTGCACTACACACACTGAACAATGAGTCGGAAGGTTAGTTACTAGTATCTCAGTCCCTCGAGATTGTCCCTGAGATTATAGACTAACAGCTGCAGCTGGTGAATATGGTACAGCCAACAGACATAATAGAAGTAGCTAGGGTGGTTAATTCAGTCTTAACTACTATTACAATAACCACTCATGAAACAAGCTGAAACACATTACGAAGATTTCGTCATCGGTTTTCCTCACGAACTTATGAGACCAAGAAGATTACTAAAAACTAAGGTGCACTAACGGACTAATTTGCGTGAAATCCTCACAGCCAACCGGTTATATTATACGAAATATTAACTGTGGTATCAGCAAATTCTGAAGATGAATGGGATCAGTTAAATATGCGTATTGTTAGTAAGCTAGTAAGTGCTCACATATATTTATAGTAAATGAGGTTATTGTGGTCGATAAATATGGCATATTCGACATCATACGATCATAACTATCTTGGTTGTCATGGAAGGTGTTTTTATAATTGAATCACTTGAAACAATACCTGACAGAAATATCCAACCTGGATTAATACCTGATATAAATTATTAAAACATTTCCCGTTCAATACAAAATCATCAGAAAACAATGAGTGGAATGACAGTAATTTTGACTGAAGTGATCATTAGTTGCCTATAGGCCTACTGAAAATGACCAGTTCGGTAAGTAGATTAATTATATTCGATTACATTTAAATAAACTTGATGTTGCTTGTAACATTAGACATTGAATGTGGATAGCGTTTAAAAAGGCCAAGTGATTATAGTAATTCATGCATACTTTTAAATCTTTCTTCTTTTTTCTGACGGTAGTTAGTGCGACATTTGACTGACTTTTACTTTCTTGCATCTTTTTCTGAATTTCAACAAAAGAGATAAAAATAATTTAATTGAAAGATCCAATCCTTTGATATATTGTGAAACTTATGCATAAGTGATGAATGAACGGTAATAGCGATCAACGTTCAGGAAGATAAATTGGATTTTCAATAACTTCCTCATCTATGTCCGTTTATACCACTTAGTAATAATATGACAAGCCCCTACAAAAGTGGTATGATTTGAAATAAATTATATAAACCTTTACTGTGTAATTGAATTACGTCATAATTATTATGCTTGAAAGTTGACAGATAGTGCTTGTTTTCAATTCGTTCATCTAAATGTCGTCACTTTATTGAAGGACCTTCTTATCAAGATTTCTATAGGGTTAAGAAACCAGAACCAACACCTGTGTAAAGCCAAACACCCCAACAACTAAAAAACGTTGTTCTTTTCTTATTAATTGATATGATTAAACAGAAGTTATACCTCACTAGTTGTATGTGATCATCACTTTTATCCGTGTTTCACCATCTTAGACTGTTATTGGTTGACAGCTTTAGTTTTCTAGAAAATTTTCATTGAACTGATCAGTAAGACTTTCGAAATCCGTTCGATTAAAATTTGAGAGTCAATGAAAACAATAAATTTAGCTACCTTAATGATTTCAGTATTTCTTCAATCTACTTTACTGTATGACTTAAAATGAAGTCGACAGCTGAATATCAATAATAACTGGTTTCAGTGATGGTGCCCTATTTTCTAGGAATAGCTTATTTATTTATTTGAACACACAAATATTGGTACAAGAGTGTACAAGAGTTCACGTTTTAATAATATTTCGTTTCATAATAAATTTATCTATCAACCTAGTGAAACACCAAGTTTTTAATTATGAAATCCGTAAATCTGTTTGTGAATGTTATTTTGATTACTAATAAACCACACTTACGTTTTGTCGTTGTTGCTCTTCAGTTACGCGTGTTTGTAATATTGTTGGAAGTTGTATTCCATATGCATTCTGTACTGTTTGACGATTAAATGGATGACTTGGGTCGCTTAATATTTTCAAAGCATTTTCTAATTTAAACTGAATTAGGAAAATAAAAGATGGAAGAAGAACGAATATATTATTTCATTCATTATATTAAAATACACGACCGGTGAAAAGTACATGAAACTAAACATTATAGTACTTTTAAGGTATCATTACCAAGGTTTGACTTAATGATTTCGAATAAATTGAGCATTGAGGAGATTGTTACAAATAAAGATAATATATTTTTAATACCCCAGTGAGTAGAAGAAAGAGATTTTCTGACGTTTCATGACACAGTGAAAGCCATTTCTTTAGAGAATAAATAATCAGGCCAAAATTTATCCGAGCAAGAAAAAAGGACGAGGTAAAATAAGATTATTCTTTCTATTTCGCGGATCTTCTTTAGTTACTTACAATCTTAACATAACACGAAAAGATCAGTTGAAACAAAATCGAGAACGATGTGCAAAATTAAGATCAATAAACTAATTTTTAAACATTTATGAGAGAGACAGTGATGATGCACGTATATATGACTGGTATTGATCGACTTTAGCCACAACACTCTACAAAAGCAGTAAAATCCCCTTAAAATTATTCTAGTGAGGGGTAAGGTGCTGAATACAACACGCTTAGGAATGCATCTTCAGTTATCGTGACACCATTGTAAGTTGGAGCCAAGCCCATGTTGGGGCTAATCTTTATCAAACGTGGTGTTTTTTATCAACTACTGGCAGGGTACACATATATCATTAAACCAGTATTGATCAAGTGCAGGCTTCACGAGGAAACGATATGAAAATTTTCAGAGCAATGAGAGAATGAATGTGAATATCAAGAATAATTCACGGTGAGATTAGTTTTATTAGCTTAATTTAAATACACCTATTTTTATTTTAGTGTCAATGAATTTATTTTACAAAAGATCTGAAAAGGATGTCTTGTAATTTTTTAAACATTTGCTTATTTCACACTTGTTACCACTGATCAGTCATTTTGGCTCACAACCGTATGAATTGAGGGAAGTATGTTGAAAAAAAACTTTTCATACATCTGTATGTTAAGCAGAAAATTATTGCAAGCTGTATATACCATTTTTAGTATTCCTTATCTTAACTGTGCAAATGTTGAGCGGTAAAACATTGTTGCTACGTGATACAATCTAGGTTGAAATGAAGCAATACGGTAAACAATTAATCATTGTTGATGAAGGAGACTCGCAGAAATAAGTTTGTTTTGTAGGTGCTTATCATTACAGATGGGCTTCCGCTGTTTCCAGTCATACCTAGACTGCTATTAATTAATCAAAACCACTACTTATAAGCTGATTATTCTGTTTAAAAGACACTTTATGCGAATATCACATAGTCTGACCGGCGATTTTTAGGTTACAAGTAAATGTCACAAACAAAATTGATACACTTTGATATTTTTTGGATAAAATCTGTCCACCATACTTTCATTCCACATTAAAGCTAAAGCAAGGTCAATTATTTCTTACCTTTTCACCGGGGCTCAAATGTTTCAACGGATAAAGATCTATTGCATCTACCTGACCATTTTCTTTTGTGTTCATATATCTGTTAAGTAATAGAGAAAAGCCATTAAAAACTTAGCTGTTGTAAGTCAATAGAATATCTCAGATTCACAGTGATATTTTGATAGTAATATCTAGAATGCATGTTCTTAAACTGAACAGAAAAATAACACCTACTTGATTCTGTGTGGTGACTGACCCATAATTCATTCGATAATCGTAACCGATGCCTGTTTCCGGACAGCGATGAGATAAGAATTAACTCCTTTAAAAATGTCTACTACCATGAAAATAAATATGAAACCTTAACCATGAGTATCGTAACAAACAAGATCATTAATATGTGGTTTTTAAATTTATCTTGAGAGCAATAATACTAGGAGAAATTTCCAAGTTCTCTGAACTAGCCAGCTCTACTTTGAAGTTTTCGCCATCATTCAGGAAGATATCAAACGCTCTTAAAGGCAATCATCTAACTCATGTTGCCTAATAACATCTAAAGGGTCCACTTGAGCTGAAATAAGATTTTTTTGCAATCCCAATCAACTAACATAGGGGAAATAAAGGGGAAAATGCGTTGAAAAATATTTTGAAGAAAAAAGAAAGCACACAGAATAACACGCCTTAACACTCTTCGACACCTACAAAATTAACATCGAGTGAGAAAACCGTTCAAATTCATTGAACTAACATTTCTTTATTCTCAGTTCTTTCGAAAGAAACTTTTGATCGTTGTTCCAACAAACATCGATCATTGAGCTTTAGTATATCATCAGCAAACTCTGCTTGCGAACAGTATTCTTCCGTCGCTTTTAATGCAAGTTCATGAGATAAACTCTGAATTCAATATGATGAAAAAGCGGTTACTTTAATATTCAAATTTGCTTTGTTTAAAAGCGACTGTAGTAGAGAGGATTCGTCTACATCTCCTTTGTAACCATCCGCAAAAATCATATTCATCAGTGCCAAATTATCTCTCGTCTTAGCAAAATTTACTTTGGAAGACTATTATACCTTTAAAAGGAGTCCACCAATTTTATCAGGATATTGCGCTGCCATTTCAAAATATCACTTTTCTTTGCTATGATATTTAAGAACGTTGATGATTTAAAACAAAACATGTAGTACATACAGAGAAATTAAAAAAAACAAATCAGTTGGACACTGTTCTAATGGTGTCTTAACCTAACATTGCAGGTATTTCGATAAAGTGACTGCGACAGATTCACATTATCTGTACATCGGTATCGAACGAACATTAAGCAGTTTCGCATACCATTTAAGAAAAGTACCGTTTGGGTAAGATTAGTTTTGTCTATATTTATTTTTCACCTAGATTACCTTTTCTGTACTCTCTTCTACCATCCTGAAGGTCTGCTACGATATTATAAGAAGTTTAGCGATAAATAAATCGCGAAAAAATATATATCTGTAAGTCTTCGACATTAACACTGATCTCATTATTTTCACTGGATGAACCCTAGTTTTAGACATTGATTCATGCATACGCACCAGTTCACGACTGGATACGTTCTGCTACTCATACTTTACAATTACTAGCCAGCTTAGATCAAACGCTTCTCAACTTATCGATAGCTTCCTAAATATATCATCGGATCCCTTCATTTCTGAATTCTGATTTGTTCTTACTGTAATAGTTAAAAAATTTTAAGTGACTGCAATAGGTGAACAAATTACTCTTCACGTATGACCCATTTTACTTGCAATTAAAAGTTTCACAACGGTATATATTCTATGCCTTTTTGTGTGTCTTTTATGTTATTATATGGAGGCTGTTATATATCGTGGTTACTACAACCACAAACTTAACCCATTGCTGTGAAATAGCCATCATAAAACTATCCAACCTGTAAGATCTTACTTCGAAGTCCCATCGCTGCCCACACTGACTTATCCTATTGTGGCAACCAACAGTGCTTTTTAGAAAACCTCTACAGGATACATTCAATGTGGAAATAGGATAATGGGTTTATTACAAGAGCAATAAGTTTTCAGAGTGACCACCCCCTCATACTTAAGGATTGCCTTCCCAATTAAGAGTCTTCGTGTTAACATCTATTCGCCTTCTCTAAGCGTTCGACGGCTCATAAATATCGTCTCGGTAATACTGAGTTCAGAATCAAGGATGGCGTGTTTGGAAAACAATGTCATAAAGCTTCTGGTGACATATCTAAATATTCAAATTGAATTTCTATAAAAAGACTATAAGTCATGACCACTGTAGCAGAAAGCGGGTGAACTTATCCGCAACGCAACCATGTATACTTAATGTATCGCCCAGGGTCATCTGTGCGTTCAAGTAACCACAGATTTTGTCATTTCATAATGTATTTTTAATTAAATAACTAGATTATGTAGTTAATTTTGCTCTGTTTTTAATTTTTATTCGCCACGTCTGACTGCGTTACACTGTACGTCCATTGCACGCTGGGATGATATCTCAAGTCATAGCGAGTTTATTCACATAGTTGATTGTTTCCAGATAGACTGTCAGTGCATGATTTTACTGAAGAAAGTTTGTTGTACTGTAAACTATGTTTCTATGAACAACTGCCTGTTGTCTTCAGTATGAAAGCAGTATATATGTATCCTTCTTTTTTTCTTAGGTAAGTTCAACTGGCCTATATTTCGTGTTTTGGTTTTATCGGCTTAATTATGTCCATTTAACTACTTTGAGCAACATGTCTGTGTAAATGAAACAATAACTATGACACTTGCTTAGTTTAGTGTTCTTGGTTGTCGTATAATTCAGTTTAGTTGAAAGAATTATGATATACTTAAGTATAGTGCTTGAAGCCTGTAACGAAACAGATCAGTTTAGTAAGTAGAGTTGCCTGTTTCTAATGTGTATACGGATTCAGATCAGTCTGATTAAAAATAGGAAAAAACGTGCCTTTGATGCTGTTGCTGTCATACATTATAAGATAGCGATAAGTATGTTTGGTGTTTATTTCTAAACTGTACATCTATCACTGACCATATTTCATGATCACTGTCATTAAACAATTTCCCCAGCAAAAACATAGGTAGGAGGATTGCTAAGCGTCTGAGCTTTTAGTTGCCCGCAAAACAGCAGTATACAGTCTTAGAAGATGAGTGTTCTGTGTCTCAATTAAATGCAGCTGGCTGTGGACAAATGTTAAGAATCTTTTTGACAACTGGGACTTTTAGTTTATCAGACACTTACTCTGCTTGTATGTTTTCCTGTTAAACTAGACGCAGATGCATGGGAATACTTAAATGGGAGCAAAATAATAAAAGCATTGCAATACGGTACTAAGCCCATGTTATGCTTTGCGCAAGTAATAGTAGCTGACCTTATCTAATATTCATGAACTCAAGGTAAATCACAACTGCATAAATTCTTTGCTAAAAAACATGTAATTTGGTTATTTATCTATTCCACATTTCTGACTAAATTCATCACTATTTTTTCATTTAGAATGCAACAGGAGTGAGCCTTCACAGACCCTAAAAACTGTTTCGCCCTTGGAACTATGGCCCTATGGAACTGTTTACGGGAGACCCAACGAACAGCAGATTATAAAAAGGATGCTGGACGTCCATTTTAGTCTCACAACCACTTCCAGTATTTTTTGACTTCTTTTACTCTTTCGTTTGGAAAAAAAACAAAAACTGCAGCTTAACATTACCAATACAACTTTTAAACGGGAACTTGGTTTAAACCTTTGTTTGATATTCGATTCTTAATGAAAGTTCTTGAATAAATTTTTGAATCTAATGCTACTTTGTTTTATCTACTTAATCGTTGCAAGAAACTTGTGATAAGCGAGCCTCTCAGCACCTAGTTCATGTGTTCAAATGGTTGTGGACGGAATGAAGGAGCTTTCGCTTAACAGGCTTCCGTGTCTAGTAGCAGGGGGTCACCAAAACCTCCAGGCAGGAACCTAGGTATGTTAACAATAAAAGAGGAAAGAGAAATTGGTAAATCATAGTATGATACTATCCTAATCCTTAAGAATAGATCCAGTTGCCTCTAAAGGACTCCTGGGAAGTCGCTTGGACTAGCTCGGCGGGCAGCGGATTCCAGCATTTGACAACTCCTAAGGAGTAGAAGTTGCGTCTACAGTCCGTTCTGCTATGTTGTGTCTCTAGTTTCTGGGACTAAGCTTAAGTAGGTGTTTTAGGGGATGTCCAGAAGTGTTAAGGTTATTGTAAGCCATTAGGTCACCTCTAAGACGTCTATACTCTAATGAGTAGAGGTTAAGTGATTGGAGGCGCTCTTCATAAGGTGATTTGGTGCATATCTTCGTCATTTTCTTGGGAGACCTACAGACTCGGGTCCTCTCATAGCTTATTCTAACCACCATGGGTTGTCACGGCAGCTGATGGATGGACACGCGTTACACATCCTAACCGTACCTGCTCCTTATCTTATAGCTTCTAATTCAAATGCCATATGACAAGCAAGCAATGCCCCTACCCGCACTAATGGAACACTAGTAACTAAAATGCACCCCGTATGGTACCTTACACTGGTTTACGCACTCGCTTAGCTCTTTAGTGAGAATATTACTACGGTCCTGCTGAAAATCCCATGAATCCCCCTACCTCCATCAAAACAAATAAGTCTGTATTTGCTGCATATAGCAAATTTATTTTTCAGAAGTAAGATATAACAGTTAGAATTGGAGTAAAATGGCAGTATACAGCAGATGCACGTGGTACATGTCTTCATCGATTAACTGAAATAGAGAATACGGATATTAGCTTAACAGGCTTATTTAGAAAGACTAGTGTCTAATTTGAACTTACTGCGTGAGAAAGTTATACTGGAACTACGAATAATGTACGAATCTAGTCTCCCAGGGCGTACGAAGCACTCAAACTGGAAGACAGTTGTCCAAAAATAATTCGAATATGAAGGTGAAAATTTGCAGGTATCCTTCATCGTAAGGGTGAACATATTAGGTAACGGTTGACATCATACCGTAAAAAAACACAAATGTGCGAGTGGTGAAATATGATCTATGAAAAAGTGAGCTTAATAACAGTTAATTACCTTTTGACTCCCTGATCATGACCCTTCGGCTTCCTTTTATGACCAAAATTACACACTGATAGTAGATTTCCGGCTTTTCAATACTGAGCTTGCTTTGACGCACGATGTAATGAGTACAACCCCTCTATTACTGCTATATGGCATATTTTTCATAACAAACCCTCTGCAATAGACTGGTAGCATCTGTGACTTCATCTATAGTTGTCGGAAGTCTGGGTCCTTTCGAAATCAATACCGATATACCCTACTGCTGGGCACTCTGTATTAGTTTGACTCGTTGGTGGGATAGTGTTGTCCATAATACTGAAGAAAATTAAAAGCGCATATTGTTTCCTCTCATTTTGCCGGTAACATCATAAAGGACAGTTAGGAACGAACATGCGAACAGTTAGAGTCACAGGCGGTAGCAACAATTATTTTAGCTAAATAAAAACGAATTTCGGCTTTGGATATCTAGAAAACAGGGTAAAACATAACCGATTGTCGTTTAAAAACGTAAGGCCTTATGTTAGTACTAGCCAGCTTAGCTGAATAAATACAGTGACTTCAGTAGCAGCGGGTAAAACCCAGAAAACAAAGCAAAATCAGGAAAAATTTTGCTCCAACATTTAGAGTATTACACTTACTTCTGGATTTTAGCACACTGAAACATTAAATTCTGTAGCTACACAAAAGAAATAGTGGAAAAAACACAGAACGAAGAAAGCCAACCAACATTTTATAACAAGACTAGCCAGATTGCCTGAAGAAATACATTGACTTCAGTAGAATCAGCAAAAACCCAGAAAACATCGCTGATTCGAAATAAACTTCACACCAACATATGGAACATTGCACTGACTGCGGCATTTTAGCACACTGAAACATTAAATTACATAGCTTCACAAAAGAAATAGCTGAAAGAAGCACAGAACGAAGGAAGCCGACCGCCATTGTTTACAAAGATGGCGGATGTAATAATTCCCGCCTCATTCTGATTGGTTGCTAAGCTGAAGGGCACATTTACGAAATTGAGTTGCGTTTAATTACAGCCCAGAAGGCTGAGTTTATTTCCGAAATCGGAGCTCAAGGACGAGTAACTAACGTCGAACGAAAACAGAAAATCAGAACGAGAAATCAACAAAAAACGAGACCTGTCTATTTAGCAAGGCTATAACTCCGATATGACTTACTGGAGAACAGTGTTAGTTGATGTCTACATGGCTGTACTAACAGCAATTAGAAGCACTCCAGATATAAGCCACCAACAGCACATCTGAAGCCGGAGAATCGGTGTTGCAAAATGGGAATTTGAAGTAATCAAACAGTCGATGGCGTCAGTATTTTGTCTCTCCTGAGAATCAGTCTCACAGAAGCATATTTTTATCCTTGAAAGAGCTTGTGATTATAACATTTCCAAGGGTCGGAAGTACTGGATTCCCAAGTGGGTGATTGCAGCACCCAGCCTGAAATGTGCTAGACTAGGTAGACTAGGTAGACTTTAGTAGAGCTATCTGAGACTGGCTTTCTTGACCTCAATTTGGTAGCTGTACAGACTCTTTTTATTCAATTCTGAAGAATCAGCTAAGTATTATGATGAAAGGACTTATTGAGTGAGGTGAATTGGAGATCTAACAAAAAGGACAGCAAGAGATCAGGCTATGTAAGAGCTGATTCGCCAAACCAAATGAACAAAGACTAACAGAGTAAACCAAAAGTGTGGGTTTTTGATACGTTTGATGTAACCGGATCAACTTAACAGTCCTTGAGTTCACTAGAAATCATGCCATAAATAGCAATCGGAATCGTGGTAACTATATCATCTAAAGAAACTATCTATGCAACTAGGTAACAGTACTAAATGTTGGGGAGATGAAGAAAATCCCACGAAAAAAACCTAAAAGTCTCTGAAAATGCTGAGAAGCATCTTATCCAATCAGCATTCAATACAAGTTTTGCCAGAAACATCTAGAGTGAAAAGTCACATGTTGTGTTTCTGATTGGATAATTGCCTATGCTGCTTCTATGTGTAGTAGCGTTCCAGAAATTTCCGGAAGCTCAAGGTCATATAAAATACTGTAAATACCATAGATTTTCTGTACATAGACGAACCTTAGGGTAAGGCGTTTCTCTATTTTCTCTCCTGTCTAAGTCGCTTCCTAGATTTAGCATAGGGGTTACTAGAAGAACTTAGGGGCCGAATCTAACGTTTAGTTAGAAGACTTGTTACCATCAATGGTATTTCTGTACAGAACAACGTAGAGAACGTTGTTGAATATCAATCATCGCATTTCTGATTTTACATTCCTAACGCTGTCAGTCCTGTTTTTATAGAGTAAAATGACGGCTTTTCAAGATGAGAAAGGTCACTCAGCTAATTCGTTGCCGATAATATGCATTTAATTTGAGACAATCAAGAGATCATTATACACTGCCTATGATTCTGCTATATACTGGATTTCTAGTAGGTGTAGGAGAAATTAATCCCAGCTGATTTTATATGACTCCGAAAGACACGTGGAACGCAAATCACTACAAAACAATGACCTATGGTTTGTGGGAATGAATTGGCGACCAAACAAGACACAATAACTTGCAAACTAATAATAATTATTTATCAATAAACACTGTAGAACACCAGGTTAACACATTTTTATGTACGGCTGAATCTCCTAATGTCTGAGTAACACAACGTACAATGAAGAGAAAAAAGTTCGAATCTCATTACTTCCAGATTATCTTATTACCCAACAACAGTTAACGTACAAACACAGAACTAACGGAATTTCAATATGGGCGAACAATAACTGAATATGTCAGTGATCCAGCCCTCTTAAAGTTTATCTTTTTAGGTAGACAATTCTGTGTAATTATAAGCCGACAGTAGAAGAAAAGAACCATTTTATTTGGTCTGTCAATTGTATAAATAACTATAAAAATGGTTGGGATGATTAAGCTTAAGTTACTGATGTGTAGATCTTTCTGATTTTATTTTTTAAATCTGAATAGGCCTAGATACTCTTTAAAATTATTGTTACAACCTTCATTTAGTTATTACAATATCATTATCGTGAACTATTATGGATCATATCTTGCTGATGCTTTGTTTCGAGGTAGTCGAAGCAGCTTTCAGTTGAAAGTATCATAGTTTCCTGAGAACTGAAGACAACAACTCATACTTACTTCAGGTGCTAATTTCACGCCTGGCCATTACCCTATAGGTAGGAGTCTTACAGAAAGTATCGAAGTTCAACTGTTGATAGATGCAGAAGTTTATCAGATGGAATTTTCATTCACTCAGCGAATAGCTGTTTTAAAACCACTCTGGCTCATTACTTGGTAAGATGCGCTGATAATCAACATGATATTTTACTGCTAACATAAATAGTTTTGGATGCACACACAGAAAGGTTATGGTTTGCTTGACTCAGTGAATGAGCAGCACAAGATTTTCTTGGTAGTTACTCAAGAGTTTATGTGTAAGGCTACTGTGATAGTTAGGAGTATTCGAATTATTGCAAGAGCAATGCAATTTAGACCAAGAAGAACTGGATGGACGTGAGCGAACATATAGTATCTGGGATTCGAAATTATGCAGTCACCAAGTACAAAGAAGTTGTAGTGATCTACTTTTATCAAGAGGACGCAATTGATTTAATAGAAACAATTATTATCATAACCAACTGTATCTGTGATTGTTTTGCCGTATTTGTTTGTTTGACTGCACTAAAGACATTTTTCCTCCCATTGATTGTGACCTTGCACGCACTTACTTTTGCTCAATGATTCTGCTTGTACTCCTTTGGCACGATCTCGGTATTCTTTCGATACTACCAGATCGCCAACAAATATATCTCACTACAACCTCCAATCGCCTTCTGATATCTAGTACTCAACCTTCCTGTAGTGGTGATCATAGTCGACCAAGACTCGACGCCAAACTACAGAAGATCAGTTCATACCAACGATACAACTACACTCGATGTCCCCAATTCCTTCAGCTTGTAGAAAGGAGGAAAGAGCAATGCCTTCAGTAGTAAGGACAATTCCACCGGCGTATTATATCACTAAGAAAACTGCAGTGGTTTTGCCCTAAATTGTTATGAGACTATAGATCGAATTCCAGGATATTTTACATTTAAAGACCAGATGTGGTCGAAAAATAACTGGCACAGAACTTGATTCGGGATGTTAGTCTATCAGTTCGAATATTTGTGTAAGGCACAGTCGGGAATAGATTGTGATAATATCGTGCCAGCTATTAGTAATTTCCAATACAGTCTAGGGAGTCTCACCGGTCTGTCTGGACAAACGATTCTTCATTAAGCTTTGGAAACATTTGTAATACTAAGCAGCAAACAATGCGACACAAAATAATCTAAATCTAGAAATGCTTCAGATAGTAATCGCATTTACGCTAACTTTGCTGGAAAGTTCATGTCCACTCTTACAGCCTGATCTCTCTTGTTGACTAAAATAAATCAAATAAATGAACACCTGAGTTGTTCAGCAGAAAACAAATGGAGTCGCAAGATGTATTTGAGTGTTTGGAAAGTGTTCAGACCATTTTAATATTTACATTAAGAATATTAACCAGTAGTTGACCATGAAATGACGCATCGAAAATTAGTGCTGACTTTAGTTAATGAAATTTACACTTCAAAGTTCATGTGTTGATCAAACAACAAATGCATTTAAAGGTTACAGCAACAGCTAATCGTCCAGAATAGTATTGACCGAACTTAATAATAATAATTTATTCTCAAATAACAGTTTGTTACATGAGACATGCCAGTTTACAGGCAAGATCAAATTGATACAAATGATACAACATTCACTGTAGTAAATTACATAGCTGGGTTGATAATTTATGAGATATGAATGTAGATGGTTTTAAGCAGTTCTACAGTTAGCGCACTTCATGAAAGTTGCGTTGCGAATGTGCGACTGATGGTCAAGGATAGGTCCATTGAAGGTATGAGCTTCTAGAAATCGCAACCTTATGTCCCTTTGGAATATCCAAGGCTTTAAGGATGGTGCAGGATGAAGTCACCCGTTCCATATCTCAAGGGGGCTGAAAGAGGGAGCAAGTAAAAAAAACGAGAGGCAGCTGCCAATATTCTTGAAGGAATGCTTAAGGTATGATTACTCAGTCTAATTTTCTTTTATTAAGGTATTTGTTAAGAAAGAGCATTTTAATAGGTTAAAGAAAATAAGTGTTAACAAGGTGTGAGTGGACATACAACTGACAAATGGAGGCGATTCGAAAAGGAGCTGAGAGTATGGGATTATGTGTGATTATAAAATAAAATATAGTGCTAGAAACAGTATTGTGATATACAATTGGCTATCTTCCTTTTATTATCGAAGCTATTACAGCCCCTTTCGTTTTTTTTGTATTATTTTTTTTCAGGTATTATAGGGTCTTGAGTAGGCTTCGTATATTAGCGAATTGTCTAGTTTGCTTGTAATAGGATTTCTGGGTAGGAAGTGAAACCAATTCAACGTTCGTAACACGATTTAATGAGGTATTTTGCGTGAAAAATCAGCATCAATACCATAAGTTCGTGACATCCCACTAAAACATAAGGAGCCGTAATTAAACAAAATGTTCTGCCCTACAGACATGGGTGGATTGAAGTTATCTCCCCACCTTCATGTTTGCTGGTCAGTAACGCCACCCTCCCTCCTTTTGTGATGTTAGGCTCTCTTACGTTTGTGGTAAGTATGAATACTGCTTTAATCAAAGCCCATAGTTGGAATACACTGTCTCTACTGGGTCCATGTTACAAGCAAATCAGATAGTTGAAAAGTCTTTTTTGGGTTAGATGTCCATATAGTATATCACACTGCTATGAAAATAACTAATGGTTTAAAGAAGTAAGGACTAATAGCAAATCAAAAGATATGAGAGGGTATAAAATTGTAGAAAAAAAAAAAGATTTTAGGGTAAGACAAATAAAACATTGAGAAACTCACAAGACTTTGTGGGCAAATTTTGAGCTTTGTATGATCGGCCTTAGTAGATCAGCATCCATAAGGTTGAGCTATCTGTAAAAAAAAAAAAAAAAAAAAAAAAAAAAAAAAAAAAAAAAAAAAAAAAATTTAACCTGTAGAGATTTGGGGACTGAAAGCTAGGGTTAGGAGCATGAAGTCATGATTAATAAACAATGAATAATAGGAAAGGATAAGCCATATATTCTGTGATTTGGTTATATTCATATTAGTAACAGTCGAACTTGTTATAATTTTGTTCTTTCTAGATACTAGGCGGTCCGTAATAAAGTGCCTCATTGGTGGGCGGGAGTTCAAGGAAATGTTGAAGCTCTTTGGAGTCTAGAAATAGGGTTATTAGCTTTTTGAATCTGGTAAACGTATCACAGTTACGGATAGGCATTGGCAGCCTGTTCCACAATAAACTGTACCGTACTGTAAAAAACTTACAACGCATTTGTTTTTGGTGTTTTACGGTAAGTAGTGTATATGCGTTGTTTCTAAGTCTATAGGCTGGGTCGTGGGTGATAGTCGGGCAGGAGGTTAGAAAGGAGAGCCCATATATCGCTTTGTAGAGAAATATTAAATTGTTTTTTAGCCTACGGTGCCATAAAGGTTCTAAAGATAGATGCTTACATCTTTCTGTGTAATCGAGATTCGAGTTACATCCTAGTAGTTGACGTGTGAAACGTCTTTGAACATCTTCTACTCTTATCTTGTCTGCGATATTCATATTAGAGAAGACAAAAGAGCAGTATTCAAGGGAGGGTCGTACACATATTTTGTAGAGAGTAAGTTTACCCTCTGTTGTGAAAAAGTTTTTCATTATAAAACCAATTAGCCGTCTAGATTTAGAAATAATAGAGGAGGCATGTTCTTCAAAGTTTAGGCTTCCTGTGTAATTAATTCCTAAATCGTGTACTGATTCGAATGTTTGGACTCTACATTCATTTAAGTGAAGTCGCGGTTTATAGGGATGCTTTCCAAAGTGCATGATCCCGCACTTGTTGAGGTTAAATGGTAATTGCCATTTTTCACTCCATATAGTTAAGTTATTGAGGTCCTTTTGGATCTGGGATACACTTTCGCTTAGTGTCTCAGGCTTATAGCTGTATACTATTTTGAGATCATCAGCATATAAGTATGGTTTCCCAAATTCTATGGTGTTACATATATCGTTTATATACATAAGAAACAAAAGTGGACCTAATACGCTTCCCTGGATGACTCCACTGGTGATTGGTCTAGGGGACGAGAGACAGTCATTGTACTTTACCATCTGTTTACGTTCTGTTAAGAACGAAGCAAACCATGAGTACAGTGGGTTGTGTATTCCGAAGGACTTTAGTTTGACGAGTAGCCTTTTGTGTGGGACCTTATCAAAGGCTTTCTTAAAGTCTAGGAATAGGACTGATACAAGGAGTCCGCTGTCTCGTTTCAGAGTTATATCATTCAGGTAGTCTACTAGGCATGTATCGCATGATCTGGACCTAAGAAATCCATGCTGGGAGGTCGAGATGAGATTATTAGTTAGTAGATGTTGGACTACAGCCGCCTTAACTACTTTTTCCATCACTCTGGATACCACTGAAGTTATGTTTATAGGCCGGTAATTTTCAACGTTTGCTTCAGGTCCTGTTTTAATTTTGGGAATGATATGTGTAGTTTTCCAGGCAGTAGGGTAACACGCTGAAGAGAGTGATATCGCGAATAGTTTGAGAAGCAAAACACACATATCATCACCTCCACGTTTTAGCATGCTAGATGGGATACCATCTGGTCCATCAGTGTAGGAGTGTTTCAATGTACTGATTGCCTTGGAGATATTTTGTACACTGAATTCTACATTAGTAATTTCACAGGGAGTTACTGGGATTGGTTCTGAATCATTAAATGGTTTTTCGTTAGTTAGTGAGAAACAAAAATGTTCACTAAATAATTCTGTGATAAGTTTGGGATCTTCGTATACTTGTTTGCCTTTAATGAATATACTCCCTCTCGATTTAGAGCGTTTAAGTTTATTTTGGAGTAGTATGGTGAGTGCAGAGGAGTTATTATTAAGTTCAACTGCACGTTTTTCCTGTGCTACTGCTTTTTGTTTACTTATTGCCTCTGTTCGGACAAGTATTTCTGTCATCGTTACTAAAGAGGAAAAGTCATTTAAGTTGTGGAATCGAGTACAATGTCTTTGAAGACGTCTTCTTGTACTGACCGGTATATAGAGATCTTTGGAGAACGTAGGTTTACAGTATTCTAAAGGTGCGATGTTGTTGATGATACTTTTGATGTTGTGATAAAATATATTGGTTAATGTGTCGGTATTGTTTGAGGTAAAGAAAGTT
This sequence comes from Schistosoma mattheei, assembly GCA_944470405.2. NCBI lineage: Eukaryota > Metazoa > Platyhelminthes > Trematoda > Strigeidida > Schistosomatidae > Schistosoma > Schistosoma mattheei. The sequence continues at coordinate 6,580,277 of OX103950.1, forward strand.
CTCCAATCAGTGCTTCTTAGGTAATTGTGGAAGTTATTCCAATCAACCTTGCGATAGTTTCTACGAAGTGTTACGGTTTTACTTCTATCGGTTGTGGTTTTTACATTAAGGCTGCATATGACAATGTTGTGATCACTACCTGGGAACTTTTTTCCAATATACAAAGTATTGGGGATGAGGCCACTGGTAAAGACTAAGTCTAAGATGTTTTGATGTCTGGTAGGGCTATCGACATACTGAGTCCATTGTCCGAGCTCTAGACATTCAATAAATGATTCATAACGTCTCGGCGCTTTGACTGGCAGCCAAGAAATTTCGGGCATATTGAAGTCACCACAAATGAGCTTGCCTGTGAATGAGAGGGATGATGCTAGTGTGAATACCTCCGATAATACTGCTATTTCATCTATTGATGCGTTAGGTTGACGATAAACACAGCCGAGCAGTAAGGTAACGGAATTCGACGGCTTTAATACAATCCACACCGAATCCTTCAGTTTGTTTAGTTCAGGCATATCACATAGCAGTGAGTTTAGGCTAGAGTGAGCGTAAATAAGGCATCCTCCGCCTCGTCCATTCAATCTATCGCTTCTATATAGGGAATAGTTATCAAGAGATATACTTCGGTCGGAAATATTACTGTTAGTCCATGCTTCAGATATCATAATAACTGATGGTTGATATATGGATACAAACAGGGCTAAATCCGTCTTTTTGTTGCAGATCGATCGAGCGTTGATAAGACATATATTAAGCAGGTGGCCTACTAAGTTAAAATGGGTGAGGGTATCTCGGATAAAATCGTCGTAACCCTCGCGCGTATGAGATGAGTTTGATGTGAGGGATTGGATGTTCTTCATTAGCTCGGTATTTTGATAGCTAGACTTATTGGGAGATGTATCAAATGAGCTAGTGAAGTTGATTGGGGAGTTTACCCAGGAGGAAAGGGTGGGAGTACTCTGTGATGGAAACTGTACGGAGGAAACAAATTTATGGTTTGCATGTGGTTTGAAATAACCTGGGCTATATGCTTCAACAGAGGTGTCACTAGGGGTCTTATTCCAAAAAAATCTTGTACAGGCCTACTGTGAAGTGTATGGTTATTTACAAAATAGTCTTGATGGTTAGACTCGTAGCCCCTGTTATGGCTATTTACGTTAGCGTGAGAGGGGTCTGCTACGCGTAACTGGGAGGAGTTGCGACTGCTGTTATACATGGGAGCCGTTGTTATGTGATGGGTCGGTACTAAAGGGTGTGAGAAGTTTTCTTTCTGAGAGTAATTACAGTTGCGATCCTGGGGAATGTAGGTAGGGTGTGGAGTGAGAAACCTATTATTACCATACTTATTCATGGTTTTAGGCCATCACTAACAGTAAGATTCCCTCATCAAAAGTGTGAAGATACTGTAGATGTGACCAAACCAGGCGATCCTTAAGAAGGATATCTAGAAGACAAAAACGAAAGAAAGGCCCAGAGGAATCGCATATTTGAGGATAGACAGGTGTCGGTGAATGGATGTTAACCTGTCTGAGAAGGAACGTCTCTCATGGATTGTACTTAGATATGACTACGACGCCTGACAAAACTTCTTTCGCTAATGGTGACTGTTGAAACCAAAGACATCGAGGTCAATTCCAAATCTCCACAGAATCATGCATTATAGGAAGTTATTTACATACTCAAACATTTTATGTGACGTTTTAACCACAAGATCAGCTTCAGGTAATATGAAGGTTTGGCCAAAAACAGCAAGTTTCACATCTCCACTGAAAACCATTACAGAAAATATGGGAACATATAGGTAACGAATTAATTCCTGTTTGGTGATTTGTGGTTGCACAAGTTGACACGGACCATGACTACTCAGGGTAAACTTTGCATTTTCTCAGGGTACAGAATATTCTAGCTGGGTCCTCTAGGGTTCACTGACAAGGTCTCCTTGACTTTCAGTTCGCGTGAATAACCTTCAGCAGGCATCGTCTTAGCTATTACTTTTTCGCTGACGATGCTAAACTTTAGAGAAAAGTTTACAGCCAGGATCACGATATAAAATCTCATAAAGGTCTAACCGACTCTAAATTGGAAGGATGACAACGGACTTACTCTTAGCACTTTGAAGTGTACAGTAGTCCATGTGAGACGTGTTGCAGATTATACACACAGGTTAGATAAGTCACCCCCAATTGAAGAGCAAAGTATCTTGGCACTATACTTTCTAAAGTCTTACTGTGATAGGAATACTTCTTAGATCAGTTCTTTCACCAGCAACTTTGAAGCACATTTTTGTCAAGTTTAACTTTTTACCTAATTTTTAAGTTCTATTTGGTCCCATTCAGAGTATGGAAATGTATCGTTTTAGCCCTCACTACAAAAGAACATGAATAGTCCGGAACTTATCCATATGCGAGCTATGAGATCAGTCAAAGAATTCAAACTAAAAACTTACTTTCACACAATAGTGTACAATCAACCTAGAAGTGACCTTTCAATGACTCATAGCTCAGAGTCATGACATAGCAAACCGGACCGTTGGTACACTCTCTATTCCCTATGAGTAGTTGAGTCTGTAAGGCGAGTCCATGTCATGTGTTGGTTATCCTTGACCTTGATGAAAGCTGATGAATTGTCCTGCATTTAGTGGCTGGACTGTTGGGCGACTTGGTTAGGGCTCAGTGACGTTTCTTAGGCCCTATATGTCCTAGGATTCGCTGCTGGATTCGGTGGTCCGAACGACTCCCCAGACGTCCTTCAAGAAGAAACTCGATAGATTGTTAGGGACTGAGGACGATATTTGACCATAATTCCCTAATGTTTCGTTTCTACTCGTCAGATACATATAAGTCCTCACCTGGAGGTATCGATGATACACTTCCATAAGATACGAAAGCCTGTTTAGCTCGGGCTTCTTTTATTCCGTTCACAACCATTTGAATCATTTAGCCTGATTTTCCCAAACAGTACCACGGTTCCGAAATTGGATTATGTGGTCAAGTTTTTATAACAAGGAAATTACTTAGATTTTACTGGTTCCACTGAAAATATTGGATAGTGAAATGAACAACATATGGTATGTACCGGTAGGGGCGCGGATTCCGTAATTAGTTGGTTAGAGGTAGAATGACGGTAGATATTGATAGCTTGCGGTATGTAGAACTCCAGAGGCTTGCTAAAATGCATGGTATCAAGGCTAACAGAAAGGTTAGCTTCAAGCATGTTCATCTTATCACTACAGGCCTCTGAACTAAAGAAGAAGCTGAAGATCCTGCTTTGTATTCAGGTTTGTATAATGCCTTGCCTCTATAGGCTCATAGGAATTTGAAAGTACCGGCACAAAGACTGGTGAAACAACATCTGCTGAGTCTGTTGAGGTAGATGTACTATGCTTTCCACGACATCTTTCGGGATAGATTGAAGAGTCTTCTTTCAGATGTACGGACAAGCCTAAGCTTCCTGCTGACGATCAAGAAAATAAGGAAAATGGTGGGGTAACATCTACACCAATAAGTGACGATGAAGCTTCAGCTGTTTTGAATCGAACATACGAGGTCAGTTCACTTTGTATATTTCACTCAATATCTGCAGCTAACTTCTCCTGTGGTGTGCTGCAAGAAGGATACTATTGAGAACCCAATCAAGCAATACTCAGGTAATGCCACTCAGTCGAAATGTGACGTATCTGTTATGTAGTGAACGTCTCACCTTTCACTCCAAGTTGTTTATAGTTAGTTCACGGATTTTAAGTTCCCACTCAATACACTCCTTTGCGATATAAGTTCTGTCTATGAAATTGAGTTTTCCAGTAGTCATGATATCACACCGTCTCTACATACGATCTTAGTTACAGTCGCCATAAGTAGTGCATAGGTCAATATATTAAATTGTCTAACGGTGCACTAGTAATATTTCAAGTATAATTGTTAGTTGTAATTTAAGAATATTACGGATCGTGACTATTGTTAGTGTCCTCGACATTTTCCAGCGCCATGAACCAGAATGGGTTGAATGAATGATACATGAACGTACATGACTTATTTTCTGTTACTTCTAGTCAGTCATACATAGATGTTCAGTACCACCATATCTCTTTTACTTTACCAATAATGGTGTCCTGAAAGTAGTTTGCATTGGTGTAGATTCTCGACTTTGAAGAAAATTCCCCAGTTTTGAACGCATAGAAATCATTCTACTCAGTGATGATGTATAAGTTGCCTATACTACACTTATTCACTTGAAAACTACCGTCCGTACGTATGGTATGTTGTTTAGGTCGTTGGAGTGTAGTGTATCTATACGACACCTGCTTCGGTTTGAGTACCCAGGCAGCATTCCAGCCCTCACACAAATCGAATGAAGTGCGGCGCATATATATTTACTACCTCCTTGCACTAATGTTTACGTATTTAGATCAATTAGAAAATAAATAACCACGATTGACAGTAAAGTACCTCTGTAATCATGCTTGGTGGGGGCTATTAAAAATAGTGAAGTCCTTATGCCTGTTTAGTTGTGAGTGCTTGTGTTGATATAACAAAGGTCAGTTTTGTGCTGAGGTCCTTAGTTTTGTATGCCAATTCAGATCTTTTTGTTGTGGATCATATTTATCTCTGGAGATTACTTTCTTATCCCATACCCTAAAATACTGGTACGACTTCACCCTCGTACGTTACATTCACTGGCTCTGATATCTCTCTAATCAACGTACCACATGTAGTAAGGTTTCAAACAAGTATTTTATCTGATAGAGCTAAGTAAGGTCATTACGAAAAAAATGTTGATCAGTTTTTTGCACAATGTGATTCCCCAAATAGCGCTCTAGAAATCATGTAACCAGTGGTCTGAGGTGTAGCTCAAAGTAATAAGTTGGCGGCAATCATGCCCTAGATTTATTGTATTCATCAGTCAAAAATAGAATTCACGTTGAATACTGAAATATTTTGACATTTTTTGCTATTAATGTGTAGTTTTCCCTTATTTATAGATAAAAATGTTTAGAGTTTGTAAATTTCTGACGCTTCACTGTATCAAGCTTATTCTGATATTATAAAGTGGGAAAATATTAGTGTGTCATGTTAAAGCTTAAGAGGAGCTGCTAGCATTTTCTCTTTTTTGATGGCATTCTCCATGTCAGACTTTCTTTCATTAACCCTGGTAGTATTCATTTACTCAGGAGACATCTAATAATAACGATATAGCCCCATAAAGCAACAATTTAATAACCTTTTTTTAAGTAAACACTTATTTTCGTTAATTCCGACCAGATCAAGCACTATTCAACAAAACTAACTTTTGTAGAGTAACCCTTCATTGTTTGGCTTTTATATTTAACTGCTATTTTTTAAAACTTTTTCCAGAATCCCATAAATTGTCCATAGCTAAAAAACCATCGGTTATCAAGACAGTCCCAGGTAATTCGAATTCCAAATTCATCTTTATTACGTTCAATTTTTTGTCATATATACAGAATGAGTTCCAACGATAGTCTTGTAACAGCTATGACTACGATGCGATTTGCTAAATAAGCATTTATCTTTCAACCACTAAATCATAGGTTCAAAAGTCACTTTAATTCACTTTGGTTTTCCGTGTATTACCATTACTGTTCACAAAAACAACATGGCTCATTGCTGATCCGTACTTGGTATATGAATTACCATTGACGAAATACTATTATTTTAAGGGCTTACTGCTCCATAGCTTCATGCATTTTCGCTTAAATGGTTTCAAGAAAGAACGAATAAAAGTTCATTATAAAGACGACATTCCTAAATTTTAATTAGAATAGGTCCTTGCTCAACATTTTACATATCACAGCAAGTTCTTGATTATAGATGTCTTCAAAGTATTGCTCTTATTATTATTTATTTAGACACATAAACACTAGTACAAGGAGACATCAAATATATATGCGCCACACTTCATCACTCAACTTGTGTGACGGCTGGAATATTGCCCTGGTGCCCAAACCGAAGCAGATAGTTCCCTTAGGGGAACACTAACCGAGCCTTTGGCCTAGAGGTCTAATCCACAAGGCAGTGGCGCAACGTTAGGAGATGCAGTCTCATAGTAGCTGGTGATCAGGAATAGGTTTATGCGCCATTTGTTCCCTCAGGATCCTAGAGCTCATGTGCATCATCGGTTTGGAATCGCGGTTTTCCAATCTCCTAGGTAGATCCTCTATATTCACCAACCCTGCTAAAGCGCCGGACATTCTTTTTTCGTTTTCTCAATTCTGTAAACACCACTGTCGCCTTGAGAAGGCAGTGAGTGGAATAACCAAATGATGAACTCTAAGGTTTGGGATCAGTTACTAGATTAAGATGGCAAGTCAGACGATGAGGTTATGAGTCCCCATCGACTATGGTGGTTGGGACATGTGTTATTTTTGCTAAGATCCCGTCTTCTCTGACGCGCTCGGAAGTGGGAGTAGGTTGAAAAAACTATGGGTAACCGGATTGCGATGTGACGTCAGGAGTCCTTGAGACATCTCTGGTCAATGGTTGGATATGTTAAATAATATGCTTCAGAATAGGCCATAACGACACATGCTCGCTCTTTATCTTCCTTTAGATCTTGAGTTCCAGTATCTCTTCATGCATAACTTCATTTATATTTCTCAAATCACATCCTCAATGCTTAATCTTTCTCAATATCATCGTTACTACGATTGCTTCGGCTATTGCTATTCGTCTTGGTAATTTCACCTCTTCCTGATGTGCTACAGCAAGTTGGAGTCAGGCATATTTTTTCAAGGCTCTATGTTGATTATGATTGGTTGACATAACAACATAATCTATCCTGCTATAACAGCAGTATGCCACGAAACATACATAATAGTCTACTATCAAAGCATATCCTATGTTAGACAACTCTATATGTTTGATTAACGTTATCTCCGAAGGATTGCTGACATCCAGCGGCAACACCATGTTAGTAATGAAGAGGTTTGGCATCGTGTGTCCGGGCGCAAAGACGATAATTCAGTTGGTGTCATTATCTTAAAACACTGACTTCGGTGGCTTGAACATGTTCTACGAATGTCGTCCCAAAGAATCTATTTATGTGAGCTACGAGTATTAAGTCAATTATTCTTTGAATCTGGAGCACTCGAAGTAAAACAAAATAAAAGTGATTGATCCAGTGTCTGCATAAATATGATTAAGAATAGTGGGGGAAAATAAAAAACATTTGGGTAATTGGAATTTGTGAAAAATATTTCTTAATCCCACTACCATACCAGTGAAATAGGGATTTTAGACATCTCAGGTTTCGGAGGGGTTGTGAGTAGATTTCTATCACCCCGTCTGAATAATTCATGCTTCCTTGTTCGGAGATAGTATTTTTACTTTTACCTACCGTCATTTCCCATGGGAATCCCCTTCGGTAAGTTCGAGTCAAATATACCATACTGTTAAGAAGTGTCCACTAAAACCTGTTTGGTAGTCTTCAGTCATTAGTTTGAGGAATTAAAATAGAAGTATTCTTCACTACTGTTTAGTGTTCCAGTTTTAAACCCAAATGTAGATGTGGAGTGTAGCTTTTGGGCCGATTTACTGGATTTCTCGTGACAAGGTGTTTTCCTCATTATTTTATGTTTTTGGTGTAAATTATGGGAATAATATTTTCATAATTACATCACAGATTGATTGTAATTAGACAACCACTGAAAACAGAAAGCATTGGTTAGCTATTCCGTCCTAGTATGAGACTCCTAAGCGGTGCCCATCCATAACCCCACTACAAATCCAACGTCGAGTATTCAGTCTCGTACACACTGCCGATGAGTCCCACATTAGAACGAAACAGTTGTCCAGGGCTTCTTTTTTTCAGTAATTGTCTAAAATCAATCCTTGATGTAATATATTGAAATACAAAAGTCTTCACAAACCTCGTATGCTGAAAATAATATTTGTGTATGCCATTACATAATATTTCATTATACTTACTTCGTTTACTGCTCATCAGACTTCAGTAAGATTCATGCTAAGGCCGCTTCAAAATTGGAATCATTGGTGTCATATGCTTCACGGCGTAACTTGACTAGTAAACCTCGACCACCATTTGCATCACCGCCTTTTAACAACAATAAAAAAGTCTCGAATTCATCTGGCGATAAATCTGAGATCTCCCAAACAAATATACCTGAGCGCAAGTTCAGCCTTCAGAAGAAAATATCAATTCCTTTGAATGACAAAATCACAATATTGAAGAATTCAAATTCGTTTAAACGAAGTAAATCACTTCTTTCTCCTTTCTCACCTAATGAAATTAGTACAACTGTAAATAACCAACAACAGGCAAACAATTTGGCAGGTATTTTATGAGTGTATTTTCTCCTTGGTTTCATATGTTATTTTATCAAATAACTACAGCACTATTGCTTAACTTATGGGACAGTCACCCAAATCTTAGTAGGTACTCATTTGTTAGTCAGTTTAGTCATTTTATGTAGCTCACATCAATCAATTCAACCCACAAAGAATAATATTGTAGACAATTTCGTGTATTCTGCAACTTATTTTGATTGGCTGTTGAAAATAAATGTGTCATCTCTGGTCATTTCCATATTTTCTATTGGAACCTACACACAAGTTAGAGATGTGTGTTGTAGACATCTACATATAATAGCTAATAGGAGTGTTTTTCATTGTGACTAGTTTTCTTAGGCTTGCGTCATTTGAAAATAAATCTCGCTGATATGAGCACATAGTCTATGTTAGTGATTTTATACCATTATATCCAATGGTATAAAATATATTTATCTTGAATTACTCGTATTCGTTACATTGTTGGCAAGGTTGTTTTTTGTTAAATAGATTGTACGTTATTTAGTCAGTAAATTGCATACCTAGTGTCACTGATCAGTCACAGCCACACTTATATCAGTATTCATTTATGTTTCAAATAATGTACATTTATTTAAGATTTTGTATTGCTGTTTGAAGGCTAATTGTCATTTTTCGATTAGTTGGAGACTGTCTTGTAATGTAGTTAATACATTGTATTATTCCTAGTTCCAGTTATATTTTGTGATTTGCGGGCGTAAAGCACGGAAAAATAGTAGTAGAATCTGACAGCTTGACGAGTCCATATCATGTTTTGTGTTGGTATCCGATTCTGATACTGATACGCAAGCTTCCCATATGTAAGCTCAACCAACGACGTAGAGGAAGGAAGGTTTATTGAATTAAACTCTAGCAATATATATCTTTGCTACGTTTGAAGAGATTATGAGATCACCTAAAATCGGTGCAACACGACGACGAGACAAGCTAAACTATCCCGATGCGTCCCAGCCCTGCTAACCAGAGGGAGAAGACCAGGTTCAGGTGAGGGAATCGTCTATTCCACAGAGTCAGAGGCAAGAACCAACAAGCACACAAATCAAGCGTATATATGCAGCATAAAAGTCCTTGGGAAACGTTACAAATTAGATTATTAAAGAAGGAAACGAAATACAAATTGAAGGTAAAAAAGGGCGCTCTTGGCGCGAAAATGAAAAATTCAAATTTTCGAAAAGTTACAAAAGTAAGGCGCTTACCAAGTGATTCCCGGGGATCTAGCATTTCCAAAAATCTTAGAAATTTAAGCTACACGTCTAACGATTGATGTGTGCCACGTTCCTTAGGAAAGGAAGCCAGGTTTTAACCACAAACGTGCGCTTATTGTGTGTCTGATGCTTGATTGACTCACTACATTAAATCATCATGAACAGAACAGAATTAATAACAACATTTTGTCAGTCATGAAAAACTTGAGGCAACAACCAGTAACGAGAACAAATGGAGATAGAATAAATACCAATCGACACCTGGTTAGTAGCGTGTATATAGAGATGCCCATGTGCTTCATTCATCATAATGTCATAACTAGTGATGCACGATTATATTCAATGGTACAGTATATATATATATATATATATATATATATATATATATATATATATATATATATATATGTATATATATATCGGTCAGTCAGTCAGTAACAACGTAGAACTTCGTACGTACGTACATCAGTTCGAGTTGCCACACCACATTAGCATAGAGATGCAGTTGTCGATTCAAATCCCGTAGTAGTAGAGGTAATAAGAGTATAAGCGGTAATCGGGAAGATTAGGGTTTGAAGATGTTACTTAAAAAGTATAATACAGTGAAATAAATTTGAAGGGAGAAAAAAAAGAGACAAGGAGGAATAAGGGGATCAAAATTTGGGAGAACACAAAGAGTGGATGCACCTGCGCCATTGCAAACGATTTTGAGCCATGTCGTTCAGGGTCTCTAACCATCGGTTGCTATCATCTCGCGGTCCCCAACCAGGTAGTCTACACCTACCGACATGACTCAGACCACTTGTCAGTGACCTCATTGACCTGTGCCATGTTTTGGTCTGGCCGCCCCTAGCTTTCTTCCATCCTACTCCTATACTACTGAACATCGCACGTCGAGGCAGTCGGTCGTTGGGCATACGTAACACGTCCAAGCCATCTCAACTGATGAAGTTTCACTACTTCATCAATTGATTTGCCATCCTTACCTAGTACCCGTATATATATATATATATATATATATATATATATATATACTGAGTAAAAAATCATGTTCAGAAATACTCTTTTATATCCCTACTACTTTAAGAATACCTTCCTGTTGCGTAAATATATTAGTTTATTCACTGGTAAGTTAAATATTAAACAGATTAATTGTTTCCGAGAAACTGACCAATCCTTAGGATGTGGGAACACAAATGATATATGATAATTAATACAATTCATGAAACTCGTGGACACGCATGCTATTATTTATCAATTGAGTACAAACTTTATGGTCAGTTTGCTCAATCTTTGGTTAACAGAACCATTATTGAGTGTTATCGATTGGGATATACTATCTAGTTTAGTTGGCCTAAGTTTATTATTCATTAGTTTCCTGGATTCAACTCTTAACCATTGGATCCCATATCGAAATTAATTCATATTTTCCCGGTTACAATGTCCGTAGCTATATAGTATCACTAACATTTACACTAAAACCGCTGTTCATTTCTATTATCTTCCAACTTCATGTTATTCCTTTAGAAGTGAATCGCTGCGTTGGTAAGATGCCCTACTTTACCTTGGAAATCAACTAAAGTTGAGCCTATTAACCAATGACAAACGATAACTAGTTGTTGTTCTATATCACAAAGTAGTTGAATTTTTAAAGACATCAAGGACTGTGTTAGTAGTTGGTTGGTGTGATAGTGTCTTTTGTTTCATTCTGCCTGCACCGCTTAATACTGGGATTTTCCTGTATTTCTTCCTCCTTTCCAATTTTCTCAATGCTATGTAGCCAGTGAAAGTAAGATATAATTGGTCACTGAGCAAAGACAGATATATTCAAAGTACTATTTATGTATTCCCTCCTAATACTGATATCTACTCACTACATGTAATGGACTACTAGGGTTCATGTTAAATAAATCTATTGTCTGGCATATACTCTGGTTCGCGCTATAGTTGATTGCTAATCGTGTATCCGGTATAGCGTCCTAATCTCAGTCTGTGCATAGTGTATCGATGAACTGTCCAATTCAGTGGTATTATCATCTTAGAAATGGGCCGTTTTGTTGTGTAATGGTAGTAATATATTACGATAAATCGAAAAATCGTACTATCTTGTTCCTATATCTGGTCTAGAAAAAAGAACTTCAAATGAATTTCCGCATATTTTCTCATTTTTACTTTTTTGTTGTTAGCTTGCAATCCATTATCGCGTAAAACTACCATTAAAATTCCAGCAGACAGTGCATTTGCTCGACGTAAAGCGTATGATATGAAATATAACCAGTCACGTCGTTTGTCCTGTACACCTCATCGTGTTTCCAAGCAATTATCAATAACTCCTCCTAAATCGACTACTGTCGTACGACAAGATATTCGTATACCTAAACCATTTGTAAATGTTCGTCGTAATAAAATGGAGTTATCAAAGATTTGCAAGGAAGATCGGGCAATGTCAAGGAGATTATTAGTTGACAAGAATCGTGGCTTATAATTATTTTATTATTCATATATATATATATACCTCTTATCTACCTGTATAATATTTATCTAATATCTAAGTGTTTGTATCATAGTTATCTTATTTTAAAGATATTATCATTATTCCATTATTTAACATGAGAAAAATATTGTTACTTCTCTCATTTCAACTAATGTCATTTTTAATTGTCTCTCATAAGTGTTTTGTTATTGACTAATTATTTATATTTGGGTTATTTTAAAAATTTCATCTTTATATATATATATATATATATATATATATATATATATATATATATAATTTATTAATTTATAACTATCCTTTCGAAAGGGGATATAAGCGACTTTGTTTTCATTCTCTGTTTGACAAACAATATCGATTGAGATCATGAACCGATTGATGTTAGATCACCATTGAAAACCTGGAAGCACTAGACGACCGTTTCGTCCTATTGTGGGACTCCTCAACAGTGCGCATCCACGATCCCGTCCGTGGGGTTCGAACATAGGGCCGTCGGTTCCGACGTTAAGCGTTCGCGCGTGATACTGACGATCAGTATCGACATGGAGTTAGTATGAAATAAAATATGTATTAGTTCAAGTTCGCAATAATGCAAAATGAAATTAACAAAATAAATAGAAAATAAGTTATGATAATTCTAGTCACAGTAATTGTGAGGAAAACTAAATACTGAGAATGCGGTTTTAGATGCCGAAAATAATGTACATATGATGGAATACTGGAATCAAGTTAACTAGCAAAAGATAAAGATACTACTTGACCCGTTATAGATAAGTCTGTTGGTTCTTAGTGGGTAACAATTTTTCCGCAGAACATTGACGGTGAGAAAAAATACAGAAGCAGGAGAAAGTGGATAATCTAGTAATTCGTCTAATTGATTTGATGTAAGGATAGTTAGCCTTTGGTTTTCACTTGCAATTCTGTTTTACTCAATATCTCATGCAAATGGATTGGAATAAGGCAGGAATAACATCTGAAACATGACGCCAGTTCATTTTTATTTCTTATCAGCCGTTCTCAACTACTCATACTAGAATATAACAATATTAAATAATTACTAAGAAAATCCCAGGTTTTCTAGTTTCCTCTTGGAACGATAACTGTGAATAAAAACCACTCATGATCTTTGTTAGTTTCAGATTGGTTGGAGGGACTTTTAGCTCCGGTTTTTGTGTCTCAAGGTTATTGTAATTGTCTTCGCCAAATATCAATTTTTCTTCCGGACTGCTACTTTCTTGTTGTGTCGTATTGTTGTATAGTTATATCGAGAATGTGGTTATTATTAAGTGCCCAGCCATTGCGCTTTTTGAGGATGTAGGAAGTTTTAATATCAGGGTAATCGGAAAGTGTTGGAAGATATAGATGTGTACTCCTGTATGTATATTTCTACAGTGTTTGTGTTTGACATGCACATATAGATTGATGAATAGTCTGGAGTACCGAGGAAAGACCGTTTTTATTGGTTTCAGGAAGCAGCTTGTTTCGTGTCCGATGATGAATCGTGCCCATGGAACAAGCTGATTAGTAGTTTGTAGTGAGGCAGGAGGTTAAACAGTGAGTGACTTTATCAAAGCATTATTACTTGGACCGGTGAATCAGTTTAGGATATTCTATGTCGGTCTGTCAACTAAAAATAGTTGAGTTAACCAACCGGTATAAGCTGAGCGGCTAACTTGAATAAATTTAATCTGGCACACATCAAGGACCGCACAGAAACTAGGTAGTTTGTTATCACCACTGACATTCATTAATACCTGTAGAAACGTCAAATAGTGCCAGGTTAGGATTTACTTTAATCAGTGGATATCGTTATTCCTAATATTGAGTTTTGATTGGGATCTTGGGTTGGTCAGTGTTATTTTGACTGGTTAGCGTTTTTTCCTTTCAAGATGTGGTTGCAAACCCTTCTCCTTTGCCTGGGACCCGGTATTAACCGCTATCAAAATCCTGAAACCGCTGCGTGGCCGTTTCATCCTAATATGGGACCACTCAGCAGTACGCATCTAGGATTCCATATACGGGACTCGAGTATTGACTGGAAAATTTGCTGTGTGGAAATGTTAACCACGTAATCAACAACACAACAGTCATGACCACCAACTGTGTTAAGTACGATCCAGGTTTCTAGAACTTTAAAGTCGAATAATACTGATTCTCTCATCCCAAAATAGCTTAATTTATTACCTAACCCACAACTATACAAGCTTATGAGTGCTTTTGGTGTAGCTCAGAATCTGTTGGGTAGAATTTCCAAACTACTTATTACTGCGCACCATACAACTATCATTCATTCTGGTGTGTTCCTTCTATCTTTAGTGATGGTGTAATACGTTAGTTTTAAACCCAATTATTTTGTAGGTGTCTGATTAGGATTAAAACTTTGAGCTCATTTAGATGCGCCATTATTAGAGTACATGAGTTTATGTAAATGACATCACTTTGAGGATAAATAGCATGATGGGCTAGAACGATAGAGAAGTCAGTCATCAATAGACAGTTGTTTAACATTTAAGTTGAAACGAATCAACCCTCCAGATGTAACAACATTAGACTGTTACTCATAGTCGACAGATTTACTGCTACAAAAAAGACTCGTCATCAAGATGTTACAGTTCAAGGGAGATTATTATTCATCTTAATGTATACATGAAAAAGTTTGGAGTTTAAAATATCTATCAAAAAGCGCATAAAGAACGACGATAGATTCTTTTCTCAAAAAAAACCACCATGTTGGCATAACAACCTAGTTTTTCTGATTATCAATCATACTACTTCAAAGTAGTATATATTAGACTGCTAAAGTAAAATTAACGATATATGATATTACGAGGTTTATTTATTCCAAAAAGTTTAACAGACAAAAATGTTGGAAGAATGGATGTTATACACACCAACATATTTGTGCTCACAACATACGTATTATATATGTACTACAGTCAATTGATTTTCTTAAAGTTACAAATGCTGTATATCTCTGTATGTATGTATGTATGTGAAATTGTTGTAATCACCGGAAGGTGTTCAATTATCAATACGTGAACAATTTAAAATGAAATAAAAATCAAACATGAATTCACCACAATAAGATACCCGATTATTATTAATAATAATGGTAGTAATGTTGATCAATTTTCAGTTGATATCAATGAATTATTTGTTGATTGATAAATTGGATTTGAATTGTCCAACAATAGACTTGTACTAGTTGATGATAACTGATCATCATAAGCTATTTCATCATAATCTACAGAGTTTACATCATAGTTTGTGGGTTCGGGGATTGGTGAATCAAAATTACCCCTGATCAACTCATCAAATAACTCGTCCTCTGAATCGTTTATACTATTATTATTATTATTATTATTATTATTATTATTATTATTATTACTAGAAGTAGCTTTGATGTTGTGATTATCATCATTGTTTGTCTGAATAGTTTCTTCATCATCACAAATTGTATTCTCAATGAGGCAGATGTTTTCATTATGAAGAAATTGATTTGGTTTATTCAAACTACATTTGTTTAAGTGATTCGTTTCAATGTTCAATTGATTGAATTCATTAGATTTCTGATTAGCTAATGATTTCTTTGTTGTTGTTGTTGTTTGATTGGTATTGTCCACTTGTTTACCAACCAATTCATCATTCTCAATTGTGTTTAAATTCTTATTACAGTTGGTGTTTTGAATGTTGTAAACGTTGGAAACACTTAAATAATAATAATAACAGTAGTAGAAACAATCGAAAGGAAACAATAAGTGTATTTGGAAAACTACAGGTAATCAGGATATCACTCATTTGGATAAGTGGAACTGAATATTAGATATTATTTCCTCTAAAAGGTATCATCAGAAATAGTGTTCGATAGTATACCTTTATTGGGTCATATACTATATAGTCTAAATTTAAGAGAGGATTTTTTGCAAAGTAAACAAGTGTCAAGGATTGACGTTCTTAAATTTATCTTTATAGTTTAAATCACAAACTGATCTATGTAGAAAACCTGGGAGCCCTGGACGGCCTTTACGTCCTAATGTTGGAAACCTCAATAGTGCGTATCCATGATCGCGTACGATGGAGTCGAACCAAGGACCTTTGATCCCATTCATGAACGCTTAGTCTCTAGACCATTGGACCAGCATACAACGATGTCAATGTCTAAGTCTAATCAATCGACGTTCTCTCTCAGTCATCATGTATTGTCTGAGGTGGATAACTTTCCTTCAATCAACATGGTTCGACACTGCTGGTTGTGGCTTCTCTAGGAATTACACCTCAAAACTAAAAACTGGTGAGCACATGATTATTATTGGTATAAGGGGATTTGTGGGGCATATTTTATTTTGTAGTTTGTACTTGTCACGGACTGACTTCAGTTGGACCAGCATTGAAAACTAGGAAACAACTGACAGCTGTTTCGCCTCAGCATGTAACTCCTCAGTAGTGAGTACTTACAACTTCCCTAGGTATGAAACCTAGGGTCTTCAGGTTTGTAGCGACCACTTAACTATTAGAACCACTGGGTTGGCATCCAGTGGCACAATCTCAACTTCAATCAATTCGCGTCGTAGCTCAACGACCAAGTAACGCCATAATAATCTAAGACGAATACAACCTATACATCTTAGAGCTCGTTATAGTGAAGCTAAGGAGTTAATTCATGACTAATAGTAGTTACGCGACTTAACATCGATGAATTAATAATGATTTAACCATGAGGTACTCTTAAGATTACTAGAGAGTCTAGGCTACTAACATACATACGCTCCAAGTATTTGAACAGATAGAGGTTAGGCGTAAGATACCGAGTATAAAGAGCAAGTCGACTGATACCTTAATTTTTTGTCGACTAAGGGGTTGTTAATTCACATGTTATTTATGCTTAGGCACTGCCCATCCCGACATACTTTTCTGAATAGCAGAGTAGAAGATTCTAAAGAGGCTGGAGCTGGACGGACTAAGACATGGTACTAAGCCGACAAGGTGTTATTTACTGGTTTAAGTCAAGGTTGATTTCAATTTTTCCCACTGCCTAAGTTGCAACCCATTTTGGAAAGGAAACGTTTTCTGGTTACGGGTTTTACAGTAGTCACAATCCGAATTAAGAGAAATCAGTTGAAACGGTACACAGTTGATTGCAATAGAGCGCATTCATTCATACTGAGTCTTCGTTTGAACAATGAACACTGTTCCTGGCTGTTCATTTTATTGATCTAGCTGAGTTCTTGTAAACTGTATCTTTCATGTTCTGTATTTCTTTTACAAATGAAATTGACTCACGTTTATTGATTTTGATTTAGCTAATCATCTCTTTCATGGTGCTGATATGAGTTAAGGAATAAAATAAGTAAAGTATGACATTTTGATAAACTCACTGTGCATTTCATTTCTTCAATATTAATATACTACATATTAACCATTAGTGAAATACTCAAAAAGATAGTGGGAAAATACAAACCCTTAAAAATATCTTCATACCCATCAAACAAGTTGGCAGCTATCTGGACTTTGTAGTTCAACGGATAACGCGCTGGTATTTAAAGCGATAGATAATAGGTTTGCATCTCAATCCGAAATATTAACAATGAGTTAGAGGTACATCATCAGAGTGAGGAATCTTAAACGAGACGAAACGCACGAACAAAACTCCATTTTATTAAATCTTTTTACTAAATGACACTATCGAAGCAGTCCATTCAGGATGTGTATATGTTAATGGAGAGTGATCAACTATGGTCTTGAATATCAACAATGAGAATATGCAAACTCTGACAAATAATTACACTTAACAGTCTACCGAAACCTTAAAAAAGTGATCATTTAATTAAGTGATTTTTACCATGTTGAACTGTTTGAATCGTTTAGCATTGATATTTCATTTGTGTCACCTATTTCAATACTTTTCACCTTTGGTATACACCCATTCATTTGTTTCTTATCTAAAAGAAATCATACAGAAACAAATAAATGGTTATGTTGAATGTATTTAATTGGTGAAATTTGTAAGTCAGTAATCAAATGACCAAATAAAATCATCATCATTACGAACTGACATTGGTTAAACAACCATTGGAAATCAGGAAGTAATGAGTAGATATTTTGACCTACTATAAGAATCTTCCGAACTGAGCGTCTTCGAAACTACCAGCCTTTCAGAGGTAATTCCTGGAGTTCTAGAGCGAAATCGTGACCAACGGCATTCAACCATATAGACAGTGAAGCATTTTGTTATCAATAGTATTAAATGATGGTCTCCCAATACATCTAGTTAAATTAGGTTAAAATGTAAATCGTGATCAGGGGTTCAATATGTCTAAAGGTTTTATCTCTTTTTGATTGAGATCATGAACCGATTGATGTTAGACCACCTTTGAAAACCTGGAAGAACTGGACGTTCGTTTCGTCCTATTGTGGGACTCCTCAGCAGTGCGCATCTATGATCCCGCTCGCGGGATCCGAACCCAGGGCCTTCGGTCTTGCGCGTGAAGGCTTAACCTACTGGACCACTGAGCCGGCATCCAATGGTGATAGCGTCTAACATCAACCGATCCACGAAATTGCGCGGACTATTGAAAAGTCTCATAACATGATGAAACAGCTGTCAAATGCTTCTTAGTTTTAATGGCTGTCTAAAAACAGCCATTTTATGATGATCAACAAAAAATTTAAACAATCATCATAACCAATTTATACGAATATTCGTTAATATTAGAACGAATAGTTTGACGAAAATTGGGCGCCAAGTATAGAGAAATCATTATACGTGACAATTATATTTAAAATAATCTGAGCAACTGAAATTTAAATAATCCCAACATGGTGGAGAAGATTTGTAACTCAGGTGGATGATTTTGATGAAGTTTTGCTCTCTGAGCTGGGTGGTTTAGTCGTGGAGCTTAAATCGTACTTCTGAACAACGTCATCAGCACAAACTTCAGGTAGAAGTGAAGTGTTCGAATTTCTCTACACATGGCTTACAGCTTGTTCTGTAAATCTCGATCTTGATTGGTTCTTGTTGACCGTAAATCAATGACAGAATGATAAAAAGCTCCACGACCAAACCACCCAGCTCAGAGAACAAAATTTCATCAAAATCATTCACCTGAGTTACAAATCTCCACCATGTTGGAATTATTATACATGCAACATAATAATTGACTTGCTTCTTTACCCAGTAATCGATTCTTCGTATTATTATTATTATTATCATCATCATTTGAATATGTACCAATTATTGTAGCTGCTTTCAATTCAGCAAACATTTGATCTGTTTGTGAACTTTTCTTAAAAATTTCTAAATTATCAATTAGTTGTTCTGTAGAATTAGTCGAAGGATGATGATGATGGTCAGCGGTACTGTTATCTAAACGACAATATTGATGTTCAAGGTTACTGTTGTGATCATTCATAGAATTTTTGTGATTATTATTTTCATAGTTCGTAACCCTTAGATTATTATTATTGATACTAGTTATAGATGTGTTGTTAGTTATTTGACTTTGTTCTTGTTCATCTTCTGAGTTTAAAGGGATTACTTTGCTATTATTGATATTATTATTATTATTATTGTCATTGTCATTATATGAATTCGACATGGTACTTTTGATACCGGTATGAGTAGCTGTATTTGTACATGTAGAAGGAATCCATGCAATATGTGGATTGGATACTTCATATTTCTATATTTGAGTTAAATAATAAAATAAAAAGAAGTTGATAAGTTAATTACATGATTTATCTGAGAAATTAGGATAAAGCTGTCAAATAGCATGTTTCAAGTTTAATCCTTAGCTTGAATGTATTTGGGCAATCAGTAAATAGGAGCCGCTTAAGTGATCTTGATGACTACATAATATTCCGAAATAATGTAACTTATTAATAAAAAACACATCTGTAAACTATTGATACAGTCCATTTAGTGCATAGTTATAAATGGCGGTTATAGATTTGTGATTGATTATCTTCTATCCCAAAATTATTTGTTACAGAAGTAGGATTTGTGTGTAGGCCATTATGAATGAATTGATTATTTTATCTGGTTAAGTTTATTCATTTACATGCTAAAAATACAACTAGGTTATAATGCAATTAGAAGTTCCGAAGTTGGACGAAGTTGACAGAAGATTTTAGGAATAAGTTTTATGTTATTTAATACTTGTCAATAAGGGGTATCTTCATAAGTAGTCGTCACTCAGCCCCATTTAATTCTAATGTAGGCGACCAAATTTACATTCATTCTAACACAAGCATACAGTATTTTTGTCATCAAAGTTTTCTGAGGGTCAAAATTATGACTGACATATAATGGTGTGATTTGTTTTCACACATCATTTCCCTAATTACACATTGTTCTAGGTAAGTCCGAACTTACTAAATATGCTATTATGAGATATATCAGTCAGTAATTAAAATACTAATTGAAGAACATTTTTCTTAGTTCACGTTAGTAGTAACCGGTTAAGGACATCTCAATTTATCTTGTTTTTCTGAATAAATATAAGATGTGAGACTAACCATTCTCTTTTCAATGTTCATTTTTCTCGCATCTGAAGATCATGTCCTGTTGATACAGGTACACCTTGCTGACCAGTGTCAAACAGCACGAAACCCGGGTCCAGGGTTTCCTGTCGACTACCTCCAACCACCATCTAATCTCAATATATAGTACACGCGGTGTCGAGTCACCTAGACTAGTGGCCACATTGCAACATGATCGATAGCATTCGATCTGCACTAATAAGGACTAGACACGCATGACATTGATCGTCACCCAGTGATCAAACAATTCTTTTCCTTTATACTTAGATGTTTGTTCTCTAAACAATCGATTTACACTAAACCGTAAAAGTCTAAAATTCAATTATTACTATCATTCAGTAGTTGAGATCATGAGTCAATTGAAGCTAGAACACTAAGGAAAAACTGGAGGTACTAGAAGGCCGTTTCGTCCTATTGTGGGATTCCTCAGCAGTGTGCATCCATGGGCCCACCTCGCGGGATTCGAACCCAGGATATATCAGTGCTGAGGAGTCCCACAATAGAACGAAACAACCTTCTAGTGCTCCTAGGTTTTCCATGGTGGTCTAGCTTCAATCGACTCATGATTTCAATTATTGAAGTTATTATTATCTCCACAAAACCCATTCTGATAAGAATCTATATTGTTTTTCGTAAGAAATGATCACAAACTCGTTCGAACCAATCTTAAGAAACAAACCAGACAATGAAGTTTTAAATTTAGAATGGTTCAAAACAAAAAAATAAAGGAAAATGGACTAATTTATTAATCTTCAACTTTCATTATTATCTTTAAACATTCATTCATTATGTAATGATACAATGGAATTAAGAAGAACTTACATGCTGTATACTATTTTTATTATCAATTATTATCTTTTCATTAGTTTTAATTGAATTCTGCGGATTCTCTGTTTGTACAGCACGTGTTTTAGCAATCGTTTTCCATTGAATATGCCCTTTTATTTGTTTAGTATTAGATTTTTCATGATTATGTACAATAGATTTATGTTTCATATGATTTATACTTTTCGCAATTTTATTTTCTTCTTTATTCATTTTATTACTACTTATTTCATGATAATAAGTAGAAGAATGTTTTTTGTCAACATTTTCTTCTTCTGTAATACGACTAATAAGAGAGCATAATTGTTCAAATGTATCTTGTAAAATATTCAGTTCATCATTGGATATATTAGATTTATTCCTAGAATTATTGGGAAATTTTAATTATATTGTGAAATTAAGACATTTTAGAAATTAATTTAATAAAAACGTGGTTCATGATCTCAGTCAAAAACTTAATAATCTTCACAACCCCTATTATAGTAATCAACATGTGCTCACTAGTGACTAGCTTCGTGAGGGAATTCTCGGAGTTCTATTGAGAAGCCGTGACTAGTGGAGCTAATCTATGTCGGGTAGAGACAGTTGTCTACCTCAGTACAATGGAAGATGGTCGCACAATTTCGTGGATTGGTTGATGTTAGACACTATCACCATTGGATGCCGGCTCAGTGGTCCAGTAGGTTAAGCGTTCGCGCGCGAGACCAAAGGCTCTGAGTTCGAATCCCGCGAGCGGGATCATAGATGCGCACTGCTGAGGAGTCCCACAAT
This sequence comes from Schistosoma mattheei, assembly GCA_944470405.2. Lineage (NCBI taxonomy): Eukaryota > Metazoa > Platyhelminthes > Trematoda > Strigeidida > Schistosomatidae > Schistosoma > Schistosoma mattheei. The sequence goes on from OX103950.1 coordinate 6,602,452, forward strand.
AGGATGAAACGGCCGTCCAGTGCTTCCAGGTTTTCAATGGTGGTCTAACATCAATCAGTTTATGATCTCAATCAAAAACTTCAAAAAAAGTTGACCTACTCTATGTTATGCCCCGGATAAGAATAATGAGTGGACCAATACTATACGTGAGTGAGAAAGAGAGAATAGTATCTAGCTTCATTAAACATTTTTGAACGCACATTGAATTAAATTCTTTAAAACACAGTCTGCCTTAGGAATAGGTATGTTTTTTAATTCAATTTAAGTATAATTTAAAACTCACTTTTTCGTTGCATAGCAGAAATTCTTGGTGGTTTCAGACATTTTAAGAACTAAATATTACCAATTTTCACTTAGTTGATAATAACATACAAGTTATCTATCACTTCACTTTAAACTTTGTACAAAATAATTGAAGTATTATCTTAATTCTGATGGGTTAACTCAAGGCCATCAATATACTACCCTTTTATCCGTCTCATAAATGATGTTAGATGGGAATACATTAGTGTTGCAAGTGAACTGGTAGAAAATACATGTAATTACATTTATAGTTATACAATATACCCTTATGGGCCAGGGTAATTTTACATTGGTTTTCAAGAGAACCAGAAACCATCCAGATTTTCACGTGACAGCTCAATCTCGTTTAACAGGAGAGCCAGACACCGCCCAGGCTTAAATTTTATAATCCGAGCAGTACAGCTCGATTCCGCTTCATAGGAGAACCAGACACAGTATAGGCTTTAACGCCACAATCTGAATAGTACAGCTCAATTCTGTGGCGCAACCACACAGGTACCAAGCACCCTGGTGGACCATTCGCACCATTCATATGCACATTCACATCACATGTATAGTTATTCCGATCAATAATCGCGTGAATCAATGATGCACAGCACGAATAGGCCAAAGGTGACCTATTCCGCTTACATGACAGTCAAACTCAATAATGTTAGCAATGACGACATGCCTTACAATGTCCCAATGACAATGGCCCTCGAGAACAGTGAAAAGCAATCACCAATATGAATGAAACGGTTAACCAGCAAACCAATTTTGTGCATGAACAGTCAGCAAAACTTGCCAAAGCAATGTCGAACTATCCACAATACCAATGGCTAAGCTCCAGTTTCATATGAGACCTTCAGCTCTACATAGCCATATAACTTATATAAATATATTTTTCAATAATCACAACTGGAACGTATGTTAAGCAAAAATTCAATAAAATATTACATAATCGATGTTACGAATTCCGTTTCTTAATGTGACAAAATTCATTGTGTTGAATAAAGTTGGCATTATTGTTTTAATTATTATCGTTTAAGCTAATATCAGTACGTGAAGAAAATGAACTTCGAATCAGATTTCATGAAAGAATAATGAATGATATTTATATTAGGAACTATTGAATTTGAATTATACATATATGGTTAGATAGTGTTGAGTTCTCCGACCAATATGGCTTAATTGTGGAGCTCTCATTGTCATTCTGAACAACATCTTCAGCTTCTAATTCGTGCAGAATCGAGCCTTTTAGTTATTCCATATGTATCATGATGATTCATTCTGATGGCTTTGATCGTGCTTGGCTGTCTTCATAGGTTTCATTGTCTCCATTTACCGTTTCATTCACGCTAGCTATCTTTTTTTGGTTAACCTCTGGCATTGTGATCGATTGACTTCTTCTGTACGAATTCATAAATGTGCCTGTTGATCATCAATTAATCTGAATCCCGTGCTTTTAAAAATTCCCTAACATTCCTAGAGTTCCTCCGATCCAAATTTTTGACGTTCATTCAATCAAATTGGTGTCTATAGTTATCAGTGATAGTAGTTCACGTCGCCACACTACCAATCTGCGTTCATTTATTTATATATATAATCTAAAGTGTAATATTGAAAGAATCCTGACTACATTTAGAGTCTTTCAAGATGTTGCTGATATACTACTTAAAGTTGTGGTTTTAAAGTCAATGGTTTTACCAGTTCGATGTCTCACACAAATTGTATATATATTAAACATACTTCGAATTTTGAAGAGTTTCAATCATATTTGTCAAACGACAAATGAAGTTTCTCAATTGATGGATTGAATCTTGATCAATTTGAAATAGATGCTTGGATTCATTCTCTTGTTGAACAAACTAAAAATGAATATTACAACGAAGAGAGAAGAGAATCAGAATCAGTTCATGTTGAATAATTAATCATCAAAATTTGGTAATTTGGAAAAAAAATAATAAGAATATTTATGTACCTACTAATGACTAATTTTGATTGGTTATTCCAGGAGTTCTAATGAGAATCCATAGCCAGTGGAGTTCAACCATACTGAGTATGAAGTAGTTAGTCACCGATGGAATTGAAAGTTAGTTTCAAAATATCGCGAACTGAATCAAGTTAGAAATGTCAAAAATATGATGTCAACTCAGTGGCATAAATATCAAGCGCATTCCACGAAACCTGAAGGTCCTGGGTTAAATCGCCTTTGGTTATCTAACTAAGATCAGTTCGTGATATACAGTATATGAATCAACAATCTCTACAAACCACTTTTACTAAAATAATAATAAGACATTTTGTATTGGTTGTTTGAATCTTCCCATTGATGTTCAAGATTACAGTTGATTAGTCTCTTATTGGTAGATGTGCATTCTGTGCGGATCGCATCCATATTGCCCTAAATCACAAGAGTTATAATTAGAGATGGATGGGGGCTAGCAGTGAAATTTTAGACGCACGTTTCGTTCCATCCCAGAGTTGATGTTCACTCCAGCACTCGAACCCATTACCATTCGTTTCAAAAGCTATCACATTATCCACTCAGCTACTGAATCTAGACAGCCACTAGCTTGTGCAATGGGGTGAACATCAACTCTGAGATACAGGTACATCCAACTACCGAGGAATTCCAAATAGGACGAAAAGCACGTCCTGGATACTACTGATAGCCACCATCCATTTCTGTTTATATTGCTAGTGAAGCCAAAAAAGAATAAGTATAACATAATTATGTCACTTATATGAAGGGAGAATAAAAACTATTTTTTGTTTGCCAAATTATACTATTATTACGACCATACGACCAGTGAGTGAGATTATGTCAACACTAGATTATATACTTGATCGATACGCTATCCGCATAAAATTACCAAACTTAAAGTGCGAATAACCAATCTAATAACACAAAAGATCAGCAAGGAAGTATGAATTAGAAAGAAGCAACTGAAGTCTTTACGATCACTCTGACAAATGTTTAGCTGACCTTACAAAACACAGTCGGACAAATCCACACATAAATTTACAGATCAAAACTGTGTAGTAAATATATATTTGGTGAATGAATGATATTGAACTCAAAACAGTACAGGTGTTTTGATTTCCCTTTGAACAGATAGCACAATAATGTCATGACGATTTAGCATACTAGCAACAACAATTTATTTTCATTACGAACTAATTTTTGGTTACTATCGAATATAAAAAGAATGTGAAACTGTTGTGGTTAAAGTCTCTAACTTTTAGTCACTAAGTTCCAGGTTCGAACCAGCTAGTATCAGTAGTACATTTTATTGTGTGGCTTGTGACCTAGTACATGTATCTGTGCCTTGTTAATAAATCATTCTACACTGAAGAGAAAAATTTGGTATCGGCTACTACTACTACTACTACTACTACTACCCATATGTAAACTAACTTTAATATTTTAGCAATTCAAAGAATAAGTTTTCAGTAAATCTCGTTGTAGATATTTACTGACTTTTCTGGTGATTCAGTGTATGTTGTTGTACTGATGAAGACAACAAAAGTATGAAATATGCATACCTGACGATTTTTCAATAACCGATCAGATTTTCGTTTTTCAGTTTGTAAATCTTTTTCAAGTTGTGATACTTTCGTCTAGTGTGTGAAAATAAAAAAAATATGTTAATAATAATAATGATAATAATAATAATAATAATTAACTCGATAATATGCTCGTTTATCAAGATAACTGAATGTTCAGAGTTTTATCTCCGGTAAAAGTAGTGAACAGGTACATGGTGCGGGAGGTCCTAAGATAAAACAAATAAGTTTAGTAAAAAATGGAGTCAGTTATCTAGAACATTACACTAAAGAAAGTCCTGAATTTCGCAAAATCAAATAAACATTTTGTTGTGACTTGCAGATTAGAAAGAAGCAAATTATCGATAGGACCAAAGATGCGCAAACACGTAAGAACAGCCTAGAGTTCTGATTGGTCTCGCTTCCCTGTCTAGTCCAGTCAGTTGAGTTCAGAACGCAAGTCTCAGCCTCTGAGATATGAATCATTGTATTTCAAACATACTCTGTTTATATACCAATCAAGCAGACCACATCGTACCATAAAATAGAAAATAACATTGTACAATATTGACCAGTAGGAAGACGACAGGTGAAATAAATATTGACCAATTAGAAAATGATACCATCTCAAGTCCAAGGATAGCGTTATACTTAACAGGATAATTTTTGGGATATTTTTCTGAATATCCCAACACATTTCATGACCAAAAATAACCTACCATATTAGTAAATAATAAGCGTCAAGTTGTGTGATACAAATCTATAGTTTATGGTCAGTAAGTACAATATAGAGATAAAAAGCTGTTTCTTGTAAGACCTTAAGATGTAAGTTCAGAATAGTTGGTTAGTCATCGTTACCATAGAGCCTGGCAGATAGTCATGGTCGTTCAAGTTGTCATATCACAAGATGGTAAACAAGAAAAGAGATCGGAATAATATTAAAAATACAGTTTGAGAAGATAGACTATAAAGGTATATATGAAGGAGTACAGGTGTTAAAATAGAGGATGAATGCATCTACGCAATTGTGAACGATTCTGAGTCATGCCACTCAACATCTCCAACCAATGATCGCAGTTATCGCTCCGAATCAGTTCAAACAGTCTGGGTCCATTAAGATGGATTGATTAAATTAACAGTTAATAATCTCCTGCATTGATTTCATGTTTCGATTTGGCTGCTCTTAAACTTCTCTCAACCCAAGATCTATTTTAAGTAGTTATGAAAGATTCCATAAAACGATCGTATAACTAAGTTGTTTAACATTTCATAGTTCATATGTGTTGATATATGACAGGAACTACTATTGAACTCTTCAATACATTACTTACGCGTACTGCCCCTCGTGGAGGAGCATAGGCTGCTTACCAGCATTCTCCATCCACCTATGTCCTAAAGATCATGTTTTGTAGTTATGAAAAAGAAAAAGATGAACTGTTGTACGGTATATTTATTCTTTGGTTAGCAGACAGATATTTCACCTACACCATAAGCTCACAAATCCAAAGCAGCTTTCTGAATCCATTTCGATTTGAGCAATCGTTATGAATAGTCAAACTGCATCACAAGGCAAGCCCTAACTTGGAACCCTGAAGGGAAGCGAAAAAGAGGAAGGCCAAAGAACACATTGCGTCGGATTATAGAAGCAGATATGAAAAGGATGAATTACAACTGGACGGAGCTAGAAAGGATTGCTCAGGACAGGGTTGGATGGAGAATGCTGGTGAGTGGCCTATGCTTCTTCACGAGGAGTAACAGGCGTAAGTAAGTAAGTAAGTAAGTCGCATACACTCATAAACAATGTCGTTAGGTTGGGCACAAATCACAGTTAAACACTTAATTATTAATATATAAACACTTATTTACTACATATTGCAAAAAACTCTCTTCAGTGTTGAACATTCAGCATACTCATTCATTGTTCAATGTTTCACTGTGTTATTGTTTGTGTTTACTTTATATGACGAGAATCCAAGATAAAAAAGTGGGAACAAACTTTGAAGGAAGACGGTGAATAAAACAAACCAACAACCGCCAAGAACACAAAAAGAAATAAGATCATATTTAGTTGAAATGTTATTATAGTCAATCAGTATACATTAGCGTGTATTTGTGCATCACTTTACTCTTTGCTTTTCGATTGTTCAAGAATGAAAATAAAAGTTCAGCAAGACCATAATTTATGAACAAACCGATCAGATTTAAATCCGCCTGTAGCTCTTCTAGAGTTACTGTCGGTCCCAAGTCCTAGTAAAGGAGAAGGGTTAGGCATGGGGTCAGCAACCCTATCTCGTAGAAAACAACCCTGCTAAAAAACGTTAGCTAGAACAAACAAATTAAACCATTCGATGCATAATACAAAATAAAATATCAATTAATTTAACTACACGAAAAATTTCATGAAATATTAACCTACCATAAGCTGTTTTAATTTATGCTGAAAATTCATCCCTGATAATTCTGGGGAACTTATTCTGGAATTGATCATTGAACATGATTTTTGATATGTTGGGTTTTGTCGGTTATGCCCAAGACGCTGTTGTGTTTGTGATTGACGATGATGTTGGTAATGACATCCATCAGCGATAACCCTATTCAACGTTTTTGCATATGGAAGAATAACAGACTTATTGACATTCTGATTTATATTATTAACATTTGATGATTGTTTATTGACAAGATTATAATCCAAATGTAGAGCGCGTGATTCAAGACATGTTTTACCTGGACAGTGAAAATTTGGATAGCCTCTATGATTAAGAAAAAGAAAAAAACAAGGTTATAAATGGTAGATATTCATGTTCGTACTTTAGTGAAAATAAACAGATATCTTTGTTTAGTTTATTTGGGGCAGTAAGACAGGAGAGCAATTTCACTGATTTAGTTCGAGTATTGATTTGCTTCTGTAAACCGTCTATCTAGTTTGAATGACCTACGGCTAACTAATAACATGCTAAATGTGAGATAACAGCTGAGTGTAACGTTAAATGACTATTGGTCTAGAATGTAAATTCCTACGTTCGCTCACTCGCCTTATACTCAGGATAGAGAACAACTCGACAATACAGTTCGCATTTATTAATCATTCATACCGTAATAAAGAACTTATTAGAAACTGCCACATGATGAACAGGATAACTAACATAGTAAGTCTAGATATGTTCGAGATTATGCAGTAGAAAGATCAACTTGAATCGAGTTTCATACTTGTCAAGATTCATTATTCAGGACTATAGTTAGTAAGCGTTACCGTTAAATCATAAATGACTTTCTATATGATTAGATAGAAACAACTATTTTTATCAATGATTGAAAGTAGACAGTATGTTTTGTAATTTGATTTAAGAAGTATTAAACACCAGTGTTTCAAATGAATGATTGAGTTTACAAATATCAAGAAAAAAGTACCGGACCTCATATTTATCTAACCTTTATGAAAAAGGATCAAATAAATTTGTCAGTCAACTGTTTTCAAAATTAGAAGACTAAAGTAAGTCAACATTTCAGAGCGTAATATTTCGATATACCATCGTTTCTGTTTGGTGATTAAAAATAGACGGTGGGAAATCCTAGACCTAGATTACTTGCTAGTTGGCATTCATCAAGTAAATAAGACGAGTGATTGGAATATAATAAGGGTCAACCAGTTTGAAACCTAGGTTTATGGGTTTGTATACTGTCCGTTGGCCGGAGATAATCAACTACAGTCTACTATGGAAGAAAACAAACGAACTTGCAGCTGAAGAGGAAGTTAGGAAAAGACATTAGAAGTAGATAGAACCTACGTTGTGAAAATTATCAAACTGCATCACGAGGCATGCGCTAACTTGGAATCCTGAAGGGAAACGGAAAAGAGGAAGACCAAAGAACACACTGCGTCGAGAACTGGAAGCAGACATGAAAAGGATCAATCGTAACTGGAAACAACTGGAAAGGATTGGGCAAGACAGGGTTAGATGGAGAATGCTGTTGGGCAGCCTATGCTCCTCACACGAGGGGTAACAGGCATAAGTAAATAAGTACTTCCAACTACTTAGTATCAAAACGTACTGTACATGATGTTAAATCACTTAGAAACTGGCAACTACATTGAAAAGTGATCAGTAGAATTTGATTAGAAATAGGAACTGAATAAAAATGACATTGGTTACAACTCAGTGACTAGTCTTCTGCTCTTCAGCTTTAACTTCCTTTCATCCCCGTTTTTGTCCGACTCCCAGATTGCTAAAATTTTCCCTTCGTTATGTTGATATAAGTTATGGAGTAACTTGGACTGAAACACAGGTTTATACTACGCTATCTATGGTCGACTGACTGATGGTTATTTATGGTATATTCAAAATAAAAAAGAATGAATAAATACATGAATCTTACCGACAGCGTGATGCTCTTGCGGCAGTTCTCCACGGTATTCCTGCAGTAAAACTTGTTTGACTTGATGATGGAGTAGTTGGTCGACTATAATATACATTTTGATTAGTTTTAGCCACACCAGGTGGTTTCCATACTGCTCGTTCACTTAAAGGCTGCCCAGAATCAGAACAATGTAAATGACGATTACACTTCTTATGTAAGTCTACATTACATTTATGATGTATTCTATGATCTAGATAATGTGCAGGATCCGCACTACGGCATCTTGGTCGACCACCAGCAGGCTAAAAAAACAAATTGAAGAGAAAGTAGAAATAAATACTCATCATATCAAGTTTTACATAATAACTAAGGACTAAATGCATTAACTACATAAACCAACATCTTTGTGATGATGTTTAACATTGGATTTTGAACAATATATTCATTGTTTCTAGCACTAAAGAGTTATCTTCTAGGCTATTTGATTACGATACCTGATACCTGAGTTATTCGTCACAATTTAATCTCTTTCTGAGTGCCATTGAAAATCATGAAGCAATCAACAGCTGTTTCGTACTGTAATGCAATTCTCCAGCAGTGAGCACCGATCTCTACGACAAGGATGGTACCCTGAACCTTCAGATTTCACTGCTAATTCTTGACCTTTAGAAACTGTAGGTCACTCATATTGTAAGTTTCTTGACTTTGAAATTATATGTTATTTAATTAAAACTCTGTGATTAAATGTTATATTATTACACACCCTAGAACCTAATATTCCAGGATTCAATCCCTTTTACAAAATTGTGGTTACGCATCGTTAAGAATTGTCATAACAACAATACAATATCACTTGACCAGTTGAATAGTTCAAATTTCAATATAATAAATAATGACATATTGTGAAGGTGATTAAAATAGATAACTTTCTTGAAAAGAAAAATAATCAATAAGAAATGAAATTATCTTTCTCCCAAAAGAATAATGTGTTTACATATTTTTTTTGAAGGGAGTGGGGGGGGAATAATAAATAGGTTGATTATGTAAATTATGAACTTTTGATTTGATTAAATATCCTACTCTAATTGCTTGTATATACTTATCTATGTGTGTAGTTCTTATTACATAGACTGATGTCTACTTACCAATCTTTATCGGTCTTGTGTTATAGACTTTGAACCATCTCTGCTCACCTGCTTCACTCATTCACAGGTGTGTTTGTTAGTGCACATGACAACAATAAAAAGTAATGTACTATTGATGATACATGTGTGTGTATGTGTATGTTTGTGCGTTGGCTGGTATTCTCTCCATCTCTCTCTTCACTTTATGTTCGCTGAGGTGCTCACACACATACTTATCACACAAGCAGACATACACACAATCATTGAAGACATTGGATCTTTGTCTTTGAATAAAGTATAGAGAGGAGTGGGAGAGAGAGAGAACATAGGATGATAAAATAACAATCAGGGATTTTTTCTTCAAAAAACCAAACTAAACTCAACAAAAATTTCATTCCGACAAGGAAGTAAGTAACAGTCATTTTAAAGAAGGGAACATTAGTAGTCGATCATTTTCTTTACTCCCATTTTTATCAGTCCTTTTTTTGTTTTTTCTCTTGGTAGTTAGACATGTATCCCTCAGAGGGAAAATGAGAATGAGAAAAAAAAATTGGCAAGTTGTTCTCTTTTTTTCTCCTTTCACTACAAATCGTATTATAGAATGAATGAAATATGGAAGATGTATGTTCATCTATTACACTTTATTGTCAAGGTTGAAAGATTTAATTTAATTGAATAAGAGAAATGATTGTAAAATCATGGAATGACGTAAACAAGAGAAGTTTTCAAGGAAAAAAAAAAACTACACTCAATAAGTTTGCTTCACTGATCTTTTCATATAGTTTTGGAATATCTCAATAATACGGAGCTATATCTAACGTAATTAATTACTATTTTCAACTATCAGTTAAGTTTTTTATTATACAGATGATGTAATCACAATCTATGGGATAACTTTTTAAGGTCATAAATAATTCTAATGGAGAAAATTGATTATCTGTAATCTTGATAGATAAATGAATCGGATATTACGAAGTTGCGCTACCGTACCCCATTGTCTTCAGTGAGTTCCTATCTCAAAACAGACCTGGTTGAACTCCACTAGTAACGACTTCTCACTAGAACTCCAAGAGTGTCTCCTGAAGTCAGTCACTAGTGAGCAGGTGATTATTATAATCAGAATGGGTTTTGTTCAGATTTTTAGAAATTTCACTGGTTGAAATCATGAGTCAATTGAAGCTAGACCACAATGGAAAACCTGGAAGCACTGAGTAGCCGTTTCGTCCTGGTATGGGACTCCTCAGCAGTGCGCATTCAGGATATTATATTGGTTGTTTGAATTTTCCCATGGATGTTTAGGTCTGTTATTGGCATATGTGCATCCTGTATACATTGCCTTTTTCATTTCAAGAAAGAATTACGACTGATCAGTTTGAAAACGTTCATTAGTTAAATAAAAACAGTATATAAGAAGTAATTGTCAAATATGTCCTGTATCTTCATATATTTTATAATTTTGCATATATAGATTTTGTACATACAGTCTTTATCTTTATATTGATTATCGTTTGTTCTTCAATTATTCTTAATTAACCCTTTTTGATTCAATTTCTTACTACAATTAGATTACCTTATGATTTGTTAATCTTCAGGGATGACCTAGACATTGTGAGATCTATCCAAGGTCAATCCAATCTTTAAATCCTGAATGCATGCATTTCTTAATTTAGACACTTACTATTTCCTGATAATTCGGTTCCAACTGTTTACCAGCTCTCTTTGTAATTCTTAAAATCATTTAAGATCTCTTGTGTTCGGTGAATTTCTTTAATAGTAACTATAGTTGAGGTTATTATACATCCCATTATTTGTGTTGTATGACATTTGTTATATTTTGCACATAACTTGCAACTTTAAAGCTTTCTAGTTTGAATTTATTCTCGCGCGCGAACGCTTAACCTCTAAATTACTGAGTTGGCATCCAACGGTGTTAACGTCTAACATCAACCAATCCGTGAAATTGCGCGACCATCTTCCGTCGTACTGAGGTAGATACCTGTCTCTACCCACACGGATTATCTCCACTGGTCACGGCTTCTCACTAGAACTCCGAGTAACAATTTCATTGGTTTTGTTTACAGAATGGTCTTGCTTAGTTTTTAGAGTCTAGTATAATGTCACAGTTACATGGGTTAATTTGGCTTTCGAACAGATCAATTAATTTATTCTTCTTAAGTTATTATCCTAACATATTTCGAGCATATCAGTTACCCACTTATAGCCTTGACTGTTTTTAATGACATATTTTCAACTTCGATCAATTCATGATATAGCACGTCAATCATTCAGTTCTTTGATTGAGATAATAAACCAATTCACGTTAGACCACCGTTGGAAACCTGGAAACACTGGGTGGCTGTTTCGTCCTATTGTGGGACTCCACAGCAGTGTGCATCCACGATCCCGCTCGCGGGATTCAGTTCTTCCTGGTCTTTATTGGTACCTCAGATTAAACCAATCTTTTATGAATACAATTTAAAATTCAAATTAATCTCCATAAAACTTTCCCAACAAAACTATTTTCCGTTAATGACCTAATCAAATTTGAAAAAAATTTCTTAATTAAGAAATTACAAATGTTAGAACATGATAGCGTTTGAAGCGAACGGTACTGGGTCCAAATCCCAGGGTGAACATCAACTCTGAGATTCAGGTACATCCAGCTGACGAGTCCTAAATAGGACGAAACGCCCGTCAAATTGGATTCCATTTCTGGCCACTATTCATCTTTAATTATAAAGCTTGTTACCTAAGGCAATATTTAGGCAGTCTGCACAGAATGCACATATGCTAACAAGAGACTGATCAATTGCAGTTTTCAAGAAGAAGATACAAGTAAACAACAAGTGAATTTAAATGTTAGAAATGTAAATGAACTTACTATAAACGGTGGTCTATCAGATAAGTTATTTCTATGATATATACATACATTTTTATCATCAGAATTAACAGTTTTCTCATGATAATGCAAAGAATTATTTGATTTTGATCTTGTTCGATAAGAATTTGATGATTTCACAGATTTATTGCATGAATTTATTAGATCAATGCCAGGAATTGGATTTGACATATCAGTTAAACCTGGCCATGGATAAGTTGTTACACCAGAGCATAATTGTGATGGAGTTTGTGAGCCAGCTTTTAACCAACTAAACTGTTTAAAGTATGTTGAAACAATAGACGAGAATGATTGATATGTTAAAAGTAAAGGATATGAAAAAGAATGATTGCTTTCAATTGTTAAAGAGGTATGATTGATAAATGTTGGGTCGGCTTCCGGAGAACTTCAACGGAGCCTCCAGAGGCCCACAAGGAGCCGAAGAGTCCTGGCCAATCAGAGTGTGATGGAACGTTCTAGAATTCCAACGTGGCGTGCTACTATTGGTCGGTAGCATAATGTGCTGTTATCGGATTGGCTGTAAAATGATGTTGATTTAACAGACGCCAAAATCTATAAATACCCATGATTTTCTGTACAAAGATGAACCTTGGAATAAAGTGCTTTCTCTCATTCTTGTGTCTTCTCTCTGGAGTTCAAGTCGCTGTGTAGTTCTAGACTGCGGGTTATCGGATTAGCTTAGGAATCGTATATAGCGTTCAACCTTACACGACTTATCAGTGGCGACGGGGATGAAAACTTCAATGAATATTTCCTTGGAGCAATTAGAAGCTTATATGGTGCGTCAAGAAAAGAGGTTTGAAGAGTCCCATATTAGAATCATGGAAACCCTGATGCAGAAATTCTGCCTGTCGGAGAAAAACCCTGCTTCTAGTGAATCTCAAGTATCACATACTGATTCAGTCATTAACGCCATCCATGAATTTAATTTTGATGGTGTAGCAGGTGTAACTTTCGAGTCGTGGTTTAAGAAGTATGAAGATTTGTTTTATATTGATCTTTGCAAACTGGATGATGCTTCAAAAGTCAGAATACTTCTTAGAAAACTTGGGACTATGGAACATGAACGCTATAGCAACTTCATTCTTCCGAAGAACCCACGAGATTTTAGTTTTGATGATACAGTCAAAACCCTATCCCAAATCTTTGGAGAACAATCATCTCTATTTAATATCCGTTACCAGTGCTTAAAGTTAACGAAAGAACCAGGAGATGACTGGGTGAAGCATGCAGGAACTGTGAACCGAGAATGTGAGAGATTTAAATTGTCGTCCATGTCTGAAGATCAGTTTAAATGCTTAGTATTTATCTGCAGCCTGCGTTCACCCGAAGATGCCGATATCCGAACCAGAATCCTAAGCAAACTCGAACACTGCCCTAACATGACCCTGCAAGAAGTGACTACTGAGTGCCAAAGGTTAGTAAACTTAAAGCATGATACCTCAATGGTAGAAAACGGTAACTGTTTCCGTAACGTCAATGCAGTCAAGAGAAAAGTCTTTCAAGGTTCCAGTACCCATAATTTCCAAAATAACAGCGACAAACCATCATCTCCATGCTGGGCATGTGGAGGTTGGCACTATAAGAGGTTTTGCCCACATAAAGAACATCGTTGCAGCAAATGTCATCGGAAGGGGCATAAAGAAAACTTCTGCAGGAGAAGAGACTATAGAAAACGTTCCGTGAAATCTTACTCAACGAAATACAGATATAGTGCTCCAACCAACAAGATATTGGTATCACATAACAGAGCACGAAGTTGCCACCAAAGAAAGTATGTGACCTTGAATATTAATAAACACCGTACCCGCCTTCAGCTGGACACAGCTTCTGATATTACTTTAATCAGCCCAGAAACGTGGAAGAACATTGGGAGACCCACAGTTTTCCCAACAACACAGCTGGCACACAGTGCATCTGGAGGGAAGTTGAATATTGTTGGAGAAGTGCCATGCATTGTTTCTAAAGGTACGGTAACAACAAATGCAATATTGTATCTTACTAAGAAGCCAGCACTAGACTTAATGGGGTTGGACCTTATAGAAACACTTAAACTAGCAGATCATTCTATCAACAGTATCTGCAGACGAGTAAGTACAGACAACACCCCAGAATGGAATCAGAAAAACGCCATGCTACAAAGACATCAAAACGTGTTTAGAGAGGGATTGGGAGAATGTACGAAAGCTAAAGCACTGTTAACTCTAAAACCTGAAGCTGCTCCCGTTTTTCGACCTAAAAGACCTGTACCCTATGCTGCTCTTCCAATAGTTGAACAAGAATTACAACGACTTCAGCAAATGGGTGTTATCGAGCCTGTGAACTTCTCGAATTGGGCTGCACCAATAGTGGTGGTCAAGAAGTCGAATGGAAGTGTTCGTTTATGTGCAGACTACTCCACGGGATTAAATGAAGCGCTACAGTCTCATCAGTATCCGTTACCCTTACCAGAAGATCTTTTCGCTAAGCTGAACGGTGGCAGATATTTTGCAAAATTGGACTTATCAGACGCATACCTACAAATCCCTGTATCTGATGAAAGCAAAGATCTCTTAACGATCAACACACACAAAGGTCTGTTCCGGTATAACCGACTACCTTTTGGGGTAAAGACAGCACCCTCTATTTTTCAGCAAATTATGGATACCATGTTACAAGGTATTTCAGGAGCTGCAGCCTACCTAGACGACATCATAATTACGGCAGTAGATAAAATGGACCTGCAGAAGAAACTGGACCAGGTACTAGAACGCATAGCTGATTATGGTTTTCGCCTCCGAGCGGAAAAGTGTGACTTCTATATGCAGCAAGTACGGTACCTTGGGTTCATAATAGATAAAGACGGAAGACGACCAGATCCAGAGAACATTGAAGCAGTGAAAACAATGCCTAGACCCAGGGACGTTACAACCCTACGATCATTCTTGGGATTGGTCAGTCATTACGGTACCTTTCTCCCCGATCTCCATCGTCTACGTGCTCCACTAAACAACCTACTACAAAGGAACACAAGATGGAATTGGTCTGCAGACTGCCAAGCATCTTTTGAGAAAATCAAGCAACTCCTAACTTCCGATCTCTTATTGACACATTATGATCCTTCTCTACCGATAGTCGTCGCTTCAGATGCTTCTAACTATGGTGTGGGCGCAGTTATCTCTCATATTTTTCCTGATGGGTCTGAAAAAGCTATCTCACACGCTGCCAGATCTTTGACAACGACTGAAAGGAACTATAGCCAAATCGAGAAAGAAGCCCTATCGATTATATTTGCAGTGAAAAAGTTCCACAAGATGATATATGGTCGACATTTTACCCTAATAACAGACCATAAGCCACTACTTGCAGTGTTTGGGTCAAAGAAAGGAATTCCCGTTCATACAGCTAACCGACTCCAACGATGGGCAACCACACTTCTGGGTTACGACTTCAAGATCAAGTATCAGTCTACTACCGCTTTCGGGCAAGCTGACGCATTGTCGAGATTAATAGGCTCCCAATCGAAAACCCCGGAGGAGACTCTTGTAGCAAATATAAAAGCCGAGGAAGAAGTTCATCGCGTGTTGGATGACGCAGTTAATGGACTCCCAGTAACCTTTGAAACTATCAAGAAGATAACTGAAAGTGATAAGATACTGAGCTCAGTTAAAAGCTATCTCTTGACGAAATGGCCAAACAATCGCCTCGACGGAGAACTCTTGCAATATTTTCGTCGACGGGACTCTCTAATGGTTGTTGACTCCTGTATTATGTTCGGTGATCGCATTGTTGTCCCGAAGTTACTACGTCACAAGGTCCTCAAGCAGTTTCACAGTGGCCATCCTGGAATCAGTAAAATGAAATCTTTGGCTCGTAGCTATGCTTATTGGCCGTCAATGGACACAGATATCGAGAATAAATGCCGTAACTGTTCATCATGTATCCAAGCCGCTAAAAATCCTTCGAAATGCGAGCCTCAGTGTTGGCCTATGCCCGCGGGACCCTGGGTAAGACTTCACGCAGATTTTGCCGGTCCAATCCAAGGGAAAATGTTTCTAATTATCGTAGATGCATTCACTAAATGGCCGGAAGTATACATCATGCCAAATTGTACAACGTCAGAAACGATCCGCAAGTTGTCTATCCTATTTAGCAGTTTCGGAGTGCCAGAGACCTTAGTGACGGATAACGGCTCTCAGTTTGCCGCAGAATCGTTTAAACATTTCTGCAGAACAAACGGAATAAATCATCTTCGTTCTCCACCCTATCATCCACAATCAAACGGACAAGCAGAGCGCTTTGTGGACACTTTTAAACGAGCATTACTGAAAGGGGGAGGAGAAGGGACGACTGAGCAGGTGATCACAAAATTTCTGACATCATACAGATCCACCCCAAACCCAAATGTTCAAGACGGCAAATCTCCCGCGGAAGCCATGTTTGGAAGGCGTATTCGAACAGTCTTCGATGCCATGTTGCCATCCAAACCAGTGGATGAGCGTAGTCGCGACCCAAGTATCCGGAACTTCAGTATTGGCGACAAGGTCTACATTAAATCCTACATCGGGAAGAACCGATGGGAGCCGGGCGAAGTGGTGCAAAAACTGGGAAGAGTACTGTACAAAGTTCGAGGAGCTTTTGGGACATGTATACGTCATACAAATCAAATCCTTAAGGACAAAAGGACAGTGCAGACTCGAAGTAACCGGCCGACTTTCCCGTTAGAATTAATCTTAGACGCACCAATGCCACAAACGCCCAGGAACACTGAAAAGAAGTCTTGGACAAGAAAGACGACAAGAATAATGGGACGCCGTCGCAATCCAGTTATCAAACTACAAGTGGATCCCAGAAAGAAATCTTATTCGGGGGAGGTGTTGGGTCGGCTTCCGGAGAACTTCAACGGAGCCTCCAGAGGCCCACAAGGAGCCGAAGAGTCCTGGCCAATCAGAGTGTGATGGAACGTTCTAGAATTCCAACGTGGCGTGCTACTATTGGTCGGTAGCATAATGTGCTGTTATCGGATTGGCTGTAAAATGATGTTGATTTAACAGACGCCAAAATCTATAAATACCCATGATTTTCTGTACAAAGATGAACCTTGGAATAAAGTGCTTTCTCTCATTCTTGTGTCTTCTCTCTGGAGTTCAAGTCGCTGTGTAGTTCTAGACTGCGGGTTATCGGATTAGCTTAGGAATCGTATATAGCGTTCAACCTTACACGACTTATCAATAAAGTTCAAAAAATGTAGGAAATCAAAATAATTGTCATCAATGATATGATCTAATCGACGTGATATGTCACAAACTGATTGAAATTTGATATATATATATATATATATATATATATACCACTGAACAATCGGTCAGAAACTCAAAGATCCTAGGTTCGATCACTGGATAGAGCTGTTGAGAAGAACTGATGAAGAGTCCTAAACTAGGACAAAAAAGCTATCAACTGCTGATTAATTTTCTATAATATCTCGAATGATATCAATCTGTTAAAAATATAACCTATAAACTAAATCTATCACCATAAATAAATTGTTCTAACAACTCAAATCAGTTAATACTATCTAAACAATTGTATACTGAGTTTTTCATAACACTTTTTCATTCAATATACTTCTGTTTATGTTATTATTTATTTAGCCCCTAGTGCTAACTGTCGGTTCTATTTGTCCAATGTTTAGTAGTTAGGAGAAGACAAACTAGATGAAATACTGGTTCTTTGTTTTGTGTAGTAAATTTGTAGCTGCAATATTCATAGTGCTGTTGTGTATTGCAGTTAGTACATTCGGTGAGACTATGATTTATGAATGAACGGTGAGCGAAGTCAAAGTGACCATGAGAAAATACAACTACTAATTAAAATCTAAACAGGGTTATAAATTACTGTGAGTAATTAGAACTGGGATTTGCAATGGCAGTTAAGTTTTTCATTACAAACTGACATTTTCTATAATGTCAAAATACTATTTAACCATATAGATGAACGAATTTTACATCGAAATTCAAGATTCTCTATATCTTAAATCGAATGGGTTCATCCATAAATTATAGTCTCGCAGTATATTCAGTTAAGCAAGAAATGATCATTGAGAGTAAATGAATACAATTGACTACAAGTTATCTAATTACTATTCGCTTTAAACCGTACATATATATGGTAAAGCCGTCGAAAAATGACCCTTACATTTTGAATAAACTGTAATAACAGTGTAGATGTATTCCATTTCCAACCAATATATCTATGTTTCAGTCTGATATTTCCATTAAATAATAAACACAGAATATGAGAAATACTATATTAACATAAACAATATATAAGCTGATTTAAAGTCCAATCTTTAATCTGGTATATATTGAATATAAATAGTTTTGCAGAGATTAATGCATATATTAAGTTTTTGGATATAGAAAGTAGGAAACAATGTATAGATCATGGTTCCGTGTTACTTGGCATTCGCTATCAAATTATCTCTAGAATCTTCAAGGAACTGATATTATCAGATGGATTCGAACCTGGGTTATCCAGTATCACAGTATGTAAAGTTATCACTAAGCTATTCGGCCAAATGAGTGTTCTGTAGGATTAAGAAATTTGTAAATGATTGAATATTGAATAATTATCAATTACACATTCGTCTAGTCCTTTAATTTAACTTGAGTTTCAGAGTTACCTATCGACTATCTTTTTTTCTTTACTATAAAAAAACATAGTGCTGATAAGTCTTGCGGATTGAACGCTATATTCGTCTTCTAAGCTATTCGGTAACCCCCAAGCTAGAACTATACAGAGACCTGAACACGAGAGAAAAGACTCAAAGTATGCGAGAAGTACTTTACTCCAAGGTTCATTTTAATAAAGAAAATACAGGGTTTTTATAATGTTTTAAATGTCCTTGGGTTGCTAGAAGATTCTGGAATGCTACTAAACATAGTAGCAGTGTAGCAGCCAGCCAACCAGAGCCTCTGCATGTGAAGTTTCGCTTCCTTGATATTTTTGGCTAAGACTTCAAGTGAACGCTGATTAAATGAAACGCTTCTTAGTGTTTCCTGATGCTTGCTTGTCTTTTGCAAGCAATTTTCTGGATCACCCCAACAAGTGCAATCATCACTATTGAGTTAATTAAAGTAGTAGTTACATTGCAACTGGACCGATAAAACTCGTTTAGTATTACAGAGGATGATAGATAGACATGAAATTGGCCATCATTCAGTAATTGAACAATATATTTGTGCATATTCATCAAAAACTGGCACCATGTGGATAACCGTTTTAAAAAAATAATAATACAGAAAAACTTGGTATTGTTTTACTTGAATCTTCCCATTGATGCTTTTAGGACTGAAATTGATCGAGTCCCAGAGTGAACATCAACTCTGAGATGCAGGTACAGGACGAAACGTGCGTCCTGGATTCCACTGCTAGCCACTATCCATCTTTGTTTATAATACAGAAAAACTGTTTTGTCCGAATTTGAATACACAATAAATTTACAATGTGAAATAATGACACATATGATTATATTTATATGATCTAACTTACTTCAGTCTGTTTACCCTCGGAATTGATTAGTGCCCTTTCTGTTACAGCACGTAGTAGATCACGAGCTTAAAATGAGTAAAATATGTGAAAAACAAGTTTAAAATAGTGAGACAATACAAATGTACTAAGTCAGTATGGTATGTCAGAAAAAAAGATTACTTATTAAACAAAATGATTACAATGGAGTTAGTAAATTCATTCTTACTTCTATAGTCTACATCACGGATTAATCCTAGTTAGACAACCATTGAATAGCTCTTTCGTACCAGTATAGGACTCCTCAGTAGTGAATATTCACTAGCTCAACAGGGATTGAACCCAAAATCTTTGGGTTCCGCAGCAAACACCTTAGGTTTAGACCTCTGAGTTGAAGTTCAAAGGTTTATATGTTTGATTTTAATCAATTCATGATATTGCACGATTAGATTATGATCTCATTGGTGTTTAACTGTCTCACAGCTGACATGGCTGAACTCCACTGGTCATGGCTTCTTACTAACAATCTGCATGTATCTCTTGGAATTAGTTACTCATGGGTAAGTGATAGTTATTAGCATACGGAGTTTGTGAAGATCGTTAGGACGTATAGTACACTTGTTCAACAACTATTTATCGAACGAGTTAAGAAAATCAGTCGTATTTATCATTATCAAATTGATGAGGAATCAACTGATCAGACGTTAGCGTATAAATTTCAAACCAATTCACAGACTAGATACATGCTTAACACATCCAGAGGCATCCTATATCTTATTGAGTTTGACAAGAATATACGAAACCTTAGCAAACAAAAACACTGATTTGTGCCATCAAATCCCTGACACTTAGTGAAGATCTCACACAGATATGACAATGAATAAGGATCTAGTTTGACTGTAACATAACTTACATAGACATTCATCAGAATTGGAATAAAAAATTTGACAGAAATTAGTCACCAAGTATGCCATAGATATCGGATATAAAATTATATTTAAAATAAACTCAGTGATTACAATCATCACTTCTATGAAGTAGCTCAAATCAGTTTGCTACGTAACTCAGTAGATTAGTTATATAGTATTTGGTTGTTTTCCGAGAAGGCAGATATAATGCTAGGTACCTAGGTCAAACAAGAGGAACAATTCTAGATAACGTAAGAGAATGTCACGCCTTAATACTAAACTAATCATTAGCATGTTAAATCCATTGTAATCAACATGTGTTACCAGCTAGATTAACACAATTATTCACGCCTAACAAGGTTAGAAAAACAAATAAGAATTACACAAACAAATATTTGTTCGCATTCAACAGCTAATCACAGTTTATCATGGATTGGACAAACCCAGCAACTAATTATATTTGTTTAAATTGAAAACTGAGTTTATTCAGCAAATTATCGGTTAATCAGAGGTGAGTACTGCTAGGTATGCAGAGGAATGTACCAATAATTATCGTGTTAAGTCTATGGTGGCCTTGGACTTTAAATGTACATTCCCTATTGGCTATTATTTAATTCATTCGTTAAATATTGTACAATGTTATTTCCTATTTTATCGTACGATGTGGTCTGCTTGATTAGTATATAAACAGAATGTGTTTGAAATATAATGATTCATAACTCAGAGGCTGTGACTTGTGTTCCTGACTCAACTAGCTGGGACAGACTGCGAAGCGGGACCAATCAGGGCACTAGGTCGTCCGTACGTGTTTTCCGTGTTACTGTGATCTATCGGTATAAACGCTGCTTAGCATAACCTGCAGTCACACACGTTACAACAAGTACCACTCTAATTTATTGCAAATCTGACTTAACTAGTAGTAATAAAACGTAAAAATCAGTATGTTGAGACAGAATATTCTCATTTATTATTGGTGTATGGTAAATCCTCATCTGTTGTCATTGCCTTTTTGATCGACTTTAATTTATGGACGATCTTTAATAGATGCTAAGGTGGTCTTGAGATACTTCAGTCACACAGTAGGGTCAAAATATGGTTGTCAATTGATGTAAGGAATTAGTATTTCAATTAAGAGTTGGAAGTTAGAGTAAGTCTTGGTTTATATCATGAAATGACATCAATTATAATATTAAAATGTTAACTAGTTAAATGGATAGATGAGTTTCACACCAAAATCTAGGATGCACTATCTGAAATCTGATTAGTTCGTCCAATAAATTATGCCCCATCATGCCTCCTTCCTTATATCACATCATATCAGTTTTTTTGTTCAGCAGTAACACTTTCTATTTTATGAACTAAATCAAATTGAAAACGAGATCCAGTGTATGATAACTTAATAGTTATATGATCACTATAAAATCTAAAGATGCTTAAACTCTATCCCAAGCCTATGATTATGGACATTTACAACTGGAATAGTAGTCTATAATGATACAAACTCATTTCAAATCTTATTTTATATTCTTACTGAACATCTCTTGCTCAAGCTTCATCTATAAATGTTTTACAAAATAAAACAAAAGAAAAATAAACGTAAAACATCACAATCTCCTTATTATCTGAATCGTTGATTTAGAAAATCAAATTAACGTATAGTATTCAAGTGAATTGAACATTGAATTGTATTATGCCATATTTCGATAAAATGTATGTAAAGGAAATAAGCTGATAAAAACAACCCAGAAATGGCATCTGTAAATCTGTTCATCGTTGTTTTGAATCACTAATTATGCTTCAAGTTTGTTTGTTTGTTTGTTTTTGTTATTGTTAAAACTAAAACAAACTTGATTAACAGTGAAAATGAAGTATACTTAGTGTAAGGTTAGTTAAAAAAGATAAAATTATAGATAGAATTTGAGGAACAATAGAAAATGGGTGGTGGATATGAGTTGGCAACAGAATCTGTTTTCTTTCTTCTTTTATTTGTTTTTTCAAGTTTATTACAGGAGTGAAAAATCAATTGATGAGGAATACTTCATAGAAGTTTAGAATGGACTAATTTATTGAAATTAAAGTGAAATCAAGTGGTGAGATAAAAAGAAAGGAGGAGACTAGAAAAGAAAAGGATGAAAAGAGAAATACAACAATACGAAAAATTAAATAATTCTTAAGTAAATAAGAAAGGACTATGATAATTAATCAGGTGAACATTTTTTCATTATTTCTAAAGATGAAACATTATGTTTCTATGAAAAGAATAAACGTAATATGGTTTGATTTCGAGATTAGATGGTGGTTAGAGGTAGTCAACAGAAAACCCTGGACCCGGATTTCGTGCTACTTGGCACTCGTCAGCAAGGTGAACGTGTAATCTTGAGTGATCGAATCCGTCAGGGAGCACGAGTTCCCTCAAGATTACAGGTACACCTTACAGACGAGTGCCAAGTAGCATGAAACCCGAGTCCAGGGTTGTTGTATCCCGATAAGAATAATGAATGGTAATTTTTGGGACCCATTTATGGACGAATATTATGAGCATATTTTTATCGTATAAATTTTATGTAACTAAACGGTTCATATTCATGCTCCTCTTATTGTGAGCCTTATTTTTACCTATGAACTATTATTATACGATTTACCATTCATGAATTATTCCCTGTCTGTTAATCGCTACCTCCCTCATTCACAGCCACAGCTGGCTAATTCTTGTACAAATCTTGTTTCATATTTTATTGGTACGTTGTGGTCGGTTTGTTTGGTATATAAACTCAGTATGCTTGAAATATAAGGAATCATATCGCAGAGGCTGAGACTTGTGTTCTGGAATTATCTGACTGGGCTAGACGGGAAAGCAGGGCCAATCAGGACTCTAGGCCGTTCTTACGTGTTTACGCGCCTTTGGTCTGATCGATAATTCTCTGCCGTCCAGTCTGCAGTCCAAAGTCACAACAAGGGTTTCCTGTCGACTACCTCCAACCACCATCTAATCTCTTGCCTTCTGATTTCAAACATCGTTGAAGATTATACGATAACGGTTCGAGGGTGATGAGTTGTCGAAACACAGCCACTACAAAACGATTAACCTGAATTCCACTGCTAGCCACATTTCATCTATTTTGTATCAACTTTTATCATAATTGATATACCGAGGTAATCCGCAAAGGATTGCCATTCGCAAACCAAGGCTGATCAAATTTCAAGAAAAAATATTAACAACAGGACAATTCACACTATTTAAATTGAATATATTTAAGTAAAGTTCGATATTGGCTGGTAGCGGGATCCAGAACATGTGTTTCACCTTATTTAGGAATTTTCAGATGGATGTACCTGCCATATTCCTGTATTGATGTTCATATTGAGACTTGAACGTTAAACCTTATGCTTTAAACGCCTAATGAGTTATCCATCTAGCCAATGAGTCCAAATAACCACCAACTCGTTCAACCGTTTGATAAAATATACTTACGATTCAAACCTTTACTACTTACAAGTAGTTTGTTATTTCCTCTAAAATTCGTACTGTCAAAATGCTTGTGTTGTTATAAGGTTAATTATCAACTAGATTTAAAAAAAGGTTCAGAAGACTGAAAGCATGTAACATTACAACAAGGTATAGAACTACAAAACACCTATAGAATATAAACATCTACAGTAGGGGAAATAAAGGAATTTTCAAACTTAGTTAAAATAATGATAGTCAAGTACTTACATATATTAGGATTTCTGCGTAAATCAAGAACAACTAAAGAATGATTTCCACGATGTTGATCATCTATAGTAGATGATCTATTTGATTTTAAATGTATTTCATCATGTGTCATCAATTGATTTCCATTAGCTATTCGTAATCCTATCAATACAGCTAACCATGTACTTGCTGAGCTATCACTTAGATTACATGCTTGTAAATCAATAGCTTTCACCCATAAATCATCAATCAATGCATCAGCTAATTGAATAGAGCCTTCATCACATATTTTTGGATTATCATTCAATGTGATACGTTTTAATCCACCAAGACGATCAAGTTCTGGGAAACGATAACGTAATGATTCTTGCCAAGCGGCATTATGTCTTTGCATTGCTTGATACTAGATATAAAACATAATATAAAATAAATAAAAGTGAATATAAAGTATATATATATATATATAAAGCTATCTTACAGAACTATAATTTATGGATAGACGTTAAACCAAGTCAAAATGAACACGAGAAAATCCATCTACTAACTAGGGTTATAAATCAATTCACTTGGTATTGTTTTACTTGAATCTACCCATTAATGTTTAGGACTGCAATTGATCAGTCTCTTATTGGCATACATACATACTGTGCTTATTGCCTTGATGTACAAGCATTAGAAGCAATGATGGATAGTGGGTAGCAGTGGAATCCAGGACGCGTGTTTCGTCCTATTTGGGACTCGTTAGCTGGATTTACCTACATCTTATAGTTGATGTTCACTCTGGGACTCGAATTCAGTACCGTTCGCTTCAAACGTCATCGCGTTATCCACTGAGCTACTGAGTCCTGATAGCCACTTGACGTGAATAATTAGAACCAGGATCTACAATTACAAGTGAGGATTAAAAATTATATTTAGGGTTTTCATCACGAAATGAATACTGGTTAGGTGTTAAACGCTACAACAAAGCCTTACTTATCAGAATAAATATAGATAATACCACCTTCGAATCCACATCTTGAGCTATAAATATTATTATTATTATATCAAGTTTTTAGTTAAAAATGTATTTAGCGGTTCATCGGTTTTCTTTGACACATCAGTGGATAGCAGTTTATAATGGTAACCATAACCAATTATTCAAACAATGGTTTAATATTTGTGAGAAATAAATTAACCAAAACTGTTTGATATGTTAAAACCGGAACTCAGATATCATGTATTTGTACCTGTTTCAAGGTTAAGCGGTAAGTAAGACATTATGAATTCGGTTCACTATTAGCTGAAATTGATTATAGATCTAATCAATCTCATATCCATATATTGTTAATCAATACAACGAGAACAAATATATAAATGCCTATAACTTGAGTTTTATCATTTGATTTCAACAATTAAAACTCTATAGTCATTTAGCAATTATTCACTCTCATTAGTAGTTTGTTAATCGTATGGAACAAGTGTGTGTATCTTGTAAATGAATCGGAAGTTACAGATAAGAAATAAAATTCTATAGAGATAAACAAAAAATGTTTAAAATTATTGTTGAATGTCTTACAAAAAGTTCTTCAAAGTTCAACCATGATTATAAAAATAAAAAAAAGAAAACACTTAATTCTACTCAACCTATTTGTTATAACTTGTAGCCTGTGTGCCCTGTTAATATATAACGTAATGATAACGCCAATTACAGAATAGTAATTTGTCTATCGGACCAATGATGCATAAGACATGTACGATCAGCCTAGGGTCCTTATTGGTTCTGCTTCCTGCCTAGCCCAGCCAGTTAAGTCAAGAACAGCAATCTCAGCCTCTGCAATATGAATCCTTATATTTCAAACATACTGGGTTTATATACCAATCAAACGGACCATATCGTACTATAAAATAGGAAACAACATTTGTACAAGATTTAGCAAAATTTGGCTGTGAATAAGGGAGATAGTAGTTGATAGACATGGCATAACTCAAGAATGGTAAATCGTATAGTAATAGTTCATAGGTCAAAATAAAGCTTATAATAAAGGGGACATTAATAAGAATAGTTCAGTTACTTAGCAATTATACGATAAAAATATATGCATAGTATTGATCCATAAATGGATCTCAAAAGTTACTATTCATTATTCTCATCAGAATATAACACTATTAAGGACTAGAAATAGTATTGATCATAAAATTTGTTTGATTTAAATTAATGTCCCTGTTAATTGAACGCAATAACTTAGAGAGTTGAACTCGTGTAAAATTCGGTGAAACTAATAAACCGATTGAATGGAATAAAAAAGAAACAACCACTTGATGGTGATGATGATGGTGGTGAGGACAGTGATTTTTATCTTCTTTTTTTGATGTTTTCCATTTATAACAAATACCGTCGTTTCAAGTTCAAAATTCACAAATATAAAATAATATGAAATGTTGTGGTGGTTAGATGTAGTGAACAGGAACCTCTGGATTTAAGTTTCAAGCTATTGAGCACTCATCAGTAAGAGGTATCCTTAATATTGAGAAGACATATCATATTTAATGAGTTAGTTACTCGCAAGCAACGTAGGAGCTGGTACAAATAAACATTGGTACAAGTTGTATGTATCAGATTTCATAGCATTCATAATTTATCTTGAAATAATCATATTTTTTATTCCGTAACTTCATTATCTCTTCAGAAATCATGTTGTCTATACTTAAACATTCCTAATACTGATGGTAAGATTACTCTTTTTTTACTCCTGACGATATCATTTGGTTGTGGGCTGCAAAGAACTCGAATCGATAAACATATGTGTTGAGTTCTACCTTGTCTATGACTGACTGACTGATAGCAGAACTAGTAATATTATAGGTAGTAATGACAATAATAATAATAATAACAAACCGGAATAGAGAATATGGTTTACGAAGAAATAGTGAATTCATGGCATAAAAACAGTATGAAATAACAATAATAGTAATTCATAATCTAAAGAGTAGAGATAAATGGATAGACTCATACTATTGTGATCGTTTTTCAGCGATTTCATCCAACGTCTTCAATCTAACAGATTAAGATTATCAAAAGAACCCTAAACCAGATAGTAAACAAGGCCCATTATGATCACTTAGTTATATTATATAACGGAGCATCAAATTACGAATCAAATTTATTCATTCAACATAATTCTGTAGACTAATAAAATACTTTTTCGAAAAAAAATGTAGAATTGATAGATGATCAGTTACTGAACATATTGAATATTCTCTTCTAATCCAGTACTTTCAATGTACCTCAAAAGTCAGTCATCTAGTAGGTGAGATGGATGAACGGTTTAGGTAAACAGAAAATGTGGAAAAAAAATTTGAGGTTGACCATCCTTTTTCAACGTTCGATAAAAGTGTAATATTGTGGGGCCCTTGAATTTTGTCGTCATTTAAGTCGGATGATGTTGTCAAAAAGGCTCTCCACTTTAGTGGCCCGGGTTCTGATTCCAAGGAGATTGTAATGATGATTGTTGTTGAAATATATATGTCGCCTGTCCTTATATATGATCATCGACTTAAATCGCGTTAGTCAATAACGGAATTTAATAAGTCAAATAACGAGAATGGACTTTTGAATACATATACTTTGTATATAGAGCAAATGGAATAGAACAAAGCAAAACGACGCGCAGTGAAGATGGCGGGTAAGTCAACTCCCATTTTACCAAGCGTTAATCAATATGGGATAAGAAATGTACACACACCTACGCGCTCATATAAAAACAGTCAAGACTGATAAGCGAACAAATAACAAGATCAGAATGTGACTCAAGTAGAATGAATAGAATGGGCTGTCCGAAAGCTAGAATAAGGTATATGGGTTTAGCATAATAGCCGACACTACAATATATCTAGTATTTTTTCTAACAACTTCATCGTTCATTTAATGAATCAGTCTTGTATATAAGAGTATGATTTTTAGTGTGGATTTGATTTCAGTCTTATAAAACTATCTTCTATGATCACGTTACCGTAACTCATCTCAACATGTTGAATGGAAAAATTAAATCAAGTGATATTAAATGCTTGAAATGAAATCTTCAGTGGTAATTATGTTCTTTATGAAGGAGTACTCATCTGCTAAATGAATCGAAAAGTGGTAAATACCACGCACTATATATATATATATATATATATATATATATATATATATATATATATATATATATATATATATACATAGAACATTGAAAAATGGACTGATAACAAATTTACAGACTGTAGTGGCTATGCTTCGTTGATCAATCACCCTCGTAACCGTTATCATATAACCCTCAACGATGTTTGAAATCAGAAGGCAAAGAGAAGCAGCGACTACAGTTTTATTAGCAGATAACTCAGACCACAAAGCAGTGAGGCGAATGAATGAGTCAGTGAATCGAGAGTGTCGAGTGTTAAATGTACATGTATGTATATATGGGAAATGAATGGATCATCGAATCAATTAAGCAGTTAATGATAAAGCTAGCAGAATGAATATATGCATAGGCGGTAAGCAATGTTCAAGTATACATATTTCATACAAGCACAACAATAATAAAGGTACAATAAGTTGTTATAGTACGGATGACTTTGTCCACAAAATAAGTTAACAAAAGGGCTTAACTGAGTTAAATGAGAACAAACTCAATTGCACGTGAGTTGCTATAACACACTTATCGTATATAGGAAAATGTTCTTATTCATATCTACCGTAAAAACTGACAAACTTTTAATTAAAAAGAAAATAAAAGTCCTCATCTTTTCTTTATAGAAGTGAATGACAGAAAAGAAAAACTGGCTAAACTAAAAAGACAATTAAAATGATTTTTTTTTAGTAAAACATCGTTTATCTTACTATTCTATCTTTGCTTCATTTAATCCACACCACCACCACCACCACCACCACCAACCTCCCTCAAATTGACTGTTATAAATTTAAACAAAGGTGAGTTTTACGAAGTTTCCCAGTTTAATTAGTTTTAAAAAAAATTGATAAAATGTAAGAAAGTTAGTTGGAAACTTGCAGCGGTCATTCAACCACTGGTTGAATAATATGTATGTGTGTCTCAAAGTGTACGCATATGCTTACTCATTATTTTCTGATCTTATACACACATAAAAATGTATGTTTAGTAATGCATATAATGTATATGTTCATATGCATATATACCTGTCCCTAAGCGGATAAGTAACTCTTGAGAAATATGATAGAAATGAAAGAAGCTGATGGGTTTTTGTAACTAATCCATTACTACTATGATCGAAATACTGAAATTGAACAGGATGAGAAATAAAGAAATGCGACAAAACTACTTAGATGGAAATATATCCATTCTATTAACGAATGGATGTCATGATTTGAGATGATTATTATTCTGATTTTCCCCTACAAACCGATCTTACTTAAGGAATCATTTGAAACCAAGAAATACAGTAATTGTTTCATCATAGTTTGGGATTGTTCACATTTTCATTAGTGTTTCTCACGCAGGATTGCAGGTCTTGCAATGAGTATGTACGCTTTAAATTACTTAACCGGTATCAAATAGCTAACGAGTCACATGTCGATCAATATCGTGTAATTGTCTTCTGATACCTTTGAAGGTTAACTACCTCTTACCCGACGTGACTGAACTCTACTATTCACAGCTTATCATGAAAAACTCAGAAATTTCCTTTTAAAATTAGTTACTAATGTGTAATTTACAAACTACCTCGATATTAATTCACTTGTTATTGTTTGGCTTGCATCTTCCCATTGAGGTTTAAGACTGCAATTGATCAGTCTGTTATTGGCATATGTGCATACTGTGCGTATGCATCGATATTACCTTAAATGGATAGACTCATACTATTGTGATCGTTTTTCAGCGATTTCATCCAATGTCTTCAATCTAACAGATTAAGATTATTAAAAGAACCCTAAACTAGATAGTAAACATGGCAGGTATATCCAGCTGACGAGTCCCAAATAGGACGAAACGCGCGTCCTGGATTCCACTGCTAGCCACTATCCATTATTACCACGATATTACTTTGATTATTTTACCATTGTTCGTCAACCTTCTATCTAATTTTGTTCACTAATCAACTGTCAACTTTTGATCTGACTGACAAAACAAACAAGCAGACAAACAAACAAAACAACCTAATAAAAACAGTAACTCATCTCGGTGTATGTGTATGCATGTGGTTCAATTAAAATTTCCTTCGAATATTGACGTTGTGAATTGAGAATTATATGAAGTTATATTATAACGTAAACTAAATTAACTTAAAGTTGTTTCTTCTGCTTACCTAGTGATTTAATTATTTAATAAGTCAATTTCATTTATAAATTTTATTATACGGTTTTTGTTCAGCTTCTCTCAGCTACAAAACGTACACACACACACACACACAAAATATGATCAGTTCTGATTAAATTTACTGAATATAATTAGAGTGTAAAACGAAGAGGAGATAAACGGTTAGAAAAGTAAAGAGACTAATATCAAAGACTTCACTGTTTATTAGAATGAAATTTACGCTCATTGCATAAATTGTTTTTTTTTTGTCCATAGAGTATATTACCTAATTAAATCATGTTTGATAGTAGATTTAGTGTTATATTCAAACATACCACTTAAGTAGAAAGATATTATTTATTTGAACACATAAATATTGGTACAAGGGGGCACCAGATATATATGCGCCATACAAATATCGTCATTTCATTCTATTTGTGTGTGGGCTGTGATACTGCTCGGGTGCTCAAACCGAAGCAAGTGGTTTTCTTAGGGAGACACACCCTGAGCCTTTGACATAAAGGCCTGATACACAAGGCAGTGGAACATCATGAGGAGATTCAGTCCCATGGTAGCCAGTGACCAATGATTGCGCCATTGGTTTGTATTGAGGGTTTTCCAACTCCCTAGGTGGACTCACCGTGTCCACCGGCCCGTTTAAAGCGCCGGACATTCACTTTTCGTCCTTTCAATTTCGTAAACAACACCCGTGGTGCGAGAAGGCAGCGAGTAGGACTTCTCTGACAGTGGTTGTATGGACGTGGTTATGTGAGAGTATTTCTAGAGAGAGCTGACTCTCCCCACTCTCGGCCGTACCAGGGCATATGGGGGCAGAAAGATATTAATGACTTATAATATTAGCTGTATTTTAATGGAATTGTATTCACTGAATCAAATAATTTAATTGTGAAGCTTTCATCATTTTTGTAGACAACATTATTAGCATCCATCTTTACGCTAAGATTAGGATATAATCATTTCAGATTTAAATCTAAACAATGAGGAAAAATAAAAGTGTTGACACAATTCATTTTTGCATTGTTTGTTTAAATCTACCCTTTGATGTTGAAGACTGTAATTGATCAGTTTCTCCTAAACGTCCATGGAAAGATTCAAACAATCAATACAAAAATGAATTAAACTCTAATCCATTGTACAAGTCAGTGGCTATCTAGATTCAGTAGTTAGGTGAATAACATCATGGTGTTTAGAGCGAACGATACTGGATTTAAGTTCCGGAGTTAACATCAACCCTGGAATGTAGGTACACCCAACCAATGACGAGTTACAAATAGGACAAAACATGTGTCCTGGATTCTACTGCTAGCCACCGTCGATCTCCGCCTATAATGTTTACGTAATTATTAATCACTAATTTTGTGTACACTACATCGGTTAGTAGTGACTAGAGTGATTTAATAACCTAGTAGATAACAACGCTTATCATAATTTACGACATAAAGCTACAATTATTGTTTATTTACAATTGATTAGTCACTGATTAGTGACTAATGTGATACTTTTCTAGTCCTTTGGTGCTGGATCAAATTGTCAACTAGTCTTAGTGACCGAACATCAAGTTCACTATATTTAAAAGTTAGATTGTTGTAGATAGTTTATAGAAAACCATGTATTGACATAAGCTTTGTGTGATTTAACATCTATCAACAAGAGAGACCTGTAGTCTTGACGGAGGTAATAATCTCTAGAGGATTCAGATTCACATGATCTGGTTTCACAATTTGGGGTATTGTCACTTAACTACTCATGCTGAAAACAAAGGACTAGACAAACATAACATTTGGCACCATTCAGTAATCAATTAAGAGTAAACACATCTCAGCTCTACAGGAGATTAATCGTGGACTAAATAGGTAAGTGGTAACATCTCAAAATGTAAAACTATGTGATACACTTTCAAGCCAGGATGGTAGTATATATTCCCTCGAGATAACAGATACACGCTACTGATGAGTGTCAGGTAGCACGAGACCTAGTTATAGGGTTTCTTATCGACTACTCACAACCATTTAATACTACTAATAATTGTAAAACATCACTGAATGGGAACTCTGAAACGTTTACTGGTAACGAATTGTCAATAGAATAATATTTGCACTATTGTTTTCATCCACTTGTTTCAAGTTATGGATGATTATAAATATCATGAAACTGGACTGAAATCATACTTCATTAGCGAAACATGATAATCTAATTTTACCATTTGTTCTTAACTTCTGAGTCTTATGTGTCATCTCTCATTATCAAACACTAATGCAATTATAGTTGTACTAATCTCTTGGAGTATTTATATAGGTATTTTTTGGTGTTGACAAGATTGATGACTATACTGGTGTATACTTCGATGACAATGAAGTATTCTAAAATGTTATCATTAATGATTGTGCGTTTCGCCTACATTATGTACTTCACGTTACTAACATTATTAACATATCAGAACAATTTGTGAAGTATATCTTTTTAAACAATGTGTTACATCTATTTTATATCAACCAATCCATGCCTATATATCGGCTTGGATATCGTAATTATTTCTACAAATTACCTATCACTATCTCGTGAGAACGCGAGACAATGATGGACGGTGGCGCAATTTCGTGGATTAGTTGAAGAGACACTGAAACCGTTGAATGACGACTTAGTGGTCTAGAGGCTAAGCGTTTGCGAGCTGGACCGATAGATTCTGGGTTCAAATCTCGCGGGGCGGGATCGTGGATGCGCATTGTCACGGAGGAGTCCCACAGTGGGGAGAAATGGCCATCCAGTGCTCCCAGGTTTTTCATAGTGGTCTAGCTTCAATTAACTCATGAATCCAATTATTTTATTATTATCAGATGTGTTGTGTGGATATTATAGTAATTTCAACGGTTAAGATCATGAGTCTCTCTCTCTCTCTATCTATATATATATATATATATATAGAGAGAGAGAGAGAAGTGAGAAGCCGTGACCAATGGAGTTCAACCAGGTCTGTTGTAAGATAGTAACTCATTGATGACAATGGTGGATATGTCGCTCAATTTCGTGGATTAGTTGAAATTAGACATCAACACCGTTCGATGCCGGCTCAGTGGTCTAGTGGTTTAGTGCTCGCGCGCGAAACCAGTAGGTCCTGGGTTCGGATCTCGCAGGGGGCGAGGTTGTGAATGTGCACTGCTGAGGAGTATCATAATAGGACGAAACGGCCATCCAATGCTTTTAGGTTTTCCATGTTGGTCTAGCTTCAACTGACTCATGATCTTAACCACTGAAATTATTTTATCATTGTTGTAAAATAAATTGGAATAAATTATATTACTTATATACAAGAAGCCAATAGTTTTAATATGTAAATGAATAGAAATACAATAATTGTTAATTAATAAATATTATTATCCATTTACCTGTCTGTTTATTTTGATACATCTATCTATTTATCTATCCCGCTCAAAATAAAAATTGAACAGTTACAGTTAATTAAAACATTTTCACCAATCTTTTTTTGTATCGCAGCGGGATTATTGAAATTAAATATTTTAAAATTATTTTTACATGTTAACATGTTCATTAAAAGTGTGTATGTGTGTGTGGGGGGGATAATAACGAGAAAAAATTGAAGATTGTACCATTGGAATCTATGAAAAAATGTAATAATTTAGTTACTAATCAAGAACACTATGGATTTCACCAAGATCCTTTTTTTTTACTGTAAAACATGAAAAACAACATTTTTTTCTTGAAAGATAATTTTTACTACCATAGATTAATATCAAATGAAGAGATTAGAGATAATTAAGAAATATTGGATAATTTTTTTTAAGCGATTGATTCGAATGTTTTATTATGAATATCACTAGAGGAGGTGAATAGGGTTACATGAGTTAGAAACAGGACACAAGATTAATTTTGAAGGGACCAAAATACTTCAGAAAAGTTTTAACACTCATAAAGAAAGATTGACAGCAGAAGCGCTGCATATATGGGCGAACAAGAACAGCCTGAACCGGAAAGATGATATTCAACTGCTAACTACCTGGCAAATTTCGTTTAACAAGTAAAATTTGGAACCTATCTCTTGTTTAAACCTGTTTTTTAATATCACATGTATCGTTATTATTTTTGAAAGAACTCAATGAGATTTTTAAACAATACAAGTACATCGATGTTTCATCCTTGAACTTGAACTTTATTTATTCCTTCATATCAATCTCTCACACATACATACATACCTAAACACTCACACACATACGTTTGTTACTCAGTTAAGTATTTCCATGTAGTTGAATTCATCACATGATTTGTAGTTAACTGACTCATTTTATCCTATTTTACAAAAAAAAATCAACATCCAAATATGATTGGTTTAACACAGCATAATCCTGATTGTTAAAAAGCTATATATTTCTTTGATAATTTTGATTTTGATTATTACCCTGAAGAAGTCCAGACAAGCTAGCTGGACGAAACGTTGGAATTAGTTGAATTTCAATCGCTGAGAATATTTCAAATATAATTTTCACATATAATGAGGTGAATAATAGTTGTATAAAATCACGAGTTGATTGAAGTTGAAAGTGAAAACTATTGAATGTTAGCTTAGTGATTTAAAGTTAAGCCCTTAGAGTTTGACCTGAATTCCTCGCATTCTATCTCTAGTAGGGTTATAAATATTTGCTACTGAGATCTATGCTAGGATGAAACGAGTGCCTATTGTGTCCTGGTCTCCAATTATTGCTTAACCAAAGTTAGATTGTAATGTGAAACTTGTAATGTTTTAACCCCTTCCTCATAAAGAGTAACACAGTGAAACTGCACTTGTATTCAGAAGGATGGTTACCTCTAAACAGTTGGGTTTGAAATCCAGAAGCTTGTTAATCTGGATCTATAAGAGTCAACCAATAATATTTGAGTTTAACGCGCGCCACTCATTTAATCCCAAACTAGTTATTACTATGAACCTTCTTATTTAACTTCCAATCATGAAATTGCACCAGTTATATAAAAATAACTAAACCTTGGTGTTGGATTCATTTTTTGTGTCCTTGCTACTGTTCGGTAGACGTTTGTTTATTGTTCTCTCTGTAACTAACTTTACTGCATCGCGTTTTTGTACCAAGAAATACATTTGTAGTTAATTACTTTCTACCTGACCTTTATTTCTAACTTCAGTTTCAATAGAATTTAATTCCATCAGTTATACTTTTTCTTTTATTTATAATTTCAGTTATTCACCTCTACAAGGCAGTCTTCAGTAAGGACATTGTTTTTACTACTGTCTCAAATGTTTCTTGAAGATTGGTCAACTTGAATATAGAAATTCTTAATCTCAACAATCCACTTCCTCCATTGAAAATCTAACTGTTTGCAATTGTTATCACAATTCAAACACAGAAGTACTTAGGTATTTTTCGATTTAGCATTTAACCTAATTGGAACCAATTTTCTCGTCTATAGATTTTAGAATATTTTGATTATTATTAAAACCTGTTCAAATCAGTTCATTTCATTCTAATGGTTTTTTCAGAGTTTACAGTTGAGTAGCAACTAGTGAGATTGTATCTATTCATAGAGTTCCGTTATGCTTTCATTTAAAAACCAAACTTATAACAGCTGAACCTGGAAGAACTAAATATCCATTTCGTCCCAGTATGCGACTTTTCAGTAGTGTTCATCCACGATCCCAAACCCGGAACTTGAACCAGGGACCTTCGATCTCATGAGTGATCGCTGAACCTCCGGACTACTAGGCCAGCATCCAACGGCGTTAAGGTCCAACTTCAATCAATACATGAGGTGAATATGTGTGTCACAATCGATATAGTTCAAACCCACTGGTTTTGGTTTACGACTAAAACTCCAATTGTCGGATCTTGAAGCTAGTCACTACTGAGCACACGATTCATATTAGTACTTGGGGTTGTGGACAGATCACAGAATTTCCACAGTTTATATCACGAACTGATCTTAGCTGGAATGTCATTGGAAACCAGAAAGCACTTGAAAAACTAAGTCAATAAAACGAGTGACTAGATTAGACAGGACGACCGTGGTCTTTGGAGCTAAATCATGTTGGGTGTGAAGCAGTTTCACACCAAAGACAGTAGGATATTCGCGCAATGTCGTGGATTAATTGAAGTTGAACACTAAAACCGGTGGATTGAGGCTAAGCAATCTAGTAGTCAGGCGTCCACGCATGAGAACTAAGGTCCTAAGTTCGATTCTCGCGTACGGGATCATGGAGGCACACTGTTGAGTAATTCCATGCAAGGATGGAATACCCGTTCATTGCTTCCAGGTTTATAATAGTGGTTAAACTTAAATCAGTACATGATTTCAATACAATTCAAAAATCCCCACAACCCTAAACTGAAAATTAAGAACCATTTAAAGTTAACTTGTGACGTCTAACATGTGAGAACAATAAACACATGACAAAAATTTACGTAGGTTGTTCGATTGTTAGGATCTATAAACAAGAAGTATTTATAATCTTGGAAAAAATGATTTTTCTCTTTCTCTCTTAAGGAAAATACTGAGTTTGAATTTAATTATGAGTATGAACTCTGGGATACACGTATATATCCATAAGACGAGTCCGAAATAGGATGACATTCGCTTCCTCAGTTTCAATGCTAAAAATATTCCACATTTACTAAGATCATTGTTTGAATTTGTATCATTTACAAATACATGAACTACCTCAAAACATATTCTCTTTGTTATTCTGATCACATCTAACGTTTTTGACAGCACCAAACTTAAAAACGGTAAGTGATTTGGTAGATTACACACATATAATTCAGTATATGAATTTACAATTACAATATTATAGATATGAAAAATGATAAATATTCCTTAAGGAACAAAAAGTATTTTGTTAAAATGATGATTTATTAAATTTTTTTTTTAAAATGGAATGTTCATCATGTCGAAGAACTTGATTGAATACCATTTTCAGCCAATCATATTCAAGCTCAATATTCTATTGGTTAATAAATATTAACCAATCAGAAAATTAACTATCTCATGAAAATAATGTGAGTAGTGTATTAGAGCTTTCTTGTTGTTTTCATTTTCAATTCAATATACAATAAAATGTGTTCTTTTTTTTGTGATCGAAATATGAATTTTTCTTTTGTAATAAGAAGGGAAACCTTATTTATTCATTAAATAATGGCTTTACACTTATTTCACATATGATCATCATCACTAAATATGTAATTGTGATTTTTAGAAGTAAGTTATTGGAAAAATTGCAATTTGTTTGTTATAGTTTTAATTTTTAAAATACTCTTTGACTTTTTGTCTAATTTTATGATAGTTTAATCAATTTAAGGATCATTTTGTTGAAATAGCATCAATTTAGATACTTTATAATAAGTTTTAAGTAACTAAGGAGAAACTATGATTTATGTACAAATCAATCAGATTTCAGATAGTGATTCTTAGATTATGGAATGAAATTCATTTAACCCAATTAACTAATTAATATCAGATGGGTTTTGTGGATATTATATTAATTTCAATGGTTAAGATCATGAGTCAGTTGAAGCTAGATCATCATGGAAACCTGGAAGCACTGGACCTATCAGTCTCGCGCGCGATCACTTATCCGCTAGACCACTGAGCCGGCATCCCACGGTGTTAATGTCTAACTTCAGCTAACCCACGAAATTGAACGACACATCCACCATTGTCATTAGTGAGTTACTATCTTACAACAGACCTGGTTGAACTCCACTGGTCACTACTTCTCACTAGAACTGCAGGATATACCTCTTGAAGCCAGTCACTAGTGAGTATATGCTGATTAATATCAGATGGGTCTTTTGGATATTATAGTAATTTCAACGGTTAAGATCATGACATGGACATTCTAGTACTAAAAATGATGTCATTTCATGGTACGAACCATGACTTTATTTTTAACTCTAACTCTTAATTTTCATTCCTCACACTAAATAATAACTTTAGTTTAACCTTAGTGAGTGATTGAAGTATCTTAAGGACATTTTAGTATCTCTCAAAGATTGTCCATAAATTATAATTCCGTTGTACAAAGATTGTTTTATTAGTATGATCTGTAAGACTTGAATGTTGGTTCGCCAAAGTTTTACTATTCTTATATCCCTAGATAAAGTAGTAGAGTATACTAAATAGTCGGTAAATCTTGTAGAATTTATATGCATAAAAACAAACGCATATAGAAAGTTTACGATTATTTGGTATGAAAGCTATCAGATAAAATATGATTCCATAACTTAAGTGCATAAAATTGCTCCTGACTAGCGTTGATAACATTTGTATATGCTTATGAATAAAGTTTAGTACAGGAGAGGATGATGATAAAAAGGCGATTTTGGGAAAGAATCGTACGAAATAGCTCTATTAAAAATCCGTAATCAATAGAGTTCAGTGATACAAGGGGACGATTGTTCAACAGTGTAGGTTAATTGAAGTCAGAAATACAACCAGCAGTCAAAAATTTAGGCATTTTCTACAAGATTTGGATGTCCTGAGTTCAGTTCTCGGTGTAGTTGTAGACACTACTGAGACAAAACAGTATTCTAGTGTTTCCTATTTGTTAATGGTTTCCTAACTAATGTCATTTCGTAAAGTAAACTCTAGAACTTAAGAAATAGTGTTCATCTGAATAAAATAGAAATAAATTGTTTATTTAGAAATGAACGTCTAACTTTGGATGATGGCGTAGGCGTTTATGAGAAATAGGGGGTTGAAACGTGTTGTCGATGTACATGATGCAAAAATGCCAACTAAGACTAATTGAAATTCAATCAAAATATCAACAATGAAATAATCTAAATCATTACAAATTAGTTTAAAATTGATCTTCGTTGCACATGAAACTGGCTGTCTGGACTCGGTAGCTCAGTGGATAACAATTTGGCGTTTAAACTGAAATGTACAATGTCCGAATTTCAGAGTGGACATCAACTCTGGGATGCGGATACACTCACCTGACAAGTTTCAAATGGAGCGAAATATGCTTTCTGGGTTCCAATGCAAGCCATATTCCATCTACCCTATGTTTAGACATTTTGTAGTTCGTACTAATAAAGACTGATATCTGAGAAAATGTAGAATGCTCAAAGTATTTTGATATCGACGGAGCGGTGGCTTAGTGGTTCGAATTTCTAAGGCTAAGTACTAATTTAGAACCTCAGTTTGCCTACTTTGGTTCGAATAACCTGTTAGTATCGTCCAGGCATCATAATTAGTGTGACTGTCTTATCCAAGTACCTGGAGAATGAATGAAGGGATTTTTTGTCGATAACATTGCATGTGTTCGGTATTTCGAATATTTCCTAAGATATCAGTGTTACAGGTTAGTGATAAAAGTAATGTGGTGAACGTGTGATCCTGTTACAAACACTGTTCTGTATACATCACTACATGTAATGAAAAGGTCGTAATTATAAAAAGATTATATTTGGTATGCGATTAACAATGAAATCCAGGACAGACGTTTAATCCGATTTGGGACTCATAAAAATGACTGAACCTGAATCCTAATGTTGATGATCATACTAAGGCTTGAAACCAGTACCTATTATTTCAAACATCCCAGCACTGTCCGCTAACGTACTGAACCCAATCTGTCATTAAACTGTTCAACGGGTAGCATTAATCCATTTGTTCTAGAAAACTTATGACGAAATGGCCATAAAGAGGTAATTCTCTGAGGATTCACATATGATAAGAGACTGGTTAGAATCAAATCAAGAATATCAATAAAACAATAATTCAAACCCACACTAAAAGTGATATAATTATCATCCCCTTTAAACAAGTTAATAGCTATCTGAATTCAGTAGGTCAATCTATAATGCCATAACATTTAAATCAAAACGTATTACGTTAGAGTCTTACTATGAACATCAGTACTGAGATATGTAATCACTAAATGACAAATTCAAAATAGAATGAAACGTTTGTCCTAGGATCTACTTCTAACAACAATCCACTTATTCTGTAAAAACAAAAAAATTAGAACAACACATATAAGCGAACAATTGTTTCCAATTAGATCGTCATCAAGCTTTACTCTAATATACATGAATATTTATGCGAAAATGAGTGAACATCTACCAGCGTGGTTTATAAGGGACCAGATAAAAACAATTCGCAGTTCTATCTTGGCACATCTCATTGATAGCTGTCATGCTGTAGATAAATCGAAATCATTTCGAATGATCTATCGTATACCTCCATCATTTCCCAACGGAGTTCGTTCCCGCCTCCTACATATAGCTGAAGCCACAGGAATTCGTACATATAACCCCAATTTATGTGTACAGAAGAAATTCGTAACCTTATTTTCACATTTGGGATTTGTTTGTAATTTTCCGCCTCTTGCTGTTTGTATTCTTCACTATCTAATTATTTACATACTTCTTATTACGTAATTACTTTAATGTTTTGGTGTTGACTATTCCAAGTCTCCTCAGCAGTGCGCATCCACGGTCCCGCACCACGCGGGGCTCGAACCCAGGACCTACTGGCTTCGCGCGCGAGCACTTAAAAATTAGTGGTCTAATGGTTAAGTGCTCGCGCGCGAAGCCAGTAGGTCCTGGGTTCGAGCCCCGCGTGGTGCGGGATCGTGGATGCGCACTGCTGAGTAGTCCCATACTAGGACGAAACGGCCGTCCAGTGCTTCCAGGTTTTCAATGGTGGTCTAGCTTCAACTGACTGATGATTTCAATCTGTGAAAATTTCTAAAAATCTCCACAAACCCCTTCTGATATTCCAAGTCTATTTACCCACGTTTGACCTTCTATTTCCAACGTTTAACTATTGATAAGACTTTTTTTATCGTATTTTATTATTCTTATTACTATCAGTACACCTATCTTTCTACTATCAACTTGTATTTTTATTCATTATGTGTGGTGACCCATTCTATTTCATTGTGATTATTGACCCATATTACCTTGATTGGTATATTAGAGTAAAGCTGATGACGATCTAATTGAAAACAATATTGTTCCTTTATATGTGTTGTTCTAATTTTCACAATGGGAATCTTTAATATTCTACAAAAGCAAAAAAACCATGTAGAATAATTGTATATGATAAATTAGGTTTATTACATACACAAAAACATGAGAACACAATTATGTTCCAAAAAAATAATAATAATAATAATTTTGTACGGAAATGAAACCTAATTAACAAGTTTGTTTCCGATTTTAAAATAACCTTTTACTATGAATACAAAATGGTATGTTACTGAGATAGAAAGAGAAAAACTTAAATGGATTTATTAATACCTTTGAAAAAAAAAGTCGAATTTCTGCTGTTTCTAAGGGGAAAAAATTTTTTTAAAAAAAAAACAACTTATTAGTTCATGCAAAATAACTGTTTGTTTTAAGTGTAAAACCATTTAAAAGTTTTATGTTTTTGACCTATTTACTTTGCCCAGTCTCCGTTTGTGTGTGTATTATTATATATATATATGTGTGTGTGTGTGAGTGTGTATGTCCAAGCTCTATATTTCAGTAAATCATAAAAATCTCTTATTTAAATCTAAATGACTGACTTCAAAACAAACAAACAAACAAAAATTATCCCCAAAATGTCATTTACAAATTAAATTCTATCATGTGAATAGAATTGTTGTTTCTATGTGTCTATTTAATGTATACATGGATGTTCATTATCATTATTATTTGGTATAACATTGTATAATATAATGGAAATGTTGTTTGATCATTGTTTGTATTTATTTAGTGTGAAAATCTAATTACTTTATTGTTTTATATTATATCCTGCTGATTAGTTGTACTAACATTGATCAATTCAATATTTGGTTAACTTTTTCAAAGGTCATTTTAAAGATAACTGTTTTGACATTACATTTTATGTTTTATTCTTTTTCAAGATATTGTAATAGTAAAAGTTATGAAGTATCCCATCATCCATTACGAAATACAATAGTA
This sequence comes from Schistosoma mattheei, assembly GCA_944470405.2. Taxonomy (NCBI): domain Eukaryota; kingdom Metazoa; phylum Platyhelminthes; class Trematoda; order Strigeidida; family Schistosomatidae; genus Schistosoma; species Schistosoma mattheei. The sequence goes on from OX103950.1 coordinate 6,645,020, forward strand.
ATTTCAGTAGTTGAGATCATGAGTCAATTGAAGCTAGACCATCATGGAAAACCTGGGAGCACTGAACGGCCGTTTCGTCCTATTATGAGACTCCTCAGCAAGGCGCACTCACGACCCCGCCTCGCGGGACTCGAACCCAGGACCCATCAGTCTCGCACCAAGCGCATAACCAACTAGACCACTGAACCGGCATCCAATGGTGTTAATGTCTAACTTCAACTAATCCCCGAAAATGAGCGACACATCCACCACGGTCATCAGTGAGCTACTATCTCACAACTGACCAAGTTGAAATCCACTGGTCACTGCTTCTCACTAGAACTCCAGGATATACTTCTTGAAGCCAGTCACTAGTAAACATATGTTGATTAGTATCAGATGCGCACTGCTGAGGAGTCCCACAATAGGACGAAACGACTGTCCAGTGCTTCCAAGTTTCCCATGGTGGTCCAGTTTCAATTGACTCGTGATCTCAACTATTGAAATTACTACAATCTCCACAAAACCCCTTCAAATACAACAGTACTTGATTAGATAATATAGTTAAAGACAATAGACTACTATACTAGAAGTGAGGGAATTAGACTATTATGTACGAAGACACAATATCTGATGGACTGTAGAGAATAAAATTATAGAGTGAATCCAGAGTAGAAATCCCGAGTGAATGAGTTCCATCACAATAAGTAGTGAATTATATTACAGATTATATGATAGAGGTCTACCTATCCTTGCTCGATAGCCAATCACAGCTCAGAGTTTCGTTAAAATATCATGGATTTTTCTCCCGTCTCAAACAACTGAATTCTATCTAAGTACTTCTAATGTAATCGAAATCCCTAAATTAATCACTCTATGTGTGAAATTTTCATTATTTCAGTGAACAATGTCATAAGTCCTTACTTACTATAGATTTAAACTTCTATTTTCACAATTAAACTAATTAACACAGAGAACTCAATAACATCAAAACGAAACAATTGAGCTGCAAAATTTCACTATGATTTCAGATAACTACTTATTTAAGTTTACTAGTAATTATTACAATTTCTCGTCAGTTCGTATAGAATAAAATAATAATACTTTAACTCTAAAAGTTAATTCATCTAGTATAATTTTTTTTGGATCTACCATTGATGTTTAGGACTGAAGTTGACCAGTCTCTTATTGGCATGTGCACATCCTGTGTGGACTTCCTCGATATTACCTTAGATCTGAAGCATTATAAGCAAAGATGGATTGCGGCTAGCAGTGGAATCCAAGACACGCGTTTCGTCATACTTGTGGCTCGTAAGCTGGATGTACCTGAATCTCAGAGTTGATGTTCACTGTGAGACTTAAACCGAGTACCGTTCGCTTCAAACAACATCCCGTCCAGTACTTCCAGGTTTCCAATGGTGGTTGGGGCTGACTAATATGAAGTGTTAACTTGAATCAGTTTATAAGTGAAATGAAATTGTGAAATAAATAATGATCAGAATAAATATGGTCATCATGAGGTGAGAGAGAGAATAATGTAGTAAAAATCAGAAATTACCTAATATGCAGAATAATATGAATTAGGTCAGATATAGTAGATAGGGGGTGGATGCTGAATAAATTTCTCAAAAAGCTTGTCAAGTGTAATATTAATAATAACAATGATGATAATAATAATAGGATAAGTTTGGAACATAAAAATGAACAATAATCATATTACGTCACCATATTATAAAACTGAATAATAACTAGGTGGCCTTGAAGTTGGCCAGGGTAAAAGGAGCAACTGAACATATTTCTTTTGGATACAAAGCTCTGGCTTTTTGATCGGAATAGCAATTGCTTCAGTTGTCTGTAAGATCCTCAGTTTGATGGAGTTAGGTAGACTGCTGTTAACATAATATAGTATTGTGAAAGATCGCTCCATGTTGGCTGTATGTCCCATCTGAATTAAATAGGCTAAAATGGAACTGTTTTGACTACACCTTTGCTTAACCACACTGGGAGGTGCTCACGAGCCCGAATATATAAATTCCTAGAACATCTGTCAATATTACTTATTACACAAGAGCAGTTGAATTGATAGATACAGAAACAGGTGGCTAGTCTAGGCAATTTATCTTTCAACCTCGGAGTGACCATTGAACGTGTTGAAAACAATAACTGTAGTTTATCTACATTGAAAGTTCTTTGGAATCATCTGCTTAACTTCAATCTTAGCATTTCGTTAAGTGTATCACCTCTAAATTGTAAGCGTATATATAGAGGCTTTTTATTTATGGTTAGGCATTCTTCAACGATGATCGAATTAATGTCAGTTCACAATGTAAACCGTATAACTAATTTGCTTAGTAACAAATTTATTTAACTATATAAATTAATTCACTCATTCTAACTGGTTGTTAAACTTTCATAGTCTATTTAACTCCTAATTAATTACAAGAGTAACTACTGTAGTATTTAAAGTGGGTAAAAAAAGAAGAAAACAACAATAGAGAATAATTAAAGTGTGAACAAAAAAGAAAAAAGAAAAACACTAGAAACTATGAAAAATAAATTTAAGAGAAAAATTTTTTTTCTTTTTCATTGAATCGTTTTTGTTTATCTCTTTCCCTATATCTATCTACCTAACTGTTTGTATAACACATGATGATTACCAAGTAAATGAAGTGTTAAAAAATAGGATACGAGTTTTATTTTAATTATATATATACGTGTCGGGTGGTGTTTACACCTACTTTAATTACAAAACTGGGTTATTGTTGTTGTTTTCATGAATTAGAAGAGATATTTAATTACATTCATGTAATGAAGTGGTTGTGTTTTTTCTCCTTTAGGAAAACCACAGTATAATTTTTGGTATATATAGAAGTGGTATTTGTCACGGAATGACCTATGTTGGAGTATTAGCAACAACAAAGAAATAGAGATCATTGGACAGTTAGTACACCTTAGTATAGGACCATCTAGTACTGAATATTTACTAGTGGGTTCATAAAGTTCTAATGTAAAGTCATAACTCGTGTGGTTGCGCGATTTCAATAATGAAACATTAGTCACTGATGGTAGTGAATGAACGTAGCGTTCTATTCCTAAAAAGTTGATGAAAATCATTACAGTCAGAAATCAATCTTTGATTTTAAAATAACACTCGTTAGATCTGAAAGTACTGAGTTCGTCCACTTGTAGGATCATGTGTGTATATTGTGGAAGAGTCCTATGCAGGACTATGATGCTTCTTAAATTCCCTTGTGTTTTAGTAGTACCTCATCTTAGGACAGTCACTCGCGTATATGCTACCTAAGAAAAGTATTGAGACAGTATATAAGTTCACTGAAAGTCCACAATATGAAAAATATAAAGGTAACAACAAAGTTGTTTAATAATTATGAAATAAAAACGTACATAATAATTATCTTAAAAATGATTCCGAAAATCCGAAATTGACTGATACTCAGCCCGTTAATAAGTACTAGTATTTTTACATTCGTTAAGGTCCAATCCTATCAATCTCATTTCTCATTAAATTCATTAATTTCTGTATTTAAACTTTATGACGACGTGTGTTAGATGCTGACTTAGAAGTTAATTTAGTCAGAACTTAGATTTATAAATTATTAGTGATACTCTGTAACCGACTAACACACATATTATATAGTTAAAATCACGAACTGATATTAGCTAGACAATTAGTGAAAACCTAAGAGCTTTGGACATCTATTTTGTCCTAGTACAGAAATTTTCAGGAATATGAACAAAAGACCTCAGGTCCAGGAATCAAACACAGGATGTTTGGTTGTGCATTTAGATGCCCAACCTCTAGACCACAGAGTTGGGACCCGACAGTGCGTATATCCAACTCCGATTGATCTACAATATTATTCAACCTCCGTCCATTGTCTGTGGCGGACAACTGTCTCATACCTGATATAGTTCAACTCCATTGATAACAGCTTTTTATTAGAACTCCAGAAATTCCGCCTTGAAGTTAGTCACTAGTGTACACATCGTTATTATCATTATGGAGGGACTTGTGGAGATTGTGAAATTTCCATAGTTTAAGTCATAAACGGATCTCAGCTAGACCAACATATTTAAGCAAATTATGCAGGAAATAAATCATGAATTTAAACAAGTCTGTAAAACATTCCAATTGTGATGTTACACAACTCTGTTATAATAAAATTAGAGAGTATGAACCTCATTAAATTTGAATGGGATCTATTCTATTAATTTCTATATTTTATTGAATACGATATCATTCTTTTGAACAAAACGTCCCATACTAATACCAATTGATCATTTAATGCTTTCAGGTTTTCAATAGTGGTCTGGCTTAGATCGACTCATGAATTCAACTACTAAAACGTTTTCTGTTGTACAGTTAATATTTTTCAATAATTCATTTAGAAATTTTCTACTACCATCGATACTCTTACCACTTCTACTATCCTGGCATTCGCTTTAGTCATCTTATCCCGTTATAGTAGTGTGTTTAATGGTAACTTGAACCAATGCATATATACCAGGTTCTAAGTTGTCTGTAACTAATTGACAAACAGACTGATTTTCTGTTATAAGACACCTATAATTATAAATGAAGTTATATTTGTAAAAATTGTAGCAATTACTATCAAATATCTTCAAATGTCCTGGTTAGTTATCTAGTCTGAGGATCTTTTGGGAAATCATCCACCGTGAAAGGTTGCATTAACTATTGAGAATGTTTTGTAATTTTAGCAATTTCATTTCTTAATCTCTTCCAGACATTCAATTTATAAGTACTTTGAAACTACTTCAATGTTTACATTAATTCATCAGTATATGAT